>WOVY01000188.1:0-600000 GCA_013436015.1 Rhipicephalus annulatus
TTTATGTAGTTAGGCAAGCAATACTCTAATCAAAAGGTAGCACGCCATAATCATTTGGCGAATCAATTTACGCATGCCTATAACAGGGCTAACTTCTTCAGTTTAAACGAGCGTGGGCTCGATTTTTCTTTACTTTGAAGTATTACTATTATCTTGTCAACGATGTCACACTTTCCACACAGTCCGCCAATGTGTTCCCGAGCCGGCTGTTGGATCTGTGCAACCAGGACACACCCCTCACTTCCGTGGCTTTTCTGCTCAAGGAGTAAGTGTAGTAATGCAGTGTGGATGACGATACCAACATTTAATACACGGGCGGGACACCAGTATTTCCAGTAGCCACCAAACTAGAAGAATGTATTCGAACAGAACAACAAGAACCGATAAAAAATATTCCATCAAACGGTAATTTGTTGGTTTCTTTTTATTGCGTTAAAGTATTGCTTTCTTAGACCAGGCTGCAATGTTTATGAGGCGGTAATGCTGAATAAATGTACTGTGTATAACTTTTACGTTCACAGCGTATGGTCGAGGATGCCGAACACACCTAGAACATCAGCAGCAGTAACCAGCGCTTATCGAATCATCTATGTACCTTTTTTTGTGCAACCTTCAATGCACCGGCATGAAGGGCTGTCGTCAAGTTATTACAGGTTTTTCAAATCCGGTTCGGTTTTCACGTGCCTTGAAAAGCGAACCCATTGGTAGACCTGGAGTAAGGAATTGGGCGAACGATGAAAGGCGGGAGACTATAGGGGACATTTATCTCAAAAAAGGGAATAACAGTGTAAACACGGGACGAACACAAGCGCAACAGTGCCCTTTCTCGTGATATTTTTCGTCCAATCTTTGCTGTGTTTTGTGCTTTTCGCGCTACAGATAACTTCTAAATATGCAACACATGTAACTTTCCCAACGGTATAAACTTTTGTTCTGTTCATTGACTGTTTGAGACTTGAGTAAAATGAGCTGCGTATAATCCGAGTAAAATGAGCTGCTTATTTTTAATGTAGACGTATGGGAACATCCTCTATCCACTACTTTTGAAGAGAATCAATAAAAATCAGCATCTAGCGGTTCTTCAAGGTCCAGTAAAGTCAATATAAAGGCATTGCCATCACCTGTCCCAAAACGGCCATGGCGTCATCTCTACCAGCCCCAGAATTCACAGAATTGGCAGAATTGACACTGCCGATCTGCAATGGTGATGTCCTCGCCGAATGGAGACCACCAGACATGGCTCCTGGTGACATCATTCATCTTGGTCGTTCCAGGGTGCCCCACATGCAGGAGGCAACACTTCTTGCTGTGATGCTCTTGGATGGCCACTCGCGATTTGAGAACTATAGATTCTTCTTGTACGTTCATCTGAAGTTTTCGATCTAGGTAGAACCTGAACTCTGGGCAACATAACTCAGCTCCAGATCATACGGTGTCTCGTAGCTTCGCTAAGCTTGGGTCCTTGGAAGTATAGCTTCCGCGACTGCAGTCGACCGCAGCATCTGGTGATATATAAGCTGCCCCTTTCATGAAAACTTCCGCTGGCCTTTACACAGGTTTAGCGTGTACTGCTAGTGGTAGGTGACTCAAAACATCTGCGTTGGCAATGCTTGCGCCCGGTTGGTACATGAGCTTGTAGCAATACTCTCCAAGCATCAGCGCCCAACGCATGATACGGGGTGAGCACATCTCAAGCACGCACTTGTGCGGAGCAGACAAGCTCAGTAGTAGTTTACGGCCCATAATGGCCTCGAGCTCGCTTCCCCAGAAGTACTGTCGGAATTCAGTTATGCCAACATGAGCGCAAGAGACTCCTTGTTGAGAAGATTGCGATTCTGCTAGGCTGGCGCGAAGCGTCATGATGCTATTGCGATTGGTTGTTCAGCCCCCGAGTGTTCAGCCCCCGAGTGTTCAGCCCCCGGGTGTTCAACGGTGCCAACGCTGTGCGGTGACGCATCGCAAACGACAACCACAAATGTCTTGGGTTCATAATGCGCCAGCGTTGCTGCTGAAATAAGTAACTCCTTTTCCTTTAGTCAATACTCACGACACTCCCAAGACAGATTGGCACAAGCAGCTCATTCAGAGGATGCGACACGCTATAGACAGCCCCAGCAGGAACCTGCTGTAGAAGTTGACTAGGCCTTTCTAACTTTTTAATTCCATGACATCTTCGACTATAGGGGCCTCAGCACTAGGGTTGCCTCTGACTTTCGAGTAAAAGTTACCAAAAAACAAGCAAAAGCCGCCAAAAGTCGTCAATTTTTTCCCATTTTCAAAAAATTCACCACGCTACATAAGTTGGCGTGCCTGTGCCTAGTAGTAGAGATTGCTAATTATGTATAGACCCATGGACAACAATACCGTCCGTCACGCTTAATTATATTGATGTGTTTTAATGCCTGTTGCACCGCCTGCTTCACTCAGAAAGGGCATGCATGCACCATTCACGTCCCGGAATGCTAGCGCCTCATTAGAAAAGCTTGCGACGGTATTAGTTGTTGCGGATACAGGATGAAGCAGTTGCTAGGAGAGGGACGGCGTGCGTAGCCTTCTTACATATTTCAAAAATTTCCGTTAGTGGAATGGTGCGCTTGCTAACCGATCATGCTTATTACAAAACAAAGGTAATGAATTCGAAAGTAGCGCATAACCATCACAGGACGAGCTTTGAAGAACATTGGCTTCGTGTTGTCTTCGACTGTTCTTTTCATCAACACTTCCTCGAATATTCCCAAGGCGTCATCGCAAACATTTGCATACTCATCGACGAGTTCCTCAACCAACGTGATAGCCTTAACATCCCTCACATTGCAAAGCCTAATTGTGAGGTCTGTCATACAGCCAGTTTCTATCAGGAACAAGCAGGGACCTGGGACAACGTACACCTCCCAGCACTCATGGTTTCCTAGTCGTACAGCCGAAGGCAGGCTGCCTTGCTCCGCGGGAAGGGCGCACCAGTGTAACTTATCAGCGTCCCCGCTGTGGTGGTCTTGTGGCTAAGATACTCGGCTGCTGACCCGCAGGTCGCGGGATCGAATCCTTGCTGCGGCGGCTGCATTTCCGATGGAGGCGAAAATGTTGTAGGGCCGTGTGCTCAGATTTGGGTGCACGTTAAAGAACCTCAGGTGGTCAAAATTTTCGGAGTCTCTACTACGGCGTCTCTCATAATCATATGGTGGTTTTGGGACGTTAAACCCCACATATCATCATCATCATAATCAACTTTTCACCGTGACACTTGACGATTCCTGACGACATGACGTAAATGTGACGAAAGGTCTCTTTCGACGTGAAGGACACATTCCCTTCCGTGCTGAGTTTCATAATGAGTTAACTTTCATTCACGCACACCTCAAGCCGGTGCGGGCTAGCGTCGTGATCCGGTACGTGGACTTGCCACATTTCGTCGACTTTCTGCGCTGGTGTCTCAGAGCGGCTTTCTCTTTTGTCTACGGTATGGAATAAATGATATTTCCGTGACAAAGGCGTTGAGCCACTTTCGCTCGTAACTGTAACTGCCTTGCCGTCGCATACTCGCGCCAAGTGCCCCTTGCATCAGCACTTCTGTCAGACGGTGCTTGCCTCCGCGGCGAAAACTTAACACTTGTTCCTGCTTCAGATTTCCTGAATCACGTTAAACAGGATTTGTCGGTGCAACAGTCATTGGCATAACCATTGGCAGCGCGCAAGGATCTTTGTTCGGCAATTACACCACAATAACTGTCTTATTTGAGGTATCAAGGGTCTAATCTACACAACCGTCAGCAAGTTTGTTCAAGCTAGTGAAAAAATTCCCACCGTTTTACCAGAATGGCGTATTTCTGAAATAAACTTGAACACTCAAAACCACTTCCGTTGGTCTTGGTGAAAAATGCTTCTTCTGTTTGACAAGTATCGTTGATAGCAGAAGGGTTTCTTGAAGAGCCAGTTGGTACATGATAATAAGTGTAGCAGTGCAAGAAATGGGACGGAGAAAGATTGAGCACACGGCACAAGCGTTGTGCCATGTGCTCAATTGTCCTCCGTCACATTTCTTGCGCTGTTATACTTATTATCATGTACCACCATGTGTTCAATTGTCCTCCGTCCCGTTTTTTGCGCTGTTCCTCTCATTATCGTTGATAGGCTTGTTTTCCGATGGCTTCGACGGCTACTGCTGGTTCCGCAGTAATGAATACGTGGCCTGTTCTGAACAGGTGAAAAGTACTGCTTACTTTTCTCATCTTCGAGGTCGTTGGCTATGAAAAATATTCTACTGGCTCTTGATAATAATCCCAGCTCATTGTTCCCACGTAGAATTGCTCAAGCTTGCCGACTCCAGGCATTCTCGCTGATATATGGTAGAGAACACAGCCCCTACAGGGGAAGTTACAGGCAGCACCAGCAGATCTCACAACGCATTCTCATCGCAACTGTCATAGCAACCCTTAGAGAGCAGCTCAATGAACAGCATGCTTGATTCCATGCTTGATGCCGTGGAAAAACACTTCCTTTTATTTCCTACGCACCCATCTTTTATAGCAACCTTAGAGATAGCGTAACACGATGCATATGCAATCTGTTAGTGATAGAATATCACACGGTGCGTGTTCAGTAGGCTAATGCTACAATGACGCCTCCCGATATCACTGCAGATGCCCGGATTATTTTACGTGGCTTGCCCACTGCCACCAAAGCGAGGTCTTCCAGGTGGCGTCCCCGCTGAAGCGATCGGTCCTCAAGGCGATTCTGGTAACGGGAGTATTCACAGATCAACGTGTGGATGCCATCGCAGCAGCCATCGAGTGCAGCGTGTAAGTTGGCGCGTTGGCTTCAGCAAGTTAAAGTTCATGTGCTACTTAGTACGTTTATGCATCCGTAGAGGGTTCTATTCGAATGGAGTGGACTCGACAGTGACATGCTTCTAAAGAAACATTTAGCTCATAGAGAATTCTTAATTAGCGGAACTAAGGCATTCACCAGCACTTGAAGCAGTATAGCGTATTATGGTAAAGAAAAAATGGCCGACCACACCAACTCAAGAGGAAAGAGCACTAACTTTCAACTAAGCTTCATTTGAAAATCGCATCCAATATGTGCACTTGAGGAAGCATACAACAAACACTCGATGTCGTCGCCAAGATACGACACCACGATCTCATCGTCACATATCCAAGATTCATAGAGGGTTCACCTGAATAAATAAGGGCATTCTATGTTCAGATAAGGCTAGCGAAGGGTCTCCGATACATGTGGTGCCCACTCTCTGGCTATATAATTTGCTTCAAATATTTATCGAGTGCTTTGTTAATGGAGCTTTTTACCGCTTCGCATTGGTGAAAGTGAGGTAGTTGAAAGTTAGTGCTCTGTCCACTGGCGTCGGTCTGCTCGACCATTTTTCTTCTTTACCGTAATGCGCTACGTCAGTTTAAATACGATGAACAAACTCGCCGAATCTTCTCTTGTGATATTATACAGCAGTCGTTCGACTGAGTGTGTCACAATGGACAACTGTTCGTTAACGATTCATTGCCGATTGGATAAGCTTCTTCTTACAATGAATAAAATTTTCCTATTTGTTTTAAAAAGTTTTGCAAAGAAATGTTTAAAATGCTTAATATATTTTATTTTATTTCACGTGCATACAAATTACCCTAGATATCATGTAGCCAATAAATTTTGTGTTTCGTTCTTTCTTTTTTTCAGCAAGCTTGAGATACTTCGACACGGAGTGTGCTACAGAATTACCAGTTTCGTTGAAACGCAGTGGTTAGAGACGGATTCTCTTGCTTGAGTGTTTTACGCAAATTAGCAACGTATGAGTTACTCCTATGCACTCTTAGTTACCATAGATTTTAATTATTTTGTTGCCCATCCTTATAAGTTCTAATTCTCCGCTAGTGTGTTCAGATGGCCAACAGGGCATTACGCATTAATAAATGTTGTAGCCTTGACACTTCGACAGTGCCACAACACGCAAATATTACTAATAATGTTTTGTGTACTCAATTTATGTTGTTATGTGCAGACAACTCGTATTATAATTTCTTTAAACAATGCCATTTCACCGAAAAATGTTTGCATACTTGTTTAAAACAGCATTCTTTACACCCACGAACTGAAGACCAAGCTTGCGACCTCGTTGCCATGCCTGCATCTGTCTGAGCATCGAGAATTGCCGCGAACACTTTAAATTACACCTTCAACAGACCGTACTCGTTCCAGAAAACATCCAGTTTATACAACGGGCATAGGATAAAGACCTTGAGCATCTCTGACCAAGGAAAGGTTGTGTTGGTAGCGTCTTTTTTGAATGTGCCGCTATTTTGTTTTCTACACACGCTTGAAAGCACCTCGTAATCGGTGGCAGTGCATTTTATCAGGGCAAGGCTTAAACAAGGATGTGACGTAGTGATGAGGCTGATCAGAATTCAATCAAATGAGATATAGTTTTTATAATACATGAGCGTCAACCCGCGAACACTCTAGGTGAACAGCGCTCAAAATGACCTCGCGCCAGGGCCGTATACTAAGTGTTAGGGCGTTGACGCTAAGGAAAACTAACACCATTAAATATTACACGTGAGCTTTCACGCAATAACGTACAGGGTATTTCAAGAAATGTGTCCTATATTCTTTAAAAATCAAAGAAAAGGCGTATGTGTGTCCTACTTGCGGTGTCGCCTTTGTGTGGCAAAAGGATCTTCAGGTGGGTACAAACAATAATTACGGTAGTAATTTTAACAAATTATTATAATTGACTTTTTCAACAGTGGTGATAGCCAGTCGAGTCAACTGGGCAAACTCAAGCCATTCCACAGCCACTTTTAAATTTTTGAATAGTAGCCACTGGTAATCACCACGGGGCGATGCCATGAGCCTAATTTATCTGGAGAAACCGAAACCGATTGATCGACGCACCAAATAGCGCATCTACCATTCACTTTAACATCACCCTTAGTGACGACACTGTTTCCCTCGCCGTTATCAGCCGTCAATTCAGAAACTTCATTTCAAAGCTGCTTATCGATACTCGCTTATTCTTCTCCCTCAATGCGAGGGAAACAATGTCGTCAATTAGAGTGTTGTCGCAGTCAATGGCGGATGCGCTGTTCGGTGTGTCGTTTTCCGTATCGCCAGCTAAATTGGCCAGATTGCCTCGCTCTGCGGTTATTAACAGTGGACGCTTTTCCTAAATTTCAAAGTGGCCATGAACTATACGTAGGAAGGGCTTCAAGTCACCCCTTTACTCGACCGGCTATTCTAGTTCGAAAGTTAATTCTTTAATTTGTATGATTAGTGCCATAATTAATGTTTGTAACCATCTGAAGATGCATTCTGTCGAAGTAGTTCTGTAATTAAAAAATATTACACCACACATTTTCTGAAACACCATATATATATATATATATATATATATATATATATATATATATATATATATATATATATATATATATATATATATATATATAGCCCGTGGAAGGATGGCCTTCCAAAGGTGCTCTTGCTTCTCAGGAACTGTCTTGTGTCGAGGACTTGCTTTTCCGCGATGAACGCGTGATTCCCCCTGCTTCTTTCCGTAACAAGCTGATACAGCTTGCCCATAAGACCCATCCAGGCATTGTCCGCACCAAACAGAATCTCAGAGACAGGTACTGGTGGCCAGCCTTAGATAAGCAGGTCGAGCATGCAGTTTACAAATGCCATATATGTCAGGCAGCTGACAAGTCTGCCAAACCTGCATTTTCTCCGTTGCAGCCAGTCCAGTGGCCTGATAGGCCTTGGCAGAAACTCGGCATTGACATCATCGGTCCCTTGCATAATGTTCCGCAAAATGCCCGGTTCATTGTTTCTCTTATCGACTACCATTCCAAATGGCCAGAAATTTGTTTCACACATACGGTTACTTCTGAGGTCATCATTGAGTTTCTGTCTTCAATCTTTAGCCGGGAAGGTTTTCCTGATGCCATAGTTACGGACAATGGTCCACAGTTTCAGTCCTAACATTTCGAGGCTTTTCTTTCGCAACGAGGAATCCAGCACTTGAGGTCATCAGTTTTCTATCCCCAATCAAATGGGCAAATCGAGCCCTTTAATCGCGTTCTGAAGGAACATATCCAGATCGCCCAATTAGAGCACCGTCCCCTCAAGCAAGTCTTGACGGAGTGTTTAGCTTCGTACAGGTTCACACCACAAGGCACCACTGGAGTGTCTCCTGCTCAACTTCTCCACGGTAGGCAACCGCGAGTTGCTCTCGACATAGTCTCTTTGCCTCGTAACATAGCAGTGTCTTCTCCTGATCAAATCCGCACCAGGATTTTTAGATGCGGAAGCATCTTATACTCGCGCCTTGTAGTGCGCCGTCCGCACCGTCCGCGCCGTCCGCACCGCTTCTCGAACATTCGACAGCTGACGTGCGCGCATGCGCCGTCGCGCCGTCGCCCACCATCTGTGCCGCGCGCGCTTCTCCTTCGAGAACATTCGACAGCTGACAACGCATGCGCCGTCGCGCCGTCGCCATCTGTGCCGCGCGCGCGCTTCTCCTTCGAGAACATTCAACAGCTGACAGTGCATGCGCCGTCGCGCTGTATATATACTCAAGGTCGGCGCTCGCTCGCTCAGTTGCCGCTCGTCGGTTGGTTTGTACGGCGCGTCGACGTCCAAGGACGTGTGTACGTGTTCACTCATTTAACACCCCCTCCTACAACCACGTTAACCAATTTAGCCATCGACCCAAGTAAGTCGCAATTTAACACCCCATTTCACAACCACGTTAACCAATTTAGCCATCGACCCAAGTAAGTCGCACTTTAACACCCCGTTAACCAATTATATGCTCCGCATCCTCCTCAGTGTTCCCCCGAGGGAAGCTGCGGGCAATTTTTTTTCTCATCAACAAGCAATGAAAAGGTATGTCGACACCCGTCGAGGTGCAAAGCAGTCCAAAGTTCGCACTGGCGATCTAGTAAAGGTTCGTGTGCCAGGCAAGCGCCCCAAGTATCGGGGTCCTTACAAAGTCTTGGGCCAGGTTAGCCCCACTTCATTTCGCTTAAGTGATGGTAACATCTGGAATGCTTCACGCCTCGTTATTTTTCATACGGATTCGCCCTCAACACCTAAATGTCTTCCCCATCACGTTCTGTCTGCGCCTTTCAACTATCCATCAAATTATTACCTGTGGCTTCCATGTACAGGCATTTCTTCAAGGGGGGAGGAGTTACCAGTCGGTGTCACTGGTTCAAGTACACCAAGTCATACGGTTCACTTCGAACCTTCAAATTCGGCTGAGACCGTTGAACTGGACTCCGGTGCGCAAAATTCTTCCGAAGCTCATGCTGCGAGCTCTGACGAAACCGCGAATTTTAACGCTCGTTCAGATCCTTCACAATCTTCTGCTTTTGCACCTGATTCTACACGCAAAAGGGCCCGCCCTAAGCGGAAGCGGCAGAAGCCGCGTCGGTTCGAAGACTACGTCACGTAGAACTACAAATCTATATTGTACTGAGTTGTATAGAATTTTTAGTGAATTTTCAGGACTTCCAATGTACATATTTCAGTGTATTTTCAGGACTCGTAGTGTGTGAGTTCAGTGTGCCGTGCTCTGAATTTCATGTGTTCTAATTAATGTACATACCTTGTAAAATATGTTGGTATCGAGCATGTATAAATATAAACAGTGTATAGGTGTGCTTTTTTCGAGGAGTGGATGATTGTTGTGTTTTGGGTGTTCAGTTTCGGTTTCGAATTGACATGTGAGGATGCCAGGGGGCACCGCTCTGGCATCCGGGATTTCAAGGCGACTGTAAAATAAAAGCAGTGTGTGTTAGGTAGCCGTGGAGTGCGGTTGTTGTGCTTTCTTTGGCGCGTCGCGCCAACCCGCGTGTTCGGGCTGGTTGGTGTCCCCGCCGGCCGCGTACGTCTCCGTCGGCCGTCTTCTTCTTCTGCTTCGTTGGGACCAGCCAGCCCCCAACACAGCACTTTGCACTTTCCTATGCACATGTTCACTCAATAAAAAGTGTCGTCTTGAGCAACCCACTATAAAAAGTGTCGTCTTGAGCAACCCACGAACCATCTTCTTTGACGTCGCAACCACGTGGCAATACCATAAGTGAAATGAGAACGCTGAAACTGATCGATACAAAACAGTGAGATGGAGCGTAAGTGCACGCCGAAGTTTGATTTGAGATGCGTATACCACAAGCTATTTTCTTTATAGAAACAATATGATGCGGATTTGTTAAATTACTGTGAATTTGAATGTCAAGAAAGGAAGAACACGAACTTGAAAAGAAACAGTGGAGACGAAAAGTGATAGGTATTGACGTAAAGTCTGATCGGTCATTTCACGCCAAACGTCCAAGGCGTTTTGGCTACTATCACAGGTGTATTAAAAAAATGTCGGGCTGATTTACTCTATTTAAAGCAGTCTATTGCGAAAATATTTTGCAGAGAAAAATATTTGTGGTCACCTATATGCGATCGAAATTCCAGCTATAGAATGGGCCCTATATCGAGTCCTAAGATAAAAGCACATTTACTGAGTGAGTCTATGTAAGCTCCATTTATTTTGCCGACCTATGGTTCCGAATATTTAAAACCTCCCACAATGGCGTGCCTTATTGTCGTATTGACGTTCCAGCTTGTAAAGCCAAAAATTTTATTTTTCAAATTATAAGACTGTTCATATTTCCCCCTCCCCGGAACTCGTTCTTGGGTTGGTCCTTTGATAAAAACTAGTCATATATCTTTAAAAAATGCCTGGATATCAACTATTCATAACTCTCATTTAAGGATGTGGAAATGAAATGACCATCACTAAATGACTGATGAGGTAAAATATTAACATTAAAAAGCATAGTAAACGGTACTAAAAAGCTAATTCTACGAAAACAAAGTAAGCTGAACTAATGATGTCACCACACATCTAAAACCTCATGCAATGTATATTGCATACCTGCAAGGTGCAGTTATTAGAGCGCTTTTTACAGTGAAATTTGGTCATGGAGTTAATCACGTTCACGGTGGTGCTATTTTTATATTTAACGGTTGAATATCTAACGAAGCATCAGGAAATTTTTTGCGTGAAACACTTATTTTTTGCGATGTAATTGAAGATTGTATACATTGTGCTGGCACGAACTTTAATGCAGGTGATGTGTTTATAAAGTACACCTTTCGTTGACTGTGGTAAAATAGAAACAGTAATTTATGTTAATTCATGCTACAAAACTCACGTGACCTGCTCCCAGAGAACAGAAGAATGCATAACGAATTGCGTTACTAACGAACGGAAGAATTAAATAATTCTTGATCTTTAATGTTGTTTCTGTAGTCCAATCTACAAACGTTCGTATTAAACGAGCATGATGGTACGAAGGCATGGAATTGGGTTCTGCAGAATGTTGTGACGCATGTGCCACTCCAGGTCACCTTTATTACGTGACATCGGAATCTACACTGAGCTTGATCTATAATTATGTACCTAATCGACGGAGAAGAAGTGCTAAGCTCCAGATTCATTATTAATGTGGCTTCAAAGACGAGAAAGCAGCACGATTCGTGAGCAATCGAGCACCCGTTCGCTCTTTCTATTGCGTTGAACTGCTTGAGCACTCAGATGCCACATCAGCTTTTTCTTAAATAATTGAGGTGATCGGGAAAGTTGTGAGCGCCAAACAAGACGTTAACAAGAACGAGAGAGACAGTACGGACGCTTGTGAACGTCGTGTGGAAGCATTAGTTTGTGCTCAAAATTTCTCGATAGCAATGCGCCATCTGGCTGGATTTCAAGTTTTGTTAAAATGTAGCGATGGCACAGACCATGGGCTTTTGTCATGTCATTTGCTACCAGTTAAACGGCGGCGGCGTAATTTATGGGGTACCATGAAAATTGTCGTGGTCATATTTCAAGAAGAAAGGAGGCAGAAACGCACCGTTCATGCCGTACGTGATCCTTTATCACTCGCGTGAATAAATTTATTGGTCGAAGAATTCTGTTACCTGGTCGAAGAATTCTGTTACCTCTCGGCAATCAGAGAGGCCTTTAATTCTCGAGTCTCTTTATGATATATTGCTGCCATTTTTTTCCAACAGGCTTGCAATTCTGTTGTACTGACACAACATAGCAATGACCGTGTTTTTGTAGATTTTTTTTCATTCACATTCAGACGCTTTTCCATTCATAGACATATTTGAAGCGCGTAAGAACTTCCTGTCGTCCCTCACACGTCGTTGCGTTCGTTTAGTCCACATTGCCAAAGGGTTGATGGTAAAGCCGTTTTCCACGCTCAGGTTTCTCGTATCGAAGCTTTCGCGCTCTTTCTACACTTAGGGATTGCAGAAAGACTACAAAACAACGCGACGAGCTCTACACCGTGCCATCAGGACTGGTATGGGGCAAACTTGTTGCGAGTGGTCTCACAGTGTTCTGCCATTGTGCTCCGTTCACTGTTCCGTGAGCTCAAGTTGGCTCGACACGCGGCGTCGTTGCGGCGCCATTGGTGTCGTGTTTCCCGTGTCTTTTCTTATACACAGTGTTCTGCGAATAAATGCCTCTGTGTAGCCGCTGGTGCCGCGGTCACGGATTACGTTTTTCCTTCTTTCCTTCCGCAGCTGTGGTGACAATTGGTGGTTAGATTATCGGTTATTTATTTATTTTAGTTTTCTCATTTAGCTATTTTTCTGTATTCTTGCCCAAGAAAGGTGATCTAGAACATTTTTTTTTCTTGTGGGAATGACCATAGGTATCTGCGTACATGGTTGCAGCTCCACATTTCCGAGTCGTACGACTCGGACTGTCCTGCCGACGGCCCCTATTCTCTTTCTGCTCTAGCAGCCATGGCCGTCACGTTCTTCTAAACCTTCTCCTCCTACTTACTTCTAAACTATTTTCTCCACTCTCCCCTTTCCCTTCAAGCGACTGAGCCGTGGTCTCGCAAGGAAAGATAGTCTTTTTCCTTTTCTTCAACCACACATTCATCCATTCAGGGGAAGCTTGCATGCAGTAACTGGTTTGGAAAGCAGGTAAGGTTCGCGGAAAGTCACCTCACCCTGAGCTGCCGAGCATAAAACAAAGCTTAGCCGTGAGTCATGAGAAGGCAAGGAAATTACACAGCAAGATGAAAAGAGAAGATACTTTGCCTAATGGATCATTGCGAAAGCTACTGTGGCAACCTTTTTCTTTAAGACCATCCCCACTTCTAGTCGTACATTGAAGTAATGAGAAAACTCCAACGAAAACATATTTAAAAGAAGCGACGTTTTTAAGCCAATCTCTCACTCCTGATGAAGAAGCCGGACCAGCTTCGAAACATCGGTTTTTTTTTCTTAAATATATATTGGTGCGAGTTCTCATTCCTTCAGTTTCTATCCAAAACAGGCAGACTTATATCGAATGTTCACCTTTGATTCCAGTCGTACATTATATCCTCGCTGCTCCGACAAACCCCATCACACCGAGACATTTATAGAAGGAATGACAAGAGCACAACCGCAAGCAGCCCTTCTTTCTTCTTGGACGCTTATAGCTCTCGTGTGCGTGTGTGTACGGGGGGGGGGGTTAGAGAGAGGAGTACTGACGGAAAAATTGTTGCATCTTGTTGTTTTTTTTTGCACCAGGTAGCTAACGACCTAGTCATTATTTTATTTTTGAGGAAGCAGCATACAATACAACTCAAGCATGCCCACCTAAAAAGACGCTAACACAGGTGCAGTATTGCAACTGATGAGGTATTGTCGAAAGACTCAGCTTAGGTAGGATAACACGTACATGTGCACTAACACCAGAGCATAGAATGAAGACAAGTTTTTCTTGCAGTTTTTTGCTGGAAGACTTAATGAATGATGAACCATGAATGCAGCTTACCTGATTCGAAACTCGGGACAGGTAACAGACATTTCAAAGAACGTGACCTGGTCAAGTCATGGTTCTCAGATTTTATGCTGCAAAAATATTGTATTACACTATTCCGCACAATGACCGCACAAAGCGTAGGCGAATGTATTGACCAGCATAGTATCACCAAATTTCAATATAGCACAAGTATTTACAGCAGCCAATTCGTGTGGTACTCATTGTATATAGTGCTATCAGCGCGCATGTGCCTGTCGCGGAAACTGCATGATATGTTAAGTTTCTCTTTAATACTAATATGTATAGACACGGGAAATAACTTGTTTTTGTGTAATGAAAGCTATTTTATATATGAACGAGCCCTTAGGTATACACTTCTTTCCTTATTCATTAACGAGGGTCTCGTACTGGCAGACTTAATGCATTTAGGTTGTATACGAGGGATTATTCGTCAGGTGCCCACTCGTAACAAGTTCACGTACTACGTGACGCCAAACAGGCTCAAAAAGAGTGTGCCACACTCGCCGCCATGGCTACTGGTGGCGCTGACTGACACTAACACATTTAATTCACATATAAACCCTATAAAGTGGCTGGGGGGATAGCTGTCGTGGTAGCTCTATGGTAAAGCATCGAACGCGTCATTCGAGGGTCGCAGGTTCAGATCCTGCCCCATGGCAAGTTATATTTTCACCCACTTTTCTCCATATTTACATTACGATTTGGTCTAATATCTTCCCCTATACTTTCCTTGACGTTATTGCCAGTTAGGTCTCATTATTATTGTGTAAAAACACGGAAAACGAGCCCTTAGGTATACACTTCTTTCCTTATATATATATATATATATATATATATATATATATATATATATATATATATATATATATATATATATTATGTGTGTGTGTGTGTGTGTGTGTGTGTGTGTGTGTGTGTGTGTGTGTGTGTGTGTGTGTGTGTGTGTGTGTGTGACATATGATGGTATGGATATGGATGGTTTGTAGAAGCAGAGGAGGAAGAAGTCAGAATGTAAAAACATGGCGTATGAGCCAGGCCACGTCTCCCATTCATCATAGCGTCACACGAGTCGGCAGGATAAAGACCTGGCGGCCACTTCATCAACCAGCCACCATCTTCGAACGTCTCAGCAAGACGCAGTGACTGAACGTGGACCACGAAAGCACATCCCAACTCTACACCAAGACCAGCATCATGACAGCACTATCAGACGACCTCGACATCCCCAAGTACACCGGATCAGCGGACGACGGACCCGTACAGGACTGGTTCAACCTTTTCGAGCTCCACGCCGCCGCTGCATCCTGGTCGGAACGGGAGGTGATCATAAACTTCACTGATTACATCTCAGGTGAGGCATTCAAGTTTTACCTCTCCCATATCTTCGAGAACAATGAGTCTTGGAAAAAGATCAAAGAAGAAATGATCACCCGTTTCAAAGAATACAATGAAGACCTGTTTATACCTCATCAGCGGAAGGTTTTTCAACTCACCCTTCACAGTTACGCGAAGTCTTCCCGCAGTAAGCCTATTTTCCATACCAGACCTCAGAGAAAATATACCATTACTGTACCATCATATGACTCTTCTGAATAAACGTCACGCATTCGAACACCGACTGGTAACTTGCACGTCACAACAGCCAAGGTAAAGCCTCCGTATTTCGAAAGGAATCTAGATCATTTTGCCAAAAGAATAAACCTAAAGCCGGCTTTCCCAAGAGCAATGAAATCGGCATTCTCAACGTGTTCAATGCATCATAACACTCCAGGTGTTACTGAACAACCCGAATCACTTGATGCTTCGTGTCGCACACATGGCCCACACGGCTTCGGACGCGTGACGACATTTACGCATGACGAGTTAGTAAATCCGCACGAAACCAAACCAGACAACGAATGTTCACAGAAATCTCATTTGTTTAAAGTATTCAGCTCAGCAGTTCCACGAAGACAGAAGCATTCACAATCAGCATCTTGTGAAGAAAAGTGTTCTGCAGAAGCGTCAAGTGTTCATCAATCACAAGATCAAAGCGACGTGAATCCAGTATGCAACCTCACTGACTATAATGAAAACGAAACCACAGGTGTGACTTCTGATGACATAAGTACTCTTCAGGCAACCAATGAACGGTTTATAAATGCAGAAGATTCAAGTGCACGAAACCCGTCACATTGTTTTGCGGCGAAAACAGTTGCATTGGTTGGCATCGTAGAAGCCTGCGGAGAACTCGCTAAGAATCCTGGCGCACCACGATCAATGTCACACCACAAGCAAGGTGACGAAACCAAGAAATTACAACGTCAACGTATACTTCAACATTGTCGACAACGAATGAAAACGTCATTGAGTGCACTCTTAAGGCTTAGAGAACATTTCAAAAAAATTGCCCGCAGCTTCCCTCGGGGGAACACTGAGGAGGATGCGGAGCATATAATTGGTTAACGGGGTGTTAAAGTGCGACTTACTTGGGTCGATGGCTAAATTGGTTAACGTGGTTGTGAAATGGGGTGTTAAATTGCGACTTACTTGGGTCGATGGCTAAATTGGTTAACGTGGTTGTAGGAGGGGGTATTAAATGAGTGAACACGTACACACGTATGCGAAAGGACGGCGCTGGTCGAAGGGACGTCGATCATTGTGTTTGTGGATTCGTTGGAATTCATTTCACCGTGACCTTGGACGTCGACGCGCCGTACAAACCAACCGACGAGCGGCAACTGAGCGAGCGAGCGCCGACCTTGAGTATATATACAGCGCGACGGCGCATGCACTGTCAGCTGTTGAATGTTCTCGAAGGAGAAGGGCGCGCGCGGCACAGATGGCGACGGCGCGACGGCGCAAGCGCTGTCAGCTGTCGAATGTTCTCGAAGGAGAAGCGCGCGCGGCACAGATGGTGGGCGACGGCGCGACGGCGCATGCGCGCGCGTCAGCTGTCGAATGTTCGAGAAGCGGTGCGGACGGCGCACTACAAGGCGCGAGTATAAGATGCTTCCGCATCTAAAAGGCCCAGCGTCGTGGATACATTCTCCACCAAAGATCAAGAATGTGCCTTCGATCAAAACATCTGCGACATCACCATAGAAAAATCTCCAAAAGCCACAAAAGCACCCCTTGTACTTGGCAGAAACACAGGCAGCGCCCAATCAACCTCGATCAACGCGCACGCAAGCTGCCTGCACGGCCTGTGCCACGACGAAAAATTCGATGCCTACGATATTCGAACTGTCGATTCTGCAAGGTGTTCGAACCTCCTTTGCTCTTCCCAAGAATGCCGGCTGCGATTTCCGCTATTTCCACGTACAAAGCATTCTTGTGTTATCCAGGACGCAACCATCAGCCTCGCCCACCAGATCTCTTATTGATATCATCGGACTGTTGCACTCTCCCCTCAAGTCTTAGCCACAAAGAAGACAACGCGTGCATTTCAAAGTTGTGAAACTACCTCTTTATTTCGACATTTGTAACTTTTAAGCCACTCCTTGTTTACTTTTTTCTTGTTTGTAAGTTGTAATTCATGCCTTCTTTCAGAAGGAGGGGGAATCATGTGACATATAATGGTATGGATGGTTTGTAGAAGCCGAGGAGGAAGAAGTCAGACTGGAATAAACATGGCGTATGAGCCAGGCCACGTCTCCCGCATCTAGCGTTATATTATATATATATATATATATATATATATATATATATATATATATATATATATATATATATATATATATATATATATGGGAAACAATTGCATACTTAAGGGCTCGTTTTTCGTGTTTACACAATATTATTGAGATCTAACAGACAATAATGCCAAGGAAGGTATAGGGGAAGTTATTAGGCCAATTGTAATGTAAATGAGAAGAAAGAAAAGCGGGTGAAAAGATAACTTGCCGTAGGCAAGATCCGAACCTGCGACCTTCGAATTACGCGTTCGATGCTCTACCACTGAGTTACCACGACAGCTATCCCCCCCGCCACTTTATTGATTATCTATGTCAATTTAGACGTGGGAGTGTCAGTCAGCACCACTAGTAGACATGGCGGCGAGTGTGGCAAACTCTTTATGAGCCTGTTTGGCGTCACGTAGCACGTGAACTTATTACTAACCGGCAGCTGACGAATAGTCCCTCGTATACAACCTAAAGGCGCCAAGCCTGCCAGTACGAGACCCTCGTTATTGAATAAGGGAAACAAGTGTATACTTAAGGGCTCGTTTTTCGTGTTTACACAATATTATTGAGATCTAACAGACAATAATGCCAAGGAAGGTATAGGGGAAGTTATTAGGCCAATTGTAATGTAAATGAGAAGAAAGAAAAGTGGGTGAAAAGATAACTTGCCGTGGGCAGGATCCGAACCTGCGACCTTCGAATTACGTGTCGCTGGTTCGGACGTGTGACGAACTGAACGTGCATCCTTTGTATTTCCTGCGTAAAAAAGAAGGCAGTGTTTGACTTTCTCTCTCGTTTTTTTATCCTTATTCGCTGCACCATGCTCCCTGCTGGGCGGCAGAAATTAGGCGCCTTCTTCTAACCACTACTCCCACCATTTGGGGGACGGAGATGAAGACGACAATTTCTTTGGACTGCCCTAAACTGAATGGTCATGCAGTCTGTCCGTTTACAGTAATCTGCAAAGCGGCTCTCCTGTAAGGTTTATTTTCCAACCAAAAACTTTCGTTCCCAGACTGCTTTTCTCCCTCATTGTGCCTTTACCTCTTCGAATTCCAGCGAATGCATGCGAGCACACGAGTACAACAAAATGTCACCTCTCCAAATTCCAACGAAGGCACGCGAGCACAACAAGATATCAAAAAGGTGAATGGCAAAAACGAAATGAGCGAGAAAAGCAGTCTGTGAACGAGAGTTTTTGGTTGGAAAACTAACCTTACAGAAAAGCTGCCTTGCAGATTATTGCAAACTGTCCATTGTTTACTCCTGCAGAGAATTTTAGGGAGACCAGGGCGTAAAACACGAGCGCCGAGACTCTCTGAACCAGCTCTCAGAAGCTCTCATTAAGCATCCATGATGCTACCTTTAGTGTGTAAATAGTGTGTTACAAGCTGCCACTCTAGCGTCGCCAGCGCGAAGTCGGCGACGGGAATGACAGCAGGTTGGTTCGTTCCGTACGCAAGCAGAGACAGTGAAGAGATCAGAGACGTGGGAAAACAAAACAAATTTTACTCTAGTGATATGGCAGCACACGGGATCTAATACAACACTTCTATACAACTAACAAAATACAACGACACTTGATACAATTAAAGAAATATATAACAGAAACAATAAATCAGCTAACAATTAAGAATAGAATGACGGAGGAGAAAGTTCGAAGATATAAACAGGTGAAGGCATACGTGTGATGACCGGCAGCGTTGTGTCCCCGACGTTCGGATGCGAGAAGTCGAAGAGAGTTCTGGCACGACTGCGATGTCGGCGGTGTTGCAACGCTGGTGGCTCCGGGAGGCTAGGGCTTGCAGGTGACTTCGAGCAGGTTGAGCTAACTCGAGGCGAAGTCCCGATGTCTACGTTGCAGACGTAATATCGCGTCACAACTAGACGAACGGCTAAGTTTAGGTGGCCAGCCGATACAGAGCCACACTAAAAACTTCTAGAAGAGATGCTTGTTGATCTGTTTCTACACCATCTTGGTCAGCGACTAGTCTGCCTAGCAGGGCAAAACCCTGCGCTTAAATCCCCCTCGTGTCTCCTCGCTCTCTTCCTTGGGGACAAGAGACCTCTGCCTGGGTCCAATCATGCGCGTTTAATTGATGGGCAACTCCGCCCCAAAATATTTTAACTCCACCTCTTTTTGATTGGGAGAGGGCCCGCAACTAGCGAGAGTGACAACCTGTCGGGTTGTTGTCATACGGCTTGGCCACCAGAGCGTTTCCCACGCTTTTCCTTGTGGGAACGGTCAACCACTTAGCTCTCAGCGGGGGCTTCTTGTAGTCTAATCCTTGTTCGGGGTATACCGTGGCCTTCTACGACCTTGCAGACGCCAGTTTTGTTACAAAAGGATTAACCGTCGGCGGCGACGTTCTAAGAAGAGCACCCCATTCGGCCCTTCTCGGCTCCCTTTCATGCGCCGCCGTTTCTCATGGTCAGTCGGGGAGTACGGCGCCCGTTAATTGCCGTGACGCGGTGTCGCCAAAAATGGCCGTCCGTGACATTGCCCCCCACTTTCAGAATGTTATTCATAACATTTGTTCACACGGAGGGGAATTTTTTCGAAAACAAGGAACAAAACCCCACCAACAAGGGAGGCATGAGGACTGTCCCTCTCATACACAACATACATAGGCAGAGTGCATCAAAGTAACAACAAAAGGAAAAACAAACAATTGTTAGAGTACCAGCTTCATTTACACGCAACAATATCAATGCGCCATACAACCAAGAAGAGGAAATAGCCGTGTACGGCAGCCATCAATACAGAATACACTGCACGAATGTATACTACGAAGCAAAACGGAACAGGTGCGCCCCTCTACTGTAGTGCAATCCTTCAATGTGCATTATAGCAAGTAAAAACAGCCAATGCACCAAGCAACAAGAAAATAACTCAAAATACACTTCTTATACAATGAAATACGTACATACAAACAGAAAACAACCGACGGAAGGAAAAAAGAAAAACAACATGCTCATAGACCTCAAGAACTATATCCGGCTCAAGTAATCGGCTCCGACGTTTTCGCTACCCTTAATATGCGTAATGGTGAACTGGTACTCTTGGAGTAGTAAACTCCATCGGAGTACTCGAGCGTTCAGCTGTTTCGTCCGTTGGATATAACTCAGAGGCTGGTGGTCTGTCTGGACACAAAAATGTACTCCATATAAGTACATGGAGAATTTCTGAATTCCCCATAACAACGCGAGACATTCGCGTTCGATGGTACTACAGGAAGCCTCCCGTGGAAGTAGCTTTCGGCTGGCATAAGCTGTGGGGTGGAGCTTGCCATCGTGGGCCTGCATGAGCACGGCTCCGAGACTTGTGTCCGATGCGTCCGTTCGAAGTACGAATGGTTGGTGCAAATCTGGTAGCCGTAGTATCGGCTCCGTCGAGACATGTTGTTTGAGACTTCGAAAAGCCTCCTCGTGGGCTGCTGTCCCATTTCACCGAGTTAGCTTCGCCCTTCCGAGTTAAATCTGTAAGGGGAGCGCTGACTTCTGCGTAATTCGGGATAAATTCCCGATAGTACCCGGTCAAACCGAGGAAGGCGCGCACTTGTCGCTTGGTTGAAGGACGTGGTGCAGCTTCGATCTTGTCGAGTGTTTTCCCCAGTGGTTGCAATCTGCCCCTGCCAACTCCGTGTCCCAAGAAGTCGATTTCTTCTACACCAAGTTCACATTTACTGGGGCGCACTGTAAGCCCGGCCCTCTGTATGCGCTCAAAAAGCAGTCCCAGGGACCTCAGGTGCTCTTCCCATGTTTCGGTGGCTACCAGTACATCATCGTAGTAGTGGTCCACACCGGGTATACCTTCTGCAACCTTCCGCATCAACTTAGCAAATACAGCAGGCGCTGTCTTGATGACGAATGGCATGAAGCGGAACTGATATAGTCCCGATGTCGTCGAGAAGGCCGTCTTCGCTTTGGACTCTTCGGTCAGCGGGATCTGCCAATAGCCCTTCACGAAGTCGAGCTTCGAGAAATACTTCTTCTTTCCCACTGTAGCAAACACCGCGTCAGTTCTTGTCATAGGTTCGGAGTCGGCCACCAGAACGTTGTTCAGGCGTCGAAAATCGATACACAGTCGATTTGTCCCGTCGGGCTTCTTTACCAAAATGACTGCCGAATTATAAGGGGACTCTGATTTCTCAATGATGCCGAGCTTCTCCATCTCCCGCACCTCTTTCTCTACACCTTCCCGCGTTGTAAAGGGAAGAGGGTATTGTTTCACGTGGACGGGATTACTCGTGGTGAGTTCGAAGTTGCAGTGGACCCAGTCAGTTTTGCCTGGGACATCCGAAAAAATACGAGCGTGTTCCCTGACAATTCTTTGCAGCTGTCCGATCTGCTGAGCGTCCAGTTTGTCGGAGAGCTTCACGTCTTCTTCCCCTTCTACTTTCAGCCAGTCAGGGGTTGGAATATGCTCGTCCTCGCTTGATTCCACAACACCAAATGTCACGTTGCACACCTTGGTGGAGGGGCTGTCCCTCTCCTCGTATCTTTTTAGTAAGTTGGCGTGGAAGATTTTTCTGCCACCAGCCGTGTCTATGACGTAGTCAGCTTCACCTTTCTTTTCCCGGACTTCAAAAGGGCCCTTCCATTGCAGCAGCAGCTTGTTCGTGTCGGTTGGAAGTAAAATCAGTACCTTGTCTCCGGGGCTGAAACTCCGCTCCTTCGCCTTTCAATTGTACAGCTTCGTGTACCGTGCTCCGGCTTTTTCCAACTCCTCGTGTGCCAGGCGGCACGTTTCCTCCAAACGGTTCCGAAGGTCGAAGACATGCTGGTACGTCGTCTTAGCTTCTTCGGTCAAGTCGGCGTTCGTCCACAGCTCCTTCAGTATCGCCAAGGGTCCCCTCACATGGCGGCCGTAGAGAAGCTCGAAGGGTGAAAACCCCATACTGGCCTGCGGAACCTCCCTATAGGCAAAGAGGAGAGGTGCCAGGTAGCGGTCCCAATCTCTCGGTTTTTCGGCGCACATGCGCTTCAACATTAATTTCAAGGTGCCGTTGAATTTTTCCACCAATCCATTCGCCATGGGGTGATATGGGGTGGTGTGGAGCTGGCGCACGGAAAGGAGCCGCGCTACTTCCTTAATCAGGTCCGATGTGAAGTTCGTGCCACGGTCGCTCAGTACCTCGCGGGGGACGCCAAATCGGGAGAACATCTCGACCAGGGCTTCGGCCACTCGCTCAGTTTCGATACTCGGGAGCGCCACTGCGTCTGGGTACCGGGTGGCATAATCCATCAAAGTCAAAATGTATCGGTTCCCATGCTTTGAGGGCGGGTGAATCGGTCCAACTATATCGATCGCCGGTCGCTTGAACGGGGTGTCGATTATGGGTGCCCTCCCCAGTGGAACATGTGGGACACGGCCCTTTGGTACGGTGCGCTGACAAATGTCACATGAGGTGACGAACCTTTTCACGTCAGCTGTGATGCCTGGCCAAAAGAACTCCTCCGAGATCCGGTCCTTCGTTTTCTGCGTGCCCAAATGTCCTGCCATTATACCATCGTGTGCCGTTTTAAGCACAACTTCTCGGTGGCAGCGCGGAACGACTAATTGGCGTACAAGCCGTCCGTTGGCCGTTGTGTACTGTCGGTACAGCAGTCCCCGTTCTTGTTTGTACTCTATGATTCCCTTCTCATTTCGGCATGTTTGCTTCCTGCCGATTTTCTAAAAACACTGTTTGAGTGTCGCATCTTCCCTCTGCTCGCAGCCATAGTTATCTCCCGGGAATCCCGCCGTGGTCCCAGGCGTACGAAGCTTGGCAAATTTTCCCGGCTGTGCGTGCGCTTGGGAACGGGTTATAGCTGCTGCCACAGGCTCTTCTCTTAACTCCTTTGTTGCGACTGGTTTTTCAGTCTGCTTTCTGGGATCATTAGGAGGTCTTACGCCCTCGATATTGCCCAGAATGAGGTCATACAGTGGATCTTGCAGACATAGTGCTGTCAGATTGCCAGTAAAGTATGGGGTGTCAACCTCAATCCGTGCTTCGGGCAGCATCCTCGCTGTTCCGTCAACCAAGTAGACGAGTCTGCTTGTACCTGTCAGCTCGTCTTCCTTCACCAACTTCCTCCGCACGATTACTGTGTTGCACCCCGTATCCCGCAACACTGATAGGTCTGTGCCTCGGAGGGTCCCTGTGGCCACTGGTAGGTTCTCGGCCAGATTTTCCGGCGGTGTCACCCTTACGGCGTTGACGACGGGGACCTTTTCGCCATTCCTAAGCTCGACATACCCGTCGCATATGGGATCCTCACGCGTTTCCCTCGGTGCGTAGAGGCAGGACGCCTGGAGGGAGTTATTTGCTCCTGACCGGCAGTCGTTTGCCCTATGTCCTTTTTTCCCGCACTTGAAGCAGACGATGGCTACATTAGCGGCAGGTCTGTTGCGACACAAGTGTGGTGGGTGATTCCCACGATTGCAAATATAGCACCGTGGTAGTGGTGAGTGGCTGTTGCCTCCTTTTTCGTATTTCCCCTTTTCGTCCGTTATGGGACCATCTTTCTTTGTTTTCGCTAGGTTTGTTCCACCCTGAGCTTCCAAAAACTGGTCTGCCAGCTCAAGCATGTCTTCCAGAGATTCCGCCCTCCTTTCTTTCAAATATAATGCCAGGTTCGAACCACATCCATGCAAAAACCTCTCTCTAATCAACAATGCTCGGAGGGACTCGAATTCTGTCTCAGTTTTGGACAGCTCAACCCATCTATCGAAGTAGTGTCTTAAGCGAGCCGCGTACTGTGTTGCTGTTTCACCCCCTACTGGCCTCTCCTTCTTAAACTTGTCTCGGAACCCATCCGCCGTGAAGCGAAAGCGCTTCAGGAGGGCGGTTTTAACCTTGGTGTAGTCCGCTGCATCTGCAGGCGGTAGCCTGCCATAAACACTTAGCGCCTCTCCTGTAAGACATGTCGAAAGCGCCGTCACCCATTGGCTTTCAGGCCACTTTTGCCCTCTGGCGATGCTCTCAAACCGGCGTATAAACGCATCTAAGTCGTCCCTTCCTTCGTCAAAGGTGACGAGCAGTCTACCTGCGTGTATTCTCAAACTCGGCTCCTCCCCGGCATCGCAGTGCTCACTGCTGGATCTGCTCACACTGCTACTCTCATTGAGGCGAATCTTTAATTGCAGTAGCTGCACTTCCCGTTCTCCGGCTTCCCTTGCCGCTCCCTTTGCCGCTTCTCGTTCTTTCGCCCTTTCTTTGCGCTCTCTCTCCTTTTCTTGGCGCTCTCTCTCCCTTTCTTTTTACTCCCGGGCCAGTGCCCGCTCTTCTCTGGCTAACGCCTGTTCCTGCTGCTCCTTAACCCATTGTCTCAGTTCGGCGCCCTCAAGGCCTAACTGTTTACCGTGCGCGATCCACTTATCCAAATTCATACAATCCATACTGCAAACTGTCACTATAACGCCACTATAAAACCAGCGCAATCTTTGCCGGATGCAACCGCTTGAACTGTGCGGCTCTATCACCACGCTGTCCGCACGGTTCTCGTTCACCCCTCACTGTCTTACTCTTGTACGGAACGTCCTGTCTCGCGGACGCCAGTTTTGTTACAAGCTGCCACTCTAGCGTCGCCAGCGCGAAGTCGGCGACGGGAATGACAGCAGGTTGGTTCGTTCCGTTCGCAAGCAGAGACAGTGAAGAGATCAGAGACGTGGGAAAACAAAACAAATTTTACTCTAGTGATATGGCAGCACACGGGATCTAATACAACACTTCTATACAACTAACAAAATACAACGACACTTGATACAATTAAAGAAATATATAACAGAAACAATAAATCAGCTAACAATTAAGAATAGAATGACGGAGGAGAAAGTTCGAAGATATAAACAGGTGAAGGCATACGTGTGATGACCGGCAGCGTTGTGTCCCCGACGTTCGGATGCGAGAAGTCGAAGAGAGTTCTGGCACGACTGCGATGTCGGGGTGTTGCAACGCTGGTGGCTCCGGGAGGCTAGTGCTTGCAGGTGACTTCGAGCAGGTTGAGCTAACTCGAGACGAAGTCCCGATGTCTACGTTGCAGACGTAATATCGCGTCACAACTAGACGAACGGCTAAGTTTAGGTGGCCAGCCGATACAAAGCCACACTAAAACTTCTAGAAGAGATGCTTGTTGATCTGTTTCTACACCATCTTGGTCGGTGACTAGTCTGCCTAGCAGGGCAAAACCCTGCGCTTAAATCCCCCTCATGTCTCCTCGCTCTCTTCCTTGGGGACAAGAGACCTCGGCCTGGGTCCAATCATGCGCGTTTAATTGATGGGCAACTCCGCCCCAAAATATTTTAACCCCACCCCTTTTTGATTGGGAGAAGGCCCGCAACTAGCGAGAGTGACAACCTGTCGGGTTGTTGTCATACGGCTTGGCCACCAGAGCGTTTCCCACGCTTTTCCTTGTGGGAACGGTCAACCACTTAGCTCTCAGCGGGGGCTTCTTGTAGTCTAATCCTTGTTCGGGGTATACCGCGGCCTTCTACGACCTTGCAGACGCCAGTTTTGTTACAAAAGGATTAACCGTCGGCGGCGACGTTCTAAGAAGAGCACCCCATTCGGCCCTTCTCGGCTCCCTTTCATGCGCCGCCGTTTTTCACGGTCATTCGGGGAGTACGGCGCCCGTTAATTGCCGTGACGCGGTGTCGCCAAAAATGGCCGTCCGTGACATAGTGTATATAAACGTTGCTCTTATCAGCCTCGGCTACACTGTTTGACTTCTACATGAGACTTGGCTAGCTCCTTCGAATACATCACGAGCAAGGAAAAGGGCACGGAGTTGTAAAGATGAAAATGTGCAACATCACATCGCCTTTATTACGTGACATATTCGTTCTCCGCCGCATTCGCCCGATCGTGTCCACAGATAACTTTCTAGTTTTTATAGCAATGACACACCGTTGATTGCGGTCACGTCATTGAATGTCAATTAAACAGCGGTTGCATCATTTATTTGCAAAGTACTTCTTCATAAAGTATGGTGAAAAAATTTATTATTTGGCCACCTAGGGAGCTTTCTAACTTGACTTACTTTTTTACCAAGACTTGAATATAATGTTAAGTTTTATTTGGTTGATTTTGAGCATTACCTTCGCAACAGAAGTACATCACCACTGTCCACAACAATTATTATTCATCTTTCAGAGTGCCAGTAGGTCCGTTCAAGTTACGTGATGAAAACATGTTTGCTGGACTACGTCATATATGACATGTCGCTCAAGTGTCTGTCTCCGCATTATTGACGAATCCAGGCGTCTTTTGTAAAGTGTCTACTGGCAAGTTTTTTTAATTTTGTTTTATTTTTAAAACTGGTGGCCTCAGACAAGCTTATCACGCCTCTTTTCACCACTGGATAGCTGTTGTTACGCGCGGCGCCTGGGCCGACGGGGGAGGGCCGCGTTCTTTGTTCATCAAACAAGTCACCGAAGGGCTGCCAGCCTGCTGTCCACCATGTATTGTCCATCTTAGCCGGGAAGTCAGGTGACATTCCGACACCATAAGACGTTCGACAAGACGACGACAATGGTTTCTTGGTGTCACAGGTGCAGTGTGGTGGCCACGCCCCAATCAAAGACCTTGACTTGAGCGAGTGTGAGTGGCACCGTCAGAAATGGTGTGTGTGTCTCGTGATTCAACAGCGCATTCTGGACCCATTCTTTGATTTAGTCAAAACGCACACTTTATAGTGAGCCACCCAGCTCATTCGCAAGAGATCTCTCACCCTGTCTGTACAGAATGTAATAAATCCTCTGTTAAGTTTGCCATCTTACTCGTGAGAGCACATGCGTTTTCTTTTCTGTCTCTCTACAAGCCCTTTCTTGCCCCTATTTCTCCACCCCCAGTGCTGGGCAGCAAACCGGATGCCAAGATATAGTTAATCCCCCAGCCTTCCTTTCTCTCTCTTGCCATCTTACTGCCTTGGCATCTTCATCCCGGAAATCCAATGTCTTAAAAGGCCGGTACAAACAGATAAGTTAAAGAATAAGAAAGATAGTGAATATTTTCTGCAACATGTTCAGACGCTGCATATAAATGGTCATCCTCGAAAGTTATCAACTTTAACACCGCGGACAGGTGCTAATATACCCTGAGTAGGTTCGAGCATGCATTATGCCTCGACGCTTTTATTCTTCATTAAACTTCTCCCTTTCGATTTCATCCTTCGGGGTTTTGTGTAGTTCTTCATCTAACGCGATGCATTTGTTCTGCACTGCTACCACTTTGTTTCTTCTGTATATACGCCCTGTTTCGGGCACAACTTTAGGCTGCCATCTTGGATTGATAATGATGCCGTTTTCCATCCGTATGAATATTCGAATTGTGCTATGGCGAAATCGCACGTATCAAAACGCTGGGCCATTACATTCAACGTCGTATCACCATAATCATAGCTAATTACGACACAAAAAACAGCAAAATTGCTTTTAAGCCTAAATGGCAGTGTCTATGCTTTACTGTAACTGTTACATTTATTTTTTGTAAATTTGTCCAATATGTCATTTCATGCAGCGGCCGCCGAACTTGTTCCGCTGTTTATAGTCGTACTCTCGGTCTCTGAAGCTGGATGAAGATAACTAACAAGCCTGGTTTTTACTGGCTACATAAAATGTGAAACGAAGCTATAAATCAAGATGAAAAAGAAGACAAATCTGTGAACAGTCAGTACTGGCGCATAAATGACGCGCTGGTTTATCGCATTCTTCTGCAATTTTTTCACATTTTTTCAAAGGAACGTTATTAATGTTCCTATCTAATTTCTCTTTATTATTTTTAGCAAGCGTTGTAAAAAATGATCATTTATGAGGTACAGTGTGGCCAATCCCCCATGTGGGTATGAGCCAAGATCTTTTAGTAGACAAGACAAGACAAGACAAATGACGTGCATATTGCGCCAATGAAAAACGGCGGCGGCGGCGGTGCGCCGACCAGTCGGCGCACACCTATAACTAGAATATCTTTGTATTGGCAAAAGCGAGGAGCTTCTCGTGAGGCTCAAAAAGCTGCCGCTGCCAATGGCGCTGCCGTAGCTACCGCGGGTTCGCTAGCGCTTCCTCGGCGGACTTCAGTCTTTCTCCCATTGCCCTCGTTTTCTCTTGCTCTGTCGCCAACGCAGTCTCGAGCTCGGCGATTCTCATCAGCAGTTCACTCTGGGCAACCATCATTTTCTCCATTTTTTCCTCGACCTCACATTGCGTACACTTCGCGTCAGCCTCTTCTCCAGCGGGCGGGTTCAGTTCGGGCTGTCAAGGTGGATGGACGTGTTTTTTGAGCGCTCCGGATCGACTGCGCAGATAAGTGTTTTTGCATGTTTTGAGCTTGTCTTTATAATTATAAGGCAGCGGTTGAAATCTTCGTAGCACTTATTTTATGGTACGGCTTTTTCGGGGGCCAGTCACCAGGTATTTATTAGTTAGTGCGGGTGTGTGTGTTTGATTTTTTTTGTTGTTGTTGTTTTTTTTCTTTTGCCACCCCGTGGGGGAGGTGCGCGTACATTGAACACGCAAATTTTTCTGGTAGAGCTTAGACTTTCTTTTTTTTCGTAGTGCAGGGCTCGAGTTTAGTAATTATCGAGTATAGGGACAATTGGTGTCAGAAAGACATGGTTAAAAAGACTGTAAAGTGTTCAGGATGTGGAGTGGGTTTGAAAGTGGACCCAAGCGTAGAAGCGGGTGGAGAAGAGGCTGACGCGAAGTGTAGGCAATGTGAGGTCGAGGAAAACATGGAGAAAATGATGGTTGCCCAGAGTGAACTGCTGATAAGAATCGCTGAGCTAGAGACTGCGTTGGCGACAGAGCAAGAGAAAACGAGGGCAATGGGAGAAAGACTGAAGTCCGCCGAGGAAGCGCTAGCGAAGCTGAACAAAGAAGCGACCTACCGAGAGAACAGTAGGGAACCGGCAACCAGAACGGTGGAGAAGGAAAAGCAAGCAAGTTTGGAAAAAAACAGGTTTAGCCAGTTCAACTGTCGCAAGGCCCAGCTTCAGCGAGGTAGTGGTGGGGCAGGGAGGGAACAAAGCAGCCGGCGTCACAGGTGCAAGTAGCCCCCAGGTGCAGAACGCTCCAGCTGAGAAGTCACAGCATGTGATAATCGCCGGGGACTCGAATTTAAATCCCTGCACAGAAGCCATCAAAGAGAGGGTAAGAGGTGACAAGAGGGTTGCAGTAGGGGCGTTCCCTGGACGCAAGCTGGAAGCAGTCATGAGGCAAGCGAGCGCAAAGCTCGAAACGACAGCTGATAAACGAAACCTCGTGATAATTTCAGGCGGTTTAAACGATGTCTTAAATGAAGATGCAGCAGGACTAGCAGCCACACTGGCGAAAGGCGTCGATCACATGCGCGCCACTTCTCCTAAGGTACAGGTAGTGATATGCATGATACCGGAGGTACCGGTGCGTGATAGCAACCTGCAAAGAGCGGGGGTCAACGCAAACCAAGAGATATGGCGGATGAGTCGAGAGAAAGGCTTTGAGGTGGTGGAAATAAACAGAGAGATGCATAGGTGGGGGGGTTTTCAAAGAGACATAATTCACTTCGATGGGCGGCTAGGTCATGAGGTGGGTTGGCGACTTGCAGGACGCGCAGTGGCTTTTTTGGGGGGCAAGCGAGCCCTTCGGGGTGCAGGATAGCTAGTAACGAGGAAAACAACCAGGGAGACTCTTCGACAGGTGGTATGGACAGGTACGATTCCAAAGTGGCACCAATATCTAAGATAGGTAGAGTCCGGGGCATAAATAGACGTAGCCACGAGCGCCGAGCCAATTCAGACATAGGGTATATTAACATGCAGGGTGGTAGGAACAGGCTGAAGTGGGAAGAGATAGAAGAGCAGCTAAGGGAAGAGAGGCCGATGGTATACGGTTTTGTAAAACACATCTCAGCGACATGGAATAACCTCCGAACAATCCGGACTACGCGTGGGAATATTGTAATAGAACAGAAGGCAGTAGAAAGGGGGTGGTATTGGGGCATTCATTCATAAAAGTACAGACTGGCAAAGGGTCAAGCAGGAGTGCAAGGAACATTTATGACTAAAAGGGAAAGTGGCAGGTCAAGTGACACTCCTTGGTTTCGTGTACTTGTGGACGGGAGCAAAGGCCAGAGAGGAAAACCAGGCAACGGTAGAGTGTATATCAAAGGACATTCAGGAGTTAGGAAGAGAGTGCGAGATAATTATAGGAGACATGAATGCGCATATAGAAGATATAGATGGGTATACCGACCCGACAGGCAAAATGATCATGGATATGTGTGAAAGGCTTGATTTGATCATTTGCAACAGTACCGAGAAGTGTGAAGGGCAAATAACATGGGAGGTAGGAAGGCTTCAGTAGACAATAGATTATGCAGTGATGTCACATAGGATGTATGATAAGCTCAGGGGAATGCACATAGATGAAGGTGGCTCCAGAAGTCTGGGTAGATATCACAAACGTATCAAGCTAAGTTTTGGAAGAGCAGTGAAAGTGGGAAGGAAACAAGATGAGCAACTACAGGAAAATTTTTATTCAGAAAGGCATTTTGAAATAGCCACTAAACAAATTGAGAAAGTAATCACGGAGGATAATAAGACAGTGTGGACATACACGAGTCTAATTAGACTCTTTGAGCTAGAGCTTGCTAAGACGCGTGACAAGTCACCCCGGAAAAGAAGACACAAACCCAAAAGTTGGTGGGTTGAGGAAGTTAAGAGATCCATAGCAAAACGTCAGGAAGCCTCTAGGGAACACAAACATGCTAAGCAGCGGCGTGAACCGACAGATGTAGTTGATAGAAAATGGGCAACCTTTCTAAGCTGTAGAAGAGATGCATCCCTTCTGATCAATGAAAACATTAGAAGGAAGGAAGCTCAGTGGCTGGCAGAAGTACATAAAAACGATAGAAAGGCAGCTGCGAAATTTTGGAACCATGTAAACTCCCTAAGAAATGAGACGAGCCTAGAGCAGAGTTTTATAAGTACAGTCCAAGGTGCTAGGCTAGAAGGGGACGAAGCTATTGAATATATAAGAACAAGGGCGACAGAAAAATTTCAACAAAGAAGTACTTTATGCACCACAATAGACAAGGACGAATCAAGTGGTGCAATGGCTCCATTTTCACAACAAGAGTGGGAAAGGGCTGAGAAAAGGGTTCCGAGTAGTACATCAACAGGCCCAGATGGCATTCCTATTAGGCTGATAAAGACATTAGGTCTGAACTCTAGGCAGGCTTTGAGAGAGGCAGTGAGCACAATAATAATCGATGGTGAAGTTCCCGATGGATGGAAACTTAGCAGGATGAGCTTGATCTATAAAGGAAAGGAGGACAAAGCTGACATAAACAACTACCGTCCTATAACAGTGACATCAGTGGTCTACAGGCTGGCGATGCAGATTATAAAGGAAAGACTGCAGGCGTGGATAGAGGATGAGGGGGTGCTGGGGGAACTGCAGAATGGATTTCGGAAACACAGGAGGTTGGAAGACAATCTGTTCTCACTGACGCAGTGCTTCGAAATAGCAGAAAAGGAACACAGGCCCCTGTGACTAGCATTTTTGGATATCAAGGGAGCGTACGATAGCGTGGTTCAAGAGGAATTGTGGGGAATACTGGGCACACTAGGCGTGGAACATGTAGTCAATAATCTTTTAAAGGGTATCTATAAAGGTAACAAACTAGTTATAAAGTGGGAAAAATAGGTATCCAAGCCTGCAGAGGTAAAACGGGGGCTTAGGCAGGGGTGCCCCCTGTCACCCTTATTATTTATGATGTACCTACAAGGATTAGAGGCAAAATTAGAGGGAAGTGGACTGGGCTTCAACCTCTCTTTAGTCAAACAAGGAAAACTTATTGATCAGGCACTACCAGCATTAATGTACACAGATGATATAGTGCTAATGGCCAACAACAAGGAAGATTTGCAGAGATTGATGGACATCTGCGAAAATGAGGTAGATAGGTTAGATTTGAGATTCAGTAAGGAAAAATCAGCCGTCATTATATTTAATGATAATGAAGGCAGTGATCAAGCGTAGAATACAGGAGGTCACGCTAGAGATAACAGATAAATACAAATATCTGGGCGTATGGATAAGCAATGGGACCGAGTATCTGAGGGAACACGAAATATACGTGACGACTAAAGGTAACAGGAATGCAGCAGTCATGAAAAATAGGGCACTGTGGAATTACAATAGGTATGATGTTGTGAGAGGAATATGGAAAGGGGTCATGGTTACTGGGCTGACGTTCGGTAATGCGGTCTTGTGCGTGAGATCAGAAGTTCAAGCAAGATTAGAAATTAAGCAACGTGAAATAGGTAGGCTTGCTTTAGGAGCTCACGGGAATACACCAAATCAGGGAGTACAAGGTGATATGGGATGGACATCATTTGAGGGCAGGGAAGCTAGCAGCAAGATAAAATTTGAGAAGCGATTGAGAGAAATGGGGGAAGAGCGTTGGGCTAGGAAGGTTTTCAGCTACTTGTACATGAATAATGTCGATACGAAATGGAGGAAACGCACCAGGAAGTTGACTGGTAAATACTTAGAAAACGGCAGGTGGCCAAACCAAAATGAACTATCGGTTAGGAAGAAAGTGAAGGAAACGGAGACTGACATGTGGAGAATTGGCATGATTAAGAAGTCCGCACTAGAGATCTATTGAACTTTTAAGCAGTAAATTGCCAAGGAAAGGATCTATGATAACACTCGGGGTAGTTCTCTACTGTTTGAGGCCAGGACGGGAGTACTGCGAACCAAGACATATCGGGCCAAATACGAAGGGGTAGACACAGTATGCAGTGCGTGCGGAGAGGAAGAAGAAACTACCGAACACTTGATAATGTTCTGTAAAGGGCTTCACTTTATAGTTCAGGATGATGGCGCAGAGTTTTTCAATGCACTGGAGTTTAGGGACCGGGAGGGCAAAATAAACTTTAAGCGGGTAGACTTAACTAGAAGGAGGTTATCTGATTGGTGGCTAAAGTCAAGGCACGAGTGAAAATTAAACTCTTCACTGCAAAGTACGAATCCTCAAACTCACTTTTTAAGAAAAAAATATAGTTTTTGGTTCATTAGGTATTACGGCTTGGTGGCGCAAGTCACCACCCAGTCTAAAGGGTACAGCCATATTCATCCATCCATCCATCCGAGGGGCTGCTGCGGGGAAACCGGTATAGCGCAGTAAAACGCCGCAAACTTTTCTTTTTTCTACTGATGCATCGCGTGTGAAAACCATATAGTTGCCGGGTGATAGTTTCAGCACTGTCGAAGGCTTTTTATTTTGTTCTTTTTAGCAAAGTGAACTACATGAGTAATTTACCGGTCAGTTGTGGTTCACCTTGAAACTTGAAAACAATATTTTCACGTGATATTTTTCCCGTTACTTCCGCAAAAGAAACCATGTACAAATCACACACTTTACTTTATGAAGAAAAAGTACTTATGAAAGGACATGCTGTTGCGAATAGCTACGAAATGTGTGATGATTTGACAAATCAAATAATTTTAACGCGACAGCGTTAGAGAGCTCTTTTCGCATTTAACAAGATGTGGGAAGTCAGAATTGAAATGGAGTGACCGCTTGTTGTCTACTTGATGTTGAACTTTACATTTCGTGCTTGACACAGTCACATGAATACCCATCGTGGCCCACAAGTTACGGTTCCAGGCCGCACCGTCGCATGTGATAAAGTTTACAAATGGCCCGGCTTTCTCTCCTAAAATAACTGCCTCCAGCATCACTTATTAAAGGAGATTTTTTTCATGTTGCCCAGTGTGGCAAACGAAGCAAGTATTTGTGTCCATTCGCCATTGAACGGAACAAACATTATAACCATGCCATGGTCTGCCACTTTATGCTTGGCAGTGGGAGAAGTAAACTGACCCATATCGACAAAGCCTTCTATATGGCCTGACGATGACACTGAGAAATTCTCGGAAAGCTTCTTCTCATCAAAGATGACACCCCCGTGCTTTTTGAAGGCATCCATAGTAGATGTTTTCTCCTTCAGCACGCTCACTACTTTAGCATTGAAGCCAAATCCCGTCCTGTAAGACCTCGTATATTTCTGCAGAGTCACCTTGCTCGGCAAGACAAGAATTTTTTGCATGCGCATGTCTTCATACAGTTTAGGTCCTTTCATACGCATGATCCAAAATTCATTCCTTCGAGTATCTCATGCCTCAAATACTGGGCACGGTGGCACCACTAGTATGCGGCTGCTTGACAATCCGCTTGTGTTCTTCACGCAGTTTCTCCTGAGCATCGTACTTCCTGCGGATGGCGAGTGCACCGGCCGGCCCGGATTAATCACGGATGATCAACTTTGGAATGCAACTGACAGCAACGTTGGACCTGCTCCTCGGTGGTTGCTGAATACAAGCCACGCATCGACGACATGCGCAAACGAGTGCGCAGGGAACATTCGGGCGGCGCCACCCCTGGAATGGGATATAAAAGGGCCTACCTCGTCGACGGCGTTCACTGGGCACGGTGGCACCACTAGCATGCGGCTGCTTGACAATCCGCTTGTGTTCTTCACGCAGGTGAGACGCTACGGAAAGTGCTTCCGCTGTGATAGCCCATTTTTGTTGGTGCTGCCGTGCCCTCGGCCATGTGAGGTGTTTTGTGAGCTTGCTTCGTTCTTGAGGGAGTTGCTGTTACTGGCGGGTGACATTGAAGTCAATCCTGGTCCTGACCTTGGAAAAATAGCAAAACAACTAAACGAAATTGCCGCTGACATTAAAGAAATCAAGGAAAAACGACTGGGTGATATTGACAAAAAATTAGAGGCTCTGACTAGACTAGAAAATAGCATTTCTAGCTGCCAGAATGAAATAGGAATGTTGAATTCCGTAATCAAAATGCTCGAAAGGCGAATTGATGACCTGGAGAACCACAGCAGGCGATACAATCTGATAGTTTACGGACTACCTGAAGAAAAGGACGAAAATAGCAAAAGCCTTGAAGAAGCCGTTAATAGCAAAGTCATTGCAAATATCCTCGAGCTCGATCCAGTAGCAATCGAACGTATTCATCGCTTGGGTAAACCGGCACCAAATAAGATTAGGCCTATCATTTTCAAGCTTCTTGACTTCAGAAACAAAGCACAGATACTGAAAAGGGGAGCTAAGCTTAAGAAAACAGGAATTTCTATTGGCGAAGACTTCTCACGGAAAATAAGGGATGTCAGAAAGAAGCTCTGGGACAGTGCAAAACAGAACCAATTGAATAAGGAAAAAGTGTCTTTGGCTTTTGATAAACTCTACATTAATAAACAATGTTATATGTGGGATGATGTCAAGAATGAAAGAGTACTGATCAAAAAAAACGACCCAGATCTAAGCTGCCCCATGACGAGGCAGCGCGCCCAGTTGCTGTCGACGCCAGACTCTTGAACGATGCCCCTTTTCATGTACCTAACGAGTATGATGACAGGAACGATCAACCCCTATTCAGTAGTAGAAACAAAAACCTACGCCTTGTTAATGTAAATGCGCAAAGTATTGTAAATAAAACTGACCTCCTTGAAATCACTTTACTCCAGCATGATCCGCACGTTACAGTAATTACTGAAACATGGCTACACAACGAAATAAGTGATGATACAATATTCCCACCGAACTACAAAGTCTTTCGCAAAGACCGCGCCTCTAGGGGTGGCGGTGTGGCGGTTCTAATCAAACAACAGATTGAAGCCATATTGCTGGACGATATTGCTGACTTGGAGTGCTTGTGCATTAAATTGTCTTGTTGGGGTCAGCATTTTATTTTATACGCGCTTTACCGCCCTCCAGACACGCCCCCTGAATACTTAAGCAAACTTGAGCAACATATGTCTCAATATCACAAACATAAAATTATTCTTGTAGGTGACTTCAATCTACCAACTATTAATTGGGAGTTAATGCACGCTGGTCACCAGAATGTTGAGCATGCTAACATTATGTTTAGTATTATGTTCACTCATGATTTGGCCCAGCTGGTTCACGACCCAACACGTGTCCAAGGGTCTTGCAGTTCAGTTTTAGATCTGATATTTTTCAATCGTGCGTTCAGCGAATATACCGTGTCTGTCGAGTCCGGATTATCTGATCACTATCTTGTGGGCCTTTCCGTCCCACTGTTGAAACGTGGTGATAAGAAACGCTGTCAAGTACGGTCTTTCAAAGACTACTCCCGCGCAGATGACGCGTCCATAGTTGATTATCTGGAGACCGGTCTTGTTGACTTTGACAGTGATGACGTATGCGTTCTCTGGGCCCAGTTTAAAAAAATGTGTGAACACTGTTTAGCTAAATTTGTCCCGAGCCGGAAAAAGAAAACTCACAAACAGATCCCCTGGATAACGCGTAGTATTATTCACTTGAAACGTAAAATTAAACGTTTAAAAAAGAAGCGTGCGGATTTGACTAAAATCGGACCTTTACAGGCTAGCCTCGCACAAGCTGTGCGTTCTTCTAAGGATTATTATTTCGAAACAACTCTCCCAAACTTCATAAAAAATGACCCTGAAAAATTTTGGTACCACTTGACGGATAAAAAAAAGACTGTATCCGAAATGTTAGTAAATGAATCTATTGTTACGGACAAAGAGACTATAGCTGAGCATTTCAATATATACTTCCATAGCGTGTTTACTAGCGCAAGTGTATATCCATCTGATGTTTCATCGTTTCACACGACAGAGGCTGACTTTGTTTCGTACCCGGGTGTATTTTCCATGCTCTTAAAACTGAAAACTAAGAAATCAAGCAGTCCTGATAATATTCCAAACACCTTTCTTTGCCGATATGCTGAAGTTATAGCGAAATATCTTGTGATTATATTCCGTGTATCTTTGATATCTTCAAAGCTCCCTAGTGACTGGAAGGCAGCCCGAGTTGCACCGGTATTTAAAAAAGGTAACCGCTTGCTTTTTGAAAATTATCGCCCAATATCCTTAACATCAGCATGCTGTAAATTAATTGAGCATATAATCGCGCATCATATCACCGAATATCTTGAAAAAAATGCTGTCTTAACTGATTCTCAACATGGTTTCAGAAAAGGGTTTTCAACTGTGACTCAACTGCTCACTATATGTCATTCCTTTGCATCTACTCTAGATAAGAACGGTCAAACTGATGCGATATTCTTGGATTTTAGTGAAGCGTTTGATAGGGTTCCTCATGACAGACTAATACTAAAATTGAACAATATTGGTCTTCCTCGCATCTTAGTTTTCTGGGTTATTGATTACTTAAAAAACCGAATTCAGTACGTAGAAATTGGGGATCAGCGATCGGGTTGTCTTCCTGTCGCCTCTGGAGTACCGCAGGGGAGTGTCTTGGGACCCCTACTGTTCCTGCTGTATATAAATGACATTGTAAGTGTGGTATGTTCATCTGTGCAAATTCGTCTGTTCGCAGACGATTGTGTCTTATATAATGAAATTACTTGCCCGGAAAATCAACATGACCTTAATCACAGTTTGTTTAATGTTTTTCAATGGTGCAATCGCTGGGGGATGGCTTTGAACTTAGATAAAACTGTATGCATGGGTATAACCCGGAAGAAAAATCCACTTCAGTATACTTATACATTAAATGAGTCACCTCTACAGCAAGTTTCTGAGTTCAAATATTTAGGAGTAACACTCACAAGTAATTTATCTTGGAATCAACATATTGACAATATCTCCGCTTCCGCCTTCCGTAAACTGTCTTTCTTACGACACAAATTAAAAAACGCTCCTCCTGATGTCAAACTCCTGGCCTACCAATCAATAATCCGACCAAAGTTAGAGTATGCATGCATAATATGGGACCCGTTCACACAGAAAAACGTCAACAAACTAGAAAGAATCCAAAGGAAAGCTGTAAGGTATATATACTCTAAGTTTCGTCACACTGATTCACCTTCTGAGTTAATTAGAGCTAATGGCATTGAACTCCTTGAGTCACGACGGAAGACATTTAGGCTTAATTTTCTTTCCCAACTTCTTCAAAGACAAACAGCACTAGACCCTACACAGTACCTGACACCCATATCGACAAGACATACGAGACACCATCACCCCGGAACCCTAACACCTTATTTTGCACGGACAGATGTATTTAAATTTTCTTTTTTTCCACGAACAGTGGAAGAATGGAACCTTCTAAACTCTGTATAAAGATTCAATTTGGTTGATTTACTGTGTGTAAACTGTGTGTTAGAAGTGTAAACCGGTATTTGTATGTTGAATTCTTTTCTTTTTCCTTTTCTATGTCACTTGAGTGCCTAACATGTACTTACTACTTGTACCGTGCCCACCTGCTTGGACCTGTGAAGATCTGCAGTATGCATTAAATAAATAAATAAATAAATAAATAAATAAAATGTTTTTCCTCTTTGCGGCCTTGAACGTGTGCAGAGCTTCATCTTGCTGCTTTTGAGGCAGTTGTTTAATACGGCCGAGAAAATCTTCATTGCTCAGCTTACAGTTTTCTTCTTTCATAGCTAGGATTTGGCTTGCCAGTGTACACAAGCGTGAAGCACTTCGCTTTGCCTTCTGATTGGCTACTCGAAGTCTGTGGGACCAATGATGTGCGAAACGTTTTTTCTTCAGCTTGGATTTCTGGCCCAAGAGTGCTTTTCGCAGGTAGCGACAATGAATGCAGATGCCTCTTGCAAAATGCAAAACACAGAATGAGCTATTTACTAAAATGTTGCCAAGTGCAAGACAGCCAAAGAGACAATAAACTAATAGAGCAAACAAACAACTAAAAAAAATGAATTGTAGAGCTATATGGAAAGTGTTTATAAAGTCCCTGTCCAGCAATTCTTCTGGAATATTATTCACTTTAATTACGAAGAATGTGATACAGCTGGTTGAACATCAGGCTAGAAATAAACTAAGATGCTTTGTTAGCCACAACAGGAAATACTATTTTTAATTAAAACGAAAAGCTATTACATACCTTTAGCTGTCACCACACCAAGGCAGTTCTTGCTGAACACACCATCATTTGCAAGAGTAAGCGTGCTTTTCATCTTGTCAGTCAGGTTCTTAGCAATGTCTTCATAAGCGTCTCTACTCATTGCACCTGCACAAAGCAACGCAGAGTCTACTCTTTGAAAGATGTTTCTTACTTCAAGAAGAGAACTAATTTTCCGTACTTCTTCTCTCTGCCATTAAAATAGCATATTGCCACAATGTCATTGTGCTGATCTAAGGTGAAGCTCCTCACTTTTTAAAAATACCAAAAGGCTCCTTTCTTGTGCGTGTCGTGGCAAACACCAGGACATCCAGGTCTGGTGTAATAAGCTTCGTCCACAGCCTTGGAACATGTAGTGAGTCGGCCAGGGCCTGCAGATGAGTTGGCACAAATGAATTCACTTCGTCGTTTTTGAAGGCCTCCGCATTCGGGTCGACATTTTGATCTTCGGACAGGCTCGCTTCCTGCTCATTGCGGCGACACAACCACACTTTCTTCGCTGATTCAGACGAGGGAACACCGCGACGCTTTCTCTCTGGTCTTGGCTTCACAAGTACTTTTGAAAGGTATGCAGGTAGGTTGGGTAAGAGCGTCGGCACCGCACCTGCTGCAAGAGCAGGCCTTCCCCGGGGATTCGCACTTCGTTACCGCCGATAACATGTACGTAATCACGAATAACAAAATACTCAGCATAGTGCTTATCGCACACCGTAGATGTCTCGGCTAGAGGCTTGTCCTTCTATTTGAGGTTGCGCTCCGAATCCTTCCGGCGGTCATCTTCTTTTGGCACCGAAAACAATGAAATCTTTCGTCCATTTTCCACGCGATGGCCGGGGTAGCATGCGCGACAGCCTGGAGCAAAGCAATGCGTGTTTAGCTTTCTCTTCTTATCCATTAGGATATAGGGTGCTTCATAGACTCTGAGCGCATAAAATATGATAAAAAAGCATCACCACAACGCAATTATGCACTCACAGCGGCCACTCACGAGTTGTGCTGCCCCAAGCATTCCTTTGAACGTGTTGCATTCACTCGGTCCAGTTTTCTCATCGGGCAAGCAACAGCAGCGCCACATGCGGTCAGCAGCTTTTTTGATCACAGCGGCTCCCACGGGTGCCCGCTTCGCTCTTACCACTACACTAGAACACTGTACTAAAAAGGGGCAGTGGAGTGAACGAGGCAGCCGCGCGGTATCTCGGCTGACTCTCCGGCGGGTGACAGTAGCGGCGGCGCTGTAGTCTCATGGTAATGAAGATCTCTGTAGCGTCTGCATTGGTAACGCGCACGCCGTAGCCTGCGAAAGCGTCTATTTGCTCGTCTTTAGCGCGTTTATTGCGTGTCTGAGTCTTTATCAGTGGACGTACACCTGCTAAGTGCCATGGTGCACGAGTGAATATGCAGGCACGCCGAAATTGCGTCGAGACATTCACTGTTTCAAAAGCCTACCGAGAAAAAAAAGAAATGTACAATCAGAATTCGCACGGATCCGCCTAGCTTCTCACTCAAGCAGTACGTTGACTTCGCTACATCATAAGTGGTTACTGGCGAACTACAAAGAGATAAGTATCAAAACCTCGATTAAATCATGCGCTCGATTTCTCGGCAGTTTCAATATCAAGAGTAATGTTCCTCATGTAAGTCCACATGCTCTCGATTGTTTCATGAGAAACCCGAGTATAAGTAACCTTGTCACAACATTTACATCGGTGACGAGTCAGTTACATCATGCCAGTTTTGCGGAAGATAATAATTAATGCTTTCTGAAAGGCTTTCTTGTTCTAACTGCATGCTTTCGTGCTCACTTTCCTTTTTTGTGCAAGCTTCAGGAGACCGAGCCAGGGAGCTAAGCTGAAGGAGCGCCTGTACTTTCTAATCAAGAACTTTATGTGAAAGGGGTTATCCTAAATATATTAAAAAGTGCCAGTTGTATATATATATTGCCCGTTTGTTAATTTGCGTGAATTCAATGAGACCAGTTCCCATTTTGTATCGACCGCCTAAATTGTGCTGCTTTCCAAATATTCTACTGGCGTAACTAAATTACAAGCCACCAAATTTATGATGAAGTTTAGTATCGTTGTAGTTCTTATTAGGTGTCAAAAGTGTAGGCGGGTAGTGGGCAGGTAGTGGTGCATGGTGCATTTTGTTTTGAGAAATTTTGAGAAACTGAGCTATCACAGCGGTTAGAGAATCGAACGCGTTATTCGAATGTCGTAGGTTCGATTCCTGCTCACGGCTGGTTATTTTTCATCCACTTTTCTTTCTTCTTTCTTCTTATTTACATTCCATTGGTTTTAATAACTTCCCCTGTACATTCCTTGGCATTACTGTCTGTTAGATCTTCTCATTATTATTGTGTTAAAACACGGAAAAACAAGCCCTTAGGTATACACTTTTTTCCCTTCTATATATATATATATATATATATATATATATATATATATATAAGGGAAAGAAGTGTATACCTAAGGGCTCGTTTTTCCGTGTTTTAACACAATATTAATAAGATATAACAGACAGTAATGCCAAGGAATGTACAGGGGAAGTTATTAAAAACCAATGAAATGTAAATAAGAAGAAAGAAAAGTGGATGAAAAAATTACCAACTGTGAGCAGGAATCGAACCTACGACCTTCGAATTACGCGTTCGATGCTCTAACCACTGAGCTATCACAGCGGCGCTCCCTCCATCCACTTTTTTATGTTTATCTGTGAATTTAGAAGTAGGAGCGACAGTCAGCGCCATCTATAAGCCAAACAACGAGTGTGAAAACACTCTTATGCGCATGTTTGGCACAGAGCATCGAACGCGTAATTCGAAGGTCGTAGGTTCGATTCCTGCTCACAGTTGGTAATTTTTTCATCCACTTTTCTTTCTTCTTATTTACTTTTCATTGGTTTTTAATAACTTCCCCTGTACATTCCTTGGCATTACTGTCTGTTCTCTCTCTCTCTCTCTCTCTCTCTCTATATATATATATATATATATATATATATATATATATATATATATATATATATATATGCATTGTACCGGAGCATAGTGGCGCCAGCTCTGTGCCAGCGTGAAAGAAGACGTTGACGTCCGTGTGTGGCTCGGGCTTGCCGGGTTTCTGCCTGTACCAGCTTGTTGCGGCTAACGTTTCTCGAATAATAACCTGTGTTTTTACGCAACCTTGCTCGTTGGATTTGGTGGAAACGTGCTGGGTAACGTCCTGGATTTTCGTAAAACTAAAATGCACAAGCACTGTGAAATAAGTAGACGCGATCCCAATGGCGAGCCGCATTTGTAAAGCAACGTAAGTGTGTAGGATGCTGGCAAAGCTTGTAAGTTATCCTGAACAGGTTTGTGCGGCTCCGCAGCCATAAGCTACCATCTCAGTTCGCGATGACCGAGCACGTCGATCACCCACAAGCCTCTTCAACGCTGCCGCCTGTCATGTGCCCTGGTGTACTTCGTCTGCGTGACCCACCAGTATACAACGGCAGAAGATCAAGATGTCGAGGACTGAGTGGCAGAGTACGAGCGTGCCAGCGCGATTAACAACTGGGATGACCGTGCGAAGCTGACTCACGTCATCTTCTACTTGACGGATTTGGCCAAACTATGGTTCACCAACCATCAAGCTGACATCCCCACCTGGTCGGTTTTTAAAGAGGCCATGACCTCGTTTTTCGGTCGTCCAGCCATGCGCAAGCTTCGTGCTGACCTGAGCCTGCTGAGACGATTTCAGCAAAATGGTGAGAGCTTCACGAGCTACATTGAGGATGTGATCAGTCTCTGTAGGCAAGTTGATGCGAGGATGACGGAGGCTGACAGAATAAAGAATATATTGAAATGCATTGATGACGACGCTTTTCATATGCTTGAGGTCAAAGACCCACAGACCGTCACGGCCGTGATTCTGCTATTTCAAAGCTTCGATGAGCTACGCAAGCAACGAATTTCTATACGTCGCGCTAATACGCAAACAGCTGATATTTCAGCTTTGGAGTGCAAAAGCAGTGGCCCCGACTACAGCGTGTTAATGCCTCAAATTCAACAGTACATCTGGGAGGAAGTTGCTCGACAGCTCTTTCTTGTCGCCACCATCAACGAGACCCCCACAGCACTGGACCACTCACTTCACCGTGCTATTCAGACGCAAGTTGCCGAGGCTCTCCCTTCGCCCGCGTCCCCAATATCAGTTGCTGCACCGCTGACTTATGCAGAAGCCGTCCGCCGACCTCCTGCCCAACCGCCGCTCCCTTCATACAGTCCAGCCGCCAACTACTACAGGTCCCCAGTTTCGGTTTATCCGGTAAATTGGCTCTTTCCACCTCCTCGAGCACCTGTAAACTCTTAGCGTATACTCCGGTAACCAGCCCGTCTGCTACAACTGCGGTATTCCAGGACATGTCGCGCGCTACTGTCATCGCCGTGGATTCTATTTTAATGATTCTCAGCAATCCGGCAACATACCTCGGCAATCATAATCGCATGTGACACCTGATGCACATGACCACGTCGACCAGGCTTCAGCCGACGTCGATCTCCTTCACCCCGTCTTCGGTCTCCTTCCCCCATGCTTCGCCGTTCCAACCACGCCCAGGAGTAAAACTAACAGTCGCAGTTCCTAAGGCAAGAGCTGCATCACCGACGAAATTTCCAAGGCCTCATCTTTCGCCCCCTAACGAGATTGCCGTGTTTGTGGACGGTTTCACCACAACTGCTTTTGTCGACACAGGTGCCGCTATTTGCATAATCAGTGAAGTGTTATGCCGCAAACTGAACAAAGTGACGACTCCACTGGTTGAAATTTCTTTACGCACAGCGAGTTCGCAACACGTCCAACCTTCTGGCACATGCACTGCTCGTGTTGTGATTCAAGGAGTGCTTTACATCGTTGAATTTGTCGTCCTTCCGCATGCGTCTCATGGAATCATCCTGGGATGGAACTTTCTTTCCGCTAATCATGCGGTTGTCGACTGTGCTCGTGCTCAACTCGTTTTGTTTTCATTCAGCACGACATTCATAGATCTCTTTCGCTCACCCAAAAAGGTGATCGTCGCCGCTGACGTCGTCATCTCTGCTTTTTCGGTCGCCGCGGTATCTATTTTGTGCAACTCTGCTTCCAATTCAACTGCCCTCTTTATGCCGTCACAAGAATGCGCTCGTCGCCGGAACCTTGTCGTCCCGTTTGCCGTCATAACACTTGCCGATGGCTCCAGTGTCGTGTACGTGTGCGATCCGTTTCCTTGTCCCGCTACCATATTGCATGGCGAATGTATTGGGAGTCTTGACACTTATGATGACATCTTTCCTTTCGATGCCCGTCCTGATACGACGCCGATGTCCGTGGATGCTGTCACAGCTGCCACCACGCCCTCACTACCTGACGAGGACGTTCTGTTGCGCAGCGTAGACACCGGCCTTACGCAAGACCAGCGCAATCAGCTCATTCAACTACTTGACCGTTTCCGCGCCTCCTTCGACCACGGACATCCTCCCTTGGGACGCACGTCAGTCGTCGCTCACCATATAGACACCGGTTATCATAATCCACTTCGTCAGCGCCCCTACCGCGTCTCGCAGGCTGAGCGTGACGTCATCATTCAACACGTCGACGAGATGCTGTAACGTGGTGTTATTCAACGCTCACACAGTCCTTGGGCTTCGCCAGTGGTCCTCGTGTGAAAAAAGGATGGCTCCATCAGGTTTTGCGTGGATTATCGTCGACTAAACAATATCACACGCAAGGATGTTTATCCCCTGCCACGCATTGATGACGCCTTGGATTGCCTTCAAGGTGCGGAGTTTTTCTCTTCACTGGATCTGCGCTCTGGATATTGGCAAGTGCTAATGGCTGAACCACACCATCCAAAAACGGCGTTTGTTACCCCTGACGGCTTATATGAATTTAATTTTATAATGCCCTTCGGTCTTTGCAATGCGCTTGCGGCTTTTGAAAGAATGATGGACAGTGTCCTCAGGGGACTTAAACGGTACATCTTTCTTTGCTATTTAGACGACATAGTTGTATTCTCGGCGAATTTCGAAACTCATCTTTCCCGTCTGGAACAAGTTCTCCAGTGCCTTACGGCAGCCGGGTTGCAACTAAACTTCAAGAAATGTCGTTTTGGCTCCCGCAAACTCGCAATTCTCGGCCACGTCGTTTCAAAAGAAGGAATATTGCCAGACCCTGCCAAACTGCGTGCCGTTGCCGAGTTCCCCAATACTCTAAAAAATATCGAGTAAATAGGGTGTCTTTTTGTCCCACATCAATAATCGTCATCAGGCTTGCGTGCGCTTCCTTTCTTGAAAACTCGGTGCTGGCCACTTTACTATCGAGAATGCAATGTAACCCTGATAATGGGCATGTCGATCGTGACCGGAACGTACCGGGCGCGGTGCGATAGCGCAAGGATGGAACGAAATATAGCTGACGATTATTGTTGGGAGACAAAACGACACCCTTTTTACTCGCTCTTTTTTTAGAGTGAAGCCTACTACCCTAAAGGAGCTTCGTAGTTTCGTAGGCTTGTGTTCCTATTTTCGGCGTTTCATTCGAAATTTTGCCTCTATAATTGCCCCCCTGACTCAGCTTCCCTCCCGTAGCGCGGGCCTCTCTGGCTGGAGTTCCCATTGCGATGACGCATTCACGGCGCTGCGCCAGCTACTCAGGTCTTCGCCAGTTCTCCGCCACTTCTATCCCAATGCACCCACTGAAATTCACACGGATGCCAGCAGTGCCGGCCTCGGTGCCATTCTCGCTCAACGCAAGGATGGCTGCGACGAGTACGTTGTCGCCTATGCCAGGGGGGAGTCCAACTATTCCGTCACGGAAAAGGAGTGCTCGGCTATCATTTGGGCTATAGGAAAATTTCGCACTTGCCTTTACGAACGCCAGTTTGATGTTGTCACAGATCACCGTACCTTATGTTGGCTAGCGTCCATGAAAAAAATCCTACTGGCCGCCTCGCTCGTTGGGCTTTACGCCTTCAGGAATACGACATCCGTGTTGTTTATCGCTCAGGACGTAAACATTCAGACGCCGATGCACTATCCCGTTCTCCACTGCCTCTTGACCTTGCCTGCTTATCAACACGGCCATTTGCGATTCGTCATCGTTGAGCATCACTGACATGTCATTCCAGCAGCGCAAGGATCCTTGGATCAATTCTTTGCTCGACGTCCTCTCTCACAGATCGCCAGAAACGACTTCACGCTCCCTCTCTCGTCAAGCAAGACACTTTGCTGTACGTGAAGGCTTGTTGTATCGCCGCAATCACGTGACGGACGGCCGTAGGTGGCTCCTTGTCATCCCTCGTTATTTGCGCTCGAACATCTGCGCTGCCTTACACGATGACTCCCAGTGTGGCCACGCTGGAGTATTTAAGACTTACTCTCGCCTTCCTCTAAGATACTACTGGCGCGGCATGTATCGGCACGTTCGCCAGTACGTTCGGTCATGCACCACGTGTCAACGACGCAAGACGCCTTCTCGCAGCACTGCTGGCCATTTGCAACCCTTAACGTGCACAGCGAGACCATTCCACCGCGTCGGAATTGATCTTTATGGTCCTCTACCCAACACTCTTCGAGGCAACCGGTGGATTATCGTCGCCGTCGATCATTTGACACGCTACGCTGAAACATCAGCGCTGCCTGCTACCACTGCGAAAGATGTTGCGTCCTTTCTTCTTCACCATCTCATTTTGCGACACGGCGCACCTCGTAAATTACTGAGTAACCGTGGACGCGTGTTCCTCTCGAACGCCGTCGACGAGCTGCTCAAAGTGTGGCAGCTTGGGCTAGTTGGTATGGCATGACGATAGTTATAGCGCGAGAACAAAACGACGACACGTGTCTTTCGTGTCCTTCTTGTCTCTGTGTCGTCGTTTTGTTCTCGCGCTATAACTATCGTAGCTGCTTAAGGCATGTCGCACTGTCCATCTGAAAACCTCGGCATGACAGAACGCTTTAACCGTACCCTTGGAAATATGCTTGCCATGTACGCCTCTGACGGCCGCACTAATTGGGACCAAGTGCTCCCTTTTGTCACGTACGCGTACAACTCTGCGCCACAAACAACCACTGGCTTTTCTCCTTTCTTCCTCCTGTACGGACGTGAGTCATCATGCTCCATGGACACCATTCTCCCTTACAGCATGATGTTTCCGAAGCGACGCCTTTTTCCGAAGCAGCTGCTTATGCTGAAGAGTGTCGTCAACTCGCTCGCTTATTTACCGCACAAGACCAATGGCGCCAGAAAACTGACCACGATGGCTCTGCGTCTAGTGTCCACTAAAACCCAGGAATGCTGGTTTGGCTCTGGGTCCCATCTACCCCTCCCGGTCTTTCCCCGAAGCTTTCGTCGAAATACTATGGCCCCTACCGTGTCGTGCGACAAACATCTCCTGTCAACTATGAAGATGAGCCCATGATCCACCTTCGGACCAACGCTGCCGTGGGCGTGAAACAATACACGTATCACGCCTCAAACCGTGCTATGACCCCCTTGTCATGTCATTTCCCTAGGTCACCAGGTTGGCTCCTTTCTGCGCGGGGAGTAATTGTACCGGAGCATAGTGGCGACAGCTCTGTGCCAGCGTGAAAGAAGACGTTGACGTCCGTGTGTCGCTCGTGCTTACCGGGTTCCTGCCTGTACCAGCCTGTTGCGGTTAACGTTTCTCGAAAAATAACCTGTGTTTTTACGCAACCTTGCTCGTTGCAATATATATATATATATATATATATATATATATATATATATATATATATATATATATATATATATATATATATATATATATATATATATATATATATATATATATATATATATATATATTCATGCAATGGCCCTTAGAACACCCGCTATTTTTACGTGGTGCATTTCTCGTCCAATTACGTTAGACTGGAACTAGTTTTGAGCCCTCATACTGCCGAAAAGGTGAAATTTACAGTGCGCATTTGTACAGAGGATTGCTATATTCAGCTTCACCAACTGTAAAGGCCAAACCTCATAAGCGCGAAAATGCACGCGACAGCCACAAGCGACGCGACGTAGATCGGCTTCGCGCGATCAGTCGCTAGCGCAGGCAAACCTCATTCACGCGACGGCTTCGGCGAGCGAATTCCACTGTTGCTGGCATGAGGCCGTCTACTCGCACCAAAAAAACCGCGTAGCGAGAGGCATGCAATTTAAAAATAAGATATATTGTTGTGTAATGAAACGGAAAGTAGTTATTATTGCCTTGCAGCACTTTTTATATGCACATGCGTAATAAACATTGCGTTATTTCTTGTTGCGCATACGTGACTCGGGCAGGGTGACGTGCACCTATGTAGTCTTTGTCTTTTCCGGTATTTCGCTATTGGCTGCTTGAGCCCAGCACTTCCGGGCGATGAGCGACGGTTTCCAAATCTGGAGAACCGAGCGATCGCGCGAAAACGAGCACGCGACACGTCGCGCGAACGCCCTGTTTCGTCGCTCATAGCGTCGCTCGTCGCTGTCGCGTGCATTTTCGCGCTTATGAGGTTTGGCCCTAAATGTTCGGCGCAGGGCTACCCAGGATTTTTTTAGGGGGGGGGTGCAGGAGAACGACTAACTTTGGCAATTGGCGCTCGCTGTGAATACGTGTAAATATTTTAGTATACCTTGAAAAATTAAATTACGAAAAAATTTTGTTGTGCAGGGGGTTCACATTCCCTTCCTCTTCCTTCTTTTTTACGGCCTCCTGGTTCTCCGTGCGTTTCACATGGTATATCTTTTTTTATCTCACAGCTTTATGAGCACAGCTAACTTCCAATAAATCAGCTCAGTTATTGTTAATATTGTAGACACCTGCCCAACGAAGAAAGAGTCAAGACAGAAGAAATCATAATAATACACGCCCTTTCTAAATAATTTTCGATCTCTCACAAGTACTTTTATGGGGCTCAAACTCAGCAGATTGGCGTGTCATACTTCAAGGGTTATGACATCATGTGCTAGACATTAATCTTGGGCAGGTATGAAGATATCTGCATCAAAAAAGCGCGACGGAGAAGCCGAAACCCATAGCAGTTCCTGCACGCGGCTCTTTCAGTACTATTCGACTGCAGTGCCGCCGCTATGGGCAACGCGGAAGGTATCAGGCGGCGAGGCGCGGTCACGCCACTCAACACTTCTAGTACACTCTAGTTGCGCTACACTAGAATAGGAAAGTGTGATGAGCGGCAAGCGGCGCATACGGAGCGCACTAAAGCCTCCGAGGAGGCGCCGTGTGGAGACGCGCGCAATCGTTTATACGTTGTTTGCACGTTTCCGACAGTTTCGTCGGGCGCGTTCGTTTCTTTTAATTGTGGTGGCACTCTGACACCAATGCTTCTGTATGCACTCTCATGGCGCGAAAACAAAGCCATTGCTTCGTACCGGGCTTCACTACAGGCTACAAGTCAGCTAAAAAGAAGCATGCTTTGTTCGGCGTTCCGAAGAACGAAGCTCTGTTAGCGCAGTGGGGGAGAGCGATCCCGCGCGTTGACAAGTCAAGCTGCTTCAAGAAAACTCGGCTGTGTGTGAGCTGCACTTAGGCGAGAGGTATATCTCCCGGCACTTCGAGCACACTGTGATTGGCGAAATGGTCCGCATTGAAAGGGACTGGTACACCCATGGGCGCGCTTGCCGATCAGGGGGAGGGGGGGGGGAAGGTTTATTGCAGGGCGCCTTCTTCCTATTAAATTAGTGTATGAGAAACATTTTACGCCCTCCATTTAGAAAACTTAAAGAGAAAAGAGTAACCTGCTACCTAGTCAATGTATAGACCAGATTTAGCGCCCTCCTCCCAGGTGGGCAGCCGCTTCTGTCCCTCTCGTGCGGGCGCCTATGGGTAGGCTTTTCGGAGAAGCTGTTCGCATTTGTAGACGCCTTTGAAATCACTTTTTACAAAGTGCTTTAGCTACAACGAGCTTCACATTGACAGCTTGCAAAAGTTTGTTTCCTGCATGAAAAAAAAATTGTCACACTGGGCTGCGCACAACATGGTCCGAGCCTCGCCAATCAAGTAAACAAGTTTTTTCTGCTCACTCATTGCGTTTTTACACAAAGGTATTCCACAAGGAGCGAGCATCTCCCCGTGAAAATAGGAAGTACCTGAAGCTCAGGCGCATCACCTAGGCTTGCAGCCCAATGTTCTGTGAGGCGCTAGTGAACAATAAAATATTTTTTTCTTGGGGTTGAAAAGGGACGTGCGACAAATTATTGAGAATGCATTGTTGTAAACAGATAGTGAGTCACTACTCGGAAATGCGTTGTTATGACGTGTGTGCAGAAAATAAAAGAATTCCATCCAGATACCGCTCGTGATTCTCGTCTCTGAGTAAGAAGTTTTGAATTATGGGCTTGAGGAAATGTTGATTCGCCGTAGAAAGTGTTGCAAGCAATGGCTCACAACTGAGTTCATCGTTCCACTCTTCTACCACTTCACATTGACAAAATGTTTCAGTGCCGTCACACGCTCACTTTCGGCATCTTATCGACCTGACGATATTACTGTTCAGTCGCGCATCTGCGTAGGCATCCCGTTTTTCAGAAGCTAATTAACATATTTTTTGGTCGCCATTTGAGGCCATGCACGAGCAAAAAATATATTTGAAATGTTTCACATTGGCCACGCGCGCGGTTGATTGCCGTCTCTGCACAGCGCATCGCCGCCTTGGGTGACATGCAATTTGCAAACGTGTGCCAGCGTCATCTGGTGGTTTCTTCCCAAGGCGTTACGAGCTAGCCGGCAACGTTCTAGAAACGTTGCTAGCCGGCACGTTCATCACACTTTTCTATTCTAGCCACTGTACGGTCTGGACCCTCACACAGAAACGGCTGCTGCGCCGCACGGAAGTGACGTCATGCACTTTTTCAATTAGGCGCTTTGTTTAAATAGTCGGAGTGATTAGTGATACGTCTAGACGTAATGATAGAAGCAGTAGAAGTTACGTCGAAACGTAAAAGTTAAGAAAATGTTATTTAGGTCCAGCATGACAAGAATACAAAATCGTCTTGTTAATCGTTCTGAACCGATAGGCAGCTGCGGCGTAGTAGTTGAAGCGCCACAACTAAAACTGATGAGGTAGGTGGTTCGAGCCTTATTGCAGTCTTTGTTACTTCTTTTTTTTTGTTCACGCATGTATTGTTTTAATGTTTGCGCATCCTGATCGGCCTCCCGTCAGCCTGACTTGCTGCTCGTGGTGGTGGTCTATCCACATGCCCTTTGATATTGGACGTTTGATGACTCCCGATGAATTGGGAATATTTATTATGATTAAGTGTTTTGTCGGCGAGACGCAAAAGCACAAGAAAAAGTCAAACGCAGCTGGCTGCATTGGTTTCTCCGGCACACGTGTCAGGAATGATGATTTCCACGATTTATCAGGTACACGTGTCAGGAATGCTGATTTCCACGGTTTATCAAAGTTTTGATGACAGAAAGGCGCACTGCAACATATTCTCAGGAAACTTTTTTTTTATGTCGCTCAGTGTACCATCACCTGGCGAGGTAACCAGCAGGCCGCTTCAAAATACTGACGTGCCACCGCAATGGTCTAGGCGATCAGCAATTGATAAACGATGTCCAAGGGGAAGTGCCGACGGCGTTAGCCCATGTAAGTACAAAACAGCTTGTCTTCCTTACTGAATAAAACGCACGGCCTGTGACAGCACGGGATAATTTAGGTAGCAACGAATGAGATCGGCCGCACGTGTTCGCACTTAACAAAAAGCCGGCAATGCAGTAGCTTTGGCCTTCGGAGATAACTGGCTTCGTAAGAACACTACATTAAAGTTGTTTCCATCCTTCGTAAAAACACTTCGCAGACGCACTGGGGTTTCATGAATGTGCGTCCGGTCAGTCACAAGTGAACTGTGCCAAAGCATTTGTTTCATCGTCGATCTTGCCCTTCGCGACCAGCAAAACTCGGCAGCAAGGACAATTTCACCTTTGACAACACCACGCTTGGCATCGCAATCTAGAAAATGCAGTACGTCCAACAACAATAATCCACACTTCATACTGAGAAACTGCATAGCGCACACACTCAGATGAAGCTGCGGCGCGGTGGACGGCCACGCTAGCTCCAACCTTCAGGTTCAACTAGGCATCCAGCAATCACATGAACCAGCGACGACACAGGGTCTCCGGTCCTCCTTGGGGTGGCCTATGCCATGGCCACGATTTTGTCGGAGGTTTCACCACCAACACACATCGCAGGCAGCTACCATCTCGCATTGTTTACCTTTCGCAGCCGCAGCGCCCATGGCGCCCCCTGTATTTAAAATACCCGTAATATGTGTTTGATTATCAAATAAAAATTGATTGACTTACCAAACATTTTTGTGAAATTTTTGTAGGTTTAACGCATTATACTTTCATAATATATACATTTAAACAGATTTAGATAATAAATTTTAAAGTGACGTCACCTCCATGCGGTGCAGGAGCCACTTTTCTTTTTTTTTTTACTGCACTACCTCCGACCCTTCCCCAGATCCAAATTACCCGGATAGATTCTGTGAGAAAAGAGGGGGCTGTGCTCATCAGGGGTTCAAAGCGCAGGCAAATACATAACTTGTTTCACGTTGATAATAAATACTAGGTATATTTGAATATAAAGCTTTCGTTTAATAACTATAAGGTATTATTGCACACTAAGAATGGATGTCACACTAGCAGCAAAATGTGTTTGCATTTGTACGTTTTACAAGATTATAAGCAGCACCCCATTTGTGGACTTGGATGGTGACCAAGCTGCATTAGTCGAAGATTCAGCAGCGTTTAGCTAACGGTCTGCCACTGCTCTCTGCGTGGAACTTTTGAGGTATGAAGGGACGGCTCAGCTCTCCCTTAGTAGAGTACCGAGTACTCTAAATCGTTAACCACTTTTTCTAAACACAATGCGAATGGTCACGAAGAGGCCCACGGGACGGCCTAGTGCTCTCCCATAGTAGAGTACGAAGTACTCTAAATCGTTAACCAGTATTTTCTAAACACATGTCTGTGTATCTGCCTTGTAGGCCCGCCTCGTGCGCGCGCCGCATTCGGCATTGGAGTTTTAATCTCTTTGGCGTGATGTCCCTGGTGGAAGGGATGCAGCAGTAATGAGAGAATTGGAACGGCTTTATGTAATCATCAAGGTAATGCGATCCGTGGCTGTTGTGGGTATTGTACGTCATATATGCGCTTACAGAGCAACGTAGTTGCGCACAGGAGGGTGATATGTGTTGCGATCATGCGTGGTACAGATCTCGTGTCGTGCAGCCCCGATTGCGAAACTTCGAAGGGTCACACGTGTCTTGAGTATTGGTGTTAATGAAAGGTAGGTATATTTTTGTCTCATAAAGATATGTAAAAATGTATGCAGACATGTTAAACAGTCAAATGTTTACTGTTCCCTAACGAAGCCAACAGCGACATGGATGTCTTCAACACCAGAAGCGGAAAGCTGATATGCAGCGCTTGTGCCGGCGCGGATGGCGGTTCTGCGGCAGAATACTTGGTTGCAACGAAGAACGATGGGGTTAATTGGATGCCTGCAGACCCCGACATTTTTCGTCTACACATTCGTCCGCTCGACGCAGTTAGCGTAAGCTGGGTGATTCCACGTAAGATCGAACACAACATGGCTGGTCGACCTCTTAAATTTCATTCAAAATTTTATATATTGCTGCCTAATCTGTGTAGAGAAAAGATTCGCAATTTGCTTTGCCATAAAAATTTTCTTGGAAGCACAGTAAATCAATAATGACGGCGATGTGGAGTGCCATGAAGTGCACTTGATTGAAAAATGAAGCAGTTCCTCGCATAGCCTAACAATATAGCATATATGCATAACTGTTTTTTCATGTTTGATGGATGTCACAAAACAGCACATTCTTTTATATTTTTTACCATTATGAGGAGAGGCAATGAGATCAAAAGCTGTGGCTAAGACAATGTTGCTAAAATTTCGGGCCAAAGGAAAAATATGGCAAAATTGCTGCTTCATATAGGCAGGAAGCCAAAGAGAACACGAATATTCAAGATGATCAAATCATGCAAGATATATGAAAAAAGCAAATACGTCACACCTGAATAGAGTTCACGAATATGATGCAACATTTGTAAATGCACTTGCATTCAGTGCATTGACACCACGTTGAAGTGGCTTGCCATGATTCATTACCACAATTTTAATTATGTGCAAAAATGCAGGCTTAACTGTTCGCCCTTATCCGTTGCAGAAACAAGACAAGACATGCATAGACGCAGCTTCGTTGAATCTGAATGAAAATCATTATTCTCCTTTTTTATTTTCTTATGAATGCATGCACTCTTCTATGCCCGCTGTTTTCTCCTTGTCTTCGTCGAGTTTCAATATCGTTACGTGAAAATGACACGAGGCGTGTCTATTTAAAATCTATATTTAAACTGATGCGTATGGCGTCGGCTAAGATGGAAGCAGCACGCACAACCAACAGACCACTTCCTCGTTGTCGTCTTCTGCCCGCTGATACGTCAGCTACGTAGCATTACCCTCCCCCCCCCCCCCTCGGCGGTAAAAGCGCCGTCTCAATGCCCATTAACTACGGTCTTCAGTAGGCAGGTGGTAAGGTTTTAGCCTGCTGACGTGCACAACATCACTGGGTGTGGTTGCAGGCAGGATTGTGGTCTCAGATGCAGGAATGATCTCATAGGTGACGTCGGTTACCTGGCGGATGATACGGTAAGGACCCATGTAGCGAGACAATAACTTCTCTGATAAGCCAACTCGACGAACTGGGCACCACAGGAGAACAAGAGAACCGGGTGAGAAGTGAACGTTAGCATGCCGGCTGTCGTAGATGGCTTTCTGGGTGGCTTGGAAAGCCGAACGTCTAGAGCGGGCGATCTGACGTGCGTGGTCGGCACGAGCAATAGCGTCGCGTGCATATTCGGTTGACGGCGTTGTAGTGGTTGGAAGTAAGGTGTCGAGTGGTAACGTCGGATCACGGCCATAAAGCAAATAAAAGGGTGAATAACCAGTGGTGTCGTGGCGCGAAGAATTGTACGCGAAGGTCACGTGAGGTAGCGCCAGGTCCCAGTCATGGTGGTCGGAGGACACATACATCGCGAGCATGTCCGTTAGGGTCCGATTTAGCCGTTTGGTACGGCCATTTGTTTGGGGATGGTAGGAAGTGGTCAGCTTGTGGTGCGTCGAGGAAGAGCGCAGAAGATCGTCGATGACACGGGACAAAAATGCGCGGCCACGATCCGTGAGTAATTGGCGAGGAGCGCCATGGTGTAGGACGACGTCGTGGAGCAAAAAGTCCGCAACGTCAGTAGCGGTGCTGGTGGGGAGCGCTCGAGTGATGGCATACCTAGTCGCGTAGTCTATAGCAACGGCGACCCACTTGTTGTCCGATTTCGACTCGGGAAAAAGACCGAGAAGATCTATACCAACACGGAAGAAAGGTTCCGTTGGGATGGAGATCGGTTGAAGAAGTCCAGCCGGGGGCGCAGTAGATCTATACCAACACGGAAGAAAGGTTCCGTTGGGATGGAGATCGGTTGAAGAAGTCCAGCCGGGGGCGCAGTAGGTCGCTTCCTACGTTGGCATTTATCGCAGGAGGACACGTAACGGCGAACGGACCGGGCGAGACCGCGCCAAAAGAAGCGGCGACGCACGCGGTCGTACGTCCGAGATACACCCAGATGACCAGCAGTTGGTTGATCGTGAAGCTCGTGCAGCACGGTTGAACACAAATTTTTAGGGACGACAAGAAGGAGCTCAGGGCCATCTGGCTGGAGGCTACGACGGTACAGCGTGCCATTAAGGAGGACGTACATGCAAAGTGACGTGTCGTTCGGAGCAGATTTGAGACGGTCAATAAGTTGTCGCAGAGAAGCATCACGGCGTTGTTCATCACGTATCTGAAGAAACTGGGACATTCACATGACGCTGAGGCTAGGCTCGATGTCTGGTTCGTCGGGCTGATCAACAGGGTAGCGGGATAAGCAATCAGCGTCCAGATGGAGACGTCCAGACTTATAAGCAACCGAGTAGGAATACTCCTGTAGGCGTAATGCCCAACGACCAAGTCGTCCAGTGGGGTCCTTCGGAGAAGAAAGCCAACACAGCGCGTGATGATCTGTGATGACACGGAAAGGGCGGCCATACAAGTAAGGACGGAATTTTGAAACCGCCCTAACAAGAGCGAGACATTCCCGTTCTGTTATAGAATAATTGCGTTCAGACTTAGAAAGCAGACGGCTTGCGTACGCGATTACACGGTCGTTGCCCCGCTGAATTTGCGCCAAAACTGCACCAATCCCGTGACCACTCGCGTCTGTTCGCACTTCTGTGGGAGCATCGGGGTCGAAATGTGCAAGAATAGGAGGTGTCGGTTGAGCAGTGATTAGCTGAGAGAAGGCGTCAGCTTGAGGAGGGCCCCAAGAAAATGGGACGTCTTGTTTGAGAAGATCGGTGAGTGGCCGGGCGAGTGCCGCAAAGTTTTTCACGAACCGGCGAAAGTAGGAGCAGAGGCCCACAAAACTGCGAACATCATGGACAGAGCGTAGGACTGGGAAGTTTGTTACAACGCGTACTTTCGCCGGGTCTGGCCGTACGCCGGCAGCGTCAACAAGGTGACCCAATACGGTAATCTGACGAAGACCGAAGTGGCACTTGGGGGAATCGAGCTGCAGGCCGGCCCGTCGAAATATGGATAGAATGGTCGAAAGGCGTTCAAGGTGGGTTGCAAAGGTAGGTGAGAAAATGATCACGTCGTCCAGGTAACACAAACATGTCGGCCATTTAAATCCTTGTAGGAGCGTGTCCATCATTCTCTCGAAGGTTGCTGGAGCGTTGCAGAGCCCGAATGGCATTGAATTGGTAAAGACCGTCAGGGGTAACGAAGGCGGTCTTTTCTCGGTCCATTTCATCTACAGCAATTTGCCAGTAGCCAGATTGGAGGTCGAGAGATGAAAAGAAGGTGGCGCCATGGAGGCAATCAAGGGCATCGTCAATGCGTGGTAGAGGGTACACGTCTTTTTTGGTAATTTTGCTGAGGTGGCGATAATCAACGCAGAAACGCCATGAGCCGTTTTTCTTTTTTACTAATACCACGGGAGATGCCCAAGGGCTCGTTGATGGTTCTATTACGTTTTTCGTAAGCATTTTGGCCACTTCTTTCTGAATCACTTCTCGCTCAGACGCTGACACGCGGTACGGCCGACGGTGAATGGGCGCAGAGTCACCAGTGTCGATTCGGTGAGTGACAATTTTAGTCTGGCCCAAGGGACGATCGTCAGTGTCGAAAATGTCACTGTATGAGGCCAAAACTTGGCAAAGGGCGTCGGCCTGGTGAGGCGACAGCTCCGATCCAATCATGTTTCGAAAAATAGCATCGTCTGATCTGGGTGACCGTGAGACTGCGCTTCGATCAAGAGCAGATACAGCGACAACACTGACATCGTCCTCTGTTATGGCAGTTAGCTGGCTAGAGACATCTGGCAGGGCAACACTTGAGGGGTGAAACCAAAGTTAAGGAGCGGAAGTAACACACAGTTATCCGCTATGGTCACGACGGTATAGGGCACAGTAACACTGCGCGTCAGCCGAACGTCAGTAATTGGCGTAACGATATAATCACCGTCAGGAACGGGAGGGGTCGATGACAAAGACACGTACGTGACGGCTCGAGGTGGCAGGCGAACGAAAGTGGTTGGGCTCAAGCGGCTGGTGGGCTTTGCAGAGTAGTCGGCAAAGATTGGTAGATAAAGGCTGAGGGTGCCAGACGAACAATCAATTAAGGCCGAGTGTGCCGTAAGGAAATCAAGGCCAAGTATGAGGTCATGAGGGCAGCAGGCTAGCACGGCAAAAAGGACCACGGCGTGACGACCGGCAATACCGACACGAGCAGTGCACATTCCGATTACTGGTACAGTACCACCATCGGCAACACGTATTGCCTGCGTCGTAGATGGCGTCATAATCTTTTGTAAGCGGCAGTGTAGAGAAGCGCTCATAATAGACAGGTGGGCACCTGTGTCAATGAGGGCGGTCACAGGAACATGGTCGACTTGTACTTCAAGCAGGCTATGGTGCGTGGGAAGCGTCAGTAGAGGATTTTCGGCCGTCACTGGTATTGCAGCTTCACCTCTATAAGCTGCAATATCTAGTTTTCCTGCTGCGGTCGTCCAGAGAAGCTCGGCGAGGAAAAGCGCCGAGATGGCGGAGAGCGGTATTGGCGACGTAGCGGCGACGGGGAGCGAGAGCTGCGGCGACCGGACGAAGGGGCGTTAGGGTAGCGGCGACCGGGCAAAGGGGCGTCAGTGGAAGGCTCGTAAGATGACGACGAATAGAAATTGAAGGGTGCGGCGACTGAACGTCGAGGGGTCGTCGGATGCATGAGCGCCGAGGTACAGAAAGTCTGACGTGGTTGGTTTGACCAACGGCGGCGGCAATAGCGAGAAACGTGCCCAGGCTGGTGGCAAGAAAAACAAATAGGCCGGTCGTCGGGTGTTCGCCATTCCGAAGGGTTACGGAAGGGCATTGTTGGAGGTGAACGGCGAGCGTGTCCTCGGGAGTAGGACGGGGCTTCAGGGCGAGTCAAGAGACATGCTGATGGAAGTCCGAGATTCGCAAACTCCTGCCTCAACACAGCTTGTATTAACGCCACTGACGGATGTTGTTGGTCAGAGGCGAGCGTTGCGAAAACGGGTGGCTGAAGAGGAGCCGGACAGGCGGCTTCGATTTTTCGACGAACAATGCGTGTGACGTTGTCATACGTGGGGGACTGGCGGGCGGCTTCACACGATGAGGTCGCGGCCGTGTTGGGCAGCCGGGTGAATCGCTGAGTAATACGGCGGCTCTTGGCTTCTTCGAACCACCGGCACTCTTTAATGATGGCGTCGACGGTGGCAACGTTGTTGTAAGCTAGAAGATTAAATGCGTCGTCTGCTATGCCTTTCAGCACATGGGCCACTTTCTCCGACTCACTAATGTGCTCGTCAATCTGACGGCATAGGGCGATGACGTCGTGAATGTACGCGACGTACGACTCCGTCGACGTCTGTGCACGAGCCGCTAGTTGATTCCGCGCTGCGATCTGCCGCCCAACGGTGTCGCCAAAAAGGTCGCGGATCTTCTCTTTAAAGGAGTCCCAGCCCGTAATCTCCGCTTCGTGCGTCTCGAACCACACTCGCGGTGGGCCATCGAGGTAAAAAAGCACATAGGCAAGCATAAGAGTCGGGTCCCACCTATAGCTTGCGATGACCCGTTCGTACCGGTTGATCCATTTGTCGACGTCAACGCCATCCTGACCAGAAAATACACCGGGATCACGAGCTGGAGGTAGAACGACGTATGTAGAAGTCACGGTAGGGGCAGGTGGCGAAGACGATGGTTGTTCAACCTGTGACATGGTTGGACCTATGATGATACGGCCGTTGCGGAGCTTCGTGATGAAGACGGGGATGTACCCAGCACGTCCACCACAAAGATGTTACGTGAAAATGACACGAGGTGTGTCTATTTAAAATCTATATTTAAACTGATGCGTATGGCGTCGGCTAAGATGGAAGCAGCACGCACAACCAACAGACCACTTCCTCGTTGTCGTCTTCTGCCCGCTGATACGTCAGCTACGTAGCAATATTATCTACACCTACCGACAAGACAGAGACACGCTGAAAGGGTTTGTGTATGTGAAGACCTTGGAACAGAGCCGCTAGACTCAAGGCCACAGGCAGAGGCGCAGAATTGTGTAGAACATCTGAAGTTAAGGTTCACTGCAATTTTTTTCCCACAGTTTTAGAAGTGTTCCTCTGTACTGCTTCTATTGGGTGTTTTTGGGCAAGAAATTTGGCAGCAGAATTACAGCTTAGTGCCCTTATGAGAAAATGTGACAGGTGTTGCCCCACTTATTCAAAGATGCTTCATGGGGCGATGAGCCACATGCGTCCCACTTTTTTCTCATAAATTGATGGCCATATTTTAGTGAAGATTGTGTCACACTACATTTAGGCATGAAGTTCTGCAAATTTCTGTTATTATGTGAAAAATATCAATGAACCCACGAAAGGTAAGTTAAACTGCATAATAAGCAAAATTGAAAGTGAGAATGCAATATATATACTATATAATTTTAAGCCAGATTAACAATTGTCTGAGCTGCAGCAGGCAACGTGCAGAAATTCATCAGAACTCGATACTAAGCTTTTGCCACGAAGCAGTGCAATGGCACAGCTGCTGTGATTTTCAAACACCATTTCAAAATACATATACAACTCAAATTACTGAAGGGAAAGGGAGCTTGATATTATCATACTTCTGCATGTTTCCAAATAAAGAAAGATCTATTTACACTTTATGGTCAGTTAATTGCTGTACCCCTAAACAGACATAAAAGTGAAAGTCATGACATTTGTTAGTCTAACAATGGACCTAGGGATTTCAACATCACACCAATGTCATTTGGCATAAGCTGTAAAAGCTTATTCTATCAGTCATACATTGTTACCCTTTTATGCCTGTTCTAACGCGATAGTTACAAAAATCTCGTGAGCGTCATTGATTATTGTGAGTGACGAACCTTGTGAGCAACCCGAAAACCAAGAAAGATGCAAATAAAATAAGTAATAAAAAATTTCCCAGTTTGCGGGATAATGTTAGGCTTTGCAAACACATGTGTCCTGTATACTGGCTTCACAATTCAGTATGTACTGTTATGAATGAGGCTTGGGTTAAAGCCACCACCTCATGTTGTGTTGAAGCAATTAAATTTCTCCTATTGAAAACGCGCTGAATGGTATGGTCGTAGCAGCGGCGCATTGCTGGAACATGTCGCGTAAGTTATACATTACAACACTATTCCAATTCCAGGCACTGACACCAGTCCACTAACAAGAGCACTACGAGAGGAAAGTAGTAGATGTAGAAGGTGAATTCATACAGCTTCCTTCATAAAAAAAAAGAACAACTTCTGACGGTGGTCCAGTCGATTAAGCCCCCGCCAGTCATCGTCATTGACCAAGAGGTTGTGGGTTCAACCCTCAGCTGCGGAACATTTTGCTTCATGTTTCTTTTGTCTTGTGCTCAAATTCATTCTGCTGATGTACTTCTGTGACTGAAATACGTCATGGAAATCTTAGTGGACCCCGGCATAAAACACCTTCGTATTAAAAACTGACCCTCAGAAAGGATTTTAGGCTACAGTGCCTGTCTGCATTGATTTACTCTTTTGAGAGTCCGTGCTCCTACATGAACACTGTTCAGTATGCCTTCACTTTCTCCATGTTCTACCTAGCAGTCACAGTGTTATTGTTTACGTAAAGAGATGAAGACGAGAGGCTGTAGAAAAGTGTATTTTCAGTAGAGTATTTGGATGCTATGTTTTAAGGTACGAGATCAAAAGGTGCCAAGTAAAGCACTAATTGTGCAAGATAATGGTTTTCAAGAGCATTGACACCATGGTAAAAAAAGATTTTTGCACACAAACAGACTTATCAGTTGACTCACTCAGACTAAGATCGAGTTGCAAGTCTCAGTAATATTTTGGCGAGCGGGAGTTTGAGCGAGTCCGGTTGAGGAAAGTTTTGATAACGGAGTAAGCCATATGAACAAAATATATGAGTGAACATCCCACATTTTGCTGGCATATGCCACGAACTTGCATAATCAGCCCCATTAGCAAAGCTTGAGGGCTTTTCTAGCCTTAGGAATATGTAGTGTACATAAATACTGGTACAGCATAATTTTTTAAAATGTGAACCTTTGATGGCTTTTTTATAAAGCACTATTTGAAATTATCATACATCTATTTTTCTCATCAGCATCAGACAACGAAGCTGTAGCTGCACTAATGCAGTTGGGAAGCACTGAGCCGGATCCAACTCCAATAGGTAAGCGATCCTTAGTGCATGTCACACTTTTGTATTATGCCTGGCCTTGGTAGACAGCATACAGGGTTGATATGGCCGATCTGCTTTCTCTGTGAAAGTGCATGCATTGTACAAGTACAAAAGAGAAAAAAAGACACCACAAATCCATACTTTGTATGTTGTGCAATTAAAGTAAAAATAAATATATATTAAATGCAAAACAATAAACACAATAATTCTCGCTGTTCAAGCCAAGAAAGTGATGAATACATATGTATACAGTAAGAACTATGATGCGAGAATAATGGCGCAAGATCGGAAGAAAGTAAAGTGAACGAAAAGACAACTTGCCGCCAACAGGGTCTTTTTTTTTAATTGCACAGCTAGTTTGATATCTGTGATCAAGACACAAACCTCTCGCAGGGCTCACTTGGCCGTTCATAATTAAAAATTGTTCAGGTACAGGAAGATATGAAAACTGGGGTTATTTCCATGCATTCGTAGACATTGTAATGCAGAATGATAGTTATGCCTGTATCTTCACGCATTGCTACTGCATAAAGCTGTGAAGCAAGAAGACAATTAACTATGTCACCTTTTATTCAATCATGAACATTTTCAGACCAACAAAATGGGGCTATGCTGGCAGACAGCATAGTGTGACTGAGGCTGGACACTGACACACAATCACGTCTTTAGCATTGAAAAACAATAGTTACTGATAGTTAGCTTTAGTTGTTTGTGATGTGGTCATGTGTTCTTTGTGTCTTGTCACAGTTACACTGTGGCTTTTTATGAGGGTTCAACCAATGTGATGAATACAATGTTTTGCTTCAATGTATTATTTCAGTAAATGTGTTAATTTTATTTATTGAGAAAACAATATATTGCAGGCCCACTGAAAGCTAATGAGTAAGGGAGGTATCAGTTACATCACAAAAACAAGCATAAAGCCAAAAGAAAACAAATGTTAGAAATACTATAGTGCGACATCATTACACAATCTTAACAAGCAATGTACCACTGATATTGTCACAATTAGATGTACATAAGGTGACGTTGATCACCTAAAAGCCCGTTTTGACCGTCAATGCATATGAAACTGAATGTTTGTGGAAGTGTGAAGATGTTTCAACAGCAGCATAAAGTGGCAAAAAGTTTAGTTTGTCACTATCATTGTACCTACAATTTAGACATAAGAAAAACGTGGTCAGTCATCTCACAGCGACATGAAGTGCTAGGTCATGTTTACTGTTCCAGTAGACGATTCAGTTGGACAGCAGGTGATTCATGCATATTAAAAAGATTGATGCACCTAGGAGTAGCCTTTAGGGCACCAAATGTCGTGAAGGTTAGACGAAATGTCGTTTGCTACATGAAGAAAAGTAGTTATGTTGCAGAGATAGCATTATTGAATCTACACAAAGAGCAAAAAGCCTGGAAGTAACATGGCAGTAAAGTACAGTATCGAATGTTTTAGTGAAGTCAAGACAGAAATGAAGCACGCAATCGATGGAAATTGGAATCCTTTGGTGTACCTTTGCAAAGAGCATAATTTAAACTTTAAACCTTCATACCCTTACTGCTCAATCATTTTCATACAGCACACTTTGGCAGGAACCAGTTGCTGGTAATATGTTACAGGTAATTTATTGGTAACCTATATTTACCTAGCTCCATTCAAGTTAGACTGAAACAGGAAATACCGTTATAGTTGCTTCCTGCCACTGCTACCTAGAATACCATGCGACAGCACTGCATCTCAAGCGTAAACATTTGGTAGAGATAATGCAAATGTTGCGAAACATGTCTGGTCGAATGAATGTGCTTTTGCAAAAAAATGAATACGTGCTGTGTTGCACAGCAAATATCTTCTAAGCTGCCATGTGCACCAACGTAACCTGTACAATCAACAGGCCTTTAGTGAGTATTGAACTGTCTTTACGGCTCACACATGGCTTGAGGCACCATATTAAATTTTAGGTGTTTGTAACCTAGCCTAACTGAGTGTTTGACAGCTGCAAGGACAGCAAGGTATGATGTGTTGTAGTTTATGTATTGCAGTACTTATTCTTCAATGAAAGTTGTTAGAAACAGAACACCTGACTTGTAGCTAGTGATCACATACTTTGCCTGTTTCAGACAATGTGGTGTCATGTGATGTCCCAGAGGACGTGCTGACCTCGCCACCAGCTTCACCAGGACAACATCGTATTGAAGAATTTCCTGCCAACCTACAGCTGCACATGCAGGAGAAGTATCTGAAGAAGTGCCTTGAATACAATGCGCTGCAGGATAAAGTGGCAGCCTTAGAAAAGGAACTTGAAGAGCATTGGGGCAGAGAAAGTGTTGGACGTGAAGACTTTGCTTCGTGGGGGTATTCGAAGATAATGGACAACTCAGACCAGGTAACATATTATACAGGCCTACCTAATGAGAAAACATTCAAGTGGATTGTCTCCCTGTACAAAACATCCTGCTGCTCTGCAGATACCATAAGCCACGAAGACCAGGTACTTCTCGTTCTAATGAGACTGCAACTTGACAACCGCCTTTGTTTTTTGGCAGACCTCTTTAAAATATCAAGGAATAATGCTTCTACATTATTTGAGAGTTCCTAGACCACACTAGTGACAGAGCTGAAGGGGTTGTTGTGTAGCCAGACGATGAGGCATTTCATGTCTGGCAACCAAGGACATTCAAGTGCAGACGGTTTCGCTGTGTCCGTGCAATTATCGACAGCACAGAAATTCGACTAGAAAAAGCAAGAGCTTCAACGGCACAAAGTACAACATGGTCATCATACAAGAATTCCAACACTGTAAAAGTGCTGGTAGGGATCACACCAAATGGGCTCATCTCTTATATTTCAGAGTGTTTGGGTGGTAAGATTAGCGACAAGCAGCTGGTCCTCCCAACAGGCTTCACTAAGAAGCTGCAATATGGTGATGAAGTGATGGCCGACAGGGGCTTCAATGTTACAGAAGAGCTGGCAGTACTCGGAGTAAGACTGATTATACTTGCCTTCACTAAAGGAAAGCTTTCACAAGCGGAAGTAACAGAGTCACGAGAGATTTCTTGTCGGCGCATCCGAGTTGAACAGGTAATTGGACGGATGAAGCGCTTCTACATTCTAAAGAACACCGTGCCATACTTCATTAAAAATTACTAGATGAGATTGTGTTGTTGATTGCTGCACTCACCAATCTGTTGCCACATTTTAAATAGTCTGCAGTTCTCTAGCTGACATGCCAACAAAGTCTCATGAAAATCATCAGCCCAAGTCCCCTGCCAGACAGAGGCCTCGAGGGCTTCCAACCCGCCCTGTCCTGCACTAAATGGTTGCATTTAATGAGTGCAAAGCATTTTAGGGGGCTAGCTTGTCATATATTGTCATTGTTTGGCATAACGCTCCTTAGCACCTTTGATCTGGCTCATACCGACTATGAGGTGAGCGCGTGATCACGACAAAGAGAAGTCTCCTGCAACGACGGTAGCGAAGTCTGCGAAGACGTGAGCAGAGCTAGCCCTTTAGCATTTCGCGTTATGGGACGTGAACACCTGGCTATAGACAGGAGTAAGTGCCGAGGAAGGCACTTAATGCGATGATAAGCACTCTTCCGTGTCGTGGACAATGTGCAGCTCGCTTATGTTGACAGAAGACGGGAATAGAAAAGATGTGCCTAGAGTGATTGATACAAAGAAATGCATGAGGCACTGTAAAGAGTATACTTCGCTAGTAATGAACAGTTCTTACTGCGATTTGATGACTGCTCTGCACTTCCTACACTTATCACGTTGACTGAATCTACACTCTCTGCTGTACTTGGCTTTGCTTCGCCTCTCTTGGTATTCATTCCATCATTCAAGCAGACCATCAGTCGTTTGCCCGTCTCATTAAATAATCTGCCCATGTCCACTTCGTCTAGTATATCGATAATTCTCATCTGTTATGTGATCCACTTTGCTATATTGCTATTTCATAATTGCTATAGAAACTGTAATGATTTGAAATAGGCGGCCTATAGCGTGTATCGTGGTGACAAAAGAAAAGACTACTCAGATGAATGGGGACTACACCAGACAATTGGCCATGCCACCAGCTGGAGCTGACTAGGCAGGACCGAACATTACTATGGAGTGTGCGGCTGGGTCCTGTATTCACTTTGCTTCGGTGTGTTAAGGTGTGGCCGAGCTGTGTCCTGGACTTATACTGTGCTGGGCGAAATCCCCGACCATTCTAAGGCCAGGCCTTCGTCTCAATGCATGCCTGGACCTACAGTGACAGCATCGTCATGCAGCGGGATGCGTGGCGAGTGTACTACCACTGCTCTGATACACATTCACTGCAAAATGACATGTTCATGACTAGCTATAGACAATAGACTGGAAGCTGTTCAATTTTGTGTATCTGTAACGTGTCTGTCAGTTCCATGTTACGTTTAGATCAAAGCCTCTGTGTTGCCGTTGGGCCATCCTAGTGATTAAGAGACCCGAGCTGACATAATCATCACAGTAATTTAATGCCTATCATTTTTCTTTCACTCGCCTGCTATGTGAATTTAAGCTCAATATAAGTGCATTAGTTAGTCTCATTTCTGGCCGATAGTCACTGCACACTATTTGCTTTCAGGGTCAGAGACAACTACTAGTAGCAAATGTACCATATGCATACCAAGTCATCTGTTTTTTTGGTTGAACCTCTTCGACATAATTGGGCTCAATTGTTTATAGTTTCCCTATGTATATACATGTACTGTTTAAAGAGACTCTCGTTTGGAATCTTGAACTCTTCAGCTTTTGTGCACCACCCAATATTGTCATTTTTTTCTGCATATTCATCCTTAGTCCTACTCAAGTGTTTTCACCCTTGAAATCCTTCCTCATGTTTGGCAGTTCGTCGCTACGATTGCTGAAGAGCATGGTGACCTCAAAGGAAAAGCTTGTTGTGATTTTCTCCATTAATCCATATTCCCATTTTGTCCCGGCCTAGCTTTTTAAATGCCTCTTTCAAACAAACAAGCAATGAACAGCATTTCAAAGATTGCTCCTCCCCGCCGAACCCCCTTTTCTACCTGGATTTTTCCGATTTTATTGTGCAGGAGTAGGGTGGCTGTAGAATGTTTTCAGGTGCTGGTTAAAGCCTCTACGTATGCTTATGGTATACACTGACAGCGTAATGCATCTAGAACTATAGGTATTTATTGAGTCGATAGCCTTCTCGTAGCCGACCAAGGCGATATGTTTAGTTTTCTTTCGCAGGTATTTCAATTTTGTGATTGACCACATGAAGGTGGTACATTAAAAGTATCCTTTCCTGAACCCAACTTGCTCTGTAGGTTGATTAAAGTCCATTGTGGCTATTAGCCTATTTGATATTACCTTTATGAACATACTGTAAAAAGCTCATCAGTGAGAGTTCAAGTACTTGAAAATTTCTTTTCAAAGCATTAATAAAATATTGTCTGTGGGGATGATTCCACACCTCTGTTTCGTAGATGCCGTGGCGAGTCTGTGATGCTACATTTTTGGAATATTTTATGTATGTAATGTTCCTTGTCTTATTTTGACATTGTTCCAGTTGATGGCATATTGCCACACTTACTTCTAAGAATTGTCTGGCGAGCTTGTGTTTATGCAAAAGCTGTTAATAAATGACTGCTTGTTGTACCACGGTGTGTACTGTGTCTGCACCAGGAGGCAATTTTGTGAGACCAGACAAATGTTAGCATACAATTTATATTTGTATTTTTGCAATGTTTGCGATTTCATTTGATGAAGTGTTGCATAACGACTTTACGATGCAACTGCTTTGTAAAGTTGTTAAAACAGCTGCACTACTACCGTGTTGCAATTGCCATGGAGAGATTGGGTCTTCATCCACTGTAATAAAAACCCCGTTCGCAGCCTTCCTCAGTATGCAGTATAAGCCATAAAACAAAACAAAACTTCTTGTTTAAAAATAATATAATTTCTTCATTCTCATGTGTTTAAGAGAGTTAGCTGGTTTCCTGTCTCTGCTTTTCCTCAGACTTCAACTGCTGCCTTGAAATAGTCTGGTCAAGTTTCCGTTCATATCATCTACGTCATTGTCTTCATCTCCTAAAGCCTCGTAGTTGTTCGCAAGTGCAATTCTACACTTTTTCTTTTCACTATGACAGCTTTGAGATTGAGCAGCTTCTTTGCATATAATTTGTACTGCTTTTTACATTAAGGTAAAATTTCACTTTTTGGGTAGCCTATAAATTACTAAACTGAACCTTGCCAACTAATTCCTTCTCACGTACTGTGCCTGTGTCTCTACACGGTATGCAGTTGTTTCATTTTCGATTCCTCCATCAGGACTTCCCTTGTCCACTTTTTCTATGCTTTCTGAAAAATCCATGTTCTATTCTTCATTTATTAAAAAGCATCAAACATTCATGGCAAAAGTAAGTTTCACTACACAAATACACAGCAGATACTACAAATAACCACATGTACAAGCACCATCCTCACAAACAAAAAAAGGCTGCATACAACAGTTAGCATATATAACATGCAAATAAAACTATCAAATTTTAAAAGCTTTGTCAAGCGACTGGAATACTTGCTAGAAGCTTGGCAGTAATTTGCATATCACACCACACAGAGTGATACTATATCATGCTGATACACAAAAAAGAACAGTTGTTTAGACATATTGCAGAGCATTTTGCTCAAGTCTGCACCACCATCCTCCAATTACATGCAGTTTAATGTGAGAGACTACTGAACAGGTGGCACCAATCGTGCACTTATTTTGCAGTTTCATTACTGATACATCGCCACAGATATAACCACTACTTTTACAATCAAAAGAGCTGTCATTGGTGTAGTGCCACATAAAACTAAATGCGAGGCAGAAGGCTCAGGGACAACAACAGACTTGTTTGACACATGATGCAAACTTTGCTGCTAGATTATTAGTTCACAGTGAAACAAGGACAATCTCGCAGTATAACAGATCGAGCCCGACAATTTCATGCTGTGTTTTTCGGCACTACACCAAAGGCTGATGGTGCATACTATCATTAAAGCGGCTATTTATTCGATTTCTTTCCTGACATCAAGCCTGCCTGAGGCAAGTTTGCCAACAAGTCGGAAGCACCTGCGTAGCTCAGTGGTAGAATACTTGGCTGGCACTCAGCAGACCCGGGTTTCAAGCCCCACTGTGTCTTTGGTGCTAGGTTTTTTTTTTTCTTCTAATTACGACTGCACGAGACCAGAGTTTTGATCTCATAACAGCTTTCGCTGTAAAAGTAATTACAGCAAGTTTTTACAATTTAGTTTCAGTTCCTACTGTACCCTGAGCACTATGTCGCGTGCACCTTTTCTTCACGTGTTCGCGCCACATATGGTGACATTTCCATGGCTGCTCCACATAACAGCTCCATTGGCGATGCACAAGCGGCCATTTTTAATGTTTTGGTGATGCACAAGGTGCCACCTTGGAAGTTTTCGTACCTGATGTCATCATAACTGGCCATACTGCTGCGTGAAATCATTGAAATTAGTACTGTAGCCTGACGTCAAGCTAGTGTTGATGTCAGTAGGCTCTCCAAAAAAATATTCACTTTAATCTTGAAATAAAATATCAGCATTCGCTGAGCTTCAGACCAGCTCAGAGCCGTCTCTGCGTTAAGGAGATTTGTATGGCACAGTAAACTCTCCTTCGAAAAAAGGTGTCAGTACACCTTTAAGTAATTTTAGACGCAGTATTCTAGCATGAGGAGGAAAAGCGTGCAAAGATTATAAGGGTCTACCAGCTGTCATGGGTCACCTGGTTCATTAATTACACATGCACGCACAGGCTGTATATTTAAGAGAGAAAGCATGGTTGTCGACTTATAAGAACTTCACTGGCAATCATTTAGAGCTGTTCGTGACTTTGCTGTGGCCTTGAAAAACAAGAAGTGAAAACACGCCCGTTTTCTTATCTCGCATGCCAATTTTCCACATTTTCTGGTGATACGAATTTGGAATGACACAAATATCTATGGTGACCCCGGGATACTCATATCACTGAGGTTTCACTGTAAATCTCTGCCAACGAGCTCAGGAGCTATTGTTCTGTACAGTGGGAATGGCCTTTCTAGAAAGGAGCTGTGGAAGCAATGAGAACTTTAAAAACGCTTTCAGCGCTGGCGTGTGCTTCTCCATAAAGTCTAGATCTCTTGTAATACGCACAACAACAAAAGATTTCTGGGTCCAGCACATAAAATCAGAATAATTCACTTTAGCAGCAGCCATTTCTGCCTGAACCTGGAACATATATTAATGATTTTTCTTTAAACAATGATTCTCGTCAAGATAAAAGACTTTGTCATAGATGTTATCAACTTGCATATCTCTATACTTATACGGACACTTATTTCAAGCACCCCACAGCCACAGCAACTACATTCAATGATGCCATCTGGACTGGCAGCGACATACCGAAACTTCTCATATATAAACAAACCAGCATATTTCTACACTGAAAGTTAGTGTGCTGTAACATCTGATGTTGAACATACTGCCTCCTTACCACATCCTCATGCGCTGTCCCATACCTCATGGCAGCCGTCCTCCTGTGCCAACTCTCAAAGAGCACCAGAGGAGACTCTGCGATTTCGGTCGAGAGTCGCGCAGCAGCACTTGCGCTCTTACACTTGACAACTTTGCTGATCATCGATCCTGTGATGCGGCCACATCTTTGCTCAAACCAAGGAAGACATTTTCCTTGCAATCTTGTCTTTTCCTCAATTATTGTTACTTCGATATGGCTCAGGGTCGGCATCAGCAATGAATCTCTTTTTTTTTTTCTTGGGCACTTGTGCTTAGCTTTTTCCACGTGCTGTCAAAGATCTCATAAAGACTCTTTGGCAACAAAGCAAAACCCTCGCATTCATCAGCGCTGTCCGTGTCTTCGTTCATTGCAGCAAACCTTGCATAAGCTGTAAACACCGCTGCATTGGGCACCATATCCAGCAAAGGTTCAAGCGCATCAGGGAACTTTGCCCGTGGAGCTTGGGCTAAACTGCTCTTCTTCTTGAATCCTTTTGACACTTTCCCATGCTGGTGCTTTGCAATCTGCAGGTCCTTGATTCTTGCAGGCTCCACCTACACATTTTACGAGAAATTATTCATTAATGGCACTACAGAACAAATGAAGTACCAGTAGAAGCATTAACAAAAACAAGCATTCCCACAAAAGAAACAGCAGCCATCATGAATACTGGGAGGTACTTTCAGGATATACCTGGTAATTATAAAACATAACTGTAAAGCCGCACAACTTATGTACATCTTGCGCAGGCACAAAAATGGTCTTAGACTTGACAATATTTTCTTTGTCGAATGCATGAGTGATTTCTGTAAATATAGTGATCCTGAAATCTAAAGGCCTAGTGGAGAAACCATGCTATCTTATATATAAGAAAGTAGCTCATATTCTGCAAGTTACTAACAAAATGAAAATAGTAAGATTTGCTTTCTGAGAAAGGCTTGTTGTGCTTGCTGTGTTCTGATCCCATGCTGTTTCAAGGCGGAAAAAATTTAATTCACTGGTACATGCAAGATAGATTGTCACTGTAGGCAAGCCCCGACAAGAATGCTATAAAAAAAGAACATGCTTTATATTCCACTTTCTTCTGTCTCTTTACAAATTCATGCAGTGCACAACTGTTTGAGAAATCAAGCCACTAGTTACTCATTCCGGGACAGCAATTACCAGCAGACAAGACAAGGCTGAGTAGTTGATTAGTCCAGTTAAGTTTACTTATTCTTTTCCAAAGAAACAGTTGCGAACACAAAGCGTGGCCTGAGGACCGTGTCTTTGCCACAACATACTTAATCCAAGCACAAAGAGTATAGATCGAAGAACCAGAGATGAGAGAATGTTTATCACTGACAAGGTTTGCTATTTACAGGGCAAACAATATGCTTATTTTATCGGAAGTCACACGAAATAATTCTAAGGCGTATGCATTGGCACATTATATACAGCTCTGTGTGCTGAAAGTGCAAAACTTCAGGTTAAGAAATTGAACTCAATGAGAGCACTATTCTGGGAAAGTTGTTAATCCATCACTTGGGTATGACTTAGCAAGAAAAAATACTGACGACGCAGAAGAAGATGCATCAAGTGTAAACTTCACGTTAAACTTTTATGAGAGCACAGATGCTGCAGTCATTACAAAATGAAGGCTTTTTTTTTAACTCACAGTTTTCACATTGCTACAGCTGCCTCCTTAACTGAAAGTGGGGAATACGACTGCATTCGACTTCACGGTTAACAGATGCTAATGTAGTGTTTGTTTAAACTGTTCTTGCAGATACAGCGTTCAACACTAATTCTTACACGCTTTCGGTGGCGACACTCATATTGTGATAAAAGCTTTATCTGGGTCATTATATTTTTAGCAGTATTTGTGGCGTTCAGTTCAACAGTATCAGTTTTTACGACTAAGTTTTACGCCAAAGCAGGCGACAACGTCTCCCCTTGATTACTGTAGTCACTACCATATTTTAACCTAGTTACAAAATACTGCTAAGGCTCTGGCATGGGCATAGCCGGAGGGGGAGTTGAAACCTTTTGAAAGGTTTCAATTTTGCATGTGTATATACAAACGCATACCTATCCCAACCTTTATTTGCAACATGCCATTCACCACACAATGTACAGCAGTAGCTGTTCGTGGTGTGGAGGCAGGCCCACTCGCCCACATGACATGAGATTGTCAGAACAGGTCACCCAAAATTAACTCACCGCAAATAGTTGGGAAAATTTTCAGAAGGGAGCAGTGGGAGACTGCTCACTATTGAGGACCGAGGGTGCAACTAGCACTTCTCGAACAAGCGCAGCATGCCACTGAAACCAGTGGAGGCCTGAAATAGGGGCCATACCCACCCACTCCCCTGGACACTTTTTCTTTCCACATAACCGTCTGGATATATATATATATATATATATATATATATATATATATATAAGGGAAAGAAGTGTATACCTAAAGGCTTGTTTTTCCCTGTTTTGACGTTTTGACACAATAATAATGAGATCTAACAGACAGTAATGCCAAGGAATGTACAGGGGAAGTTATTAGAACCAATGGAATGTAAATAAGAAGAAAGAAAGAAAAGGGTAAAAAAACAACCAGCCGTGAGCAGGAATCGAACCTATGACCTTCGAATAACGCGTTCGATGCTCTAACCATTGAGGCCGCTATGGTAGCTCAGTCATAGCGGCCTCAGTGTATATATATATATATATATATATATATATATATATATATATATATATATATATATATATATACAAATTCACAGAAAGAAATACAGATTGTCTGGTTGAACTCCTCCTCCCCCCAAAAAAATTCTGGCAGCACCTTTGGGCCCTGGTCACTGCTGTATACAAACTTATCTCACTTTTATAATTACAGTTGTACAAAATAATTTTAGTGTTGCCTGGTGAATGTTTGTGAATAATTGTTATAATTGTTTCAACTTACATGTGAAATTGTAAGACAGTTTTGAAAGTGGTTCTTTTACTATTCAATAAATATTCGATTTGAGGTCATCACTATTCGATTCCAAAATTCATTATTCTCACACACCCCCAACTTAGAGCTAAGTAACGCACGTGCTTTCATTTCTGCTATCTTCGTTTAGAATCTTATCCCCTTAATTTCAACTTAAACGCATAGATCAGAGCCAACATTATTATCTTAGAGACCAGGTTCGATGCTATATGACGTGGTCGTCTCAAGCAATTACGCGTACCAGCAGTAGTTATGAAAAGTAACGTCTCATCTGCACCCCCAGTTTTTCACAAAGTTGTATATTGATGTAATATGGATGGCACAAGTACATACACTGTATAAAACAACAGTAAGAGATGAATGGTGCTGTCACCATGAAGACAAGTTCTTCGTTGGAGAGAGGCAGTAAAGGGGAACTAACACACGTATCATCCAGTCACACTGGCTATTATGGAAAAAGAACTTGTCTTCTTGGCGGTGACATCTCCCAACTCTTATATGTTATTTTATTCAATGTACACACGTGTGCCATTTATACTGCATCAATATATAAACAGATTCAGTAGCACAATAAATTTAGTTGAAAGTGGCTTTATCTCTGTTGCCCTCCCTTTTGTTCAGCACAGTCATATTGAATACATTGAGTTTAACTTTACTTGTATGATGCGAATTATGTAGTAAACGGTGTAACATACACGTGCAACTTCATCCTGTGCTTTCACTTTTCCGACATTCCTATTGTCGCTTACGCAAAAATGCAGTACATTGTTAAAAATTGCATTTGCTGTTAAGCACATTCAACATTGCCTGAAAGGAATTTATAGTTGGCTCAATTATAATTTTTTAGTTCAAATTAATGTGAGAACTGTACGCACAAACTGCAGTTTCTCGAATCAACAAATTCAAGAAAATTTATGCTCCCACTCTCTCAAAATCGGTTGTTCCATTCGCAAAGTTGGGATGTTGTGGACCTCACAAACCCAGACAACACCAACAGCTCCACTTTGTACAGCAATGCGCCACATGGGTACACACCTCTCCTAATCAGCAAAATGTAAATTATGCGATGCAAGTCCTGCCAAAACTATCAAAATAAACTTTTGAAAATAAACTTTTGTGTTGAAAATAAACTTTGAACAGTGCTGCCAGCAGGCTTCAAAGAAAAAACGGAAAGGCCCTACCGTCGTCAAGGTACTCAAGCTCAGATCATTGATATGGTATCAGTTTCATAGCAAGGGTTCCATAAAACGCCGTGCAGTTTTTTTTTTTCAGAATGGAAACAAAGAAACGTAGCTTCGCATAACCAACCTGCACGCAACGGAGAGAGCGCACACGTATTCGCGAACAGCAATGTGAACGTCGCCAGTTCGCGTTTCACTGTGTATACACTCCATAAAAGATACGAATCTTCAAGAAACCCGACACAGTTGATAGCGATCACGTAGCAAAAAAAACATGGCAATCGTTCATCGTAAATCTAAAATGGCCGAGTGGTGCTGCGACGACTACGAAAAATTTAGCATTAGATAGCGCGAGTTGCTGTATATGGGTGTACTGGTCTTTACGCTCAATTACATTTTGAGTGTCTGCGTAATGTAGATTTTCTTGTAAAAATTCTCAAATTTAACATTAAAAGTTTCTTGCCTAGTTTGCAGGCCTTTATTTCACAAAGGGTACAAGCAGAGGAGTGAAAATTCATCATCACTTTCTCAGCATACTTATTTATAAAACTGCCAAACGTTACAATAATATCACTTTTCACTAAAGAGGTGTAATCGCACTAACTTCAAGAAAAGAGCAAGGGAAACTTCTGACGAGGATTAAACAATCATTTTGGATATTTTTTTATACTTTCCCCACTTAATTTACTGCACATCAGTATTCACAATCAATATAAACTTGTTGCATTATATGATTTTGCTTCCATTTATGGCCCGTCAAAAAATGCCCTTGTGCAAGGATGGGCAACGGCAGATGAAAGTGGTAGGTCTTCTCTGCAATTAACAATGGTTCTCTGGTCGCATCGCATCTCGACTGATTTTCCGGAGGGTGACAGTAGTGGCGGTGCTGTAGTCACATGGTGCTGAAAATCTCAGGAGCATTTGTCAGTGAAGCTGATCTGTTTTTCTGACCTTTGTAGACATGGCCAGATCACAAAGAATTTCGAAACTCACGTATGTCTGCACTGCAAAGGCTGTAGCTGAGCGCCCCTGATTTCAGATCAGGGTGCCATAAAAAAAGGAATTGAGAATTAACATTTAATATGAAAGTTGCGAAGCCTATCAATATAATAAAAAAGGCAACGAGATATATGTGATACGCCCCCATTTAGGCTTTGTGAAAATGCGTGGTTTGCGACACATTTACATGCCTAATTCTTGGCTTTGTATCGTTAAATGTGCAACATACAAGGCTCAGATAGCCCATTTACTCATGTGCTGATGGTTCATGTGTGCGGGGCTTTCTTTAGTAAATATTTATTTGTTGGTCCAGCACTTGTCCGGTCCGGCTCTTTCCCTGTTTTTGTGCTTTTTGATGGTTTTTTATAAAGTATAGTTCACTAAAGAATATCACTTTTATCGTCATGCGAGTGACGTAACAACTGTCCTCACACACTTCCTCTTCTCCTGATAACTTTCGAACATGCACATACACAAATTGACTTCATCGACACACGATGTGATCTGTTTCACCATTGATCCACAAACTATACAGACCGATCGCACTCCTTTCAGCATGTTGTACGAGATATCCAGAAAAATAATTCGAACTGTGCATAGTGTTTCACCACACATTATCGCCATGAGAGTAATCAAATAATTGATAAAACTGCCAAATGGAAAAAAGAATCCTCTGCAGGACATATTCCAAAACGGCATTAAACTCTATAGAGATATCAGCGGTTCTGGAGGTTGTTGAAGTGTTGTGTCTGATTGTTCTGGCACAGGAGAATCACAAAGACGGGGTCGAGGCAGCTTGAAGATACCAAATTTCTTTCAGTAGAAGGAAACTTGACGTTTATTTAAAATAAATACAGGACAAGCATTTTGCCACGTGATGGGCATAACGTGAAACCGGACGAAAATGTCTCCATTGAGCCCACGCCCACCTGCAGGTCGACGTTTTTTACTAGGCATTGCCACTACAGTTTAACGTGTCCCTTTCCTGATGTGAGAAGGGCTGGGGCATAGGTCTCACGCTCGTGCAATGGAGCAAGAAAAGGACCGCCGCTCGCAACGCTCAATTATCGGGGCTGGTTATCATCCACCGTGACACCATTCTCCTCAAGCCGTTGTAGCTAGGAACCATTGCAGTTGCTTTCGTCGAGCACCATGTCTCGTCGGGCTGCATAGGGCCCCACTTTCTGGGTCAGGAGCACATATTTGGACGGCCATCAGCAGGCCCACAGCCCTCCGACGACCTGTTCTTTGTATTAGGAGGAAGAGGAAAGGGCTCACCGCTTTTTCCGCGACTCGGGGCAACACCTCCTAAAAAAGGTGTTGCTTGGGGCCGGTCCCAACAACGCGCTCCATCGACAAGTACAGGTGTCTGATTTCATAGCTACTCCATCTTAAGAAACAAAAAACAAGAAGAAAAGCTAGAAAATCTCATCTGACACAGGCAATATATAAAGTACTGTTATGTAACCCCCTGCCCAACCCCCCTTTTTTTTTTGCTTTGAAGGACTTTTAGTAGAAAGAATGTGAATTTTTAGGGGGTCACGCATACTTACAATCGGGGAGGGAATCATGCGGCACTTGGAGAGCCTTCGTTGAAAAGCTGCAGCGTTTGAGTCACCCATTGTAAGGCCGCAAGATTGAATTGAAACGAAAAGGAAGTTAAAAAAGAAACAGATGGAACTTCAGGTACGCGTGAAAGTGGGTACAGTAGGTGAGCGGTAGTACACGATTTCTCATAGCGTGAAAAAAGTTGCCGAATTATTGGCACCATGTTGCTTTGGCGATTTTTTGAGATCATTGAAAACTGGAAATCAAGGAGCAGGCACTACTGACAATGTATTAGATTAATTTAATTACTGGCAAATGAGAGGAAAGAAATGTACATTTAAGGCTCATTATTTTGTTAGATGTCATACGTATCACATACCATTTCCTTGTTGTAGGAGGAAGAAGGAAAGGACAGAGATGTTAGCCATTAATTCCTTGTAGTGCGGTAGAGTGTGCATAGGCCAGGCGGGACGCTCAAAGAACCTGAAATGTCCGTCACGTCAGTGGGGGAGACTCGCCTGCTTGACTGCCGAGTGTGCGGTTGCTCAGTTTTTAACTATACCAAGCAATGAAATAAATGCGAGAGGGAACTGATGGGAGCATATGTCAAATGCCATAATATGTCATAGGGAACTGACTCAAGTATATGAAATGCAAAGAAAAAAAAACACGGTCCTCATCGTGTACCTAGCTTATAGCGTTATCACAAAAAGACACAGATAATCTTTTTATCGAAATGTAATATAGAACGTATCATGCTCTGCGCTAAATCTTAATAGTTTTTACAGCACATGGGCATGTGTTAGTTGTTAATTATGTGATTGTCTGGTGTCCAGTGTTTTCATCTGTACTAGCTGCATCACGTGAAGCGCAAGTGCGTTTTGGTTTTCCTTTTGAACCGTGTTGCCTCATTAAAAATACTGACGTCCAAGCTTGCGTGTTAAATTCTGTTGCGTGCGCGCGTCCTTCAAGGCTGGGTTCGTTGTTCTTTCAATTGATATGCCAGCAGGTTGCCGCCATGAATCTTGTGAAACATATTCAAACACAGTACCAAAAAGAAAAGAATGCTTCACTTCTGTGAAAGCAAAAAACATACATTCAATATACGTAGCGCCGTGGCACGGTGTTCTGATGCAGGTTCAATACTGGCCACGGTAATCGCTATTTGAAAAACGCTAAACGGGGGGTCAAAACTTCCCCGAAAATTAATTATGACTGTACACGACTTGAGATAAGTATCCCCCTCGCCCCATTTTTATTTTCACATTTGCAGTGTGCATGCTTAAAAACAAAGCATTTACGTAACGATTGCCAATATCTTCTAGTAATATCATATGTCATTTTCTGCAGTTAGTGCTAAAAGCTCTAAATTTAAGCTTATGCAAAAAAAGACGCAGTACAAAACTTTTTGAACTTGATTCGGTTTCCACGCCGCCGGCGCCGCCGCCGCTGACGAAAAGGGGCTGTGCGCTGCCGACGATGATTTTACCCGCCGTGCGCCGACGCCGCCGATGACTCAAAACGAGCCCAACGCCGCCGCCGGTCGAAACCGCCTTGGCGCACACCTCTAGCTCCGGCAGCACTGGCCATCATCAAAAAAAGAGCCAGGTCTGGGGCGCCAGCCAAATTTTTAGCACTGATCTCTACTAGGGGGTCAGTGAGTTTTAGGGGCTTTACACTACCCCACTCCACTACACCACAACCAGGCGCATGATACCAAGCAGAAGTTGAGCGTGAAAAAAGACATCTATTATTACAGTGTACTAGAAGCATGGAGGAAGTTTTTTCCTTCCTCTTTGAATAAAAGGGTTTTACGCGTTCACTTGATGAAAAAATTATTATTTTTGTGACTAAAATAATGTGCTTACAGCACTTTTAGAGCATTATCACATGTTGGGTTTCTCTTGAGCGCTCAATAACGAGCAAAGTACTACATACCAAGCTAATTTTATGATTGACACAAAATTGGCATTTTCAGTTTAGGTTAAGTAGGTGATGGGCAGTCGAACATTTTTGCTTGTATCTTTGGAAAGAAATTGCGCAGACGGAAGCTTTATAGGCAGCAAAATGACGGGCGATAAATAGGCCATTTAAAGTAATCAAAAACTGGAAAACAGTATATTGAGAAAAATTCGCTTTTTCCACTTGGCCTCATACTTGCTGAATGAAAGAGATAAAATTAACATTATTGAAAAGGCTACCGAGAGAGCCACTTGACTTAGAGGCTCTAACGAGTTTAAGGATGGCTGAGGGTTGTCGTTCAGTGTTTTAATTATTTCTGTGGTTTATGCTTACGCCATGACTTGCGTCTTTTGCAACAACAATAAACCCTAAATACTTGCCCACTCACATATAGCAAAGCTGCGCACGACAAGTCAATTTTCTATCGTTACAACAAGCTATTTTATGGTAACGTTGGTTAAAATGAACTTTAGCCCGACGAATTGACACACGCTCTTGGCAAATCCCGAAATGTAGAGTCAATCACGCAGGCGCCGAGCTAGAGCCGAGCCCCGAGCCGTGTCCCGACTCGTTGGCCCTACTCTGCAGTGCCCGTGCCTTCGCCACAGCATTGCTGCCTTCAAAGATTAAGTTTTTTCTCTCCAAGCTGGGTCAATTTGACGACAAAGGGAACTCGATTAGAGAAACTCGGTCGGTGCTGTGTAGTACACTACATGCTACAATGGCCCTTACCACGTCCACTGTCAAGTAACCAACGTGAACACGCCTTTCAGAAACATCACCTCATTCCGTGCACGTCCCGTTCAGTTGATAATAAAGGCAGAGTTTGTTTTGAAAATTCGCACCTGAATCTCCACGTGTGACGTCATGGACTTCAAAGCGTACTTTTCACATTTTCAACATTGACTAAACAAAATCTTTTAAATTTTTTTATGTCTATGGTCTCCTAGGAGGGCAATATACTTTATCTTCACTCATTACTACCATAGTCAGTCGTCACTATATCACGTCATGGTGTTCGGTGCGGGAACTTCAAGTCGGCGCCACCACCCACAATATTTCTTTGCGCACATTGATGATGATGATGATGTGGTGCCGTTTCCTTTATAACGGGTCGCCGCGTGTGTGGCGGCTTCGCAATAAAAAAAGTATAAAAACCGCCAGCTAAGAGAAAAAGAAAAAAAGGGAGAAAAATAAACAATTAAGGAGGATGTCAGAGACGACCTACTCTTAAAAAATGAAAAAAAAGAGAGAGAGAAGGGAGAGGTATATTCATTTCGTGACCCTCTGAAGAGATAACATTCTCCATCTTTACAAGCACCGCTTAGTGCGCTTCACCGCTCCTTTGTTAATCTATCCACGTTCATCCTCGAAAACCAGCACCACATGCAACGAATTCTCTCCTCTACATCGGGGTTCGATTCCCTCACACTCCACCACAATTTGTTCGATTGTTTCGTCAGCACACTCACAGACTCTACACATCACGCCCCGCTGATCACTGTCAATAGTCCGCTGGCGCTCCAAGGTGTGCAGTGCCCCAGCTCGCGCCTTGAAGAGCAGGCTGTTTCTAAGGATATTGTCATATATGGACACCGCGCCAATAGTCCGCGTGTGTTGTCCATATAAGGCCATATAGCTCTTGCCCCCATTCCCTGCACCCACAGCTCCTCTTCCTTCTCCTGGACACGGTCGCACACATTCTTCACATATTTCTGCCAAGTGTTCGCCTATATAGGTGCGGTGAAGAGCCATGCATATTTCTTCTGAAGGCGGTATATGCGGTTTGTCCAGTTGGTGCACATACACATCGCTGAGAGGTAGTCAAAGAGCTGTCGAGCAATTAGGTCGCTCTTCCTGCAGAAAAGGCAAGTGGCCACAGTAGGTCAGTTTGCTTCCCGCCTCCCATGCCTCGAAGGTGGACCACCTGAGGCCTTCTTGAACAGCCTCAATAGCTACTGCTCCATGCGATCCCAAAGCCGTGCGACCGAGCTCTCGCTACCGGCGTTCCAGCCATTCCCTGGTTGCATAAGACAGGCAAACAACCGTGCTGCAGAAAGTCAGGGCCAGCACATGCACAAACTTCCACATGTCACGAACCAGGAGATATTTGTTGATCCCCATATGCTTCTGTGCCGGAGCACACACTGTGCCCGCAGGGTAATCGGTCTGACTATTTGCTGATGTTCCCTATAAATGTCGCCTCCTGCACAGAGCATCGCTCCAAGGTATTTTTACGATGAGGAAACCCCAGCCCTTGTCCAGGCAGTGTCAGGGTTTCGTTGCCCAGTGTCAGATCGACCAGCTGTACTACAGTCGTCTTCTTGGCGTTATAGCAAAGCCCCAGCTTTTCGACTTTCACTGCACAGATGTTGAGCAGTACCTGCATGTCTGGATGATATTCTGTCAATAAAACAATCTCATCTGCATACGCTACTCTCGGTATCTTGCGATCTTCGTCAATACCGGTAGTACTGTATTTCAGGCTGAAGCCAAGAGAAGACCTTCTATCGCTCGCTCAAGTCCGGACACATACAATAGGATATAAAAACAATGATAGCGGGCAGCCCTGACAGAGACCCCTCGAAACCTCCACGGATTCTGTTGCGACCCCTCGAAAAAAACGTCGTAACTGTGTTACCACTGTCCGTTTGTGCATTCGTCCGTGCATCTGTCTGTCTGTTCGTCCGCCTAGTGAACACTCCAAGTACTGCCATCTCGCATCTTTTCATCATAAATTCATTGCATAGAAGTACCGCCATCCAGTGAACATCCCAAGAGCTGAACGAGAGGTGGCACGGCTGGACTAAAGGAGCGGCACACGCGCTCTCTTTATGACCTGCGCTTCGTGTTTAGTTTCCACTTTTCACCGCCGCTGGTTTAGCGCCATGCGGCCCAATCCTCGCTAAACCTTTCTAAAACCAAGGAGGTAACGCCCATCGAGTTTAACGTGTGGCAAACTTTTTTAGTCAGGTAGTGCTCCAATTGCATCCTTCTATTCCTAGTTTGTTTTTTTTTTTAGTAAGCATCAAATTCAAGCCAGATTTTATTAGACATTAGGCCCCCGACTGTCGTCTCTGTAGGTTACTTCATCAGAAACAACTATCTTTTTATTTATGATCATGCGGGGGTTTCCTCCACAAATAAAAAAAAAGCGCTCTCGTGCCGCTCCATTATATAGTTAGGCCATGTAGGTGACTATATACTACTACTACTACATACATCCCGGACGCACGACCCACAGCTTAAGGAGCTTCACTCCTAGAAGGATCAGCAGCTGTCACGTGCTGTTACACAACTGTACTGTGGGGGAGACGAGCTCTAGGGCCCACCTGCATGAGTGAGGAAACGGCTTGCACACCTCTTCCTGCTTCAGAACTCTCCGACCCTTTTATGCTTCAATTTTTCAGTAAGGTCGCATTTGCAGATGATTTTTAAAATGCAGTGTTTTGATGCTGGTTTATCTTTTTTCAAACGAAAATAAGTTGCAGTGCCCGTCTGTGTTATGGCCACATTTCTTGGCTATGCTATGCTAGAAGCTTTTATGTGTCATGTTTGACACTAATACCAGTTAACTGACAAATATGATGTGACATAGTAGTGTATATAATGCCTTGTAAAGCATATACAATAATAATAATAATAAAAATAATAATAATAATATTAATAATAATAATAATAATAATAATATAGCTTGGGTTCAACCCTTTTTTGCAATAAATTATGAAAAAGTCATTTATCAGATATTTTTTGCTTTTATTATTGATTGAATGAACCTAAACATGTACAAAAAGTTTTAGAGTAAAATTTCGATATTATGAAGATACAGCTTTGTGCCAAATATGGCACACCATGATGATGGGGGAGCATTCTAGCTGCCATGGGCGAAAAACCTACCACCATAGAAGGTGGTTTCTTTAGCGCGATGTGTGGAATGAAATTAAGCAGCTGCTAACTGCATTCTGGCACATATATTTGTTGCACTTCCTGCATCTTACTAATTATTTCTTTGTGCTGTGCAAGACGGCCGCTTACATCTTTGTCTTTTCTCATTCAATTCTGGCCAGTGGCCAGCTTGGTCAGATCGGGCGTCATTAGTGGGCATTGGTGCAGCCGGTCTCTGTGCTTTTTTTGGCTTGAACCTGGAATTCGGTGTCTTCTCTGGAAGGCCTTTCCAACCGCTTTTTGGGTAGGCGCTTGTTGTGAGAGGTAAGGCATTTTACGATTTCTGCTTTGAATTGAGCCAGCGGTAGTACTTCTTTCTTCCCAAGCTGCTCCTATACCCTCCTGTACAGCTGCTACTACTGATAAGTCTAGCATATGCGTTTCTTCGACTTTTTCTTCCTGATAGCACTTCTTTGTCATGATGTGCATGCTGTAATATCAAAGCAGTGAGTCCAGCAGGTCGACTCCGCCCATGTGTCTGGTGTAGACCTTTACTGCGCTGGGGCAAAAATTTTAACGAAACTCTATGGTTAAGGTAAACCAGCGATTTGTCTTTTGGACTGGATTCCTCCCAACAAAGCTCGACAGAAATGTCACGGGGTGATTATCATACAAACACAAGATAACTCCATATCTATCGTGGTTGTGAGTTGCTCTCAAGCACCATGCCTTTTATATTTCAGTTCCGTCTTGCTTTTCAGGCGGCAGTTTGGTAGACTATTCGCCCTCACCATACCGAGCAACAAAATTCTACCTTGTGATAGAGGGACCTGCGATAACGTAGATGCATTCATTGCGCTGCTGTGTTACACCTTCACCGCATAACACCTATATCCCCTCCCGTGCAATTTCCTGCTATCTGCAACAAGGTAAATTCTAGTTAGCGGTGCTGAGCTGCAGTCGTGGAGAAAATTGAATAACCGAAGCTTGAAGGCTACGCATTACATATATTTGTTTTGCATTTTACTGGACAGATGGCACCACGATACTAATTTTATCTTTCAAGTTCATAATGTGCCAAATTTGGCACACACCGATTTCGGGTTCTCTGGTCTAGTTGCGCAAGAACTTCTGGAAACTAATAATGGGCTTGAATTTGAGACCACAAGGTATGCCAAAATATTTTTCTACCTTTGCGAGGTGAAAATGTTCACAAAAGAGTGATCAATTTCTCGTGTTTACCCCCTCCGAGTTGCACGTACCATCCTAAAATGCACTTGCATTTGTTTTGCTTATCGCTCAAGAAATATACAATTACTTGCCCATCACAAATGTGCATAACTATCAGAAATACTCCAATGGCGTAACATTCTCAAATGGGCAGCCCACACCCACAAAAAAAGGTAAAAAACATGTGCCAAATATGGGATGCCATGCAATAGAGGGTAAAGGTCGGAAAATCACATTATGATTATCAGGGACGCTGTGGTGGAGGGCTCAAGGAATTTCGACTGCCTGAATGTGCACCTGAATTCAAGTACATTGGCCTCAAGCAATTTTTGCCTCCATCAAAAACGCGACCCCGGCCTTCGGGTGAGCAGTTGAGTACCATAACCACTAGACTACTGTGGTGGGTGTCAACACACAAAAAAAAGCATTCAAAACATGTCAAAGCTTTATTATGCTTAGCAAGCTTCTGAAAATATTGTTTACTAAAAGTATACCACACCCTTTTTTGAAATGGTATGAAAATTCGTCTACGCATTTTAAGTGTACCAAAGTATGTACAATACGTTGGACCTGTTAACTACGCCAGTTTCAACAAAGCACTTTAGGAAATGTGACCTTGACAACTGGCGCAAGCAAAGGAAGATCTCTGCAGGCAGCCCATCTATTTCATATGCACAGAAGTACTGTAAAAGCCACCTTCACAGTATGTTGTAGATGGCACCTATGCAAATCTGGTATGGCATGCTAAGTGCTTATTATGGTTAACAGCAAACCCTATACACATAAGAAAATGAGCTACATTCACTCTTTCTTTTTTCTATCACACACAACCATGCCAAGCTATCAAACACTCAACCAACACACTGAATCTGCACTACTGGAAGGCTTGGCCATCTTGGTCTTTTATCACTGCTTACAGTTGTGTTGGTTCTTGAGACAATACAAAGGAGTCCGAAGTAGCAAAGCATGGTTGCCAGCATGCACAGCACTGGTTCTTCCAGTTCACAGGAACAGTTACACATTGTTAATGCTTCACTGACACGCAACAGATGGCGTCTGCATTCTATACACAGCGACAATAAAACAAGAGGCTATATTTTAAACACTGGAAAATGTAGACATGTGACAGTATCTATGTCACCCAACATCAGGCAACAGGAACAATGACTGCAGATGGCAACATTAGTTACCCATAGGCACAATTAGTCATTTTGACACGTAATGCACGTGTGTCCACTGTCAATAAAACATTACAGATATTCTCTACAAATCAAGCAGAACTGCCTCTTGTCCAATCAAGTCACACCATAGAGCTGTGCTAACAAGTAAAAGCCTGTAAGATGAACTTCTAGCAGGCTGTGACACACAACAAAGGCAGTGTCTTTCAAAGAACGTCTAAATAAAGCACTACATAAAATTGCTGAAAAAGAAAAAAAGAACACTGGTAATAAGTTTCAAAAAGTGAGGCACTTTTGAGCCATTGCACCACAAAGCATTGTCATACAGTACCTTCGTGCAATGAAATAAAGTTAGAAATCTTCTGCGATGAAGTCTTCAGACCCTTCCGTGTTATACCATTTGTATAACACAGAATCATGGCTTATTTTCTATAATGTAGTTCATTCGAAGCAAACTCAACATTCTCATCATCACAACATTCGAATCAACTGTAATCGTATCATCGAGATTCTACTGTACTGAAATAAGCACAAAGAACACAGCCATTTATAATGAGAAACATAAAAGTGTGGCAAGCTTTAATGGTGGCTCATAAGATGTGTTTCTTTTAATCGTATCTTTCTGGAAAATCATGGTGTAAACACCTAATTCTACCCCGATAAGAATGTCGAAAAACCCCTACCCACAGCTTCAGTGGGCCAGTCACAGAATAAGTGCAGTATAAAGACAACTTGATAATTATTACTCAATCTTTTATGCTACTGTGAATGCGCACAAACTATTTTGCAATGCTGCAGGAAGTGTTTTTACTGTTCTACTTTTCTCACATGTAAATACAGCCGAACCCTGATACAACGAAACTGACGAGGCGGGGAAATAATTTCGTTGGAGCGAAAATTTTATTGTAGTGAAATCGAAAAAATATAGCCGATCCGAGCAAGCAAAACAAAGGTATGTTTATTCTCAAAATTCAAAAAGTGTCTGCTACTTCCTATTTTTTCTCAGCAGCATCACGACGTGATTCTCAGCCACGCATAGCGAGGCCATGGTGAAAAGCACGCTAAAACAATGCCTGAAACCGCCTTTGTGAACGAAACAAACAGTTGCATTAAAACGTTTACACCAGCAGCTGTCCGCTGTCAAAGTGTATTTGACAACGCCGAGATGGAGCCAGCGTATCATGTAGCAGTGACTTTTGCCTTATTCTATGCCATTCTTATCATCCATCACTCGCGGCTAGCTGATTTTGTTGATAATGTGGACGAACAGCCACTCTGATTAGTCACCACACTAGCCGAGTGTGAACATAATGATAAACATCAAAATCCGAAAAGGCATCGTTTTGCAGTTGCACCCAGCAGCTGCGTGAAGCAAACCATAAACTGAGCAACTGAGCTTCAGCTTCGGATCGTCTGCAGCTCAAAAGCGAGCCAGTGGCAAAAGCAGGGCAGTCTCATTGCCATCGCTATCGAGCAATGGCGCCCGGCGCCCATGCTTGCTGAGCAGCAGCAATTTCTGGTGGTGCTAATGCATGTTTTAGACTTTGTTGACACATTTTCAGACTCTGAAAATGCATCAAAATGTTAAATATTGAGTTTATTACATAGCAATAAGTATCTGAGCCTGGAATTGCATCGTAAAACTTAGTTGAAGAGGGATGACAGAAGAAAAAGTGTTCGTTATGGCGACAATATTTATGCATTGACTCCTATGGACTGCTGACGGGGAATCGTGAATTTTTCGGTGTAGCGAAGTTTGACAGAAGCTTCACTTTCATGTACTTTTTAAAGTCAACACCTTGCACTGTGTCACTTGTACAAGAGAACCTGAAAGGACCAGGAGACACCCATTTGTACGGGTGTAAACTTGCAAAACTCCATTTAAAAAAAATCTTTGTTTAATGAGGAAGATGTAAAGAAGCACAGCTCACAAATATGAAAACAACCAAATTAGATGCAGTTGTTGTTCCATTCAAGTGGCAATTCTGTTTAGGCACTGACTAGTTTGATGGGGTCCATCAATGCAGTACTTTTATCAAATTTAGTGGGACAGTTTTTGCAGTGTAAACATAATAGCTTAGTCCCTAAACTTTTCTGGCCACGAAAGTGCCACCTCATTTTAATATAGAACTAGCAGTGGCCGTTAGGGGTGCCACAGTAAAAAAAAAAGGCCACCCAGTGCTTGTATTTTTTCTTCGCTTATGTGTAGTGGCCAAAAGCAGGCGCCTTTTAGACAATATTCAATTCTGTTTTGCTGTAGCAATTACAGGAATTAAGCTTGAAACTTTAACGTTTTCATAACAAAGACAAGGCACATACAAATAGTCATAATTTTTAAAGTCCTCATAAGCATTGCTTCACTCGTCCTTGCTTTCATTGAGAGCAAAGCTCCCGTTAGGGGAGCTGAAATGACTTTTTTCGTGTTTTTTTTTCATGGTGGGTGTTCTTTCTTAATTATATCATGTTATTTACTGACCAGATGGGTTTCCATCAAAACCTCGACTTCACGAATACATGGTAAACAACCTCAAATTTAGCTGGCGGTTCCGTGTGCCAGCAGACAACGAGCCTAGTCCTTTTTACTGCAAAATGTGTCCTTAGTTGATTTAATTCTCTAGTTTAACTTCCCAAAACCATCATATGATTATGAGAGATGCTGCAGTGGAGGGCTCCGGAAATTTCAATCACTTGGGGTTCTTTAACGTGCACCCAAATCTGAGCACATGGGGCCCCAGCATTTTGGCTTCCATTGAAAAATGCAGCCGCCGCAGCCGGGATTCGATCCCACGACCTGCGGGTCAGCAGCCGAGTACCTTAGCCACTAGACCACCGCGGTGGGGCTGTAGGGGTGCTATCACCCCCTGCAAGATTGCTTGTGCCTCGTGGCGCACACTTGCTCCGCAGATAAGCTGCGTTTATATTTCACAACCATCGAGAGGTAGGTGGCGTTCTCGCGAGAGTGTCACTTATCTCCATCATCATCATTATGATTAGAGTGGTAGCGCCAGCAGTGATGCCTGGCGGCGAGGCTGGCTGGCGGCACATAAGACGTGAGCAGAGCTCTTTGCCGCGTGGCGGCTGGCGTTGATGGTTGTCTCCTGATGGGGTACCGCAGGGTGCGGCGACCGTAGGCGGTACCACGTGGGTCCCTAGCGGTGAGTCGAACATTGACAACATGCCGCCTTTGCGTTGCCTTGTTTGTTCTTATGTTAGATTGAGTGCATTGGAAAATATGTGTTTAGCGGGTTGATCACTAGTGATGTATTTGATTCGACCGGCGATATCGTTGGTCTAAAAGTTGTTCAATAAATGTGTTTTGTTTGGTTTGCTTCGACGATGTCTGCTCTGTCCGTGTGTTTCGAGGGCAAGAACTCATTTCGAGATCCCACAAATTCGAATGATAGGGCTCTTTAACAACCGCCGCAGACGACGTGATTTTTTTTTCAAAAAAGTTACTTCTTCAAAGCAGTAAGGTCAATGATTATGCATTACCCTGGAGCGAGAGAGAGAGAGAAATTCAAAAGAAAAGTTGACAAAACACTATTCGAACTGCCGACTTGCAGCAATACAGCTTCTCTAACAGTGTGTCACCTACTACGCCACCAAAGCCGCATGGCGGTAACATCTAAAATGATTTCCCATTTATGGTAATGAGCTCACTGACTTATATCATTAGGCCCCGTAAATGACATGACATTGTTGCACTGATTGGTTCCCTCACTTTAATGATATCTCCATGCTCACGGGCCCCCTCACATTTATGAAAACACTGCACTGACGGGCAGTCACCGTAGTCAGTGCCTTCTGTTTAAAATATTTCCATCTACCTATATTCCACTGTACTGGCTTCGTAAAGGTCTGCCTGCCTTCCTGTTTCTTTATCAGAATACACGAAATCAAAGCAGTAGTAGGAAAGTATTGCAGCATTTTCGCAGTGATTGTGCTAATAATGATAATATCTTACCTGCTTTCTTGGTTTCAAGTTGGCCTTCCACTCGTGCAACTCACTGCCGTGCTCGTCATCCAGCTGCTTTAGTTTCTGGGTCTCATGCTCCATAAGCATCTTACGCTTCTCATTATAGGAAGAGTCAGAGAGAGAGAAAAAAAAAAGCAAATGCATGATAGTACTTTGTCTCTGCTTCTCAGAGCACCAGTACACCAACTCAAACTAAAAAGAGTCAATGAATTATTTCATTTTACATGTTGACAGGAAATTTAAATAACCATGTTGCCACACAAAAGCCCAAACTGCATTCAATTTAACTGTCTTTCAGGCAACAAACCTTCCACACCTATGTATCACTACAGTATCTTCAGAAGCAAGATTGTCTGCTCTTTTTTCTCCCTGAAAAAGAATGTGTCCTCACTGTTAATAGAAAAACAAAAGGGAACTACGTTGAGCTAAACCAAAAGATTGTCCACCTACAACTTTTTAAATCAAAAAGATACACAAGTCAAGTAGAAATGAAAGCTCAAAGGAATAATATTTTTTTATTTCGAGAAACTTCTAACATCCGCTAAACTTATGCCCCCATTGAAAAAAAATTAACAGAGTAGTGAAGTAACATCCCTGGTTCACGAATTTTGCATTTTTCATATGCCTATATGGCTGTCAATAATTTGTATAGAAAATTGGAAATAACCACCAAAGGGCCACTGCTGCACCTTAATTTGAACAGCATATGCGAAAATGGGATGTTATCGCTATGCAAAATTTATGTATAGTGTTATTTTGCTTCTATTCTATGGCTACTGCCAATGTGACAGCTGAGTTACTGTAGCCAACAACAGATGCACAACTTTTGAAAATTTTTCTTCTCTAATGGAAGAACTTGTTATCAAGAAGCCTACGATTTCTGAATAACACACACACATGCACACTTGTGGCATGGTTGCGTGTTTGCGCTGTTACTTCAAAAGTCATCATGAACCAACTTACCCCTAAAGAAGTATTGATAGAGGAGCCTAGTTTTTTTTAAATTTAGCTTGACTTATTACTCTCCTTTAGTAATAGTTTGGAGCGCACCATACACATTGTAGAAAACAAGACCATGCAAGGAAACATTTACACAGTTCTCTGCACCATACAGCACTTCTGAGCATGTTCCAGATTACGAAGCAACATTGTTTTCTTCCCTTGCCTTTACTTTTTACCCGGTCAATGCTTAGTTAAAGGGGCCATGAAACGCTCGCTCTAAAGCAACAATGCGAAGCCACCGTGTCCACACGCACTAACTAGGTGACGTCATCATAAGTAATTTTCCGCCTATCGAGGAACGCTGAACTTTTCGGTACTTGCGTTCATGCAACTGGGACACTCGTCAGTGTCTTTGCCATAAGCAATCAGCACTAACTTGAACTCTGCCGTCATATTAAGCAGCGTCCTTGTAGGACGCGTATCGCGTATGGCAGACGCCGATGAGCGCCTCTTGCGCGTGCTCGATATGCCATAGAGTTCCGCTTTCCACGATAGGCAAAGCTTCTATGTAGGTCCACTCGTGCTGATGATACAGTTAGCGCATGTGGCTGCCGATGGTGCCGCATTGTCGTTGTAAAGCGACCGTTTCACGACCCCTTTAAGTTTAAGCATGGTACCCACCACGGTGGTCTAGTGCTTACGGTGCTCGACTGCTGACCCGCAGGTTTCAGGATGGAATTTTGGCCGCAGTGGCCGCACTTTTGATAGAGGTGAAAATGCTTGAAGCCTGTGTGCTTAAATTTAGGTGCACACTAAAGATCACCACATGGTTAAAATTTGCGAGCCCTCCACTACGGTGTCTCTCATAATCTTGTGGTGGTTTGGGATAATAAACCCTAGATATAATTATTAATTATCATTAGTTAAGTATAGTATGAGGATTCATCGATTATTTAATGCCATGCTTATGCTATGCCATCAAACTGGTACTGTCAGAACAAAGAAAAGTATTTCGTAGCACGTGAGACACCATAAAAGAGGCACTAGGCAGATCAGCACCTGCACCATAACCGAAGCTTCGCTACATTCTGAAATGCCTACCTGCAGCTGTTCTAGTTCTTTGATGGCCGCATCAGCAGCAGCTTTCAGCTCTTCAAGCTGGCGTCTGTGCTTGAGTTCCTGGCGCTGGTGCTCAGCCTTGTATCTCTTCTTTTCTGCCTCCTGAAACTGATAGCACGAGCGAAATTTTGCATTACTTTTGCTGAAAATACCAACTGAACTCTTATGACACTTTATGGAGAATTTATAATGTAGTACTTTGCCTTCAGGCAGAACTATGAGCTAAACTACAAAAGGACACTTTTATAGGATCCTTAATCACCTCTAATGATTTCTTAACATTTTAAGTAAACACATACATCAAGTTCAAAATGCCGTCCTTATCAGCGATGCCAAACATGGCAATGAGCCGCAGATCATACTTCAATAGTATGCGAAAAATTATTTCACTCTTTAGTGTCCCTTCAAAACCCAAAGAAAAAAACTAACAAGAATGATATAGAGTAGCTCACCAGCTCATTCACCTGGCCCAAAGAGAAATGAAAGTCAGTGTAGTTGTAATGTTAGGTGTATCATATCTCAATGCGTATAATCCTAGGAGGATGGAGAATAGGAATTGTGACACAGAGGACAATTAATTGCAACAGACACACATGTACCTTTAAATGAGTCCGTGCACTGCTTTTCTCAAACAAACAAAAAAATATGCAGTCTCACAAATATGCAGCACTGTGGTACCTCGTGAGGCGACGTTCATACGCCCGAGCAGAGCACTATGAAAATGTCTTTAAACAATTTAACTGTTGTGCGCTCCGTTAAAAAAGGTTTTCAGTCAAGATAACTGGGTCATTAGCCATTCATTGCAACAAAAGAAATGACACGTCCAGTTTTTGTGTCGGTACGCTCTTACCATTATTTACTAACTGAATCGGAATAACCAAAACAACTGCTAAACAAAGCGCATTGCCTTTTGAAGGCATCTATTGGCAAACAAAAGGATGAATTATGGCCGTTGGATAGGCGCTGATAAAAACAGAAGCAGGCACGCTTTCTTCAGCTGTAGGTTGATGGTACTGTAGCCAGTCGCCGCTGAGCGCAGGCCACGTGCTCATGTTTTCTTTCATAAAAGACGACAGTGTATAGCCACGCTGACTATGACTGGTAACGGGCGAAGTGTGTCCTCACAAGCTCAAAGGCTACACATGGCTGAAGATTGCCCTCATTTACACAATTTGTTGATGGACATGTGAATTTCACTATGGTGAACTAAAACTTGAAACAGTGCAAACGTATTTGGTATGCTGTGTTTCTTCTCTTTGCGTAGGGGTAAAAGCTTCCAGATTCTTAGTACTTTAAAGATGCACACTGGCCCAAGCACTACCTCCAACTTCATAACTACATACAACTGTAAAATCCCGAGAAATCACCACCTCGACGCTGAAAGATTATCTGGAAGGGGGCCCTTGCTTGGTCTCGGACACTAATTCAATATATAAGTGCCCTTAAGAAAAAATGCACACCTGTGTTTCTAATGAAATGCTGTACTGAATACACACGCATTTACTGTTTTACAGACCCGAGGAGAATCCTTGTGTGAAATTTCAGGTGTTATGACAAGGCGGGAAAAATGTTCTACAAATGTTCAGACAATTTTTGACAACTCAGAATGCAGCCTCGAGGCATAACACTGTAAAAGTGTTAAAAAATCTTGCACATATATAAGGACTCTCAGAACTTTGGTTCCAAAGAACTACTGCTGCAGAATTTCGTAGTAGAGAACAGGTTGAAAAACAATTGCGGGAGGGGAGGGGGCGCTTGCTCGGTCATTGGCACATATTTGAAATCTCCTGTAACGTAAAAAGGGGCGCTTGCTCTGTATTTTACAGTGCCCACTTGCGACTGAAGTTGGAATGGAGGCACTAGCATGTGCTTTTTTCATAGCATTGTCAGGGCTGCACAAGAGGCCCATTGAATGTCACTACTCGTACAACCAATGAACACTTGCCACCAACTCAGCTGCTCTATCTGCGAGTGTTTTTTCCAGACTATTTTAACTGTGCGATACTTTAAAGAAAAAATGCATACCTATTTTCATAATATTGTGTTTCAACCAATTTTGCTTAAATATCTGCAGTCAGAACAAAGTGGACACTTATTACAGTTTCTTATGAGAGTTTATGCTTAGAATCGCAGCCCGAGTCATGCAGTGAAGTTCATGAATGCACAGCTTACTCACCGCCACCTTTATTTAGGAGTGGCAAAATAGGCTGCTGCTTGAATTGTACAGGAAAATAAAGGAGGAGGTAGGGTAATTTGCCATGTCTGTAACAGGTAGGTGTAGTTGCCGCCAAGGACCTCGAAGGAGGATAAGTGACAGTGGTGGAAATCAGCACTCCAGCCAAGTTCACAACGAGCTAAGTGAGAAACATTATTGAAATGAACCACAAGATAAGCATTTTAAAAACTGCTAATAAAGCATTGTCTTGGCTTCATCATCTAGCATGTGGTCGTTTTCATAACTCCTTTATTTTTCCTGGATGAAAAACCTCAGGCTGAGCTTTTCGTTGTTATTACTAGCACATATGTTTGCAGGTGCTTATTTTGGTGCAATCTTGAATAGCATATTTAGTAAAAGTAAAAGTGCTCAGTGGCATTAATGTTTATCTGCCCCCTCGTTTAGTTATAAGATGCACTTTTTTCTATATTTGCACTTGTCTCTAATTGCAGAGAATTCATGTTAATCCTTGAGGAGTGTAGTAAATAACGAGCAACTTTTTCAGGCAAGGTTACCTTATCATTTTCGATATGTGGGGTTGAACGTCCCAAAACCACCATATGATTATGAGAGACGCCTAACTTTACATTGCCTTGCCAGTAACTTTTATTAAACATTTCTATTTTTCCTGAATGTTATTTCTTTGAGAGTATAGCTGCATGACTGCTACACAATTATATAGAATTAGTTTGCCTAGTGAATATGAAGAAATTTTATTGATGTGCAAAAGGTGTGTGTATGGGCCAACTTGAACAGTTAACCAACTGTTTTAAACATCCTCCCATGCAGTAAATGTTCCCTGGTGCACTTGTCTTCTGGTTTGAATAAATGTGAAAAAAAGATCATGGCAATAGTAAAGGCCTTGAAAATTCACACTGCTAAATAATGCCATAAATTCTGTGATGAACCACAAATTCGCATGAGAAAAAACTGGGAGCAGAATTTTGCGAGCACTGTACATCTACGCTAGTTTAGAGAAGAATTAATAAAATTAATTACGATGGTTTCATGTTGCAGAACTAAAATCTGGTTATGAGATGCACTGTTTCAAGTTAAAGCTTAATTATTTTCACCTCATAATCTCTCTGAGTGCATGGAATTAGGGCACTAGTACATATTACTATTATAATGTGACTCCTGAGGTTCGGAACCAATCCTGTGATCTCGTGCAGAACTGCACGCAGTTGCGGATCCAGAAGATGGTGCTAGAGGCAATCAACCCCCCCCCCCCCCAAACCTGTCTGCAGCCCTCCCCCTCTCTTCAGTGCTTGCCGTCCACTTGTTATCACCAATTAGGACAAATGAGTGGGATTCCTTTAAGCACACATTATAGTATTTATGCTATGATAGAGTTTTCGTGCTCGTAAAAAAATTAAAAAAGTGATGACCACGCTCCTCTCTCCGGTGTTACTTTAAGCAACCCCCCTTCTAAAATGATTGGCTGGATCCACCCCTGACTGCACGGCACCATTTCCCTTTACCTTAGGGTCAGAATAGAGATACAGACTTTCTTTCTTTTAATGCACTACTTCGTATTTAAATAAAGACAGCCGTATTTACACTGATTATTTTTAAAGCTACATGTGTAGACCAAAAAAAGCATGTATATGCGACCGATGGTATAGCGTACTGTACAAACAAACAGTATTGCTCATATGCTCTACAGCAGAATGCTCAATAACGTCACTGCCTTGAACAATAGCTTAAAAAAAAACCTCTTCGTGGTAAATGGGAGATGTGACATAATAACCTCTTTTGGCATCTAGCATCAAACACTATGCTAAGTTGGAGTGAAATATGACAAAGACAGGCAATAGTAATACGACACTTCTGGGTTGTTCATATGTCTATAATGAAATGCACAGGCATAAAGAAGAGGATAAATATGGTGCTACTATATGTACATGCAACAAAGTGGAACCTCAATACTAATTACTTAAATTCAATTAGTTCTATGACTATGGAGATCACCAGCAATGCTTTTACTGAATGATGTTACCCTTTTCATGAGATACAATAAAACACCACATTTGAATTATACAAGTTTTCTGTTTACTAAGTTGAGGCATTTGTTATTAGATCATTTGTGATGTGTTTGACAATCTGTGCAACTGCATAGCAATTGAAACAGCACCTTTTAAATCAGAGCAAAAATACTCTATTTATTACAGTGAAGTTCAATATGTTATGACACCATCCAGACATGCTAAAGAAAATCTGAATAATTTGTGACAATCTTGACTTCAGAAGTATTTGAATTTCTAGACATTTATTGTTCAGGTATTAGCAGTTTGTTATAAAAGGATAGGAAAGAAGCTATGTAAAGAGGAAAAATAGAGCTTAGTAGAACGTTGTTCGGAGGCCAGCAAAAGAGCTTAAGACCTAGAAAAACAGTTGACTTTCCTTGGTGTTAGCGAAGGGCGTTAAAACTCCATTGCCGAAGACTAGCAAAGGCTTCTTTTACAAACGATCTGTACATGGTGACAGACTACCAATAGTGCTGTGATCAAGTGCTTCCAGCTTTTATTTAACTGCAAATAACTTGCTTAAAGTGCCACAGCTGTTGTTTCGTACCTATTGACCACATATTTTAGACAAATACTATTACGCTGTGCTATAGTCAGTAGGCATGGAGTACCATTTGAGTGCTTTTTAAAAACTAATGGACCAGCTGTTGTCGATCATCTGAGCATGTTTTCACAACCAAAAGTTTACACACACAAATGTTACAACAATAGAATTTATTATGCATTAGATCTGCCAAGCAGTGGTCTTTGAGTTACAGTTGAAAATTACAATATGGTAGTGCATGATCAAAGTGTCAAGGCCCTCCACTGCCCTGGTCCTTTTATTATTGCATGAGATGTGGTCTTTTATTAAATAATTTGTATTATGAAGTGGGAAAAAGCAACAAGACCATAACTGATATTTTTTGCCCAAAATAAATTACTGGTAGATCATGAAAAGAAGATGCACCAATTGAAATACGCCACGCTTGACTGCACTATAGAATGTACCATAATGTTAACGTTATCGTCTGCCATAAAAATATCAAACAACACCTTCACATACAATCAACATCTATACATTGCCTCCATAGAGTACGAGAACGTGTTTGACTCAGTCAAGACATCAGCAGTAAGGCAGGCACTACTGAATCAGGGCATCGAAGAATGCTACATAAACATACTGGAAGAAATCTACAGTGAATGCACAGCCACCATAAAGAAAGCGGCAGAATTCCAATAAAGAAGAGTGTAAGGCAGATAGATACAATCTCTCCAGTGCTATTCATCTTGTAGTTTTCAGGACCCTAGCTTGGGAAGAGTTTTTAAGAGTTAATGGAAAGTATCTTAGTAACCTGCGATTTGCTGATAACATTGCCTCAATTAGTAACTTAGGAGATGAATTACAGCTCACGATTACAGAACTGAACATCGAAAGCAGAAAAGTTAGGTCTGAAAATGAATGTCCACAAAACTAAAGTAATGTGCTACAGTCTCGGCAGAAAACAGCACTTTCACTTTTACGATAGGTGGAGAGACGCTGGAAGTTGTAAAGGAATATGTCTACTTAGGACAGGTAGGAGCCACGAAGCCGAACCATGAGAATGAAGTAACTAGAAGAATAAAGATGGGGTTGATCACATTCAGCAAGCATTCTCTAATCATGAATGGTAATCTGCCACTAACCCTCATCAGGAAGATATATAACAACTGCATCTTGCCAGTATTTACCTACGGAGCAGAAACCTGGAGGCTTACAAAGAGGGTTGAGCTTAAATTGAGGATGACCCAGTGAGCGAAGGAAAGGAAAATGATAGGTGTAACTTTAAAAAACAAGAAGAGAGCAGAGTGGGTCAGTGAACAAACCAGGGTTCAGGATTTCAGAGTTGTAATCAAGAATAGGAAATGGATATAGGCCGGGCACATTGCACGTAGGCAGGATAACCGCTGGTCATTAAGGGTAATTGACTGGATTCCCAGCGAAGGCAAACACACGAAGGGGAGACAGAAAGTTAGGTGGGTTCATGAGATTAAAAAGTTTGCAGGTATAACATGGCAACGAAAAGCACTAGACCAGGTGGATTGGCAGATCATGGGAGATGCCTTTGCCCTGCAGTGAGCGTAGTCAGGCTGATGATGATGACACCTTCAATGTATGACGAGGTTTAGATTTAGGTGTTAAGCAAAAAGTGAGCATGCCAAAGTTGCGCTGAAGGCAAAGCATTCGTGTTTTATGCAGATCGCAATTTACACGTGACTACTGGACACAACAATTATACAATATATGTATAATGCGGTGGCCCACTGCGGCTCATGCCAGCAGAACCCTAACAACAAAATTTGCCAAAAGCGTGACCAATAAACTTGTTTGCAAGACCGAACATGTACATGGGCTTCTTTGCAGACGTTTTATATTTTCTAGAGACTTGCCTAAGTATGATGCACCGTTTCTGCATAATTTTGATGCAATTAGTAGACTGCTTTTTTCTTGCATTGTCATGTAAGCAGCAGCCAAAGAAGTAGAGGCCACAAAAGTGTACAGAACTGAACGTTTAACTTGGTATAAGAATTCACGCGTGATTCACCGACAGGGGATATCGCAGTCGCAGCATTTTTTTTTTCTCTATGCTACTTGGACTACATGTGCGAGTAGTGGAAATAATGCGATATTCATACCGCCGGTGTCACACAGACACTTGTGATCGCGGTCAGGGCATCTGCGCCAAACTAGATGCTGTACAGCGCAGCAGCGACAAAGTTGTTGCGCGCCATCAAAATTTCTCGAGGAAAACCGGTATTCACCGCTACACGGTCTGGATCAAATACAGTGCAGCGCGACCACATGCAGCAAGTACCCGTGCGACACAGAACAGTCAGCACTCAAGCATCACCATATTCGCAAGGAATAATATCGCAATAATACAAACCGCCGGACAACACCGAAATAGAGGAAGCGCTGACACACACATAACACAGCCAGCGGCGCCTTTACATACCCGCACTGCTCCAGCCAATGCGGGCGCACCGCTAAGGACTAAAACATAGAGATATAAAGGTTAAGAGTGGACACTCCCGTAGACCCCAGCGGCCCAATCGACCCTAGCACACCTAGTGGTTGGTGAGAGCAAGTGGCGTGCGCTTCCTGTTTCGGTTTCACTGGCGCAAATTTTGAATTACTTTGCATAACCGACGTTTGGCTATGACGAAAGTTCATGATTTCAGACCACTATTCATCGCCCAAATGGATAGTTTTTGTAGGTCGTTTTGATTTAGCGATTCCCTGTTTTGTTTTGTTCAGTGGTTCGTGCGAATCGGTAGTGACGTAATTTTTATTTCGATTAAGTTATAATAAAAAGAGATGCAGGTAATGATAATTCACTACTGTTTTATTCATCGCGCTTGTGTTTTTCTTTTGGAACGAGTGATCAATGTATATATCAGTCAAAGAGACAGAGTATCCGCAATGTTTTATTCAAAGGCAAGGTAGAGCCTGAGAATATAAAAAGCACAATATGACAAAGGTAGACAACAAATGCATCTCGCCTTACAAATAAATTGTAACAAATACAGGGAGAACACAGACAACGCACAAATCGCTAGAGTTGGCAGAAGCCGAGAAGCTGGTGAAGTATGACACACTGGGCCAGTGGGTAAGTAAGGATCTATGGCAAATACACAGCGCACAATGCTGATGAAGAAGGAAGAAGTGACATATACACGGCAATGAAGTCACAAATCACGCCTGGGGTTAACCGAAATAATGCATAGAAAAAAAAGAGCGCACAGAAACCACACGACACATTATAGCAGAAAGGCAAAGGTGCAGTGTGCTGGCTGTGCTTAAGAACAGCTAGCCCAAAATTAAAAAAAGCAGACTTGATGCCTGCTTGTCCTCAGAAAGGTAGGGCTTTGCAGCTTGCTCACTACGTGAAAGACAAGCTTTATGCTACAACACTGGCAGGTCTTGTGGCTCTACTTATGCATCGCCTTCATCAAAAACTTAAGATCTCAAGTGATTTGCATCTGGGTGTTGCTGTGACGCTTGTGAGCTAAATAGATTGTAGTCATCACTTATCCAGAATTGTGGACCTTAATTGGTGCTACAAGAGCAGTATTGCAGGGCTAATAAATAGCAGAACGAAACCACTTTGGCTCATTATTTTTCACAAAGGCTCTACATCGTACGTTATCACTCACAAGCTATATAAAAATAAAATGGCAGCGTCCGCAGCCCCATCAAACGCTACAAGTTTGGGTATTCTTTTGAAAATTTTGATGGGCGAGATGAGGAGGTTGATGAGAAGCTAAAATACGAAAAGCGTGATAACGTGAACCGTGCCCACTTCATACTGCGTTCCTTACCCGCTCGAAGACATTTCAACAAGCAGTTTTGTTATCGATATATTACTTGAGCTGGAGAGATAAAGCATACACAGTGACCAACCGACCCACAGTAAAGCGTACAGTTCCCCCGCATTTGCTACAAAAATACAGACAGGATACCCAACATTCTTTTTAAGGTTATGCAAATCACTTCGAGCAAATACACAGTGTCCCTACTCCTCATAGCGGGTAACTAAAACAACGTATGCAACGAAGGAGTGGTTAGTCCAGTTGAATTGAATATAAGCATATAAGACCATAATGAAGTCTGCTGTAACGAAGTAATAACATAACAAAGCTATTGCAGGATTCGGCTCAACTCGAATACTTTAGTGTAAACCCGCCGCTAATTGCTAACCTTTGAACTTGTCAAGTTGTATGCCTGAGATTGAAGACTAGAACGTAACCCTATCTAAGTTTCGGTTCACAAAACGCACATGCCAACATAAGCGAACCCGGCAAAACATTTTCAGAAACTTCGCGTGACACCCAGCAGAGCAGAAATGAAAATCGCCAACACTTGACAGATGGTGATACAAAACATCGCACACTTTCAGGTGATGTGCAGTGGCCTCAATTATGGCAAAAAAGTGAGATTCAAGTTGTTGTACGTATGCAAAAGCTGCTTCTGATGGCACAGTGAGACTCCCAAAAAGTTTGCTGGGGACATGGTATGCTTTGAGCATTGTGAAATACTGGTGGGTACCCTTAAGCGTCTCACTGTCGTCTTTCAGTAACTGTGGGCAACTGCAAGCGTCACATGCATTCCGAAGGAAGTGTTTGATGACAAAACCAGCTACATAATATGCAGCGGAGTCATCGATAATATGGGAGTGAATGTTGGTCGCAAGTTCAGAGAGATCGTCTAGAGCGGGAAAGTCGTCAGGCTGTGGCTGTGCACACAACTCATTATCCACAAGAGACGCACTGGTGAGGGAGGATGGCGAGAGCTGCTCCTGGAGGAGGTCGCAATCATCATCCTCGACATTTCCGTATTCTGACAGCTTGAAGAGTTTTCTTATGCAGATGTGCTTCAGGCCACAAATAAATTGTGCTACATTGGGGTTGGTGTTGCAACCCTGTTTTTGCCTAATGTGGCCAAATACGTTCTCCAGAGGATCCTGTTGAAGCCTGCGTGTTAACAGGTATTCAAAATTGTAATTTTTGGAGAGGTCGTCCTATAGTTGACATATTGCCTGAATTGTAATTTGCCAACCTACGATGGTTTGTGGTTGACGTCTGCCAACAAACTACCATTATGCAATCCAGGGAAGCTGGCCTCGGAGGAAGTCAATCGGCTCTGAATCATTTTGCATGATTGCATGCCGCAGCTTTTGCGAAGTTTTTTTTACTCGAGCTGTTCAAGGCATCGAAAATCCTGTCCATACGATCACAAAATTGAGCTGTAGTCATGGCCGAGGCAAGCAGCACTTTCGCATACACCATTGCCGTGATAGCAATCGAAACTGATGCACTGAGGACCTGAGTTGCTCTGCTGACCTTCATATTAGAAAAAGGTTTCTGATGAACGTGCCGTTCAGTCAACATTGGAGCCAATCGCAACCGCAACTCATGCGAGAATTGGTAAAGGCTCACAATGTGCGACCAGTTAACGATGTCATCCCCAATGTATAACTTGTGTGCTTGGACATTATTGCGCGTTGTTTTAATTAAATGCGGAACATCAAAAGTGTAGGACGCTCTAGGTGCCGACCAGTGCGGACGCACGAAGACCGGCTCCTGCTTTCAAGAATGCTTTCCTGTGGTATTCACGAATTTGTCGCCCAGTTTTTACTCTCATCGTGGGCCTAAGTTCTCAAGAAATCAGCAGATACCACCTTTGTGCCGGTGAGTGGACTTTTAAACCGTTTTTTGGGACATTTTTACACGGCAACACCACCGGGGGATTTAGGCCTAACCAAGGAGGCGATTGTCGCCAATGCGCCGGCCCGGCGCCAACGCGACTCAACGCTCTGCGCGTTCCAGTATCTGCAACTGAGAATGGAATACCAAGTAGATGGAGAGGACATCTCTCCAGAGGATTGCACGGAAGAAATGGGTTGGAAGGAAGCCGAAACGAGACGCTCAAGGAATAAGCAAGCCGCGGTTAGCGTTCCTGCTGCCAAGGGTTCGACCGAGGCCGGCGTTGCGGGAGACGCTCGAGCCAGTCGTAGTAGGTATGACACCAAGCATACAATCGTGCGAGCTGGACGCATGCCGCCACTACCTAAGGACTTCAGCAAAATTGTGCTACGACCACGTGGAGGATTAAATATCTCGAGAATTGGCACTGGAGCCGTGGCAGACGCGATAGTACTGGCGGCCGGCGTCAAAGAGGAAGAGGCCATGCAGGACATCATCTGTTCCAACTTGCAGCAGAACATTATGGTGGCAAGCACTCCGGACCAAGACAGAGCTTCAAGATACCTCAAGGTCAAGCAAATTGACATTGGAGGCAAAGTTTTCGAGGTTAGCGCGTACGCCGCGGCACCCCACGACACTTGTAAAGGAGTGATTCGCGGGATCCCCGTAAGCGATACTCAGGACATTTTGACCCGAAAGATTGTGAACGCGAACAACCCGCTCGCGCTGCAGGCGAAGAGAATCAAGGACACCGGGACAATCATCATAGCGTTCAAAAGACACAAGGTGCCCAGATTCGTGAGATATGGACCTTCACTTTTGCAGTGCTCCCTTTACCGCAAGAACATCGATATTTGTTACGTCTGTGGAAAGCTGGGACATCGGTCTGACGTCTGTCCGAACCCAGCTGAAACAATCTGCAGAGGCTGCGAGATCAAGAACCCAGATAGCCTGCACCAGTGCAATGCAAGATGCAGGCTGTGCGACGGTCACCATCCCACGGCAGACAAGGAGTGCAAGAACAGGTTCTTAGTGCCATACGTCATCAGACGCAGACGTTGGGAAAGATCGCGAGCAGCCGCAGAAGCCCGGGACGCATCAATCACATCGAGTCCAGACATGAATGAAAAGCAGCTTATTCCAGCCTACGGGACCCAGAGCATCCCGACTACACAAGAACAGGAAAGGCGGCCCCACTCCAGGGGGAGGTCGCATTTCCAGAAGAGGTTTTAGACCCAAGGCCCGCTCCCAATCACGGGGGCGCTCGAGTTCTCAAGGTCACCATCAGGGTCGGGATCAGCCTGGACGGCACCCGAATGGCCAGCTGCCTGGCGTTCAGTTCGAGATCACGGCTTCACACCCGGGGAGGACGCCTGCAGTTACTTCGAAAGGCAGCTGGGCTGAGCGAGTGCGCAATGGCGCGGCAGAGGTGATGACAGGTAAGCTGCCAGAGCATGATAGAATTGCACAGCTAGAGCAAGAAAACGCGAAACTTACAAAATCGAATGAGAGGCTATCAGCTGAGTTAAAGGAAATAAAAATTCTTCTCACTAAGCTAACCAGCGCGCAATCTTCACAGCCAATGCCTCAGCCAGTTGATGTCCCTGTGGCTGAAAACGTGGGGGACTCAAGAACCGCGAAAAAGAGGGCAGTCATGGCAGAACACGTGGAAGCCAACCAAACGACCATGTCAGATATGAAAGAGGTGTTTGACACGCTCAGCAAAGTAGTAGCCAATCTTAGCGAGCAGATGGGTAGGCTACAATCAAGCGTGGCGGCACTGGAAGAGCATATGACTTTGCGCATTACAAAGCTCGAAGTAGATCTGCACAACACAGCAAGGCCTCCTCATGCACCAAGCTCACCCCTTCGGCCACCAATACTAGTGGTACCAAACCTGTCGACAGGTGCAGCATCAGGCTCTGGCCGCCCATGTAATAACCATGATGGCAGCGCTACGTGAAGCATTTCGTATCTGGCAATGGAACTGTAGAGGTTACCTTAAAAAGAAGGCAACCCTGCAGCAGTATATCAGGAGCAGCGAAGAAAAGCCTCATATTATAATATTACAAGAGACGCTTTCACCGCAAGCAACGTTGCCTGGATTCCGGCCTGTAATAGGGGATACTGAAGGGAGGGGAGTCTGCACCTTCGTATGCAACAAACTAACGCACGTAACCCACGACCTCAAGATAGAAACAGGCCGGTTGGAACACGTCTTGGTAGAGATCGTGCCGGGTACCAGCAACCGTCAGAGCATTTTCATTCTGAATATATACAGCAGTCCAAAGGAACAAAAGCAAGCGTTCAAGACGGTTCTAAAGAAAGCTGTTAATATCGCCGGGGAATGTCCACTCGTCATAGCAGGTGATTTCAACGCCCCTCATCATACATGGGGTTACAAGTACAAACACTGGGAAAGGAAATCGACTTTGGCAAAGTGCCAGTGAACTTGATCTCACCCTAATCACAGACCCCAGCCTACCAACAAGGCTTGGTACATCTTGCTGCAGGGATTCCACCCAGGACCTTACATTTGTAAGGAACATGAAGAATGCCCAGTGGATGAACCTTGCTGTAGACCTAGGGAGTGACCACTGCATTCTTGCCACTACCTTCTCCGTGGAGCGTAAAAAGCAGAGAAAATTTCACTTCACAGACTGGGATAAGTTCAGGAAGATAAGGATGGAAAGGGAACAAGATGGCCACAGACAAGGCTAGGAGCAGTGGGTCAAACAGATCAAAAATGACATCAAATCCGTCTCCTCCACCATTACCACAGATTTTCCGGTTGAAAGAATGGATAGCCGGCTCGCTCATCTTCTTGAGGCAAAGCAAGCACTACTGAACCGTTGGAAGGGTCAGCGCCTGAACCGAAGACTGAGGAAGAAGATAGCTGAGGTAAACAGATCAGTCGAGGAACATTGTCGCGCACTATCGAGGCAGCAATGGGACGAAATCTGCAACTCCGTCGATGGTCAGATGCGCAATGGCAAGACATGAAATATGTTAAAGCATCTCCTCAACGAAAACACCACCAAAACAAATCAAAAGCATGTTATCGCTCGAATTTTGCATAAAGAGATAGGGCGCACTACAAAACAGCAAGTTGTCCAGCAGCTCGTGCATAAGTACCTCCCAATCAAAAGACCTCCCTGTCAAAAGAGGATTGGCACCACCAAGTAGACAGTATCAGGGCACGCCAAATCCAGGTCTTGAGGGCGACTTTAACATCGAGGAGATCAGAAGAGCCTTGCATGATCTCAACGGCAGGTCGGCCCCTGGCCCGGACGGTATATCAAACAAGGCCCTGCGTAACCTTGATGACGATTCAATTGAAACCCTGAGGAATATGATCAATTCAGCATGGAAAGAAGGCAGGGTGCCAGAGCAGTGGAAGCTGGCCAGCACGATCCTTATTCCTAAGCCAGGAAAGCCCCCTAACTTGGACAACCTGAGGCCAATATCCTTGACATCATGTATCGGCAAGATCGCAGAACATGCCATACTGCACAGGATAAACAAGTACTTGGAAGATAACAACATATATACACACAATATGGTTGGATTCAGGACAGGGCTATCCACACAAGATGCATTGAAGCTTATCAAACACCAGGTCATTGACAATGAAACCAGAGACGTGAGAGCCATTCTGTGCCTAGATCTAGAAAAAGCGTTTGACAACATCCACCACTCATTCATACTCGAAGCAATTTCCAAGCTTGGTCTAGGGAAAGCCTTCTATGACTACGTATGGTCCTTTCTTACAGATCGGAAAGCCGTGATGAAGATTGCAGATATCGAGACCGCAGCAATCGAACTAGAAGCAAGGGGCACGCCACAAGGGGCAGTGATTTCACGAATGCTGTTAAACATTGCCATGATTGAACTGTCAAAGAAATTATCGAGCATTGAAGGATTGAAGCACAGCATCTACGCAGATGACATTATCATCTGGTGCACAGGTGGAAGCGAGGGGCAGATTGAGAGCGCTCTGCAAGAGGCGATTGACACCGTAGAAGACTACCTTCGCCCTTCCGGGCTCAAGTGCTCCTCGAGTAAGTCAGAACTTTTGCTTTATCGGACTGCACGCCGGGGACCGAAGCCCAGGGGATGGAAGCCGTTAAACCAGATAGACATCCATCTCCGTACAAATCAAGGGGATGCCATCCAGAGGGTCGACTCCATCAAAGTCCTGGGAATGCTGATAGAGTCTACCGGCGCCAACAGCAAATCTATAGCCAAGTTAACTCGGAAAACAGACAGTGCGGTGCACCTCATACGCAGAGTGGCCAACAAAAGAAATGGGATCAAGGAAGACAAGCTCATCAGGTTGATGCATGCATTTGTTCTAAGTCACTTCACATACGAGGCAGCAATGCACAACTGGTCAAGAGCAGAGTCCGAGACACTGAATGTGCTCCTCAGGAAAGTTATCAAGAAGGTCCTGGGCCTACCCATACATACCAGCACCGAGCGTCCGCTTGAGCTTGGCATACACAACACGCTCGAAGAAATAGCAGAAGCCCAAGAGAGAGCACAGTTTGCAAGGTTATCTACTACAAGGTCGGGGAGAATGATCCTGCAGGAACTGGGCCAACACCCAATAGCAATCAGACGCAATTACAATGATATCCCTGACAACATCAGGGAGACTATCACGGTATCTCCTATACCGAGAAACATGCATCCAGAACACAACGTCGAAAGAAGAGTAGCGAGGGCCAGGACTATACTTCGTCAAGTCTCAAACGAGGAACGAGGGGTCGTATTTGTTGACGCAGCTACTTACGCCAATGGGAAAGCATTTGTGGCAGTGGTGGTCGACGGGGCTAACCTTGTCAACTCAGCGACGGTCAGGACGAAAGACCCAATCATTGCGGAACAAGTGGCCATCCCCTTAGCACTCAAGATGGATAACATTGAAGTCGTCTACAGTGATTCCATGGCAGCACTACGGGCGTTCGCCAAGGGGACGGTCTGTGAACAAACGCTGAAAATACTGCAAGGCAAGAACATAACACATCATCTTCTGAGTTGGTTCCCAGCTCACCTTGGACAAATCAACGATTCCCCTCCCAATCTCAACGAAGCAGCACACGAGGCGGCGCGAGAACTCTCCAACCGCGCCTCCCCGGGGATGCGTTCTACTGGTGAAGGGGATAACCGGGAAATTCTTACAACATATAACGAGCTCACTAAACATTTCTACCTGTCTAGAAGGATTTTCCCTCCACCTCACAAAAATCTAACCCGGCCCCAAGCACTTCCATTAAGGCTTTTGCAAACGCGGATGTACCCTACTTTGAAAATGTTACACATCATGTACCCTGACCTATACCCAAGTAATCTTTGTCCACATTGTGGGGAAATAGCTTCATTAGAACACATGCTCTGGCAGTGCACCAAATTCGCTCATTTATCGCACATCACCTCTGCCAGATGGGAGGCGGCAATCCGCAGCTCGTCCTTGGCAGATCAGCTCTGGGCTGTCCACCAAGCCCGCGAGGCGGCTGAGGAGCTTGGCATCTCTGTCCCCACGTGGGAGCTGCCCGCAACACAGTGATCTGTGTTTTGGAGGACCAAATAAAAGTTTATCCAATCCAATCAAAAGTGTAATACACGCGCTCACCATTAACCTCAAAAAAAGGCTTTGCTACAGTCACTCTTAGTTGGTTAGCGAGACTTACGTTTGAACTGCCCTGGTACCAAATGACTGCTTTCACTGCAATATTAATGCTCCTAAGCTCGAAAATGAGTGACACCAGCAAGTTATGCATAACAGATGATGGTGTTGATGTGTGCCCTATAGTAAAAGCAACCGGTTGAACCCACTTTCTCGAAACACCAGCAAGAAGAAAAACCAGTGCTCGATCAGCGATGGTTGAAGTGCGATGAGTGCCATTATCTGTAAAACCCTGGACAACGTCTCTTGAAGCATCATAGTACAAATTCTTTTTGAGTGCTATTTCGTCGAAAACTAAAGCGCACACTCGGTCCCATTCATTCCAAGCTTGAGTATTTGTTGCAATGGAAGAAAGGATTCCTGGAATTATGCCTGGAGTCATCTTTAAGTTAGCTAGCCACCTCCTTAATGAAGGCCGGGAGGGCAAAGAAAAATATGGAGCCAGAAATCGGTATGCTCGCGGACCTTGGAAGTTTAAGTGAAAAGCGAATTTCTTGAACCACACGGGAAACCGCTTGCCCTTGCGTTTGGGCCTCAAGCGAACATGTGCAGAAAGAAATTTAAAAACCTCCTCGGTGACGTGCGGTCAGATAACTCCAAGGGCCTTTGAAGTCGATGACGGTGCTTGGTCAGGCTGTCTCTGCAGTCTTTTGATAGTTTTCCGCTGTGCTGCTACTTTGGCTTGCAGATGTTTAATGGTTTGCTTGTACTTCATTGATGGAGACATTGTCGCTGGCACACAGGAACGCACTGCAATAAACAAAAAAGTGGATGTAAAAGCGAAGAACAACTGATCCCATACGAGCACTTTCCTCGCTCTTTCAGACCCAAGGTGCACAACTTTCTGTGGTGCAAAGTTTTCGGTTCCACTACCTAAAAACAAACCATTCACAATGTTGACAATGCACAAAAAAATGAAAATCACTGAGAGCCCACCCTTACATTTTGTAAGTGCACACGTAGTGTCCATTTGAGGATAGTTTCCTCAGAATGTCCTAAACATAAAATAGCACATTAAAAACAGCTGCAATAAAAGCATAGTCACCATTTTCTCTAGGGCACTCAGGCGTGGAGCTGTTGGCGGAGACGTCTTCTGGAGGGTCTTGTGAAGCTTGTTCAGTGCCTTGGACAGTGCTGTCGGAACAATCTTGCGAGCGGCCTGCGGAAGCCTCTATATAAATCTACTCTGGTGTTGAAGTGAACATATAACTTACTGGTCACACAAGTTCCTTTTGTGACAGCTGAACGACTGGTTAAGGTTTTCTCCGGCAAGACGAAGTCAGCAGAAATTCTTTCACCAGCTACAAGGGAGCTGCCACCTGCAGAGGTTTGGTCAACAGTCAATTTGGGTAAAAAAAAGAAATCGCGACACTGAACGCACCCTGCTCATCGGGGCACCTCAATGTGTAGGAGCCGCTTTTTGAAGCCTCTACCGCAGGTCCTGAAGAAATGAAATTACGACAATGTGTCAGTAAGAGGCTTAAAATAACACAAACTGAAGCTCATCCGCACCTTGCAGTGCAGCTTCTGCAGCCATGTCACAGTCGCTACTTGAAGCGACGCTCAGAGAACCTGCATATATGTGCAATTAGTACAAGTTACAAAGCTTGTAGCATGGGGAAACTTAAACAGCTCTTTCAAACGCATAAATTGGTCGAACGTGGAAGAAAAGAGAAGGCACCAACTAGGAAACAAGTAATTTGTGATTTTTGGAATTATCAACAGTGCCAGCTTTCACTGATGAAAGGTATACGTACATGTGCACTCAGGCTTGAAGATAACGTGAAATAGCCCTTTAAAGTCTTTCAAAACAAGTTGCGCAGGTCAAGAGCATCAAAAAATGACAGAAATGTAAAGCTGCTGTTAGGAAGGTAATAGCCCACAATTCACAAAATTTAAGACTTTCCAAGTGTTACTTCTATAGTGAGGTTTCTCCATCGGCTACAAAGATCTTCGCGGTTAACTGTCGCCACTGATTCAATACAAGTGGCTGCTATTGCACATATTTGAGTTTCAGTCAATCACTTACATGGTGCAGCTGGTTGCACACTGGGAACAGCCATTCTTGTAAGCCTTGTGTGCCCAGGGTCCATGAAACTGAGCAGTAAAATGGTCGCTACAAACCCTGTACGTTGCCTACAATAGGCTGGCCGGCTTACTAAGGAGATCATCGCGTCCAGCATACTGCATCCATGCTTTCATCCTGCATTGGCAATGAACTATCAGCTGTAAGGGGAAGTGCTTGAATAGTGACTTTTTATTGTTACCCTCACTGAGCAAGTACGAACAGTAAGCCTAAAGACATGCAAACCATACAAAAGCTTTAACACACCTGCCGTCCCGTGGTATGCAGAAGAAACTCGTTCCAGGCTTCTTGTGGGTTCTGTCATTGTTGAAGCACCACGATACACAGCAGTAGCTGCCGTAGCTTGGACCGCCGGACGGCATGGCATCGGCGCGGTCTGAAAATGTTAGTAAGTGGATGCTTCGCTGTCAAATTACGAAAAAGATATGTGCACGTCATAAGTGTACCAGCAAACCCCCTTTGAATGATTAGCTAATCGATGCACAATACAAAACCAGTGATACATCTCTGACCCATAAAACTCTGACTTACAAAGATAGACGTCAAGACCACGTACAAAGATCTTCAGAAGTTTCCAGGCGGCTATCCCTTGTAATGCAATGGTATCGCGGCCTGGGAACATTAGAACACCTTCGTGCGTACGCAGTATCAGCAGTAAATTGGGAAGAAAAAATGTAGTTGAAATTTGTGCGGTAAAATCATGTTGGAAACGTCAAAAAAATTTGTGGGCAGCTTACGTCAAAAAAATTTGTGGGCAGCTTGCACTAGTGGCACAAGGCTAGCGAAGAAACGAAGATGATGGCCACTTGGCTAGTCCAGATTTGCCTCAGGCACACCAAGAACATCCAAGAATTATTCGTGTTCCGAGCCTTCGGGAAACGCGTCGTGAAGCATGCGAGGCCCAGCGAACGCTTCTCAATATTTTGCACCGAGCCTATGACCTAGCTGCCCAGCTATGCTCAGCGCACAGAGCTCGCGTCCGTGGCAGACGCAGCACGCGTCGCCTCGGCTTGACGCCGTGCCGCCTTTGCTATACTGCATACGTTGCGCAATGTTCCCGTCTAGCCACCGCATAGAGCCACAAACTTTCTTTTTAGCGAACCTCCCAGTCCTTACAAGCTTCAGAAAAAGGTTACAACTGCGTGAATGAGACGCCACGTAAGAAACAAACTCGCACACACGAAGCGCAACGTGTGTGTGCATCTTTCTATGTTTGTTGCATGGTGTCTTATTCGTGCAGGTGTAACCGTTTTCTGAAAAAATGACCCAACAAGCCTAACAACATGACATTCAACAAGCTTCGCTAGAAAACGTGCCTCACCTGTTATCTCACGCACGAAAACGCCGACGCAGCCCACGTTGACGAAAGCGACGAAAGCTTCCCGCTGTCAGTCATGCATGGGCTTGTCGCTGGGTGGATGGTGTTTATGACAGTACGGCTGAAGAAAAATAATCGCGTAAGGTGTGTTGAATAAATCGTTTTTATGTATGAATAACATACCAAATTTGGGCGTATAACTATTATTTTGTAAAAACAGTTCTGTTGCATTGATTATAACTGTTTTTTTTTGCGCTTGCGCTCTCTGACGTTTGGTGAGAGCACTAGTAGTTCGTTACGTAGTCGTGACGCACTTCCTGAAGCCAGGTTTTGCGGAGTGTTCGTTTTTGTCTTCTTCTTTCTCTATGACTAAAATTCCTAAGGATGTTCGCGCAATTTGGCCCCTAGGCCGCGCGTGGTCGTGAGAAAAGCACCTAGCGGGTGGCTACTCTTATTAGTTTGCGCCATGGCTCGCCGTGGCGCGGCAGTCACCTGTCAGAAATGGTGCTGGAATGTGATGTCGCGACCCGGAACGGAGATCCACGTGGGAAAGAAACCAACATAGAGCCTACAAGCCGCAAACCGCAGACTGCGCGGTATGTGAGCTGCATTTTGAGCAGCGCTTCATTGTCAGGGACTACGTACACCGCATAAACGGTGAGGAAGTTCGCATTCCACATAAGACGCCTACGCTCTCTCCGGACGCAGTCCCCACAATTTTGCCGAGTCTGCCAGCTTACCTGAGCAAACAGCCCACTCGCAAGAGGAATGAGCGAAAAAGTAAGCGCAATGACGAAGTCCCGCAACGAAAAAAGGCACGTGGGGAGGTTGCAGAGGTGACAGACGCTGACGAACCTACGAACAGCAATGAAGTCTGTGCGGCCGCGACTGTAGCTGCTGTGATGGAACTCAAAACGCCCGGGAAGCGCTGGACGCTACATTAACTTCACGACGCAGACGGAGTATGTTTTACTCCATGTTCCCTCGACTCGCTGTGGTAATATTGATGCGACCGAGAAGTTTTTCACGAGAATGAAGTCACTGATTGCTGTGATAACAGCAAGGTACACAGCCGAGGCTCTCAGACCTGACTTGGCAGGTGAGAAAAACATTAAGAAAATGCCCAGTTTCCTGGACGCCTGGGAGCGCCATGCTGATAAAAAAAAAGTTTCTCAGCGAGTTTAGTGCTAAGGGCTTAAGAGTCGCTTTAACAAGTACTCTAGAGCTCGTTCGCTGTTTGCATGAGCAAGTTGGGTTTCACTACTTGTTGACATCCAGGCTGAGCCAAGATAAAGTAGAAAACTAATCCGGAATGGTGAGACTTTTATCCGGCTGCAACTCTCACCCGACGCCACAGCAGTTTCTCCTCACTGTCTCTCTTTTTATAATTTTGCACACAGTGTTGCAGGCGAGAATGCAGAAGGCGATGTCATCAGTTCTCTTCTTGACTTTGGGGACAGGGAAGAAACCCCAAAGCAACAGCTGATCGACAGAATGAAGCTTTGCACGGAAAATCAAGCGGGACCTTCATATTCATGTGACAGTGAATCTGTGGATGAGTACCGCGTCCAAAGAAGCGACTCAAGGCTGACTTATATGTAATGACAGCCTCCTCCTTCCAAAAGAAGAAGGGCGCCGCTTGCATGCTGCAGAATTTGTACGCCACAATGATCAGGACGGTTTGCTCTACCCGTCAGTCGAACTCTTTCGCCGTATCTCAAGGCTTGAGGATATTTTCACAAATTATTTAAGTGCACGAAAAGTTCACCGGGAGAGCGTGATGGACATCCTGCACATGATTCATTGTGCAGATTCCTTGAATGTGGGATGCAGAGCTCACGCAGAGTCTGATTCCTCGCATAGTCAGCTTTTATGTTACCACACGACTTCATTTTTTGACCAAAGGCTTGAACAAAGCAAACGTGTTATCAAAGAGAAAGGCAGCACAACACCTCAAGCTAAGCAGACTAACTTAGCTGTAATTCTACACTGCTTGCTTTGTGCATTTAAGTTTCAAGAATAATTTTTGTGCAAATGAAAAACGCGTGCAATAAAATCGTGCGGGTCATTAAGAGTGCTTTGGAGTTCATTTTTTTCTTTTGCGCATTGTCTACTTTCATGTCTGTTTTTTTTATTGTTTATATTGCATACGACGTGTTTTTCATGATCACGAATATCACACGGATATTTGGTTTCGCGAATAACAACTGGTTCGCAAAATTTAGTACTCGCGAAATAGCCACATTGCCTGGAATGGTCCATTACGGGCAAAAAAAGAAAAAGTTGCAGTGCATCGACTGGCTTTCGCCTGCTGCTAGCTTTTATTGCTGAGAGGTCCGAAATCATGCGAGCAGCTTAAACACGCCAATGTGGTTATAAAGTTACCGGAAAATACTTGTGAACCCAGCCTTAAATACGTTAAAACAGCGGCAGTGCATAACCGAACACGCGTCACATTCTCGTGTGCCACGTACACTGCAGAGGATAGCCAGGGCGAACTTTCAAGAGTGGTCGATGGCAGCGCCGCCGCTGCAGCTGCCACCACGCGCGTCAGCCGGCGAGGCGCGGTCGTGCCACTGGAAAGTATTCTAGTACACTGTAAAGGCAATGCCCACCACGGAGGAAGGAAAAACCTTTTCTTCCTCCGTGATGCCCACGATCCACGGCCAACCATGGAGGAAAATCCTCCATGATGCTATGGTGGCTAGAATTGGGAGGTGACGCCAGCGCCCGCATATTCGCCGAGCGCGCGCGATCCTCGTTTTCAAGCGCCGCCGCGACGGCCACCACGGCGCTCCTGTCGGCATAGTGATGCGGGCGAAGCGCGCGCTCCGCGCTCTCTCGTCGACTCGCCGCTGGGTTCGCTGGTTCGCCTCTGGAAGCGTGTCTGGGTGTGTGCAGTTTTCCGCGTTGATGTCTCGCTTATGGCAAAATGTATTTAGTTGCTGGAACAGAAGCATGTGGCACTCATTCGGCATACACGGCAGGAAAGAAAACACAGTATGTAGAAGGCAGCACCCTACAGACCCAGAACGTTTTCTGCACTTCATCTCGGACTTCCCACACCTTCTTAAATGTGCGAGGAACACCTTTGTTCGAACGGGCGTGAAACTGCCAGAAGGCCATGCCAGTGTTGACCCTATTGACTGTGCCCGGAAGCTTGATGAACAGGATGACACGACTCTCAAAGCCATGCCTCATATTAGCAAATCGGTTGTGCATCCCAATGGCTTTGAGAAAATGAGGGTAAATTATGCAGTGCGGCTTTACAGTGATGAAGTCCTCAGAGGCCTTTTCTTGTACAATGCAACCATCGAAGAAAAGCATGGGAGCACAGCGGCGACAGTCAGCTTTGTGGAAAGAATGAGAAGGCTCATTGAGGCCATGACTTCAAGGTGCAGTTCGGGTGCACTTAAGCCTGGAGGGATGCACGAGAAGTGCATTCAAAACTTCTTGACTTACCTGGACGATTGGGAAACAGCTGCTGGCTCCGGAGGTTTCCTAAGCCGCAGTACAGCCGAGGGGCTTCGTGTTACCTTATCAAGCACGCTACACCTTCTCCGCTACCTGACGATGAAGCTGAACTTCAGCTATATGATGACATGCCGCTTGAGTCAGGACCCCCTGGAGAGGCTGTTTGGAATCGTCCGACAAATGTCTGGATGCAATGATCATCCGACTGCCTCCCAGTTCCTAATCTCGGTCAACACTTTGAGCTTCCAGAATTTGGCAAAACCACCGAAAGGAAGCAATGTGTCCTCAGGACTGCTGAGAAGTCTGCTGGGAGCTGACAACGGAAAGGACCTCACTCCTCGGAGGAAATTAGACGAGCTTCTTGACGTAGGAAACCTTGCCGAAGCACATGAAGTGCTCAATGAATACGGCCACGGCACCGAGCATGCAGACATGGTCGTGCAAAGCAGCGATGCCAGACTCATATTCTACATGGCTGGATATGTGGCAAGAAAAAGCGTTGCAAGCACCAAATGTGCAGAGTGCAGCCAGCAGCTCCTACAAGGCGAGAACGATCCATCTCCAGCTGCAGCATCCCTCACGGCTGCTGTTGACCGAGGAGGCCTGCTGTACCCATCAGTCAAGCCCAATGAACTCGTGACCACTCTCGAGAACACTTTTACCCACTGCTTCAGTGTTACAGAAGTCAAACCTGACAGCATCATGGACTTGGTTTCCTTCTTGCAGTTAAGAAAGCTTACACTTGTTGGCTGCCCTGACCACAGTATGTCCCTCACAAACAAAATTATCAAGTTTTATGTTCTTACTAGGCTCCACTTTCATGTCAAAGCCCAGAACAGCAAACGAAACGCTAAGCAGGAAAGAATGAAATTGCTGAAGCTTAGACGCGTGCTCTGAGTTTGATATTGTAACTTTAAGCTCTATTGATTTTTTTTTGCCGAGTGGAAAGTGATTGTATGCCTCTTATTACTTAGTGCCAAGCGATGCGCTGTCTGTGTGCAATGTTTCAATGTTTTTAACTACTCCCGAGCGTATGTAAATGTGCGTATTTTTTCATTTTATTTTATTTTACCCTGTATTCCATGATGTGCAATAGATCTTCCTAATAATATGATGTGCAATAAATATTTGTTTTATTTTCCTCGCCCAGAACTTTGGTAATATTTTTTTTAAAAAAACGCCGTCGCCTTGCACTCCAAAACACTGCAGGGATATGCGAACGAAAGCTTTAATTTGCGCAGATTCAACGTCACAGAAGTCTTGCAGCGGCAGCCAATTTCTTTTAATGCTTGAAATGGCGTTCTATCAGCCATCGTCACAGTGAGTTATCTGAATCGCCAATTTATCTGAATCATGCTTCAGCAACAGCATCTTTGAAAGGTCCGCGCGCTCAAGGCGCGCGCGCGTAACTAGCATCACCATTCCGCCGACAGCGCCACCGCCGCGCTGCTCGAAACGAAGGAGCGGCTCCGAGCTCCCGTTGGCGTCACCTCCCAATTCTAGCCACCATAATGATGCCCACAACGTTGCCAACGAGTGTTTTCCTTCTTTCTCTATGTGTTTTCGCTCTGCACATGCGCCAGTATTCGTCCGTACCTAGGAAGAGTTTTTTTGGGGGGGAATTTTTTATTCTAAGGATTTTCGATGGTAGCGTCGTTGACGTCGTTACGTCGCAGCCGAGCTACAGTGTACTAGAAGAATTCTAGTACACTGTACCGTTGTATTTCCATCGGTTGCCATCAACATCGCCTTATCACGTGGTAAAATTATGGCCAATGGCAGATTGACACGGTTGAAGAGTGGTGCGTTCAAAAAAAGGCTCACGGTGGGCCTCTGTGGCTGCTTGTAGTTCTGTTTTTTAGGTGTGCGTGCTGCAAGGAGCTTATTTTAGCAGTTTCATATTGCCACCTCTTTCTAGTAGTGGGTCGTATGCCAAGGTGAAGGCCCACACCACAGAGAAGAAAGAAGTGCACGTGGGCCCTCGCTCTGGCAAACAAGCCCAACCGACGCGCTTGGTTAGAGCCCTGTTGCTCAGACGTCAGTAAATCTTGTCGACACCCCCTGGAGTGACGTGACAACTGGTGGAGGTGCTGGGTAGGCCCCTCACGGATGTTGCAGACCCCTCCTGGAAGCGGCACCACAAGCCCAGTTCGAGTCAACACTCCCGTTCATCGGACAAGCCGCAGGATCAGGGGATTGCCTCCCGAAGCTGACCCTATAGTTCACACCAGCATGATGAGCACGTCCGTTCAAACCACTCTAACAGGTACGGAAAACCCCCCGGTGACTCGGTACACCCTCGAAAGTCCGCAGGTTCCGACACCGTTTCATGGCACCGAGCTCGAAGACGTCGAGGACTGGTTGGTCGACTTCGAGCGCGTGGCTGCTTTGAACGACTGGAACGACGCGGCCAAACTACGACGTGTGTACTTCTATTTAGAGGATGGAGCACGTACCTGGTACATGAATCACGAGGAACAGATGACATCGTGGCCCGAATTCCGCCGCCGGCTCTTGGATACTTACAGAAGTGCTGATCGCCACGAACGAGCGGAACGAGCGATCCAGGCCCGCATCCAGATGCCCAATGAAACTGTCATGACCTATGTGGAAGATATGACGCGCCTGTTCCGACGAGCCGATCAGAGTATGACAGAAGAAAAGAAGGTGCGTCACCTGATGCGGGGAGTTAAAGAGCAGCTTTTCGCTGGTCTTGTACGGAGCCCTCCGAACACGGTCGCCGAGTTTTTGTCTGAAGCTGTCACGATGGAAAAGATGCTTCAGCATCGATCCACCCTGTATGAGCGGCAAGTGAACACGTCCACTGCTCAAGTTCTAACGAATATTGGGAGCAACACCGAGTGTCTGCGCGACCTTATCCGCTCCATAGTACGCGAGGAGCTGCAAAAGGCTGCCACACCACCATTACCTACGGTGAGTTCCATTGCAAGCATCGTCAAGGACGAGCTGCATCATGCCCTTCGTGACCCTGTGAGTCTGAATAACGCCACACCCGCCCCGGCTGACTACCACCGTCCGACCTATGCAGAAGCCTTGAAACGCCCAGTTTCCTCTTCCCCGCTGTTTGTTCAGGCACCTCCTACGGTTTCACTTCAGTCGGCGCAGCCTCTACGGTACTACGAGAACACACGCACACCGCCACCCCTCGTTTACGCCAGCCCTGTGCATCTTGCGGAACAACCAGCACACTACCTTGACGACAGACGTGCTTCGCCTCGGAAATCTGATGTTTGGCGCACTCATGATCGCCGACCTTTGTGCTTCCACTGCGGTGAAGCGGACCATTTGTACCGACAGTGTCCATACCGGCGCCTCGGGCTGCGCGGATTTTCAGTATATTCAGCGCCTCCTCGGTATGGCCAGCGACCCCGGGACATTGAGGACTACCTGGCTCAACAGCGCATGCCGCCGCCTTCTGGACGGCAGTCGCGCTCACCGTCGCCGAGGCGCTTTTCATCTTCGCCACAGCGCCATGCTGGCGCACGGTTCTCCAGTCCCCGCCGGGAAAACTAACGCAAGCGACCCTTGGAGGCGAGGTCGCTGGCAGTCGACGTGCTGAAGACCTCCGATCGACGCTAACAGTAAAGGGTGTAGATTCGACTGAGCGATATGTGCGGCTTTCTCTGGATATACCGGTGCTGATAGATGGCTATGCAGTAGGTGCTTTAGTTGATACCGGGGCTGACTATTCGATACTAAGCGGGAAAATGACCAGACAACTAAAGAAGGTAATCACGCCTTGGCATGGCTCCGTGATTCGAACGGCTGGTGGCCACACCGTCTCTCCGCTTGGAACCTGCACGAGTAGAGTTCGGGTCTGCGGTCATACTTTTGTAGGAAGTTTCCTTGTGCTCCGTGAATGTTCACGCGACGTTATTCTTGGTGTTGACTTCCTGCACGAATATGGAGCTGTCATTGATCTTCAAGAGAATCGCATCACCTTCTCAGCCGACCGAGCAATCGACAAGCAGGACGACCAACAACGTACCGACGTTCTTCGTGTTTCTGCTGAAAGTATAACGCTTCCTCCAAGAGCCAGTGTTATTGTCGACGTCACATGCTGTGGATTGCGAAATGGTGAAGCGATTGCAGAAAGTAATTTTGAACACCTGCTGACTCAAGGTGTTTGTGTGGCTAGGAGTATCATACAGCTACGTGATGGCCGATCTCAACTGCTCGTTACAAATTTCAGCAACGAACACCGACACCTTTTCCGTGGCACTTCGTTAGCGTTTGCAGATGAATTAGGAACCATTCCCATCTGCTTCTCGTCGGAAGCAGTGGAGGCCGCCGATACGTCTCTAAACAATATCGAAATTAATTCTAACCTCACACCAGAAAACCAGACAGCACTGCGGAAACTCTTGCTTGAATTCAAGTCATGCTTCGCTGCTTCCTCTAAGGTGCGCCAGACTTCGATCACTAGGCACAGAATCATCACTTACGACGACGCCCGCCCAGTACACCAACAGCCTTACCGTGTGTCAGCGAAGGAACGAGAAGCCATTCGTACGCAAGTTCGAGAAATGCTTGACGACGGCGTCATCGAGCCTTCCAACAGTGCGTGGTCCTCTCCGGTCGTCCTAGTCAAGAAGAAAGACGGAACGCTACGTTTTTGCGTCGATTACCGGAAGCTGAACAGCGTGACTAAAAAGGACGTGTACCCGCTGCCACGCATCGACGACTCGTTAGACAGATTACGCCACGCCCACTATTTTTCCTCTTTGGATTTAAAAAGCGGGTACTGGCAGATTGAGGTTGACGAGCGAGACCGCGAGAAAACGGCATTTGTGACCCCTGATGGCCTGTATGAATTTCGAGTCCTTCCTTTTGGTTTGTGCTCAGCGCCCGCAACCTTCCAGCGAATGATGGACACTGTGCTTACTGGTCTGAAGTGGCAAACTTGTCTGGTATACCTTGATGATGTTGTCATTTTTTCTGAAACCTTCCAGCAACACCTTCACCGCCTCAGGAGTGTGCTACAGGCTATTCAATCAGCAGATCTTACACTCAAACCGCAGAAGTGTCACTTTGGTTATGAAGAGCTCAAATTCCTTGGCCATGTAGTCAATGCGAATGGAGTACGACCCGACCCCGACAAACTTGCCGCTGTAGCCGCGTTTCCGCATCCTACAGACAAAAAGACTGTTCGGCGCTTTCTGGGTTTGTGCGCCTACTATCGACGATTTATTAGAGGGTTTTCGAAGATAGCGGAACCCTTGACTCGCCTTACACGCGACGACACACCGTTTGTATGGGCTACCGAACAACAGGCTGCTTTTGCCGAGCTACGACAGCGGATGCAATCAGCCCCTGTTCTTGCGCATTTTGACGAAGATGCTGACACAGAGGTGCACACTGACGCCAGTAACATCGGCCTCGGCGCAGTGCTCGTCCAGCATCAACACGGCAAAGAAAGAGTCATAGCTTATGCCAGCCGCTCACTGTCCCGTACCGAGGTGAATTACACGACCACAGAGAAAGAGTGTCTCGCAGTAGTGTGGGCGATCACCAAGTTTCGTCCGTACCTCTATGGTCGTCCATTTAAAGTGGTGACGGATCACCATGCCCTCTGCTGGTTGGTAAACATTCGTGATCCCTCTGGACGACTGGCCCGATGGAGCTTGCGTCTACAGGAATTTGATGTTACCATAGTATATAAGTCTGGACGGAAGCATGAAGACGCTGATACGCTGTCACGTGCACCCATTGTGGTATAAGGCGTCACTACCGACTACAGCGCTGTGCGGTGGCACGCGCTCGGTGGCCGCCACGGAGAGAAGAAGAAGATGGAATAAACAGGATGTCTCCGTTTATGCTGTGCTATTCATTATGTACGATGTAACATATTTTGGCGACGAGGATTCACCAGCCCATGTGCTACCGGCCTGAACCTCATCTGTGCCCTCGTTTATTGCCTACCATCTTCTACGATGAGTATTTCGGGGCTACAGCCGCCACCTCCGTTCCTGTCGTCACCTGGACACCCGGACATTCCATGGGAGCAATGGATCCAGGCTTTCAAGAATTACATGGTTGCTTCGGGCGCCTTCGACCTACCTGCCATTCGTCGGAAGGCGATCCTGCTCAACTGCTTGGGCTTGGAAGGACAACGTATCTTCCAGACTCTGACGACTACTGACGACCCGTGCCTCGTGCCTGCGAGCGCTGCGGCAGGTACACTGACGTCCCCTAGTCCTGATGTGTTCGACCGCGCCATCGCGACGCTGGAAGGTCACTTCAAAACCACGTCGAACGTCACTGCAGCGCGTCACCGTTTCCGTCGACGTACGCAGGCCCCAGGTGAGACTGCGGCTGATTACGTCACCGCGCTGAGAAGTCTTGTAGGAGCATGCAATTTCGGTGATCTAACGGACGACATGATACGCGACCAGCTCATAGAGAAAACCACAAGTGGATACTTACGTGAACGCCTTCTGCTGGAAGAGTCTCTCACGCTTTCTAAGGCTCTTACCATTGCCAAACAGCATGATCAAGCGACTAATGAAGCAAGAGAACTTGCACAAAATGACTTGCAAGTTCATCGTGTAAAAGATACTTCAAATCACAGAGAACGGCATTGTAGCACATGTACTTGCTATAACATGCACGGTCAAAGTCGCATATCTCCGAAAGAGCAAGTATGTTATCGTTGTGGTTCTACGGCACACCTTGCAAATAGCTCTCTGTGCAAGGCCAAAGCGCATAGGTGTCGACAATGTGAGAAAATTGGCCATCTTGAAAAGGTGTGCAAGTCATTGCGGAAGTTTGAGAAGAATGTTCAGCATGTAGCGGAAGGTAACGATACAGCTGATCCAGACGACCATTTAAGTGTTTGTCAGATCTGGAGCCGTAAGAAGGGAATTTACGCAGCGTTGGAAATAGAAGGAATTTCTGTACCATTTTTGATCGATACAGGATCATCGGTTTCGATCCTGGCCGAAGAACTTTACCAACGCTATTTTTCTAAAGCGTATCCACTGAAGTCTACATCCGTCCAGCTTCTCGATTATTCGAAGGCAGCAATTCCTATACAAGGATGCTTCATTGCTACTGCCTCATTTCACGGCCGATGCACTTCTGTTCTACTATACGTTGTGCCTGGGGGAACAACCATTCTGGGATTAGACGGCATCGCTGCTCTGGATATGAAGATCCAAGGGTCACCGCTCAGGTGTCTTCTAATGACGCAAGAAACTCCTGTGCTACCTCCAGAATTACGTTCTGAGTTTGAGCACCTATTTGCAAAAGAGCTGGGAACTGTGAGAGGTTTCACTCACAAGGTCAGAGTTCGCGCGTCTGTACAACCGGTGGCCAGCAAACTGAGACGACTGCCACTTGTCATTCGCGAGCAAGTCTCGGCAGAAGTTCAGAAATTAGAAGCTCAGGGCATCATTGAGCGTGTCGACTCTTCTGAGTGGGTCTCCCCTATTGTCGTAGCCAGAAAAAAAGACGGCTCGATTCGCATGTGTGTTGACTTACGGGAGCCAAACAAAGCTGTGGTAGTAGACAGTTTTCCTTTGCCACAAACTGAGGAGCTCCTGAACAGCCTGGCTGGGGCACAGCGTTTCTCGAAGCTAGACTTAGCTTCTGCATATCACCAGTTACCGCTCAGTTCAGAGAGCCGTGACCTTACCACGTTCATCACTCACGATGGACTATTTCGCTTCAAGAGGGTTTGCTTCGGACTGGCGTCGGCGCCATCAGCGTTCCAGAAAATGATGCACATGATCTTGAAAGGGTGCAAATGTGTCCTATTTTACATTGATGACATCATCGTGTATGGGCGATCCCGAGAGGACCATTTGGGAAACTTGCGCGCTGTATTGCAACGTCTTTCTGATGCTGGCCTCCGGCTCAACAACAAGTGTGTCTTTGACGTGGCAGAGTTGACTTTTCTAGGTCACGTTGTGAGCGCCAAAGGATTATTTCCGTTGATGTCATCCATTGAGGCGATAACAAAGGCACCATCACCTACAAATATTAACGAACTCCGCTCGCTACTGGGGCTTGCAGGCTTCTATTCCAAGTTCATTCCTCATTTTTCGGATGTTGTCGAGCCAATGCGCGCCTTGCTACGAGGACAAGCCTCTTTCGTTTGGAGTGCGGCAGCACAGAGCAGTTTGGAGCGCCTGAAATCTCTGCTCACATCTTGCGAAGTGCTTCATCTTTTCGATCCTCACTTGCCTGTGTTCGTTACAACTGATGCTTCAGGATATGGATTAGGTGCAGTACTTCAGCAGGACAACGGGACCTCACTGCAAACTGTCGCATTCGCCTCCCGCACACTTCAACCGCATGAGCGGAAATACTCAGTCGGCGAACGTGAGGCCCTTGCCTGCGTCTGGGCTTGCGAACACTGGCACGTTTATCTATGGGGACGACCTTTCATCTTACGAACGGATCACGCAGCGCTGGTTACGCTCCTTTCGACGAAAGGCACCGGTCACCGACCATTAAGGATTGCGCGCTGGTCCTCACGGTTGCTCTGCTACAACTATACCGTCGAATACAGGAAAGGTAGCGAAAACGTCGTGGCTGACGCTCTCTCCAGGCTACCCGTCCAGAGTTTAATCCGCGATGCACCAGAAGAGGAATTTATCTGTTTGTTGTCTCCCGTAGTTACCATGCCAGAACTTCAAGAAGCAAGTGCCAATGATCAGATTATCTGTGAAGTTAAGCACTTCACGACTACTTCTTGGCCTGACAAGAAATCACTGTCAAAAGAATTGCTACCTTACTTTTACGTGAAGGCTGAACTCTCTGTCGTAAGTGATATCCTATGCCGGGGTGACAGGATTGTCGTGCCTGCAACTTTGACACGCCGCCTTATGGATCTGGCCCACGAGTCACACCCAGGCATTAGTCGTACCAAAGCTCGCCTGAGAGAGTCCTATTGGTGGCCATGCATGGATAGTCACATTGAAGAACTGGTGCGCACATGCGTGATTTGCCAGTCTTGTGACAAGTCCGCACGTACCTTTCCAGCGCCACTGCAACCTGTTCCTCTTCCTGACGCGGCGTGGGAAAAAATTGCCATCGACATTGTGGGACCATTCTCGCAAGCTTCGGCCGACTACCGTTATGCAATTACTGCCATTGACTATTATAGCAAGTGGCCTGAAGTGGCGTTCGTGCGGGATGCGACCACTTCTACAGTGAAGAAGTTTTTACTTGAACTTTTTGCGCGAGAAGGCTACCCACGTAGTATTGTATCCGATCATGGACCACAGTTCTCTTCAGCAAGCTTTGACGAGTTTCTCACGGAGCGTGGAATAACGCACTACAACTCTTCCGTGTATTACCCACAAGCTAACGGCTTGGTGGAAAGATTCAATAGGGTGCTGAAGTCGTACATTCAACTAGCCCTGCTTGAACGTCGTGACGTACGAACAGCCATGCTTGATTACCTGCAAGTATATCGCTGTACGCCTCACGCGACTACTGGTGCGACACCCGCTGTTCTTCTTCATCGACGCCAACCTCGCACCAGACTTGACATATTGGGATTGCCCGACAGATGCTTCAGCACGGACCCGTCAAGGGCGATTGAACAGTTGCGAGAGCGCGTACAAAACAAGCAAATGATCTCGAAGAGCTACACCGATGAAAAACGTGGAGCCAAGGAACCCAGTTTCGTCGTTGGTGATTACGTGCGCGTTAAGACAACTGCAGCTCACGGTAAGCTGTCTTCGCAATTCTCCGCGCCCAAGAAGATCATTGGAAAACGTGGACCGGCCTCGTACCTCTTGGAAGATGGGCGTGTGTGGAACGCATCCAAGTTAATCGCAGTTCACCCCGGAGCGGTCAACAAAATGAAATCGGGCACCCCTGCTGTTATGAACTGGACACCTGCATTTAATCGGTCTTCTCATGCATTACAGCCTGAAACCTCTGCTCTTATGAACTGGTCCCCTGCATCTGATCGGTCATCTAGTGCGCCCCAATGGGACACATCAAGAGCGGATGGTCATGAAAGGGCAGACCCCGTATCATCTCCACTAGACGGCACGCAAGCTTTGACCAGTCCAGGATTTAATGCGCCTGCAAGGAAAAGCAAGCGTAAAAAGAAGACCCCAAAGAAATTGAAGGACTTCATTAGGAAGTAGACAAAAACAGTTTTGTGTGTTTCTACCATTTATTTTTTATTTTATTTTATTTTATTTTTTTTTTTTTTTGCAAGAGGGGATATGTGGTATAAGGCGTCGCTACCGACTACAGCGCTGTGCGGTGGCACGCGCTCGGTGGCCGCCACGGAGAGAAGAAGAAGATGGAATAAACAGGATGTCTCCGTTTATGCTGTGCTATTCATTATGTACGATGTAACACCCATACCTTTAGTCAATCAAGAAGAAGAGGACGATGACGGTTTCCTGGGCGCCCTTAGCTCATCTGACTTGAGCAGACGCCAGCGAGAGGATGAAGAGATTCGACCGCTCATCGACTATCTGGAGGGTCATAGCGCCGTCATACCTCGCCATCTATCTCGCGTCGTGACATCTTTCTGCCTCCGAGATAATGTCCTGTACAAAAAAAACGCCCGTCCTACGAGCCGCGCTTACCTCCTCGTCGTTCCGAAGGACATGCGGGATGAAGTCCTCTCTGCGTGTCATGACGAGCCCACATCTGGTCATCTAGGTTACTCGCGAACGCTCGCCAGAGTAAGTGAGGCGTACTACTGGCCCGGACTTTCTGCAAGCGTGAAGCAGTACGTTAAAAGCTGTCGCGAATGCCAGCGTCGAAAGTCGCCACCAAGCAAGCCGGCTGGATTACTTCAGCCAATTGATCCACCCCACAAGCCATTTGACCAAGTTGGCATGGACATTCTCGGCCCATTTCCTTTATCGTCTGACGGCAACAAATGGGTCATTGTTGCAACTGACTATTTGACCCGCTATGCTGAGACACAGGCGATACCACGAGCCACGGCTTCTGAGGTAGCACAGTTCTTCATGTGCCACATTGTTCTGCGCCACGGTGCTCCATCTACAGTGATAACCGACAGAGGAACAGCGTTCACTGCACAACTTATTGATGAAGTTTTTCGACTAAGTAACACTAGGCATCGAACGACGACTGCTTACCATCCGCAGAGCAATGGCTTAACCGAGCGACTAAATAAGACAGTCACAAACATGATCTCCATGTACATCGACGTCCAACACAAAACATGGGATCGCATTTTGCCTTATGTGACGTTCGCTTATAACACCGCCGTTCAAGAAACAACCCGATTTACACCGTTTCGCCTTCTCTACGGCCGCGAAGTTCAGACGATGCTGGATGCGATGCTTCCTTGTGAAGGCGCCGATCAATTAACAACTGACGCAGAAGAATTTGCAGAGCGTGCCGAGGAAACTCGCCAGCTCGCCCGGCTACACATAGGTCAGCAGCAACAGGTTGATGCACGACGTTACAATATGCGTCACAATGACGTATCTTACAGACCGGGAGACCAAGTTTGGATTTGGACCCCTGTTCGACGCCGTGGCCTCTCCGAAAAGTTGCTCAGCAGATACTTCGGTCCGTATAAAGTATTGCGCCGCGTGAGCGACGTAAACTACGAAGTGGTTGCGGACGCTACGTCGTCGCGATGGGTACAACGAAAACAACCGACCTCTGACATAGTTCACGTGGTGCGCATGAAGCCCTATTTTGCGCGTTCCTAAAAGACCACTTTTCCTGTGTTTTTTTTTATTTGTGCTCAGACAATTGCCTCATCATTGGTGAACTTATCGCGTCTAACATTTCATTATTGGTGCCTTTTTTTCATTGTTTAAACTACTTTGTTTTGTTTTTTTTTTTCAATAACTTTGCAGCATCGGGACGATGCTCTTTTTTTGTTGTTGAGGTGGAATATTGCCACCTCTTTCTAGTAGTGGGTCGTATGCCAAGGTGAAGGCCCACACCACAGAGAAGAAAGAAGTGCACGTGGGCCCTCGCTCTGGCAAACAAGCCCAACCGACGCGCTTGGTTAGAGCCCTGTTGCTCAGACGTCAGTAAATCTTGTCGACACCCCCTGGAGTGACGTGACAATATCATGGACTTCATTTCCACACGTCCCATGGCTACGAAAAGGCTGTAACCAGCACATCCAAGTTTTCGTGCGTTGCCGGTAAGCTTACGACCGTTTCTGTTGTTCGTAGCACGTCAAAATCCGTTATCGTGATGTAGGGAACTGCAAAACTAAGACTTTTTTTAACGTTACGTTCGTTGTCAACAGCGACTTGTGGGATAACATAACTTTAATGTTTTCGCACTGAAAATTCTACAACGACTGCCCCTGAATCGAGGCACACACCAGTTTTCTTGCTTATTTCGGGCGAGAGTGTTCTTATCGCTGGCGCCCGTGTTTGGAGGCATTGCCGCGGCGCCGACCCGTTTCGCCACCTTTAGACACGAAGCACCTGTAAAAGTTGAACATGCCCAGGAAACGGTGGAGGTCCTTCGCTGTGGCAGGCAGCGCGTAATTTTGCAGGGCCAGGATGTGGTCAGGCAAGAGTCTAGTTCCTCCTGAAGAGATTTCATGGCCAAGAAACGTGACGACGGGGACGCCGAGCGTGCTCTTCTGAACGTTTATGAGTAAGCCGTGTTCGTCGAGACGCTGGAACAGTTGACGAAGGTGTTAGCGATGTTCCGTTTTGTTGCGGGAGAAGATCAAGATGTCGTCTAGGTAGACGAAACAGAAGTCCAGGCCGCGGACGACGTCGTCGATGAAGCGTTTAAAGGTTTTTCCCGTGTTGCGGAGACCAATTAAAAAAATTCATGAAAGGGAATTCGAATAGACCGAAAGGGGTGATAATTGCGGTCTTTGGGATGTCATCCGGGTTTACAGGAATTTGTGTGTAGGCCTTTACGAGGTCCACCACTGAGAAGATAGTGCTGCCGTCTAAGCGGTGTGCAAAGTCCTGTATATGATGGACGGGGTACCTGTCGGGGACAATGCGGGCGTTGAGGGCGCGACAATCTCCGCAGGGGCGCCAGCCATTGGTTTTATTTGGTACCAGATGATTGATTGATATGTGGGGTTTAACGTCCCAAAACCACTATATGATTATGAGAGACGCCGTAGTGGAGGGCTCCGGAAATTTAGACCACCCGGGGTTCTTTACCGTGCACCCAAATCTGAGCACACGGGCCAACAACATTTCTGCCTCCATCGGAAATGCAGCCGCCGCAGCCGGGATTCGAACCCGTGCCCTGCGGGTCAGCAGCCGAGTACCTTAGCCACTAGACCACCACGGCGGGGCTTGGTACCAGATGAAGTGGTGAGGCTTAAGGTCCCTCCGAGCGGCGGGCAGTGCCTTCGCGGAGCATGGCTTCGAATTCAGCCTGTGCGATTCGTAGGTGGTCCGGGGCTAGCCGACGGGCGCGGCATGAGACCGGGGGGCCGGGAATAGTACGAATGTAGTGCACGGTGGAGTGGCGCACCTCTCGCGGACGCCCGCTAGGTCGAGTCAGGTCGGGAAATTCTGCGAGGATGTCATGGTATGGCGACTGGTTCCCAATGGTGAGTGCCTTGACGTTAGGCTGTTGGGTGGTCGCACGTTGGCCCGGTGTGAAGAGGCCTGTTGTAGCGTCGATAAGTCGGCCATATCGGCAGTCAGGTAGAAGATTGTAGTACGCTAAGAAGTAGGACCCGATGATCGGCTCTGCGACGTCGGCGATGACGAAATTCCATAGAAAATCTCGACACAGGTTTTTGAAGTTGACGTTAAGGCGGAGCGAGTCGTAGGTCTTGATGGTCGAATGGTTCGCCGCGCTGAGCTCAAAGGACGTGCAAGGACGCTTATCACGCAGGAAGGTTCGGGGAAAGCAACAGATGTCGGAGCCACAGTCGACGAGGAACCGCCGCTTTGTGACTTGGTCGGTGACGAATATGCGACGACCTCTAAGTTGGCAGCTCGCGGCCGTCTCTACGGGCTGCCGTTGAAGTTTCCCTGACGTCCAGCTGAGCAAGGTGGTTGACATTTCCAGGCTTTGTCCCCGAAGCGGCGATGGTGGTAGCAGGGGCCGTTATCATTTCCGTGCGATGAAGCGACATTGTTGTCTTGGCTTTGGGAGCGTTTTTGTGGATGCAGCTTTGGGCTTTGATCCAGGCGCCTTTGAATTGAGTCCAGCTGATGGGTGATTTCGTCGACACGGCATGCAAGCTCGCTGCTGGACTGTCGGGTGTCAACGGCGTTGACGGTGAAAGGCGATGCCGGCAACGAAATCTCGACGACTTGACAGTGCTCGCCTTTACTGCATGGATGCCAACACTATTAGCAGCAGAACGAAAGTAGTGGGCGCCAAGGCAGCAGCAAAGGCCATTGAACCATTTTCTGCTAGTTTGGTTGAATTAGAGCCCGCTAGATGGCACCATCTATCCAGCCTAACCAAGCAAAAACGGAACTTTCGAACCACTCATGCCATTTCTCATAGTAACGCCAGGCGGTTCTTTCTATAAATCAAGCAGGAACGAACAAGCAGCACTCTATTAAGTCTGTTGATGCACAGGTTTTTTTATTGCAGCGGTTTGAATACTAGTGAACAATTTTAGTCGGACGCTCTCGCATCATCGAGATGATTTTCGAAATGTCCCACTTGCGGGTCACGTCGTGTGATATATTTCACTTGAATCCTCGTTAAGTAGGGCACAGCTGTTGATAATATTGCCGTTTTAGATGTTGTCATACATTGTGTTTTCTCTCTGACAAATTATTTGCTTTTAGTGGTCCCTCTAAGACAATTGGAGATGTAGTTTCTTTTCTACTTAAACACCACTGGAATTGCCTGGCTTCCTATTGCCTTCTTATTCTAAGCTTATCTTTTTTAACCCATGTGCACATAGAATTTTATTGTTTTTTTTTTCTACTAATGTTTGGCTGTATCGTGAAATGGGAATAACGGAAGTGAATAATTGCTGATCTCTCAATTGCACTGCCTATCTGGCAACCATTTAGGAAGAAGGAATAGGAAAGAAGAATAAAAAAGTGAGCCGACGGCAGTCATCCAAGGTGGGCACATTCCTACTCCACGATTTTATGGGCCCCTAGCCAACCACTTGACCCTGTTCACGAGAAATTTCTGGTCTCCAAGGCAAGAGCCTGCAAGCTGGGCCTCCCACCTCTGGACGTTAGACCTTATGATAGGCAGCACCTATGGGTTGTGCCCATACTCCCATACCTCCCTATCCTTCCTCCTCCCATACCATACGGTGGTGGTTACTGGTTGTTGAGTGGAAGTTAGCTTATGAATACATGCAAGTACATGGGGGCCTTGTGAAGGAATGTTCTTGTCCTTAAACATCAGGCTGGCAGACTGCATCTAATAAAAACAAATTTAGGTTTTCTTTTCGGCTTTGTGTTTTAGTATATTTTCACCTGAGCTTTGAACAAGTTTTGCTGCTTTATGTAAGCAGATGAGTCACTGCAGTGGCATAGTGGTTGCTGCACTTGGCTGCTCGCCTGAAAGATGGCAAGTTTAAACCCAGTCTCGGTGGTCTCGTTTCGATAGTGGCAAAGTAATAATTAATAATAATTCTTGGGGCTTTACGTGAAGGACTCTAATGAAAATTTGGACTACCTGGGTTTCCCTAAATGTGCATCCGAATCTGATCACATGGACTTCCAGCATTTTGCCTCCATTGAATGGGGGTGCAACTGCTAGAGGCCCATTACAGTGGACAATAAAGATCCACATGTGGTTGAAATCACTCCACTACAACATGTCATAGCTTGAGTTGCTTTAGTGGATTGAATCCCACAAACCAGCCAACAATTTAAAGCCAATCGTGTGAGACCATCTGTATTTACATCTAAATGTTTTCTTGCAACAGGGATGTCATTAGAGTAATTTAACGTGGTGTGATATTCTTCTTCCGGCACGGGCACTTCTTGTCTGGGAGTTAACTGTTTCTGCTGCATTTTTTCACGGCTCGGTGATAATCAAGGGGCTCGAGGAGATCACGGTGCCCAACCGCGAATAGGTGTTCTTCATCCTCCAAAAGGGTGCAGCAAAGCGTAAAACTGCTGCTACACTTCTCAATGCAACGTCATCGCGCAGCCACACAGTATTCTTGGTCACAGTTCACATCCGCGAGACAACGGAAGATGGCGAGGATGTAGTAAAAACTGGAAAACTCAACCTTGTGAGTAATGGTGTGATCTACTTTAACACCCGCAAAGCATTCTCGCATGTGCTGTTTACTTAGTTCCTTTGTTTGCTATTCTATGTTGACTCTAAATATTCTAAATTTGGCCCCTAAGATCTCTGCAGTTAACTCTACACTCTAATTGGTTCAAATTGTCTGTGCAGCTATTGCATTTTTATTGTCCATTTGATCATCTCAGTATAACAGTAGCATAGTTCCTTCTTGCCTATCTTTTGTATCGGTTTATTCCTGCTCAAGCCTGTATTGATTCGTTTTTCATACCATTTCACACCAAAGTTGATCTTGCGGGGAGTGAGAACATAGGCCGATCAGGTGCCATTGAGAGGTGAGCACGTGAAGCAGGCAAGATTCTTGTTCTTCAGACACTTGTGGAGTACGTGATTACCTCTGGTAATCGAAACGGCACGTTTCGTTGTGTTCTGTAGGCTTAATAAGCGTTTTATCTGTTTTTATCAGTTTTGATGGTATTATGATGCTATGGGTTAAGTTTTGAGTGTATTTCTCAACCACATTTTGCTGAGGGCTCAAAATAATTCTGTCTACTCTATGATGTGCCTCCAACTGCGTTGTGGTTCTGGCAAGTAACATACTAGAATTTATTTTCAGAGTTTATATAAGTTTAAAGTTTATAATTTTAAGTGTATTTAGTAGATAAAATGTGCTGATAGCACTGCATATTTTTTAGGAACGCAATCAGGATTTCCCTGTGTACAAATGCATGAATAACTATACCAAGATATTTCTCGCAGTACCGGTGTCTCAGTTTTCTATGCGTTTACTCTGCACTATCCCGGTTTACTTGTTGTACCTTCAGCCCTTGCATGCACTTTATCACTTGTCAAGTATGCATGTTTTGACGTTCAAGGTCTGGTGTCTCATTGCCATTTGCATGACTCTCGCAGGCAACATCAACCAGTCTCTCCTGACTCTGGGTCGCATCATAACGGCTCTAGTTGACAAGGCACCGCATGTTCCCTACAGGTATTTGTGGTCCATCATATTTCAATTTATACAGCCTTTGTTTGTGCATGATACCGCACACAATGTTGTGGGATTTTTTCAACTTGAGCTTTTTTGTAAAAATGTGACGCGATTGTATAAGCGTTATACACCAAGGATCTTGAAAACCACTTTAATTATCACAATTTCTGCTGTTTGCAAAACTGAGTAAAATCTGAAAGAGCAGGCGCCGATATAGAAAACAGTGTTGGCTATAAAATCTGCACTGTGCTTCTTTAAGTGCAGACATATGTCATATGGTATCTGCAATCGTCAAAACTTCGATTTGGTTGAGAGGTAAACTATGCGTCAATACTTTTTAGCTATTGGATCAGTCCTAGGACAGGAAATGAATGTAAAAGGTTTAATGTTGAAATTTACAGAGAACTCTGCACTATGTACGTTGCCACTTTTTATAAAATATTTTTAGATTTTGATTGTAAGCTGATTGCCTTGTGTTTGACAAGGGCTGTTTAAAATGACACATCAAGTATTTTAGGCAAAAAAAGTGCAGTTAATCGCAGTTTAATTATGCATATTGCATAAAATATGCTCATCACACTAATAGTGATAAGTACTGATCCTGTGACATTAAATGAAAATTGCTTGGCAACAATGTAGCTGTACTTCCAGGCTGTGCAATGAACTAGAATTGTTGTGCTGTCGTGAATATTAAGTATAGTATGGCTAGAAAAGCCTGAAATTATGTAATTTTAGATGGTTGCATTTCAGTCAAAACCTTAAAACTTTAGGTTACTTCTTATTTTCGATTGTCCTAGTTCATTGCATAGTATAACATTCCAGAAAAAAAGCAGGGGAAGTTTCATTGAAATATATTGGATAATTCAGAACTTATGGCTATTTTTCATTATTTTCAATTGTCCTAGTTCATTGCATAGATTAACGTTCCAGAAAGAAGCATGGGAAGTTTCAGTAAAATGTATTGGATAATTCAGAACTTATGACTTTTGACGCAATAAGAAATAACTAAAAATGTTGTTTTGAGAAAAAAATAAGATAAATATTTAACACACGATATATATTCATGATAGGAACATAGTGGAACTCCAAAAGCTGCCAGGTTAATAGCTGGGACCTTCCCTAGCTGTCTCAAGCTATGGCTCAAAATTCAAGGTGGCAGCAGAAGATCTGCTAAGAATAAAGAGAGCACACCCATGCTTTTAGTTAAATGCTTCATTAAATATGCATGGATTCATGGCTTTCGTTTGCCCTCATTGGGCGAGTGAAAACTGTGAATAAAAACAGTGAAAGTTGCAGGGGGGAGAGGGATGGAGCAGATGCCGCATATTTAAAATCTCCTGAGGAAGGGAGAGGAGGGGGGCTTACAGCATTTTCACAGCATTCACAGCAATCTGTGAATTTTCAATGCCCTTAATATACATTGCTCGCTTATTTTCCTTTTTCTTTGCAGAGAAAGCAAGCTGACTCGGCTCTTGCAAGACTCTCTTGGTGGCCGCGCAAAGACTTCCATCATTGCGACAATCTCACCCGACATGACTAATCTGGATGAGATGCTGAGCACCTTGGACTACGCTCACCGTGCCAAGAACATCACCAATCGTCCGGAGGTCAATCAAAAGATGACCAAGCAGGCACTCATAAAGGCAAGGCTGGCCTTACTGTACTTTTAGATGTAATCTATCGAATACTTCTCGTTTCTCTGTGGTGCTTACTTTGGCTAATGGGTCTTTTTTTAGTACCTTATGTTGTGTTTGCTTGTTTCTTCAGCTTCACAATATCCATCAATGGGGTTGACTGCTCAATTCCTGATCAACATTTTTATCTTGACAACTTCACATGTATTTGTGCACGTGAAGTCAAGATAACTGCTATTCATTAAGGACCACAGACTACATCCCAAGAGAAGGCAAGTGGGTTAGGTTGGCAGATAAGATTAGGAAGTTTGCGGGTATAAAATGGCAGCAGCAAGCATAGGACTAAGTTGACTGGCGGAACATGTGAGAGGAACTTTGCCTTGCAGTGGGCATAGTAAGGTTGATGATGATGATTCTTGTAAACCCTGATACTGAGTTTATTCTGTTACTTGAGGAGGGAAGGGGGGGGGGCTTTTTAGTTAGCATTGATCCATACTACCAATTCCATGTTTATGTACCTGACTTGTGAAAAAAATGTAAGCAAATGGTGCACTTAAAACCATCACAAAGCCTTGCTTTGACATAACATTGCATTTGTTTTAAGCATGCTTTTCGTTTATATTCACCATGAATCAACTTGCTCGATTCTGACTCCTTTATTTGTGAAGCAACTTGTGTGCAAGGAATGAGTGGTGTATTGTTCTTTTATTGCAAAATGACCTGCGTTTCCTTCTCTCGGGGCTTGGAATGCACTGCAATTCACTTCTGCTTTACTGTGACAGAAGCACACAGAGGAGATACAGCGTCTCCAAAGGGACCTGGCAGCAACCAGAGACAAGAATAGAATTTCCGTGGACCAGGAGCACTATAGGTAAGCACCCTTTTTAAGTGAAGGTGGGTCATCTAGAGGCCTTTTCCTGCCTGTTTTGTCTGTAATGGTTTAGTGATGCTTTGGTATTCAGCGAACCAGGGAACTGTGTCAAATTGTTTGTCACGTAACAGTTACTGGGGGTGAAAGCTCCATAATTACGTTCTAGCAACTTGAGAAGCCCTCCTTTTTCCATGCAACATCCTTGGAACCTTTTCTTTTACACAATGCCCACATGATGCACAACGAGCTTGGAAAGATAGCAAAAAATTCGTAAATGAGGGGTTTGTTTTTATCTCATCAAGCTTGTATTCGAGATTCCTTGAAGGTCAACTGCGGCGACTTTTTGACCATGTCAACGTAATGGTGCTTTTATGTTCCTCAGATGCTCTTGTCGTGGGCCTGGTAGCAAAAATACTTGGCAAAGTTAGAATAGTTTTAAATAAGCGAAATAGTGCAACACTGAAACCCGACCGCAGTAGTATCTCCATGTGATGTAAGCGTTGGTAAGAACCATGCAAACCGGAAATCGTGCAAAGCAAGCTGGTCTCGCCAGTGCGCAGTGGCCAATAGCAGATGCTCAGGGGAAAGGCGACTACATCCCAGCACTGTCTGTTACTGACTGTGCTATGTGCACAAGCTCCTCAGAGCTGTCGAAAAATAACAGCTGAGATTTGGACGCATGTGAAGGCCAAGTAAACTCGATGGAGAGGAATGGCAATTGCTGGTTGTGGATTCCACTGTCAGATGGTGCCACCTGTCCAGGCCGCTCAAGTTTGTGGGGCTGTGATCGGTAAAATGCTATTGCTGAAAAGTTTGCGGACTAACTGAAGCTTCTCAATATATCTATAGAAAGAATGCATGTGTCATAGCTGAGTTTAAAATTGTGCTGGCAGGGCTGAGGGAAATTAATTTAGTCCAAGTATACACCCGCTTTCGCAGGACGTGCTGGGCTCGATCAGGGTGCGCCCTGTATCCATTATAAAAAGGGTTTTTATGCGGTTATGTGCTCGCTTAGAACGCTACCGTAATGTTCACGCATTTGACCCTCTTCTGCCGGTACGGCATCAAGTTTCTGTGAAGTGGGCCGGCACTGCTAGCTAAAACAATATATAATATTGAGACGATGGGTAATCGTAACCTTTGAATGTTTAATGAATGTTCGGGTAATTATACGGGGAATCGTGTACAATCACAACGCAACACGACTTTCCACCCATCGCTAGCAGGCCACTCACCCGATCATTCCCTTGTGCACAGCTGACGATGTAGTGGCGCCTCAGTTCTGTCGCTTTGATGTAAGCGCTGGAACACACACTCGCAATGTGGCCAGTAGTTTGTTGGAAGCCAGTTGAGAGGGGCTAGGTAATCTTTAAAATTTATTTGTGAAAAATCTGCATATTTCTTCAGCCTGAATTGGAGACGAATGATGGAAACCTGCAAATGAATGTACTCAATGAATGCAAATGAATACATATATATATATATATATATATATATATATATATATATATATATGTGTGTGTGTGTGTGTGTGTGTGTGTGTGTGTGTGTGTGTGTGACGCTACGAAGAATGGGCGACGTGGCCTGGCTCATACGCCATGTTTATTCCGTTCTGCACTTCTTCCTTGTCTACCTCTACCAACCATCACTTCATGCGTTACAGGATTCCCCCTCCCCCCGAAAGAATGCTCGCGTTAGATATTACAATACATGATGAACAAGCAAACGTGGAACACAAAAAAATGTCTAAGTGGGCTGTAGTTCCACATCACAATGAAGTTCAGTAAGATCGCACAGACTTCACAGGAGAGGGCAGCAATCCAGGGTTATCAAGTACGGCTCTGGTGGGCGAGGCTGGCTGTTACGCTCTGGACGACATAAGCATGCTTTGGGCATGGAAACCGACGGAAACGCAGCCAGCGTTCTTTCGAGGAATGAACGATGCTGGAATGCCATGCAAAATCGACAGTTTTGTTGGTGTCGCATTTTTTGTAGTGAGTGACACACACAAATGCGGTGCATGCACTTTGCATGCCCGTTGATCGTGGCTGATTGGGCACTGCTTTTGTTCCTGCAGATCACAAGCGGTTGCTTTGTGGCTTTTGGGGAGTTTTTATGGTGATGACGCAGATGTTCTGACCAAAGGCGCAATCTTGAACGCTGGTGCAAAAAAGTTCCTTGGCTTTTCTTTCTGCAAAGATAGCTCAGATGCGGAATCAATCTTTTCTTTAGTGTATGTTGATCACGACACTCTTCAGGCCACAAGTATCCTCGCGATGTAGTTTTAATTGTTCGTTGCCGATGTTGGTATGGGCGTTTTAGCTGTTGGGGTTCCTCTTGTTGCTTTTGTTGGCATTGCTGATGTTGCACTGTCTGACGAGGTGGACTTCCTTTGGAACCATGAGCCCGCTTTTCTTTGTTGGTTGACGTGACCAGCAAATAGTTGATACTTGTTGGGGTGTCGCGATTTGAGTCAGGCAATGAAGATAGTGCGCCAGAATTGGCAGAAAAATCTGCTGAGGCTGTTGCAACGCCATTCTTGATGGGCGTTCCTGGCACAGGCCAGAGCTTCGGAGTTGATCCTTCCGAGCCTCCTGTGTTGGTTGGGCTCTCGGGTTGCTGTGAACTCGACGGTGACGCTGCGAGAGGCTTGGTTTGGTCAGATTTTACTTGCGGCTGTTTCTCTGTGTCCGCAACTTTGGAGGTAAGCTGTTCTGACGCATGAATGTGGACGGTTGGCCCTGGACTTGGCTGAGTATATTCGGAGTTCCGAAGCTCTATCCCGACCGTAGTGGGCGTGTGAGACGCGAGGTGGGCGTTGTGAGCGAGGAAAGAGCGAAGTGATGTAAAACCAGGATTTTCACTCTTCGAGTAGTCATGGCGTTGTTCGGTATTTTCTTCATGCGTCAGCTGGTTTACCATGAGCAAGGCGTCCTTATAAGGCAAGTGGTGAGCGCTAGGAGCGCTTGAAGAACCGCGTGATGAAAACTCAGGTGGTGGACTACGTATGCCAGACGAAGAGTGAACAGCATCAGGTGGTTGGGCAACGTCTGGGGTCATATGCTGAAGCGATGACTTTGCAAATGCCGACTTTCGTGCAGAAGGGAGGCGCGCTCGATGGCTGTGTTTTTCCCAAAATACGCGTTGTCGTCTGCCACTGAACTCGTGTGCCACTTCGTCTTTTGTCAGAGGTCGAATCTTGTTGTGCGTTCGAATGGTTGAAGACTGCCTGTAAAATTGACAACTGAGTGCAGTTGTCTGTGGATGGTGGGTTACAAGCAAATCTTCGTCGTAGTCGTCATCGTATTTTTTAAACCAAACGGTCATTTCTTGTTTTATCTTTTGCCAAGACTCATCGTTGTCGAATATGTGGGTGAGGTAAAAGTTAAATGCCTCACCGGTGGCGTAGTCGCTGAAGTTCGTAACCATTTCCCGTTCCGACCACAATGCAGCGGTAGCGTGGAACTCGAACAGGTCGAACCAGTCCTGTACAGGTCCATCGTCCGCTGCTCCGGTGTACTTGGGAATGGGAGGGTCGGTTGATGATTCTGTCATGGTGCTAGTCGCTGTGTGCGGCTAGGAGATGATTCCGTAGTCGAGGTATGGTCAGGGCGTCTTGTGTTGAACTGCGTATATGATGAGACACTGATGAAGTGGCTGGGAGGTCTTCATCCTTTCGACTTGTGTGACGCTACGAAGAATGGGCGACGTGGCCTGGCTCATACGCCATGTTTATTCCGTTCTGCACTTCTTCCTTGTCTACCTCTACCAACCATCACTTCATGCGTTATATATATATATATATATATAGAGTTTCCAGGACCAGAAAACCACATTTAGTTTCCAGAAAAAAAAACATTTACCGTCTTAAAAAAATTTGGAAGTGTCCACTGAGCTGCAACGGTTACTTCAGATTTTGTGAAAATGATATTTCGATGAGATCCCACAAAATAACTGTTGTAGCTGTAGGTCTGAATAGTTTAGGCCACATACTGAGAATAGTTTTATTTTAAATAAAGAGTTATTATCTTTGAGCGCTGTTCTTTCAACTGAGAAAATTGCAAATTTTAGATTTTTTTTCTTCCCTACATATAAATGTCAAACTTTCCAAAAATTTCTAGAGCACTGCCACGTGTTTGGTGAACAAATTTGCAGACCGTGATTGCTGAGAGTGACGTCAAAGGTTAGCAGAAAATTTCACTGAAAACATGTCTCGGAAAATGCAATATTTTAAAGTCCATTAATAAAAAAAAGGCATTTTTGATTTTCTTTCAACTCTTCAAATGGCATCGAGCGAGCTCGATGCCAGGTTTACTCAGTTTACATCAGTTTTAATATTTTTCGTGCTTTGTAACTCCGTTCTCACAAAAGTAATGCAACATGTTTTTACAGATTGAGTTAGAGCATCTGCTTGGGCTCAATTCTGAAGAAAATCGAAGATGGATCTTTTTCCTATTATTGGTCTTCAAGATATTGCATCATAAAAGACATGTCCTCAGTTAAACGCTTCTGCTAACATTTGACCTCACTGCTGACCCGCAGGTCGCGGGTTTCGAATCCCGGCTGCGGCGGCTGCATTTCCGATGGAGGCGGAAATGTTGTAGGTCCATGTGCTCAGATTTGGGTGCAGGTTAAAGAACCCCAGGTGGTCGAAATTTCAGGCGCCCTCCGTATGGCGTCTCTTGTAATCATATGGTGGTTATGAGATGTTGATCCCCACATATCAATCAATCATCAACATTTGACCTCACTCTCAGCAATCACGTTCTGCAAATTTGTTCTCCTCACACTTTGCAGTGCTCTTGAAGTTTTTGGAAAGTCTGACATTTATGTATGCGGTGGAAAAAAAATTTAAAATTTAAGCAATATTAGTCTGTGTGCCGATTTCCCGATTTTTTTTTTTTTTGCTTAAAAAACAGTGCCCAAACTGCAAACTAATAAGGCTTTATAAAATAAAACTATTCTTAGTATGTGGCATAAACTTCTCAGTCCTACAGTTAGTACAGCTACAACAGTTTTTTTCTTTTTTGAGGTTTCATGGAAATGTCACTTACACCAAATCTGAAATAGTTGCAGCTTACTGAACGCCTCTGAATTTTTTTTAAGAAGGTTTAAGAAGGCAAAAAGTGGTTTCCTGGTCATGGGAATTCGGAAAACAAAACATATTTTATGGTGAAAAAAGGTGGTCGGTGGACATGCACTGACGTTTTTATCTGAACATATCTGAACACAGCCTGCTTATTGTTTGAACAAGTTCATTATTGCTTACTATTACTGCTGCATCAGTTTTAAGTTTTGACACCGCATTTTTTATTTTTTACAAGAATGATGGAAATGAGGCTGACCAGCCAATCACAAGACATCCTACAAAAAGAAGCACAAGTAGAGTCCCTGAACGCCAAGATTTCCACCGTGAGTTCTGTACGATTTCTTTCTTTCAATTTCTGTGTGTGCATGTGTATGTGCACAGGAAGAAGTAATAGGGGCTTCGTGTTTACCAAAGAACCTTGACTCACTTTTGGGGTGCTTTTTCTTCTCTCAATCATTCGTGCAATCAAGTACACTTGTTTCAAAGCTGGCAAACATGTTCTACTTATGCATACTATACTATGTTCTACAGCAATTGCAGATGGAAACTAAAAAAAATATAGTGCCCAGTAATGCTCATACTTTTGTTTTTACCTTCTACTTTTTGGGTCACATTGATGTAATTTTGACTCTAACAGCAGTTCTAGTAGCACTTGTCATGCTAACCAAGGATGCCATTGCGGAATCCGTGAGTGCTGTACATAGTGCGATTGTGTTCGACATGGTTCATAATGGTGGCACGTACTTGTCAAAATGGGCGACTCTCAATGTGCATGTCATTTAGAGAAACTGCTTTTGGTTATTCATTGGTGAATGCATGCTGTAAAAGAATATTTTCAAAGGTCGTTACTAGTCTCTCATAACTGTGGCTGTATCTTTTAAAATGGTCTACATTTCCTGAATAAATTAGGCTAAAAGTTCCTATGACAGCAGAACAAAATCACTTGAGAATATGTGCTTAGTTCTTACTCTGTAGATGACAGAACTTTTTGAGAGAACTAAGCAAGAAGTTGCAGAGACAACCGAGCAGCTGCAGGCAACAGCAGCTGAGCTCCACAGCACGAAGAGAATTTTGGATGCAACAAAGCAGGCAAATCTCTTGAGCTTTTTAATCTCCGGGCCCAAGCTCTGCTCAACATAGGAGGTTGTACTGATAGTATCACCAGAAAAGTAGTTAAAGGTTGGCATGAACTTTAATGTTCTACACACAAGGTGGTCAGAGGTCCAAAGTAAGTTTGGTGCCTCTGGCTTGTTATTTTATATCTTAAAATGATGGCAACTGTGAGGAATGCTATTAACAGATTTTCCAAAGAAAAAAGTTTATTGGAGTACATTCAACGTAAATATCGCTAGGCACTTCAAATTGGCTCTGAACGAGTCCAGAATTTTTGAAGGACTCTTATTGTTCCTGAGGGCAAGTGTGATTTCATTTGCGCATGTGAAATGGTTTCAGATAATGAGTGATGCTTATTATATAAAATTGACCCGGCAGAGTAAAAGCTTGATGCTCGATACATTTGTCAGGAAAAACATTGTTAGTTGAACCCTTTTATGAGAGATGCTGATGTAAGAGGCAAATGAGTATAGGAGACACCAGTGGGCCGACATTAGTGATAGAAGTGCTGCTCCAATTGTACCAACCTTCTCTAAAAAAGAGTTGCTGCTTCATGGTGCTCGAAAATGCAATACTATTTTTTAGTAACTGCTCCAAACTTGCTCCAAAATGGCATTGGGGAAACTAAAAACAATTGAGTTAAACCATGCGATCATACAGCAAACCTAAATGAAAACAAGAGCCAGCTGTATACTGTCGTCTAGTATACATCTTGCTTAGTAGCTGTATACTAAAATATTGACAATGCTATATGTAGCATTTTTATATATATCTGATATACTAGTTGTATATTTGTGCCTGCCTTACAAGCAGGCTATTTTGGTGAAATGCGCGCGAGACTTTCTTGTCATACTAGCCGCTAGTGTGACGACATTGATATGTGACTAATAACATTTAGCACTTTCATCAGCTTTTATCTCATTTATGTCTTAAGAACAAGCAATATAAAATTTTAAATGTTAGTTCATTTAACCTACTCGATTTTCGAAAAATTCAATGCTGGCTACTTTCGCAAAATATGAAAATAACATTTGGTGTTCAAAGACCGTCCACCTGCCTAATTATGTTTATTGTAATATACAGTGATTATTGTATGTGCAATATATTAGATAATAAATATGAATATTTGTAAGAGGCTTATTTGATGAATTAAACTCCAGGAGTCATTTGGAATATTTCGTGATCTGCTCCGAAAACACCAATAGCTGCTGCAGGCTAGAGTTTTGTCTGCTCCAAAGGCAAGCAAGACTGCTGCAAAGCGGCATTCTTTTTTGTCCAGAATCTGCTTCAAAAATTGGAATGTTTCTTCCGTCTCTGCTATGTTGAAATAGATGTTCTGGCAGAGCTCTTGCTCTGCAACATCTACTTAGAAAACTCTGTTCGAATGCTTCAGTGATTATGTTTTCCAGCCAGAACACATCGTGAATTTTGTCACACTGGCCATTGTTAAATTCCTTTTTTATATTTATGGCCAGTTGCTGCCAACATGTCATTACTGTGTTTCAGTGAAAATTTATTCTTCTCCACAGGCATGCATTTCAGTTAATCACAACTTTTTTGTTTATTTTTCGGTAACAGCAGTGATGAGGCCCACAGTTCCCTTGTGTTTGCGGCAAAAATTGGACCAGGTATCGCTAGAAAACAAATCTCTCGGAGTCTTAAACTAGCCAGCACAGCAAACGATTAGTACCGATTACAGTGGACTCCTCTTAAACGTAACTCGAAGTGGCAAGAAAGTTTGTTACATTTATGAGGAGTTTCATTTAGGCAAAGCCCACAAAAATGAATGAAATATGACTTTATTTCAAAAGCACCAACTGTGGATGACTGAACAAAACATTTTGAAGTATACAACACTACCATAGTATTAGAAAAAAATGTTTCCAATATTGCTGACTCAGAAAAAAAGGAGGGGATAGCAATTGATTGACCTTGTTCAAACAATTTCTCGCTTAGTAGGAGTGCATTGCTGAAAGGCTGGGCAGGAACTTCGTGCCACCGTTGTGTTCAAAGTAGAGGTGCAACAGGATGACAGCATCTCTTGCTGCACTGTCAAGCCACTGAAATGGGCTCGAGATCACACACCATCTCAATACCTCTGGAGCACGGGTCCTCATCCTGAACTTCAGCTATAGGTTCCTCAAGGCTGTCCTCAAGTTCACGAAAAGACGTCAATTGCTGCTCGGCATGCGCGAATATGTGCAATCGCTTGATCAGCTTGGCTAGGCTAGCTTTGGCATTTGTTTCATGATTGCTAGACTGTCGTGGCCACTTCCGCTGTTCATGGATTTACCCGTTTTAGTTTTATTTAGCCGATGTAAGCTAAATAAAATGTTCTGATTACCCGACAATTTTTATCATTAAATATATAGGAGACCAACCAAAGTTTTTCTAGGTAGTTTCGTTTATGCAGCTTTTCCGTTTAACAAAGTTTCGTTTAATGGGAGTCCACTGTACGTCGAATGTTTCCAAGTTCTTTGCATCCCACTTTTTGTTTGTTTGGGTAAATTGAAAACCCTGTTATGAAAAGATTTCTCTCAGTCCCAGTGAAATTAAATTAACAAGGTTTTATTGTAGTGTCTGTAGTCTCGTAAAAGCTTGGGCTGCATGCAGATCACTTCAGGGATAGAATGGATTAGGAGAATGACCTTTAGCTATTTCCAAGGTTCGTTGTTTTAGGGTTCTTCTGTCGTTACTGATTATTAAAAAAATATTCGGTGTGTTGAATATTTTCGAATATGCACTAGCATTCGATCCGATTACCAAATCGAATGCAGCAATATTCGATTCGCTAATTGAAATTTTTGAATATTTGTACACCCCTAATCAATCAGTATTTGTTATGATATAACAGGATTATTACAGAGCATAAATAATCACACGAGGGTCCCAAAGTACAAGATAGCATTGTAGTCCAACTCATGGGTCTTTATTGTGAAACCAACATAATGTGATGGTGAACCAGCATGTCATAGAAATTGAGCCATGTGAACCCAGATGTACTGCAGTGAGCCACAAGTAACACGTTTCTTCTTTCTAACAGCCAATATTGCCGTCAACTGCCAATAAAAGTTCATACAAGTTGCTCTCACTCTGCAATTTTTTACAATTGAGTCTTGCCTGTTACAAACTACGGTTGCGAGTGTTCTCAGTGCCCGGTTCGGCGCAATAATGAATGCGTAGTGCCAGTGCCTTGCGAGTTCCTTCCTGTTCCCAGAGACAACAAAAATGACTCATGGTGGCTTCTTCGTGAAATCCAAAAATCAACACAATATGGTTTCTCAAAATAATAAAATCTAAACTACACTCTAATCTTCTTATAACAAACTTAAATATTACAAGTAAATAAGTTTGTTATATCCAAAAATTCATTATAAAACTTATTGCCAACTCTACTGCAAGACTATTTACTTTGTTATATCTGTGTTCGTTATATTGAGGTTTGAGTGTAATGAGAAATAAACAATATATATTTGAATTTACTCACAAAACTCCAATCAAACTTTTGCGAAACCCAGTTTGAGATTTTGAAACATTGGGTAATGATGGTCGTAGGGAGGGGAAAGAGGGGAATCCGTAGGTTGAGATCAAACCCTACCTCTCTCGAAAACTAGAATGGAATGACATTTTGACACCTGCCACTCGCAGGTGTCATGCTTGCTATTCTAAGCTTGCTTTATCATTAATGCCCCAACACAATGCACATCTATGTTGCAGTGAAGTAGGCAACACATGTACATTAGTAATGTTTTTAATTAATGATCAAGAATGTGCTCTCAAAATTTGCAGACTTCCTGCTGTACAACTCCAAGTGATGTGATCCCGAACTCCATTTTGTCGTTCCTAACCTGCTTTGAAACGCAAATCTTTCCAGCTCCGAATCTGTTCTTAAACATGGTTTCTTCTGGTACAAATCTGCTTCTGAATAGCTTTTTTCCTGTTTCGAAAATTTCTCCAAATTCAAAACTGGCTAAACCACCAGTGATCATTTGTTGTGGCCCATCTACACTGCTGCTACGACTGTTCACACAATGGTGCCTTATTTTTCTTTGTGCTCCAGTTGGTGTTGCAAAAACCACTACAGCCGACATTGACCTGCTACAGCAAAAGCTTGAGCACACTTTCGCGGCAGTTTGCCTTTGTGTCCAGCTTGATTTCTTATTTTGGTCAAATTGCAGCCAGCTTCACCGAACGGCTTGCTTCTCAGCGGGATGTCCTCGGTGGCGTGGGTGGCTCGCTTGGTAAGTTTCTTGCAGCTTAACTATGACAAAACAGTGGTAAGGACTGTAATGATAGGACAGCGTCTTGTGCCATGCACATTGTGAATTTCTGTTGCTAGGGTTATTTCCTTGAAATAAATTTTTGTCATCAAATATTGAATGATGCACAGGTGTCACAGGTCCCATTAATTAGGGAGGCGATCGCCGGGCTAATTTCAAGGGCCGAAGTATCGGCCCCCCGAACCGCACCACGAAAGCGTGGACAATTCAGAAGTGGTCCTATTCGGCGCGCCAGCAGACGCCGGCTGTGGCCCAAAGAATAAGTCAGAGCCGAGAGGTGATAAACAGAACAAAATTATATTCTCAATTATGACAGATCAAATCGATACAAAAATATGCACACTCGACAATAGATGAATACGATACATCACCAATCAAACAACGTGCTACACAGTACAATCAGCCACACTCGAAACAACGGACACAAACAACAATACACACTACAATGCAGTCGCATGCATCGAACAACCAAGACACTTGAAGACTAAAGAGTTCGAAAAATTATTCAGTCCAAAGTCCTTGGAACAAAAGTCTGAATGATACTCTTCCGAGAATTTTTCACTCAAAGTCCAGCGCTGTTGTCATTCCGCTACCCTCGAAGTTTCTCTTCCAGGAAACCTCGCGTCTTCAATTGGTCGTTCACCAAGCACCAAACTTCTTCGCCGGTAACACGTCAGCTTCCCACACGCAGGTGTTGCCACGCGTCTTGGCTCGCTGGCGGTAGACACACACTCTTTATTGCCTGTAGCACAAGTCTTCACCCCTTAGGTGGAAATCCTCTTCTTCTCCTCCTTTGTCACTGAAGACAAAAGGCTTCACCCACAAGGCGGAACACCCTACACACTCTGGCGCAATATTCCTTCTTCTCCTGCTTTGTCACTGAGGACAAAACCTTCGCCGATGACACGGCGAAAACACCCTACGCACACTAGCGCTAACTTCATTCTTCTCCTGCTTTGTCACTGAGGACAAAACCTTCGCCGACTACTTGGCGGAACACCCTACGCACTCTGGCGCATACTTTCTTCTTCTCCTAATCTCCCACCTCTGCTACTCGGTTAAATACCTTCCACGCAACATTCCAGAAAATTCTCATCGTTTCGTTGGCGCGATACACAGCGAAGGCTGGGGAAAGCGGGAAACTGTTCATGTGTCTCCAGTCTTGTGCGCCTCCAGTCTTTCTGCTTAGGGTTCTGTTATGTGCGAGTTTTCTTTTTCCTTATTTTCTTTGTCAACCCGCTTCCGCTGGCTGAAAAAGCTCTGCTAAAATCTATCCAGCACCTTCTGTTTGTTTCTCAGCACCGTCGAAAGCATAGGCAAAGATATTCTGAATTCCTGCGCGACACTCGATTTTGTTCGGCCTCTTTACTCCACCTTCTTAATTAGGGCAACTTTTTCTTCTAGCGTTAGCAACTTGCATTGCTCTGATGTCATGCTTAGTTACTGCTCCTCACAGCGAAAAATTCATACTGCTCGGTATGCGCAGATGAACGGAAATCACACCTCGGGAAAAACCATGAGCACTGTACTCGCGAACCTCATGTGTCACAGCATCGTGCAAATTTTGTGAAATGATTTGGTGACGGAGTTTTGGTTCTCTTACCAGTAAATATTTCGAGTTATCTGCAATCTGACGCAAAAATAATTCTAGGTAAAGGAAAAAATATACAAGGGATGTATAGAAAAATGTTCAGTGCCACAGAAAATTTCAACTTAGCCAATTTTTCGGGATATGCAAGCTTGATTACGAGGTATTGCTTTAAATAAACTCCTTCTCTTCTCTGGCTACCCCATGCCGTCCATCCTTATTGAATGTAGCTTGCAAATGAATTGGTGTCAAATTGACAGAACTTGATTATGCGTGAATTGTATAACTTTATATGCATGCTAGTAATGGCTGCCTATGATCTGATTTTCTGTGAAAAATGGGTGTTATTCAGTAAAAGAAAAATTCCTTATACTGTTGAATTACTTGTGTTGTTTTGTGCTAAAAAGCTGACATAAGATGACATTTATTAAATGATAATGACCTGGGTTTTAACTATGGCCCATCGTTTACAAAATTCTCTTTGTTTTCAGAGTGGCCTGAATCCACCACTCACCAAATCGCTTGAATCTTCTGGATCATCGACAGAGTCTCTGTCATCCAATCGTGCGGGACCCTAAACTTTATCAATTTAAAAGAATAAAATGCTTAATAAGTAAAAATGTCACTGAAACATGCAGATGATAATTGTGAATAAATGTGCTATGGAGCTGTTAATATTTGAATATGACTGAAGGAGTCGTTGTGTCCCCTTCGGGGACGCATGCCTCCTTTCTGCCTTCTTCAGCTGCTCTTGTGTTAGTTGCAATACACTCAAACCATGATATTGTCACGGTTATTAGCTGTAAACACAAAAAAAACGAAGAAGCCAGCATCATGAGCGGCAGTCTTTGGCGTTTTTCGAGGAAGACAACGTTGTGCGTCTGCTCTTGCGCTTTGTTTTTGTATGTGAATAGAGCCTTGCTGTTAACGTCGAAAGGAAGCCTTGTGTCCTGTTCTTTGCATGTTGCGACACTGGTGGAGGTGCGGGGCTTCTATGACTGATGCTCGAGACTCCTCCACGGTCCGGCACTTCAAGTCCGACACCGGAACCCGTTCCTTCAGTGGATACCCCCGTCCACCACTACAGTCGCTGACAGGGAGGCCTTAGTCCTGAGGTGATTCCCCTGGAACTTTCCCAGCAAAGCACTCCGCCTGGAGAAATGGCAACTGCAGGTGCTTCCCAGCTGACTTTTGAGCAGCCTCAGATTCCGGAGACATTCCATGGTGAGGCGTATGAAGACGTCGAGGACTGATTAGCTCAGTATGAGCGAGTCACTAAGGCAAACCGCTAGACCACCGAGCTAAAGCTTTCACGCGCCTACTTTACTTTAGCAGACAGCGCTCATACGTGGTATGAGAACAACGGGCAATGTTGTCTTTATGGGATGAATTTCAGCAGCAAATTATCAGCACCTTCGCAAACAACGACCGCCTTGACTTTGCTCAGCAACTCATCGGGTGGCTCTAAATTAAACTGAAAGAAAAAAAAGATATGATTATCAGTTCATGTTGGCCACCCTCTCTGAAACCTTTCATTCATGCATTGGTTGTCCTTGTGACTAGGTCACTATGCATCACTTGTAAGTGCACTCAGACCCACTTCAATTTCGCTAGTGGCAGTGCCGCTAAGGCAGCTTTCAGTGTGCCAAGTGGGGTTGCTGGTAGGTAAGTTATTAATGGTAGACAGGTACGCAATTCTTTTTAACACCAAAGAATTGGCAGATGCTTGAGTTTTTAAGTCAAGAGTAGACAGTGAAAGGGTAATTAATCACACGTTGCTTTCACAGTGGGCTTCTACAATGAGATGTTTTTGTTAATAATCACATCTTGAAGAACTAACAGCATGTGGACCTTTATTATTTTTCGACAGTCCAGGAAGACTATCAAGTTAAAACATAAATGAACATAACCTGTTTTGCTGCAGTTAACTTTAGATGATGCAATTGACGGGATCCATATTTTTTGGAACTACATACTAGCTTTCACCCCCCGGGTGAGGTCGAATGAAACCTTTTTGGTGACTTGAAAAAATGCTTTCCATCGTTACTCTGGTTGTATCAGTTGCCTTTCTTGTACCAGAGTATCGGTATTAAGAGGCTCGCGAAACTGTGCTGACGAATGCCATTTCTGCAGAGCAAAGTGGTGATGAGATGGCTCGTGAGGATGTTGCTGAGTTGGAGCGTTGGGAGCAGGAGCAGATGAAGAAGGTTGTCAGCACTGCACTGGTAAGTTGAGAGTGTTTCTTTTATTCACCAGCTGCAGTTCTTGCTGCGCAAAGTTGGATTCAAATAGCTCGGCTATGACCATGTTCCTGTAAAGAAAACTTCCTCATTTCTCTCCCCTAAATATCATCGTAAAAAAGCACTTATACAAAAATATTGCACCCTGTTTTTTTTTGTTTTTTTTGTTGGAATAGATAGGTTATGACCCACTTATAGCGGCTAGAAACCTCGTTTGCGCAAGTGCGCGACAGTTACTTATTTAGTGATGTTTTAAGTGCCCATGTCAACTTTGCTTTCAAAAGAGCATCGAGCTAGATAGGAGCACTGCCGGGGGCAAGGTAAACACAGCTGGCCACGTAACTTCACAAAACTGTGACGTGGGCGCTGCACGCGAGAGCAGGCGCCACACTGACAGCCAGCGCACACGAAGCCGCAAGGGCAGAAGAGGAAATCACAGGTAGTGCAAGCACAAGGTGCAGCCAGCCAACACGAACTCATGACTTAGGTTTGTTTACATTGCCCTTGTGTTGATGTCAGCATTTGGAAGGGCTCTGCATCTTGCTGGGTTCCACCGTGTGCACTTTGATATTAATTTTGAATATAGTCTAGGCTATATTTGCCCTTGGTATCTCGTAGATGTTGTGTATGTCTCCACACAAATCTATCTTGCTCATTATCTCGCCTTTGAAATTTTGTGTCATTGCTCCTTTAAGTCATGAATTTCATCGTATGACTTTTGGACCATTTGATTCCTGGCTGTTTAACTTTTTGCATGAAGCAAATTTGTTAGTGTATCCATGATGCTCGGTTGTACTGACCCTAAGGGCAAGGTTTTGAAAGGAAAATTTAAAAAGTATGAAAGTCTTCCTGCTTGCCGAGTTATGAACCAATAGCATCTAATAGACAGGAAAAGTGCCCCACATCTGTGCACTCTGTAGAACGCAAATCAGAACAACTTCTGTGAACTAATTACATTGCAATCTCTACTTTCTGAGGTTCGTTCATATAGGGCAGTGCTTGAATTATTAGCCTTTTATTATCATTTTGGATTAAGTGATGAAATCTCACTGAAGGGCTAGTGTCAAAGTGATGTAGCCATTCTAGGAAAGCAGTATCAAACTACCATACTACCCCTTGCTTTTCTTCAGTACGAAATGCCCATGTGCACTGCCAAAATAACATAAAAAGAACAGATACACTATTTCCTGAATGGTTATAATCCAGCGCGAGAAAGACAGATTCACGTGTTTCATTTCTGATGGGTAAACTTCAAATCACAGTGATTTTAGCAGATTTTTGTTATTCGAAACAGTGCTCAATTCGAAGTTCTTCGTGGCCCCATGTTTCAAGTTTCAACCATGTGACTTTTATATAATTATTTTATGAAACACTGGTTATAACGAATTTAAATTTTCTGCCCTAGGAGGATTAGTACTTTTTTTACTGTGAACGTTTACTGTAGCTTGACACTGTGTCTTCATGTCTAATTGCATCCAACAGTGTGCTACAATGCCAACAAGCTCTCGTATGCAGGTTGCAGCCGTCCCAACACCAGAGGAACAGTGTGTGGTGCCAACATGCTTCACAGAGCAGCCCACTGCTGTGTCGGTCCAGGACCGGCAAAACCTCAGCTCACAGGCTGTGCTCGAGCGGATAACAGATCGGTGAGACACTCTCTTGCAAATCTAATTTCTTGCGGCCATGTTTGCGTGCATAAATCTAAGTGGGCAAGGCAAACTGCAAGCATTCTGATGTCACCTTAAATTGCATTTTTGTTTATTTTTACTGTACGCATAGCTTCAGTGACTTCCGAGCAAAAATTAAACCTTTACTGCCCAGTGTCACGAATTCTCGTCATACCGAAAAACTTCGAGCAACCGAGTCACGAAATGTGTACTGCCTTTCAAGTACTCATGGAAAATATAACTTTCAGCATAAAAATTCTGGTGCCATCTCGACTAAGGTATTTTATGCTAGAACCGATTGTTTCGTGATGGATGGTGATGGGTGATGGTGGAAAGGGTGGAACACATGCAACAGCTCACACGTCTTCGTTTTTTCTCGCCTAGATAATGCAGCTTCTATCTTCAATAATTTTGTTTATTTGGTGTGTATACATACCCAAGAGGTGGCTCACAACGTGTTACGTAGTTCTGAAGTACATTTTTTGCTGGCAAGGTCCTTGCTTTGTGGAGATAGGTTTGCACTAGGCTTACCTACTATGCGCAACCGTGTAGGGATGCGACGTCCTCCACTGCCGCTGCGTGCGAAGACGTTGCGGCCGGGTTCGTCGTTTTTTCAGGCATGGCGCAGAAACCACACAAGAGGCAGGATAACAACGACAACGTGTTTATTAACCCAAGATGCAGCACAGTGCGACACTCATGGGCTTGCAGGCTGTATAGGGAACTCCACAAGACCGAGCAAGTACGCTTGCCTAGGGCGCGACGACTCTCGCACAAGGGCCGAAGTCGAACGCACGAACGAGAAGCCGCCTGCTTAGCAGTGCGTCAACCCCTCATGAAGGCCTGAGAGCATCTGCCGCGACGAGCGAATCGTCGGGCGCAACACAGCTCCTAGGAGAGGAAGATGTCACGCACGCCCAATGGGAAATGACGCTGCGTTGGGACGTAGGCCCGTGCAGCGCACCAGTGCAGCGTGCCCGGACATGCCAGCGCGAGAAGAAGCCGACGGTTGACAGGCCCAGACCAAGAGGCGCCCTGGCGGCCATCTTGGCGGATGCCGGTGCTTATGCGCACCGGGGCTACGCTGGTGGTCCGTGACGAGCGCCGCCACGACCGCCTAAACGGAGTCGGTCGACAGGGCAGATTGAAGGCCCGGGCCAGGCGGCACCGCCGGAGTGGACATGACCGCAGGGGCACCGCCGGACTTCGCTCGGTGAACCCTCGAAAGGAGGTGGGTAGCCTTGTGCACCAGCAGGACACCTCAAGCGTCGCAGTAGGAGGCCTCAGGCGGCATCGAGGCACCTCCGGAAGCGTCGAGCAGGTTCGAAAGGGTGCATCCGCAGAAAGGACGCGGGACGGACTCGGGGTCGAACCCCACCCAGACTTCGCGTTGCTTGGACCAGCGACGAGTCGACATGAAGGCGACCGGGGCCTCAGTGTCATGTTGGAATGTCCACGTAGCGGCTTCACGACGAGGTGGTGTCTTGTTAGCCGGGGCCAGAGGAGCATTCGACGGAGGCGGTATGGACGCGGCCGGTGCCTGTGGAACCACTGAGCGCGCGGCTTGTCTCCCGGGCTTTTTTTTGGAAGAACGGGTCATCGAGGAGGACATAACGAATGCTGAGGTGTCGGTGAAAAGAAGAAATGCACTGAAGGTGCGGCCCCGGAGGCGCGACAGGCTGGCCCAATAAAGAGAGCCTACTCCATTGGATTGAAGATTGCGTAAGCCAATAGGGCGCACGCTTCCCTTCTCCCGCCGACTACGGGGAAGATACCCAGTGAGAGAGTGAGCCATTGGGGAAAGGGCTTTTCTCTCTCGAGCATACGGGAGTGCTGGGAACTGGGTGGATGTTTCGCGCGCAGCGCGTGTAATGGTGTTCCCAGGGAGAAAGCTCACCAGGTAGCCGTTACTGTTGCTGCTGGATGGGCTCTCGCACAGCAGCTATAAATTTCCGCTCCCTTACATGGAGGGGATAACGTCCCGCTACATGCCAGGGGCGAAAATCAGCCTAGGTGCGTTTCCACAGGTTGTACCAGTGGCGTGGTTTGGAACCAGCCTTATCCTGGTTTCCCTGCGGTTCGGTGACCGCCTCCCCCTCCCCGAAGTCGTTGCTGCAGGCAACGAAAAGTTTGAGGTCGGAGACGTTAACTGGACCGCCGACTGGTCTCCCTTGGAAGTCAGCCAGCTTGTATACCAGGGGCGACACTTTGGTGTGCTCTCGATATGGGCCCAACCACTTGGCTGAAAAGGAGGCCGAGATGCCTTTGGCGGCGTCACTCAAGACATGATTGCGCCTGAGGACGAGATCGCCGACACCGTAACGGACAGCCCAATGCGACCGGTCGTACTGAGCCTTCTGACCAGCTCGCGCTTTCGCCAGGTCGAGGGCCGCGTCCATCCGTGAGAGCAGTTCCACCGCATAGCCAGACGGGCTGACCTTCGCGGTGCTTGCCCCGCTGTCGCCCCGTAGGACACGGTCCATTGGGTTAGGCCGCTCTTTCACAAAGTTGAGGAAAGTGGGCGTGTACCCTGTCGAGCAATTGACCGTAGACCACAAGAAGAAGCCGATCTCGTTAAGACAAGCATTCCAATCCCATTGTTGCTGTGCAAAGGCTGTCAGCAAGGGCTTGATGTTCCGGTTGAGCCACTCTGTCGGGTTGGCCTGTGGGTGATACGTGGTTGTTTTATGGTGCTTAATGCCAAAGGCAGCACAAGGCTCCACAAACACCTTGGCCGTGAAATAGGATGCATTGCCGTGATCAACTCCATCGGAAAGCCAAAGCGGGTAAAGACCTCGGTTAACTTGTCCCAGATTACGCGTGCTGTTAACTTCCGAAGGGGAAACAGTTCGACCCACTTCGTGAAGGGATCTGTGACAGCCAGAAGAAAAACTTGGCCTCTCCGGCTTCTCGGAAAAGGTCCCATATTGTCACAGGCCAAGGCTGTTGGCTGTCAAGGCTGTTGGCTGTCATATTGTCACCTGCCAAGGCTGTTGGCTGTCAATCGGCTGCATGAGCCCGGGAGGCTTGCCCCCGTGAGGCTTCACGCATTGGCACACGCGGCGTGAGCGGGCGTAGTGAAGGGCGTCCCGCTTCATGCCAGGCCAGGTAGCGCAGCGGCACAACTTTTGAAAAGTCTTAAGGTCACTCGCGTGTCCGGCCAACCGCGAGTCGTGGAAATAACCTAAGGTGGCTTTCCTTAGACTGCGGGGTATCACCACCTTGAAAGACTCCTGGGGAGCTTCTTCAGATGGGACATAGCGCAGGAAAACATCGTCGGCATCAAGCAGGTATGAGTCCAACGTGCCCGCAGCAATACCAGCCTGTGTACGGCACTCGGCGCCTACAGCAATACTAGTTATCTGTTCGTGCCCGGCGGCTCGATCGCCCCGCTCCGCTTGGGAGCTCAGCTCTTTAAGCTCGTCAACGATGTGTTGACAAAACGGATCGTCCTGCTGTGCCTTGAGCAGCTCCTTTCTGCTAAAGACGATACCGGCGGACGTGACAGGGTCTACCAGGTATGCGTCCTCACCCGAGGCTGTAGACTCGAAAGTCACTTCGGCATCGGGGTTCGCGCCTTTCGACCCTTTGGAGCCAGAGGGCCCGGGGTCTACTTGATGCGATTGCTCTCGGGAGTGGCGGACACAAGTGTCGGACGCCGAAAAGGGGGCACGTGACAAGGCGTCAGCCACGACGTTCGAACTCTCTTTTCGGTAGCGCACAACAAAGTTGTACCGCTCCAAGATCAACGCCCAGCGCGCGAGGCGGCCCGAGGGCTCGTGCAAGCGCTTAAGCCAGGTGAGTGCCATGTGGTCCGTTTCCACCACAAATGGCACGCCGTCGACATAGCAGTCGAACTTCCGGAGAGCAAAAACTATAGCGAGACATTCCCTTTCTGTGATGCTATAGTTACGCTCGGCGGCGTTAAGTGACCGGCTCGCAAAGGCGACTGGCCGGAGGACGTTGTCGGGCTCCTGAAGGAGTACCGCGCCGAGACCCATGTCGCTCGCATACGCTTGGACAACGAACTCTCTGTTCAGGTCGGGCAGCTTTAACTCGGCTGTGGCCTCTAGAGCTTCGGAAAGCGCCTTGAAGGCTCGCTCTTATTCTGGCCCCCAGCTCCATCGTGCCGACTTTTTCAAGAGTGCAGTCAAGGGCGCTTGGAGGGCCGCACAGCTTGAGATGAACTGTCGATAGTAGTTCACCATGCCCAAAAAGCGACTCAGGCCCTGAATGTTTGCCGGCGACGGGTACTCCACAATGGCGTGTACCTTCTCCTCGCACGGCAGAACACGACCGCTCTGAATGGTAAAGCCTAATAGTGAGATGCGAGTGTCAGCTATTTGAGCTTTCTTTTGTTCAAAGTCAACCCGGCGGCACGCAACCTCCTGAAGACATCCTCCAAGTGGTGAAGGTGTTCCTCGGACGTTCGACAGAGGATGACGATGTCGTCGAGGTACGCCATGGCGTGTTACCATTTAGCATCCCCCAGAACACAGTCTATCAATCTCTGGAACGTAGCTGCAGCTCCAGAACAGCCAAACGGCATGCGGGTAAACTCGTACAAACCTCTGTGAGAGGTGAACGCAGTTTTCTCCGCGTCAGCCAGCTCCATCTGAACCTGTAGGTAACCGCGGCTAGCATCCAAGGTGCTGAAGTAGCAAGCACCGCCTAGAGCAGCCACGATCAAGTCAACGTTAGGCATAGGATAAGCATCCTTCCTCGTGACTTCGTTCAGCTGGCAGTAGTCCACACAGAGCCGATGAGAGCCATCTCTTTTGGGGACCATTACCACCGGTGAACCATAAGGACTGTTTGAGCATTGGACAACTCCGGTCTCAATCAACTCATTTAGTGCCTGGTCAATTGCTTTCCTCTTTGTCGCACTAACGGGGCGAGGATTGCATTTCCACGGTTGTGCGTCGCCTGTGTCAATCCGGTGCCTCGCCAGAGAGGTGCAACCCGGGCGTTCTGTGAACGTGTCGCTGAAACGTGTCAACAGCGACGACGGGCGTGCTCTCTCGTGTTTCTACAAGCTGTCTGGCAAAGGCGGCAGCGAGCTATTCGAGTTGCTGCTTAGCGGGGGGGTCACCAGCATAGCCGAGGCCTCGTTCACTGCGGCAGCATTATGCTCGAGGAAAAGCTGTACGCACAGACCGTTTTCCGCCACGCTGGCCAAAGGACCAGTCTAGGCGTCGGAGGGGGAGACGCGGGCCGCGGGGGCAATGCTTGGTTTCCTTTCTTCCTTCCTCCTCGTGGCGTCCGGCGACTTACTGGCAGCCGAGACCACGGGAGGTGCAGCGAAAGGCCGTAGGGCACCGGAAGGGCCGCCCCTGTAGCCTCCGTTTGCGACGTCAATCACGATACCTGTGCGCGCGAGAAAGTTGCGACCGAGAATCACAGGCACAGAAAAACCAGGGAAATGTACAAAGCGCTGTCGGCGTGCGCGATTCTCCCAACGCACAACCAACCTCGCAGCGCCGCACGAGGTGGTGGTACCGCTGGCGAGGTGGAAGGCAGTGTCGCAAGCTCGAATGCGGACAGAGTGGTCGTGCAAATGAGCCCTAACCTCTTTGCCGAACAGCGAGATCGAAGCCCCGCTATCCAGCAAGGCCGCAAACTCTCGGCCAGCGATCGTAAGGGCGATGAACGGCGCTGGCGTGGCTGAAATGTCATGTCCAGCGCGACACGCCATCGGTACCAGAGGTTGTGTTACAGCCCCGTGCTCTCTTACTGCGGTAGCCGCCGGCAAGGGGGAGCTCACCGGCGGCTCACCCCGTTTCCCGACGAGCGAGCTGGCCCTTGTGTCGGTTGGGGCGCGTTGCACTCGCGCGCGGTGTGACCACGCTCACGGCAGTTGAAGCAGACAAAATCCCCCCTCTAACAGAAGGGGATTTTGGTGATCTGTTCGAGCTACGAGGTGACCGTTCGCTAGCCGCAGTGGGAACTCCGCGATCGGATATTCCCTCGTGCACTGGAGCACGGGGTTTCCGTTCTTGTTCACGCTGCCGGGCAACGTAGGCTGCCGGCGCGTACGAGTACGGGTCCAGAGTTCAGTCCGACATGTCGAGCGCGTCTCTGCCTCTCGCGGCAGAGGCCGCCTCATGGTTCGGGGAACCCCAGTGTGACGAGTCACGACCAGCCCACGCGCAACGAGGCTCGAGAGACGCGGACGGCGGTGGCGGCGGGCAATAGGCTCGCACCGCCAGAATGTCGCCCTGAATATGCTTCGCATCGGATGCCAGCTCGTTTAGGTCACGATAACCGCGCTCCGAAGGTAAGCGGCGAATGTTGGATGAGCCTGACGTATGGCTCGCTCCACCTTCTCGGCGTCTGATGCCGTAGGATCGGCAAGTAGGTAGAGCTCCTGCAAAGCCCGAATGTACTCGAGAAGAGATTCGTCGGGATGTTGTGTGCGAAGCTCTAACTCGCGATGCATGGCGCTTGTATTCAGGAGGAAGGAATTCACTACGGAAGAGTGCCCTAAACTCCTCCATCGAGCGAGCTTGGTGGCCGACGAGCCGGTACCACCTCGCCGCTTGGGCTGTCAGCAACATGGGCAAAACAGAGCCTAGCATAACGCTGTTACTCAGCCGCGTAGCCTGCTGATAGAGGTGCAGCGCCTCGAGGCACTCTGTGGCACTGATGCGGTCCGAATAACCGCTGTACTCAGGCAGAGGTACCTTTAAGCTACTCGGAACGCTTGGCTGAGGGGACTCGGGGTCTCCCTTTAAAGCACAAGGCTGCGAGCGCACCGCTTCCAACACAACGTTTAGGAGCTGCGCCGCAGTTGCATGCAGTGGTGACTGCTCTGACGCGGGCGCGGCCGTAACAGGTGCGCGCGCCTGTTCCCCAACATGCACGTCCGACCGAAAAGGGCCAGTACACGGCATGAAGGAGGGTAGGGTTTGCGCTCCGACTGGTGCTTTAGGCTTCACGCGACTGGCAAACGGGTCGACAGCGGAGCACGGTGACCCACGTCCGTCGAAAGCATTGCCCACGCGAGTCTCAGGCCAGCGAGCGTCAGTGAACACGGCGACATTGTCGGTTAAGCGAGTAGGCTCGCAAACGACATCGTCAGCCCTTTGCGCTCGCGACCACGACGGGTCAGTAAGCGCGTTCCCGCCAACACCTGAGTGCCCCCGGTAGGAAGGACTGGGTGCGGCGATTTGAGGTGTCAACCGTGCTGCTGACGGGGAAAGGCCAGCGAGCGGAGACTGCGCCAGGGACGGGCCCGTAAGCGCGTGTCTCGAACAGCTGATACAGCCAGTTACTGGCTTGGCTAGGACTGTGGTCCTCGTTCAAGCGACTCGCATCACCGTAGGGGGCCCCGAAAAAGGGATCTCTCCCGGTGAACGAAAGCAGAGGGTTGCCGAGACGGCCGTACCTCGTGCTGTTGCAGCCGTCCGCCTCGAACGAGATCAAGTCCGTCGCCACAGGATCGAACAGGAACGAGCGCCTCGAAAGGGTCTGCTCTGAAGCCATGCCGAAACCAAGCTGGGGGCCAGTTATGTGGAGATAGGTTTGCACTAGGCTTGCCTACAATGCGCAACCGTGTAGGGACGCGATGTCCTCCACTGCCGCTGCGTGCGAAGACGTTGCGGCCAGGTTCGTCGTTTTCTCCGGCACAGCGCAGAAACCACGCACAAGGCAGTATAACAACAACGAGTTTATTAACCCAAGATGCAGCACAGTGCGACACTCACGGGCTTGCAGGCCGTATAGGGAACTCCGCAAGACCGAGCAAGTAAGCTTGGCTAGGGCGCGATGACTCCCGCACAAGGGCCGAAGTCAAATGCACAAACGAGAAGCCGCCTGCTTAGCAGCGCGTCAACCCCTCGTGCAGGCCTGAGAGCATCTGCCGCGACGAGCGAATCGTCGGGCGCAACACAGGTCGTAGGAGAGAAGGATGTCACGTGCGCCCAATGGGAAATGGCGCTGCGTTGTGACGTAGGCCCGCGCAGCGCACCAGTGCAGCGTGCCCTGACATGTTAGTGCGGGAAGAAGCCGACGGTTTACTGGCCCAGAAAAAGAGGCACCCTGGCAGCCATCTTGGTGGATGCCGGTGCTTGTGCGCTGTGCTGCGTGACGCCAAACATGCGCAAAAAAGAGTGTTTTCACAATCGTCGCTTGGCTTATAGATGGCGCTGACTGACACTCCTACTTCTAAATTCCCATATAAAACCCAAAAAAGTGGATGGAGGGAAGGCCGCTGTGGTAGCTCAGTGGTTAGAGCATCGAACGCGTTATTCGAAGGTCGTAGGTTCGATTCCTGCTCACGGCTGGTTATGTTTTCATCCACTTTTCTTTCTTCTTATTTACATTTCATTGGTTCTAATAACTTCCCCTGTACATTCCTTGGCATTGCTGTCTGTTAGATCTCATTAATATTGTGTTAAAACACGGAAAAACGAGCCCTTAGGTATACACTTCTTTCCCTTATTTCATTAAAAACCAAGGGTCTTGTACTGGCAGACTTGGTGTCATTAGGTTGTATACGAGGGACTGTTAATCAGCTGCCCGCTCATAATAAGTTCACGTGCTACATGACGCCAAACATGCGCATAAAAGAGTGTTTTCACACTCGTCGCTTGGCTTATAGATGGCGCTGACTGACACTCCTACTTCTAAATTCACATATAAAACCCAAAAAAGTGGATGGAGGGAAGGCCGCTGTGGTAGTTCAGTGGTTAGAGCATCGAACGCGTTATTCAAAGGTCGTAGGTTCGATTCCTGCTCACGGCTGGTTATTTTTTCATCCACTTTTCTTTCTTCTTATTTACATTCCATTGGTTCTAATAACTTCCCCTGTACATTCCTTGGCATTACTGTCTGTTAGATTTTATTATATATATATATATATATATATATATACATATAGTTATAAACTTCGAGAATTGTGAAGTATAGAAAGCGAAACAATAAAATGTCTGTTTAATCCTAACAGTTTCGGACGGTGGACCAGCCTTCTTCAGAGGATCTAAGCGAAATGATATAAGTTCCCGTAGCAGAGGGCCACCCTCACAGTTTGAAGCCCTCCAAAACGAAAAAAAGAAAAAAAAAAGAGACAAACGTGCGAACGTAGTATTTTTGTCTCAAAGGAAACTGAACGCAACCTTGAATAGTAGTAGCAGGGTTTGACTTTCGGTAAAATGCAAGTGACAACCTGTATAAAATCCTGTATAAGCTTCTATAAAAAGCTTTGAAACTTAAAGGATGCAGAATCAGTGTGAGGGTAGCGTGTTCATTTAACCATAAGGTTAGGCTTTGCAGTGAGGGTTTTAGTTCAGTTTATTCATGGTATAGCACCCCTCCACTGTAGTGAAACCACTCTTACAGGGAGGTAAATGCAGACTAATATACTGTACATTAATTACTTTAATTTTAATGCTTTGAAATTTTTAATAATATAAATTTTAATGAAATAAACTTCTAATAATGTAAAATCCGTTCAAATATTCAAAGTGCTAAAATATTCGCACAAGCCTAGTGTTACGGAATTTCTGTAGAAAGGTTTTTTACAGTATGTGTACCTTGAGGAAAATCTGCTGCAACTGTCTGTAAGAGAGTGAGTTGGGAGTTGGGGGGCTGCTGCAGAAAAACCGGGATATGAATGTGCGATACTCAGATGAAATGTTGCTTGATTCAGGACAGTTATGATCAAGTTAAGCTTTCCTGGAATGAAGTAATTACAAGTATTATCCCATGGTACTCCTTTGCTGCTGTCCGCTTATGTTTAGTTTAACTTGTGAGCAAGGAAGAAAAATTAAGGCAGCTGGGTTTATTGCAGTGTGCAACAATTTTTTATATTTTTGTAATGTTTCAGTAGCCTGCTATTTTGTTGTTCGTTTTTGCAAAATTGTATAAGCCACCACAAGGTATGGTTTAATAGAAAGGTGTTAGAATAGCATTTTTGCTCAATTTCAGCATAGAATTTCCTGCCATTATCATTGTGAATTGAAAAGTTATAAAAATGGTATGCTGCTAGGAAAGATTGGGTTCATATGAAAATTCTTAGATTTTTTTACTACGAAGTTCAGTACGAATTTTCTTAAAGGTTGTCCTGCAGACGTGTGTACATACATTTTGCTCTTCTATGATAATATTTAGATCAGAAAGGAGGACTGGAACTCATATTTTAAAAAATATGTATTAAGTCAGGTAGACCAAGCTGTCAGAGATGATATTGAAATCAGTGACACCAGTTTTATTTCCATCACAGAGGTTCTGGAACGAAATTGCAGCAAGGAAACATTAGTTGAGCTTGTCTTTTTCTGTTGGAATTTTTTTTCCAGCCAATGGAATTTAGAAAGAGAGCTTTTAAATCATATTTCACCCATGTATAAACCGATATCATGTAGGTCTGTGGGGTTTTCTGTTGTTGACATCTGTGACATGATCCTCCTACCACTTCATGTTGTTAGTTAAGGAAGCACACAGAAGAGAGTTTGGTGCATATTGTGTCCTCTGTCACACGTTGCAGACACCCGTGATCCTGGCCTTGGAGGAATGTATGATGTCTCTGCTTTGTCAGCGCAGTGAGAAGCTTGTGCAGCGTAGGCACCAGGACATCAAAGACCAGGCCGAAGAATGCAACATCGCAGGTGGTGACTTGTTAAAATTCATTGTAACACACTACTCTCTGTCGCTCTTTTACTCATGTTGTGCATGTATATATTGTCACATGGTCGAGATGTTGACAAAAGCAGCAGCTGGCAGTCCAAAATGAAACTGTTAATTTGGCTGAACTTGTGGCTGGTAAATAAAAAGTTAGATTACAGCAATACACATTGGCACTGATTGCAGCGTACAGGGCACGGCCATCGATAATTTGATCTGCAAAGAGGCGTGTCGGCATTTATAGATGCGGCAGCTAACATTCAAGTATTTTGACTGGTGGCCATGTTTGTTTGAGAATGAACTAAACTTTTGTGTTTGCTTGCTCAAGCCTATGAGATGATCCTGAAATACAGTCGACAACCGATAATTTGGACTAAATGAATGCGTCAGAAGAAAGCACTTGTATTGGCTCTTCAGTGAACAGGAGGCCGAAAAAGGCTGTCAATGCGTAATTTGGAATGCTGTCAGACATTCTGACGTGGTTTGAGTAAGGCATTATCAATAAGTGCAATAGGCCAGCAACGTACAACTTGTAGAGAAAGAAAGGGCAGTGTGTGGCAATATGCTGTGGGTAAGGCAAAAGCTTTATGAAAACTTTGCGCCCCAGGGGAGCTATAAGGTGGGCTATTTGGTGTTGATTCGTCTCCAATAGTTTGCTAAGACATAGGATGAATAAAAATCAGACGAATGAATATAAACATAGCATGAATGAAATTAAATGTCAAGATCATCAACAATTTTTCAACGTTTCTCTCAGCCATCCGAAGCATAATTAAAAACAGCCTAAAACCCGGCTCTTGCTATACAAGGACTTCTCACTGTCAAGGATTTGGCAGACTCCAGTTGGGAAACACCGCATCGCAACAGCGGAATGCACCAGACCACTTCGTCAGAGCCAGTACAGTTTTAGAGCAAGAACACAAGACTGTAAGAAAACAAGTCGGCGAGATTCTGCACTACATCATCATCCAGCCTTCTAAGAGTTTACGGGCATCTCCCGTGGTGCTAGTGAAAGAGGATGGGACTCTTATGTTTCTGCATCGATTATGGCTGCTTGAGTATTATCATGAAAAAGAACTTGTACTTTCTCTCGCGGACATACGATGCCCTGGATTGACTCCACAGCAAAAAGTATCTTCATCGATGCACCTCAGGGCCGCCTATTGTCAAATCAAAGTCGACGAGAGTAGGCTTGTGCAAATGGTGAGATGATTTTAGGTGACGATTTTAGGTTCGAAGCAAAGTCAAGAAGAATAGTAGTTTTGGTCGAACAACTTTAAATCGAATTTGAATGGTATATATATATCGCATACTATAAAGTAAAATGGGCATACTTGTCATGGCCCGACACAGCAGCACAATGTTTTTTTTAAAAAAGGGAGAAGGCCTGTGCAAATTATCATATTTTTGCATCAATAGAAGTGGAAACAACTTTGAATAGTAGCAGTATTTGAGTTGCGGTAGAATGCAAGGGATAAACTGTAAAATAAGTGACATTTTAAAATTTGCTATACTTTAGCATGCAAGTCGGTATAACAAGCTTTTGAACTTAAAAAAATGAATCAATGTGAGAGTAATATTTTTATTTAATATTGAAGTGAGTCTTCGTGGCAGAGCGGATTTCTTCTAGGCATGCGTTTTCACGGCTTATCACTACAATACTGCAGTGAAACTACTTTTACATGAGGCGTTTTCACGGTTTAGCTTTTCTTCACTGCAGTGAAACCACTTTTACAGGATGTTACATGCGGATTAATATGCATGTATTTGATCGTTCGAAATAATTTGAAATTTTCAATAATTTGTATTCGATTCGAAGCAAATTTGAGTGGTGCATTGTTCATTCAAATATTTGAAGCATTTGATTATTCGCACAAGCCTAGACGAGAGGTAATGTGAGAAGACTGCTTTTACAACAAAAGACAGCCTCTTTGAGTTCAAGGTCTTAGGTCTTTTGCTCAGCACCTGCGACTTTCCACAACGTTATGGATAGAGTACATCTGGGATTGAATTGGACACTGTACACAAAGCAATGAGCGCAGTAGCACTTCTGGTGCTATTTGCATCCCAGGCTTACTACCAGATGTTAAGCACTGGCATGTACAGACATAGCTGCTTGCATATTTACAATGCCTGCCCGGTCACTGTGCACCTGCCATGATGACTAGAAATGTATAGTATTTTTCTATAAGCTTGCTGTTTGTAGTACTTCAGGTAATAATAGAGAGTTTTTGAGTGGGGGCTCCAATCGTTTTGGGACCCAAAGAAATAGCATCGAGCCCACTGTGCATGCGAGGTACCCAAACAGGCTTTGGGTTTTGCATTGGGGACGCTATTTCTCGAATTAAGCAGCAGCTCCAAAGCCTGCCCCAAAAGCTTTGCGTCAGACAAACGTGATGGCACCCTCTGAAGTGACGACTCTCAGCTAAGACGGGAATGACATAAAATATAGAGGAAGTGTCCAAAGCGCCGCAGACCCAATTCAAAAACTCTTCGCTCCGGCTTGACCCAAAGCGTGCATACGACTTTGGTTCCCCAAACTTTTGAGCCTCCCTCAAAACTCCCTAATAACGTGATTGTTTGGGTTTTATGTCCCAAAACCACTAGATATACTTATGAGGGATGCTATAGTGGAGGGCTCAGGAAATTTTGGCCCCCTGGGAGGTTCTTTAACATGCATTTAAATATAAGCACACAGGGTTCATTGATTGAAATAGGAGAGTCACTTGATGTCAGCCATGTGTCCATTTGGGCTGGTTGGTACATCTTTGCAAACAGCTAACTATTGAACAGCATATTGAGCCCTTTTTCTTCCTGTCATGTACATGATCTTTGGGGAAAAGAACCAGCTCTGTCCTGTGTATCATCCTGTTTTTACCTTTTCATTATCCTGCTGTCTAGTGAAGTCACTGAAGTCAGAGTTTCTTAAAAAAATTTTTTCTTTCTGCAGTGAAGGGGATGCGAGGCCAGCCCGTAGAGGCTAATAATCAAGGCAGCCAGCAACGAAGTTGGCGGGCAGCCGAACGAGGAGGCCGCAGGTGGGTTTTATCTTCTTGAGATCACATTTGACAATAATATGCCGTCACTGCTAGTGCATTCACCCGTCAGTTCATAATTCGTGAGCTGGTCAGTGTATTTCTTTTGCCTGGCGAATTCGGCAAGAACAAACTGCGCAAGTTTACGTAAACAGGGCAAGTAAAATTAGCCAGATAATTTTATTGCCTACTTTGGAACAGAATCAATGTAACAGTACACTATGATTGCACAGACAGACATTTGAAAAGGCTTTTATATACACGCGTCAGAGACTATCTGGGCATTACCAGGAAGGGTTTACAATGGTAAATAGCCCTAGTACAGGGTTAAATAGCTGCTCCCACGGTCAAAAGCATTATTCCAAATGTGCTATTTTCCTACGAGCCCTCTTATCTTCACTTGCAGGCAGAACAGTCGACTGGTGAATTAGCCAGTTATTTTTTATCATTTGCTAATAAACCCATGGACAGTCATTCACGTAGCATGCAGTTTGCTCAGTGTTGACCTCACATCTTAGTGTGGTCTCATTTAGTCCATGCCTCCTTTTGCTGAATGTATTTATATGTTTCAATTGACTAATGAATTTCCAATAACTACTATCAAGAAATGGTTGTCAGAATGGCCAGGTAACCTGATGTGTTGTTTGTAGAGTGCGCAGACACAAGGCTCGTGAGGCCCAGCATCAAGGCTTAGCACAACCACGGAATTTGGTGCATCACGGTGGCATGTCCACCGATGATGAGCAGCCCGTTGCCGACAGGCTGTCCTTCGACAAGGAGCGAGGTGGGTTTGCTAATTTGTGATGCGGGCACGGCAAAGTGTTTTCATTTTTTGCTACAGAAGTGTAACTTAGCTTAGTTGTTCAAAAAGGAAAACTCATCTGTCTGTGTGTTCCACAAGTCTATAAATCAAACCCATATTAATTTTTGTGAAAATTTTGTAGCCAAGTAAAAAATTACTAGACCAAATTTAACCTTTCTTGAGCTGTAAAGCTTTATGGTAAAATAGTGTGAATGGCTGAACAACAAGAGAACAAACAGGAAAAAGTGAAGAAATTAAATACACAAGTTCTTAGCTCAGCTAGTCAGTTTACTTACACTGCTAAAAATTGAAACTTAACATTTTAGTGATATGTGATGCACATGCACACTTTCGTTTCTTCTGTTTTCAGTTACTTTCATACCTGTGTAGATTAGACTTGAATACTTGCATCAGAGCCAACATTTACCAGCCATATTTGCAGTGGCATGACTTCGTTGTCTTGAGCTCTTGCATACACTAATCATTATACTAAAGAATTTGACTTCGCATTTGACTTCCTGAGCACTGTACTTTATGACAAAATAGTGTCAACGATTAGTGCTTTGTCCTCTTTTTTTTCTTTTGCTCTCCAGTTGTTTATGCTGTTTTGCCATAACTCATCTAAACTGCTATAACTATAATCCTGTAGGTGTGCCTAGTTTTTTGGCCAGGCAGCCCGGGGTAGAATAATGCTGACACGAGAACAGAAACACTGGGCGTGACTTATTCCTTGGCAGCTGATTTAAAGCGGTTGTAAAATACTTTGCCATGATGTCAGCCTGGCACCTCAGTGAATGCCAGTTTCTTGGTTATCACTTTGCAGCAGGACTGATAGTTGGGCTAGTTGGTGATACATTATGGGCAGTACCAGTGCACAAAATCACGGGACAATGAGAAGAGAAACAAACAAGCGCTGCTTGTGTCTCTTCTCATCATCCCGTGAGTGTGTGTGCTGGTACTGCCCATAATGTATCACTTTGCAGCAAAAATCAACTAGTTCACCTTCTGTGCAAAGCTTTCTAAAAAATCTACATGAATTTCCTTTGCAGCTTAGTTCTTAAACTGAGTGTACAACAATTCTTCCTGTACGTGACCCTTCTTTTCTCGTTTATCCTCAATTTTTGTATGCTGTGCTCATTTTATTCAATCATAGCCTGCACAAACACTATCTTAATTGCAGATTGGTTCACATTCTCATTCAGCATCTCACTGTGCCTTGTGCAGTCGTACACACATTTTTTCGAATACCATTGTTCTGTTTAAAATGCTACGATCGATTCGCCAAGACGTGTGCAAAGCTTTATACATTTGTAAGTCTAGTTGATGCTTGTGTTAAGCAAACTCCTGTGATGTTGCACACATAAAAATAATTAGTGTGCTACTTCAGAAAACAAATTTTGCCTGCAGTTGGCCTAATTTGACATGTGCAGTTGTGTGTATAAGTTCACGCTTTTGGCCCAAATAGTTTTTCAGTAGTGAGGCAACACTGTGTGTCTGCCCTCTCTCCTGTATTCACTTTCCACATGCTGTTCGAGAAATGAATAAGCACCGATTCAGCATGCTTGCCATTTTGCTTATCAGTCTCCTTTCAGCAGCTAATCGGTGGGTCTGGGATTGCAGAGCTAATCCTGGATGATGCAAGGCACGTCTTTGAAGATGTAACTGAGCAGTTCAGCAGTGTGGCTGCCCTGAAGCAGAAGTTTGAGCGCTGGAAGCGAGACTTCGGTGAATCTTACGAGCAGGCATACATTCCTTTGTGCTTGGTCAAGCTCCTGGTGCCCTTTGTGCGACTTCAGATGGTTGCTTGGAATCCCATTGAGGTGGGACTTTTTTCAGATGCACTTTTGCATTGTTCATTGGAAAGGAACAGAGGGGTGAAGAATCAATGAATGGACTACAGCAATAGCTCAATCGTATGTGGTTCTGCTGTTGGTGTCAAGTTCTGATTCCTTGCCATGGGGGTGTATTCTTAATTAGGTGAAATGTGTAAACAATGTTTGGCTCCGCCGCGGTGGTCTAGTAGCTAAGGTACTCGGCTGCTGACCCGCAGGTCACAGGATCGGCTGCAGCGGCTGCATTTTCAATGGATGTGAAAATGCTGTAGGCCCCTGAGCTCAGGTTTGGGTGCACGTTAAAGAACCCCAGGTGGTCGAAATTTTCGGAGCCCTCCACTACGGCGTCTCTTATAATCATATGGTGGTTTTGGGACGTTGAACCCCACATTATCTATCTGTCTGTCTGTCTGTCTGTCTGTCTGTCTGTCTGTCTGTCCGATCGTCCGTCTGTCTGTCTGTCTGCCTGTCTGTCTGTCTGTCCGATCATCCGTCCGTCTGTCTGCCCCACCGCGGTGGTCTAGTGGCTAAGGTACTCGGCTGTTGACCCGCAGGTCGCGGGATCGAATCCCGGCTGTGGCGGCTGCATTTCCGATAGAGGCGGAAATGTTGTAGGCCCGTGTGCTTAGATTGGGTGCACGTTAAAGAACCCCAGGTGGTCGAAATTTCCGGAGACCTCCACTACAGTGTCTCTCATAATCATATGGTGGTTTCGGGATGGTAAACCCCACATATCATCATCTGTCCGTCCACTAGTCTGCTTGTCCGTCCGTCCATCCGTCTGTCTGTCTAAACATCTAAACAGTGCTTGCTTTCAGTGACATTCAGTTCAGTCAAGATTTAATGACAATCATAATGCTATCATCTAAGTATTTTTAAGGTGATCATTGAAATACACTCTAATAAAACTAACTAACTATATAAAACTAAGTAAAAAAAATTTGCTGCTGAAAGTGATTCCTGGGAGCACTTCTTGCAATAACAAGATCAATAAAAATTTGTTATTGTGAAATCTGGAATATTTGATCTCTGTCTATAGTGTGTCCAACATAGAATAGTCTTCTAAATAAAACTTATTGATCGATGTCTTTGTTTAAGGATAACAAAGATGCAGCTTGTCATGTACTTCTGCAACCTGCTTCCTGCCTGTTCTATGCAACTTGGTGGTCGATTCATTCTGTTAAACTGTAGCACAGTTTGTTGAGTGTGGTACTTTTGTCCCCAAAGGGTTCTATTCTACATATTGCTTTGCAGCATTTCATTAAAGCGATGTTTTTCTACTTAAAACTCAGAAGCAAAAAGGGGATCATAGAGCAAAGTTTGTTGTGTGCCAGATCAAAGTAATGCTTAAATATATGAAGTGTCAGTGTGTGCACTCAAAGCTCAGTGATATGGGAGATGTGTTGTCATTATGGTTGCCAGCTGTGGAGTTTTGGACTGGCCCGGACCCGCCAACATTAAATTGGCTTCGTTTTTTTTTATTCCCCCCCCCCCTTTTTTTTCAGAGCTGTAAGCGCAGGGTCATTCTGATCACGGGTATTTTCATGCCGCCAATTAGACTAGTAGGTTAGCTCAGTGTGCTATTTTTATTTGTACATCGGGTTTATTTGGCAGAAGAAAAGCAATGTTACATTAAATGGCACTGCATGCCAAAGACCTGATATGGCATCTATTGTTCAATGCTATTGTGATATTCTGGAGGCTCATCCCCCCCATTCAAGGGCCAGAACCCTAATTATCATCTTGGATTCGGTAATGTCAAAGTCTGAGTTTTAGTGTTGTGTATATTGAGAAAAGTAGAATTTAACCAGCATTTCTTAGAGTCTGCATTGTGTTCTCTTGTGAGCTGAACTTTGCCTAAGCTTCCATTCCTCAACTGTCTCAACTTTTCATTTATTTATTTATTTATTTTTATTTTTGAAATAGTGGGAGGCCTACACTATCTCACATTCCACTTCAAATTTTTACCGTGCTGTAAATTTTATGTCTGCTTTTTGTCAATTCTCAAAGTTCTAAGCTACAGCTTCTGCACAAGATATATTTTTGGGAGCAAATTGATATTGTCTTGCAGATGCTGTAGGTTCCAGCACGATGAGCTTATTTTTAGCGGGTGTATGAGAGGTAGCGAGCACAATTCGGAATGGTGGCAATGGACAATGATTGGTTTTATTTAAAACCACTTGGGATGACCAGAATCAGTATAGCTTGAACGATTATAATCTGTGCTTTCTGTATTGCCGTAGTCACTGGCATATTGTACGTTTTTTCTCAGCTGCCAATTTTGATCAGCAAGAACTCTGTCCTTGGAAGTTCTTCTTCACCTGCCCACATTAATCTAATTGCGTGGCAATACCTTGTGCAGAAGCCCGAGAGTCCTGAAAGCTGTGGGTGGTATGATTCACTCCTGTTCTGTGGTGAAGACACACCTGAAGACCCTGATCTGTGCCTCCTGCCCCGCATTGTGAAGCGTGTCCTCCTTCCAAAGAGAGCTGGTCTGTCAACTTTCTCTTTGTGAAGCAACTGTTCCGTGACAAGTGAGCACACTTGGAGTAAAAGGTGCACAACCGAATTGGCTGTGTGCTCGAGATAAAAAACAAGGAGCATATGAGTAAATTTGTAACAGCTAAGTTTCCATTTTATATCAAGCTTGTGTTGAGCTTGCTCCAGAAGTCCTGTCCTTCAACCCTTGTGGTTGTCTTCAGGTCATTGCTGCATTGAACAAATTTTACGTGTCTTGATAAGCGGTCTCGATCATGAGCTCTGAAACTGTTAATGAGCTTTGTGGGAAGTTCACTCTTTTGATGAAGCTCTATAAAGAAAGTAAAGGAAAAACCTTTTTTAGGACTGATACAAGACAGCTAGATGAATATATATATGTGCTAAAAAAGGCTAGACAAGTAGAAACAAAAACAGATTGATAGCACAGTGACAACATATAGTATGTGTCTCGTGGCTGTCGCTGTGTTGTCTCATGATGCACTTTAGTGAAACACAAAACAGTTTTCATCTTGATGCACATTTTGTGAAGCATAGAACAAGGCTACCAAATTTGTTTCAAAACATGTTGGCCTGAGTGTAACTGAGAGACTGTGTGAAATTTTACCTTACTAAACACACCTAATTGTTATACTTACTAAGGTTGGAAGTGACAGATGGAAGTTGTAAATTAGTTCGTTGTGCGCAGCACTAGCGAAAATGTCTGGGACCCCATGTCCAGCACCCAGACACTGAACCTGGTGTGGACAGCCAAGAAGCTGGTTGAGGATTACCCAACTGTCAATGCCCAGAGTCGGCACTTACAAGTTTGCCTCACTTTTCTTTGCTGTTTTTGTGTGCGTGTCTTCCTGTGCGCCTGGTACATCATTCTACTGTGTTTTCTTATCAAGGTGCAAGCTAGTGCCTCATCACTAGCTGGCCATGAAAAATGCAGTGCGCAATACAAAAATTTGCGTGATCTTTAATCAGGAACAACCTGGAATCAAGGTTACTAATTTCTTTTTTCAAATGATTCTGAAGAACTTGTTTTTTTTCCTTGTCGTACAACTTGCAGAACTTCATGGCCAAGATGGCTGCACGCATTGGCCGAGCTCTAGATGAAGATGTCTACATTCCATTATACCCTAAAGAGTAAGTGACACTGCTGTTTTTTTTTGTTGTGGCCTCACACATTCTGCTGTCTTTACAGGGTGTCGGAGAACAGGCCGGGCACACCTGCAGCCTTTTGTCTCTGCCAGTTTAGATCTTGCCTTAAGGTTTGTATTGACAGCGAGAAGACGAACAAGCTTTCATCTTATCAAAACAAAGCTTGCATAAATGCACACTAATGACATCAGTGTGTGCACCTGCCAAGGTGGCTAGTTAGCTAGCTGACCACCGCTCACATATTGTGCTCACGGCTCAAAAAACAAACTCTAGAAAATGAGGTTGCAGATCTCAAACTGCACTTACTCTCTTAGTTAGCTGGCTAACTGTGACCAAACTCTATGATTAGTTTGGTTTATGGAGTTTAATGTCTGTTATCAACCGAGCTTATGCGAGATGCCGTCAACTGCCATGGCTGGGATCGAACCCATGCCTTTCGAGTGAGTAGCCATGCACCGTAACTGCGGGGTCATCACAACAGCATAAAAAATGAATGTTCATGATATGTTGCAGCTTATGAAGAATGTGCCAGCTGGCAAGGTCTGCTGGCTGAAGAACCACTCAAGGAGCTCTCCCTGTGCAGCCTCTTGAGCCGTTATCTCATTGTGGCCCTCCAGACTGGCCTCTCTCAAAGGGACACAGTTGAAAAATGCAGTCGCGTGAGTGACTTGCCTTTCTATGGCCATTCTAAGGCTCATTTGTAGTTTATTTTGTTTGTTATTTTTTCCAAGGAATGTATCATTATGGTATTTAGTGAAAATTGTTTGATATTTTTTGCACTTGAGGAGGTTCACTTTGAATAAAATGTCCTGGGAAGCAACTGCACTGGGCCAAGTCTGCCAGTGCAGGCATTACTCAGTGATGTTTTGGTTTGACCTCTAGCTGGATGAGAGAAAGAAATTAAACGAATGGCTTCATGGAAAGTTGGCTTGCAAAAAAAAAAAAGAAGAGTTCGGCAGCAGTTAAGTGTGTCCATTGACTGCAATTGTGTCACATGCTTATGCAGCTGGTGTCAACGCTGCCGACGCCATGGCTGCGCGGGAGCCAGCTTCTACAGCTGGAGTTGTTAACACGCTTTCTACGACTCTACCTGCAACACCTGGAGGGTGTCTCTGGTTCTTCCAACCTGGGACAAGATATGCATGCAAGGTATATATGTGGCAAGTGTTTTGAACAAAAAAATCTTTGAAATGACTGTAGGATACCAGCTCTTTTGCATGTGATATTTTACAAACAAGCATTCTTTGAGTACTGTGATGGCACCTAGGAGGGCCAGTGCCACATGAGTAAACCTCTCTTTTTTTTCCCCAGAAATGCTCTAGAAGAAGTTGGAAAGCTACTGGCTTCACTTACAGACAAGACGAAATGATGAGATATATGTTGGAAATAAAAAGACACACCTTCACATTGCAGCATTCTTGCAGCAATGTGAGAGTGCTATATATGTAATGTGTGTTGTCACTTTTCGTTCTTCATTATAATTTTCTCGGTGTTATTTAAATACGTTGCCATTGATTGCAGTTTCAAAGTGGAACCGTCCAGTACCTGAATTTGTTTACGAAGCTGACATCTGACGGAGCCCTTAAACTTTGTTGTGTTGAATATTGCTAGTGACACTGCTGTATTTATTGTTATACAAGTATTGTTATCAATCGCTGTTCTCCTTCCGAGTCATGTTTGCCTGCATTAGTGTGAAATAAAACAATATTTGACTTGTTTGGTAGCCTGTGTTCTCCCTCCTTTTTTTTGTTGTTTGGCTTCTGCTTACACAATGTGCAGAAATAGCAAAGGCTGTTCGGTATGGTTATGATGCTACGTAATTTTGACTCCTCCATCCATTTGTCGTTGCCGCCCCGCCGCAGTGGTCTAGAGGCTAAGGTACTCGGCTGCTGAACTGCAGGTCCCGGGATCGAATCCCGGCTGCATTTCCGGTGGAGGCGGAAATAAAGGCCCGTGTGCTCAGATTTGGGGGCACGTTAAAGAACCCCAGGTGGTTGAAATTTGTGGAGCCCTTCGCTACGGCGTCTCTCATAATCGTATGGCGGTTTCGGCACGTTAAACCCCACATATCGATCGATCCATATGTGGGATTTGTCCTTGCCAGTGGTTCTGACGGAGTTCTCCCGTGTGCACAAAACAAAGTTTCGGTGGTTGGCCACCGAAACAGAGATTTTATTTTATTTATTTATTTATGAATACTGCAATTCCTACTAGGGATTTTCGCAGAGTGGGTTACATATATTACATGAATGCTCAATATGCAGACAAATTTTCAAAACAGGAAGATAAAAACACACAGAAACAAAAGTACGCACAAAGCAACCTAAGAATGCAAAAATTCGAATGTTTAAGGGGACAGAGCTTAATTGGCATGCTATATTAAACACTGTTATCGAGGCTAGAAGAAAACAATGTTAAGGATGGCTGTAAAACTTCGGTGTTGGTTAGTTTGTTCCAGTCGTTTATAGTTCGTGGAAAGAATGAATATTTAAAGCAGTTGTTACGGGTTGCATAGGGTGTTATTGTGCGCTCATGCCTTTGTCGAGTTGCATATCCAGACGAAAATAAAAGAATTTCAGAAATGTCTATCTTGTAATGTCCCTTTATTAGTTGATATAGAAATTTTAGTCTAGATATGCGGTTTCTTTCTGTTAGTGTTGGTAGATTAGCTCGAGCTGAGAGTCCCGTGATTGAAGTGCGCCCGAAGCTGTTATAAATAAAACGAATGGCCTTTCTTTGTACTCTTTCTAGCTTGTTGATATTAGTTTTGGTAAAAGGGTCTCGTATAATGGAAGCATAACCCAGAGTTGGTGTAACTATTGTTTTATAAGCCAGAAGGCAGACGGAGGGGGTTAAGAGTTTCAATGCCCTTCTGAGGAAGAACAGCTTACGCATCGCAATGTTAGTTACTCTATTAATGTGTTTCGTCCAATTTGGGTCATCTGTGATCCATATTGATCTCACCAGAGAAGGATTGGCCACCCTGGTGCAGTATCTGGCCACCCCCTCCCGTAGGCATTCGTCAATTAACTCACGGCCCTCAGTCCCCACCAGCTGGGGAGCAACTGACCACGGCGGCGGTCAGATCTGCAAAGCAGCAGAGGGTGCTAGGAATCTCTGGATACGGACAGGCCACCATTGGAACTTGAACTTAGCAACGTTTAACGTTTGAACGTTATCTAGTGAGGGAAGTCTAGCTGTCATATTCGAGGAGCTAGAAGGCATTAAATGGGATATAATAGGGCTGAGTGAGGTTAGGAGGACAGATGAGGTCTATACTATGCTACAGAATGGGCACGTCATTTGCTATCGGGGCTTGGCAGACAGAAGAGAACTGGGAGTAGGGTTCCTAATTCACAGAAACATAGCTGGCAACATAGAGGATTACTATAGCATTAATGAAAGGGTGGTAGGCATTGTAATTAAACTGAATAAAAGATACAAAATGAAGGTAGTACAGGCTTACGCGCCTACATCCAGCCATGATGGCGCTTCAGTTGAAAGCTTCTATGAAGACGTGGAATCGGCAATGAGTAAGGTGAAAACACAGTATACTATAGTAATGGGCGACTTTAATGCAAAGGTAGGGAAGAAGCAAGCTGGAGACCAGGCAGTAGGAGATTATGGCATCGGCACTAGAAACGCCAGAGGAGAGCTACTAGTAGAATTCGCAGAACGCAATAATCTGCGTATTTTGAATACCTTCTACCGAAAACGAGAAAACCGCAAGTGGACATGGAGGAGCCCTAATGGCGTAAACAAGAAAGAAATTGTCTTTATAATGACTGCACACCCAGGAGTCGTGCAGGATGTGGAAGTGGTTGGCAAGGTAAGATGCAGTGACCATAGAATGGTACGGGCTCGAATCCACCTAGACTTGAAGAAGGAACGACAGAAACTGATACGCAAGAAGCAAATCAATGAGCTAGCACTGAGAGGGAAAGTACAGGAATTCAGAGTGTCACTGCAGAACAGGTACTCTGCTCTTAGCGAGAAAACCAACCTTAGCGTAGATACAATGAATGATAATCTGACGAGTATCATCACGGAGTGTGCAGTGGAAGTTGGAGGCAGGGTAGCTAGACAGGACACCGGCAAGCTTTCCCAGGAAACGAAGAACCTAATTAAGAAGCGTCAAATCATGAAAGTGTCAAGTACAACAGACAAAATAGAACTGGCAGAGCTTTCGAAGCTGATTAATAGACGTAAAGTATGCGATGTAAGAAGGTATAACATGGAGAGAATTGAGCACGCTCTGAAAAACGGAGGAAGCGTCAAAGCAGTGAAGAGGAAACTTGGGATAGGCAAAAGGCGGATGTATGCACTAAGGGACAAAGAAGGCAAATTAACTACCAATATGGATAGGATAGTTAAAATAGCGGAGGAGTTTTACAGAGATCTGTACAGTAGCCGAGACAACCACGACCTTAATACTATAAGAACTAGCAGTAACCCAGACGACACCCCACCGGTAATGATAGAAGAAGTCAGAAAAGCTTTGGAGAGCACGCACAGAGGCAAAGCTGCTGGTGAGGATCAAGTAACATCAGATCTGCTGAAAGATGGAGGACAGATTGTTTTAGAAAAACTAGCCACTCTATTTACGAGATGTCTCCTGACGGGAAAAGTACCAGAGTCTTGGAAGAACGCTAACATCATCTTAATACATAAGAAAGGAGATGACAAGGACTTGAAGAATTACAGGCCGATCAGCTTGCTCTCTGTAGTATACAAGCTATTTACAAAGGTAATTGCTAGCAGAGTAAAGAAAACATTAGAATTCAATCAACCAAAGGAACAAGCAGGATTTATAACAGGCTACTCAACAATTGACCACATTCATACTATCAATCAGGTAATAGAGAAATGCTCAGAGTATAACCAACCACTATACATAGCCTTCATAGATTACGAGAAGGCGTTTGATTCAGTAGAAATATCAGCCGTCATGCAGATACTGCGGAATCAGGGCGTAGATGAAATATATATAAACATTCTGGAAGAAATCTACAGGGGATCAACTGCTACCATAGTGCTTCATAAAAAAAGCAACAGAATACCAATAAAGAAGGGTGTAAGGCATGGGGACACAATCTCCCCAATGCTATTCACTGCGTGCTTACAGGACGTTTTCAGAAGCCTAGAATTGGAACAGTTAGGGATAAGAGTTAATGGAAAGCACCTCAGCAACCTGCGCTTCGCCGATGACATTGCATTGCTGAGTAACTCAGGGGACGAATTGCAACTCATGATTACGGAGTTAGACAAGGAAAGCAGAAAGGTGGGTCTTAATATTAATCTGCAGAAAACGAAAGTAATGTACAACAACCTCGGAAAGGAGCAGCGCTTTGCGATAGGTAATAGTGCACTTGAAGTTGTAAAAGACTATGTCTACTTAGGGCAGGTAATAACCGCAGAGCCTAACCACGAGATTGAAGTAACTAGAAGAATAAGAATGGGGTGGAGCACATTCGGCAGGCACTCTCAAATTATGACAAGTAGATTGCCACTGTCCCTCAAGAGGAAGGTATATAACAGCTGTATCTTGCCGGTACTTAGCTACGGAGCAGAAACCTGGAGACTCACAAAGAGGGTTCAACTTAAATTGAGGACGACGCAGCGAGCAATGGAAAGAAAAATGGTAGGTGTAACCTCAAGAGACAAGAAGAGAGCAGAGTGGATTAGGGGACAAACGGGAGTTAAGGATATCATAGCTGCAATAAAGAAGAGCAAATGGACATGGGCCGGGCATGTAGCACGTAGACAGGATAACCGCTGGTCATTAAGGGTCACCAACTGGATTCCCAGAGAAGGGAAGCGGGGTAGGGGGAGACAGAAGGTTAGGTGGGCAGATGAGATTAAGAAGTTTGCGGGCATAAATTGGCTACAGCAAGCACAGGACCGGGTTAACTGGCGGAACATGGGAGAGGCCTTTGTCCTGCAATGGACGTAGACAGGCTGATGATGATGATGATGATGATGATGATGATGATGTGATCCATATGCCAAGATACTTGTAATGTGGGACTTGGGAAAGTTTAGTATGGGTAGTAGAGTACTCGTATTCTAAAGGATTCCTTTTATTAGTTATTTGCATAAACATTGTTTTTTCGAAGTTAATAGCCATTTGTCATTCATCACACCAGGAGGACACTTTTTGTAGAACATCATTTAACACGTGTTGGTCTGCGGGAGAGCATATTTCATTATGAAGTACACAGTCATCAGCATAGAGTTTGGTTTTAACAGGGATGCCATCAACAATATCATTAATAAACAGGAGAAAAAGAAGTGGTCCCAGCACTGAGTGCTGAAGAACGCCAGAGTCAACAAGCTGTCTATGTGAGCAGGAATCAGCAAAAACAAAAAATTGTTCACGTTTTGTGAGATATGCAGAAATCCAGTTAACTACTTGGGAATTATTGATTATTCTACCTATCTTATATATCAGTTTAGAGTGGGATACTTTATCAAAGGCTTTCGAAAAGTCCATAAAAATAACGACAGTCTGTGTTCTACTATTTATTGATTTGGCAAAGTCATGTATTGTTTAAAATAACTGAGTGTTTGTCGAATAACCTTTCCTAAAACCATGCTGGAATTTGGTAAGAACGTTATAGTTGTCTAGAAATTCGCAGACGTGATTGTAAATGATATGTTCCAGAATCTTGCATAACGTACATGTTAATGAAATCTGACGATAATTTTTAATGGAGTTCTTATTTCCGATCTTGTGAACTGGTTTAATTCTAGTGGTTCCCCAGTCTCTTGGTATTTCTCCATTTTGTAAAGACTTGCAAAAAATGACATGAAGGCATTTTGACACCCACTCAGCGTACCTTTTCAAGAAGCTATTAGGAATATTATCAGGCCCCGGTGATTTTTTGGCATCAAGCCTTAGCAGAAGATTAAATATACCACTTTCAGAAACAATGACATCAGACATCGATGGTAGGGAGGCATGAAACACAGGGGATATACCATTATCTTGGGTGAACACCGATTTAAAATGGTTGTTAAAGGCATGGGAAATTTTTGCACTATCGTGAGTTAGGCAGCCATCAACTTCAAATGTATCACATTCAGCGGAGTGTGGAGAAATCGAACACCAAAATTTCTCGGGAGACGTGGTGATGAAGCTTGGTAATGATTCACCGTAATAGCGCTTTTTATCAGCAGCTACTTGGTCTTTAATTTGTAAAGAAAGTTTCGATATTTCTTGCATTATAAATGATGTTCTGTTGTTTGTTAACCTTTTCTTTAAGCGCTTCAGTCACCTTTTAGATTGCAATGTCTCCCTCGAAATTCATGGGTTCTTACCCTCACATTTTTTTGTGATCTTGGGTACAAAACAATCGATACATTCATTCACAATGTGTTTCAATCTGTCCCAAAGGTGGTGTACATCACAAGTGCTATTGCAAAAATCATCAAAATTAAAGGAAAGCAGGTCAATTATTGACACATCATCAGCAAGAGAGAAATTCGGAAATGACAAAATTGTACGATTATTATTTATATAAGTATTGGCTAGAGTAAGCAACACGGCCTTGTGGTCTGAAATTCCCGGAACTACTTCGCAGTAACTTTTGGCACTAATGGATTCACTTACTAGAAAAAGATCTAGTACTGATTTGCAATTTTCTTGGATTCTAGTGAAGTCTGTTACAATTTGAAATAGGTCAAAAGTGAAAGCAATGTTTAGCATTGCTTCTCCCAAGTGATCATTGGGATTATTGAACGAGAAATTCGGCCAGTCTATATTCGGCAAGTTGAAATCTCCAGCCAGAATGACTTTGTCACCAGGTTTTATATTCGAATGTAGATACTCCTTTAACGATTCCAACATGTCAATAGACGAGTTAGGGGGTCTATAAACAACAGCTATTACATATTTAACCTTACCGTGGTACGCTTCGCAGAATATGCACTCAACGTCAGTCAAGTCAGACATTCTCACTATACGCAAACGTTTTTTAAAAAGAATGCAAACACCTCCTCCTTTGCTGCCTCGGTCTTCTCGAATTATAGTATATCCGGCAGGAACAAATTCGCTGTCGTATATTGATTCATGTAGCCAAGTCTCAGTGAGAACTGCGATGTCGGCATCGTGTACAGTAATATACTTTCGAGTTTGGCAGCTTTATTGATTGCACTTCTGCAGTTGATGTTCAATATTTTTAATGACTGATTTTTAGTACTATGTTGTCATGCTCTTTTCTTATTCAGCCTAAACCGTGTTGCCTTTTCCTCATTCCTACCAAAAAGCACACCGTCTACGCTTAACTTCTCAAAGAGTAATTTGACCTTAGCGCCCTGTTCTTTTTCTTGAGCTGCACTCCTCCACAACTGCTTCCGGATTTCCCGAATTCTTTTCGAAAAATCATCAGAGAGTGAAAAATTGGTGTTCTTAAGTTGAGGAGAAGCTTTTAGTACTGCCATTTTCTCACGGTAGTCGACAAACTTTACGATAACAGGTCGAGGTTTCGCAGACGTTTTTCGTCCGAGCCTGTGACACCTCTCAATACCATTCACGGTTATACTCAATATTTCAAGGAAAATGTTATTTTTGACTGTCGCCTCCAGTTCCTCGTACATCTCTTTGTTAGGCTCCTTTAAACCATAAATGATGAGGTTGTTCCGACGTCCCCTATTTTCCAAATCATCAACCTGATTGATATGTGGGGTTTAACGTCCCAAAACCACTAAATCATCAACCTTAAGCATCAGCTGTGAAATCTGTTCATCAAACTTAGACACTGAGGTTTCCAGAACCTTCACTTGATTAGTAACAGCATTTAGGTCAGTCAACTGTTTTTCAAATCTATCTAGACGTTCCGTTAAGGTTGAGAGCTTATCTTCGATTTTGTTTTGCGCGGTGAGTATGGCTTCAATTGTTGCAGTCATTTTACTCTGTCCCTCTACCAGTTCTAACAGTATATATCTATCTGTTTTCGAAGGCCCTCGATTAGCCTCTATGTCGCCGCAAGAAAAGTCATCAGGGAAACCAAGAACGCAGCGAAAAATGCACTTAACACAAAGTGGGCATGGCCGCAGAATCAAAAAACGGTCATCACTCCGGTAACATTTCGTATGCCGATAATAACTAACCTGCAGCACGAAGCAAAAGAGGTTGCTGAGCATGGTGCCGTGTTAAGTTTGGCCTGGAAATTCGTCTGGGCAGACGCCATGATGCGTAAGCCGGTCCACTGGAGAGGCTCTCAATCCCTTTGGCACCCAGTCTGCAAGACCCTGTCGAAGATTTGAGTAATTACCCAGACCAAGTGACAAGCGATGGCGAGTTCCTGACTTTCAACTACGGACCCTTTTGTCGTCTCTTCGAGCAGAAGCGGTGACTGATGCCCTCGGCGACTCATCGGGCGATGGGGAAGCTGGCGTGACCGGCGCCAGAGCTGACGGGGAAGCGGCGCTTATTTAATCCTCAATCAAGTAGCCGACCGGCCGACTGCCTATGCCCACCAGGCATTGTCCCTGCTCGCCGGAGGATGAGACGTCGTGTCGCCACGACATTGTAAACAGTTCCAGAGAGGACAACAAAGAAAGCATCTTCCTGGAAGAGACCGCGGCGGCCACCGCAAATCACACCGCTAGTTGAGCGAACCGATCGGCGGACCTTTTTAGGTAGGCTGTCAGGACCGTCGGACCTCTCGACTAACGGCACACTCACGACGAGGAAGAGCCCTGCTGGCGCCACCTTGCAGTGTAGTGTTCACGACTCAATATTGGACGTTCACGTGGACCGTGCATGCTCGTCCCCCTCACCTGTTGTGGGTGTGTGATTGGTGTTCCACTCGGAGAGGAGGAGCCCGACAGGGCTTAAAACGACGCCGCAGAGTGCTGGACGTCGCTCTGAACCATGTAACGTTCAACCACCACGCTCGTGGTTTGTGAAACCACTAACCTTTCTTTGCTGTAAATACATGTAAATAGTGCCATAAACCTGTTTTGTTTTCGTATCCTCGTTCAGTTCCTCCACCCAGTTACACCACGCTACCACAGGAGACCGGGTACGTAGAACCCCATTCGCAACAACTGATGGCAGCGGTGGGTTGTCATCATCTGCAACTTCCTTCGTCGACCTGTACAACTGGTGGCAGCGGTGAGATGCCATCAGCGAACTTCCTCCTTCAACCTTAACAACTGGTGGCAGCGGTGGGATGCCATCAGCGACCTTCCTTCCCATACCTTACAACTGGTTGGCAGCGGTGAGATGGACTTCACGACGGGGTGCTGTGCTGTGGTGAGTGCTCGGTCTTTGCTATAACTTCCAGGCTTCATTTCTTGAGTGTGCGTTGAAGCTGGATTGTGTGTGAGTTAGGGAGATCACCTATTTGTGTGTTAGAGGGATCCCCTACATTTGTGAGAGATGCAGGACCAAAGTACAACGGCAATCATGGAGGTGAAGACACTGCTAAAAGATGGTCTTTTGTACATTTGTGAAGACCTTGGTATTAAGATTAAGGAAGGAATGGGCAGGTCAGAAATTTTAGAGCTAATTTTGAAAAGCGCCAGTGTGGAGGATTTTGGGTACGCGTTAAAAGCTTTAAAAAGGTTGGAGGAACGAAATCAGGAGCGAGAGAGAGAACGGAAAAGAGTAAAACGGGAGCGAGAGGAACGGAAACGAGAGGAACGCGAAAGAGAGGCACGGGAAAGGGATAAAAAAGAGCGTGATCAAGCACACGCCTTGGTGCTCGAACAATTGGAACAGAAAATTGAGGCAATGAGGCGGAAGTTTCAGCCATTCGCAAGTGTAGCGCACGAGAAGTGCGAAGTGCAGCCCAGAGCTTTAGAGAAGGCTAGCACGTTTAAGGATAGCAGCAGGTTCGATGAAGAACCGAATTTGAGTGCTGCTAAAGATGCTGCGCTGCGTAGAGAGGCCAACAAAGGCCAGAGCGAGTGCGACGAGGTGCTGTGCCAGTTAAATGCTAGCGAAACAGCTAGGATAGCTGTAGAAAAGCTGGTACAGACCTCAACTGTGTTTGTCGCGACGGTGGATCTTGCAAACAATGTGGAAGTAATCAAGAACACCGGAGAAAGCTCAGGAGAAGCAGCCAAAGTAGAGAGTGAGGGCAACAACGCGGTTGCAAATAGCTCCCAGGAATGCCAGCGAGATTGTTCAAAAAGCTGCATTGTTCCTTTTTGTGTTAACCTGTCCGCCAGTGCAGTGTGTGAACAGAAATATGATTCGGCCGAAAATCATTTAGACTGCGTGAATGAGGCAGCAGACAGGAGCAATGAGAGTGTTAACGAGCTGGAGGTGCGGTTGGGAAGCTCGGAAACGAGTCGCAAAAAGCGGCGTAGACGCAAGAGACGTTGGATAGCTGCGAGTGAGACAAGCAGCTCTACGCGTGTTGAGAAAGGTTCGAAGCCTATTAGCGCAGCAAGCAGAACAAGGAATTTTGCGTCGGCGTCAAAGTTCATTTGTATGCGTCTGAACTGCCGGACGAAAGAAAAGGGAACAGCGGGTCAATCGCAAATGAAATCAAATGGGAGGCACCAGGTTAGTTGGGTGCGTGAGTACAAAGTTAACACAGGTGAATCGGCGCGACATGGCAACAGTGTTAGGAAATCGAACTGCCAAAGTAGTGTGGCAGGTGGTGCAGAAACACCCTTGAGCTGTAGAACGACCAATGACGCAACCCGAGGCGAACTTCCTAGTAGTGGGGAAAAGTTTGGTCACAAACGTTGCCGCAAGAAAGCGGAGCGACTAAGGAATATAAAAGGTGGCAATCGGCCGGGCAAACGGGACAAGGGTAGGTCATCGGCCAGTTCAACAAGGTCTTTGTGTCGTGCAGAAAGGCACAAGCGGCGAAATGGTAGTCTACAGCGTGCATCCTCGCGATGGAATGTGCGGTGGAGATTTCGGGCTTTGCGTGGGCAAGAGTGTCGAACATGTGCTAGAAGAAGGGCCACAATCGTTAAGCACCCCACGGGAGCCAGCCCAAAGAGGGCATGGCCACTCTTTTCCACGCATTGCTGGAGTCCCCTCCGCCAGTTTGACAGAAGTCTGCTAAAATCGCGAATGAGGCGTAACGCTGCCGTTCAGCTGGTAGCACGTGCACGTTGTGGACTCGGGCGTTCTCGAAATCCGCCAAGACCACGACCGCCACGAGTGCGATTGAAGTGAGGGGCAACTGTAAGCTGCTGAGTCGGACAAAGGAGTGTTCTTAGAAGCATGCTGTTTGCTTATTTTTGGTTTTGAAGTAATACTCCTTTGTCATCTCCCCGGCTAGTTCGTGTAGCAGCAGTTTTTCCCTTCTAGATTTTTTAAACGCATTGTAAGTGTTTTAGTTGAGTTACTGGAAACTGGCCGACGGTTATGTGTGTGATTGGTGTGCTAACGCTCTTTGGGTGAGAGTATGATGTCGTGCTAGGGCGCACAGCAAAGTCTTGTGCGTTCTTTAAAAACATGGGCTGACATGAAACTAAATTCAATAAAATGAGCGTGTTAGTACACGAGTTGCATTTCCCTTTGTTATTTTAGTATGTGCTCAGGGATCAGGTGAATTATTTAGCTGAGCCTTATGTTATACCGACCTTTGAGGCTAGAAATACATTGTTTTCTTTGGCGTCAGGGTGTCCTACAAGTAGGCACTCACGACTACGTTAAGTTTCATGAGAGATTAGAGAATGCGCCCAGTTAACTTGTGTATAGGGTCTGGCAGCATTCGTGTTAAACTTTTGTATTTGGTTGTTTCATGAAATTAGTCATGAAGTTAAATGTAAAGTTACAACTTAGAAGTGCGGGTGGCAGGAAAAGGCTAGTTTTGAAGGAGTGGGATTACGGTTATATGGGACCAAATTATGCTTGCCTTTGTGTGCTTTTCTCACACGGCAATTTGTTCCATCTTTGGTAAGCATCTCCACATCCATGATTGTTGCAACTTTGGCGGCACCAAATTGTCTCAAAATTTTAGCGTACAGGTTTTCCTTTTTGTGTTGAGAAGCCTGGAGGGTTTTAAGTGGGTCCAATGTGCTTGACTGCAGCATGGTATTGTGTTGTGTGGTTCGCCTTGCTGTTGTCAATCATTGTGAGCTGATTTGGGAGTTGGTTTCGAGTTCGCAGCTGGAGGGAGAAAGGCAGGCCATCGTCCTCGTCACCAACCATTCTCTTCGTGCCCAGCGGTTGGGAGCGCTGGCCAGCCGAGATTTTCCGGGCGGCAGAGGAGCTGTCAAGTTTGGCCTGGAAATTCATCTGGGCACACGCCATGGTGCGTAAGCCGGTCCACTGGAGAGGCTCTCAATCCCTTCGGCACCCAGTCTGCCAGACGCTGTCGAAGATTTGAGTAATTACCCAGACCATGTGACAAGCGAAGGCGAGTTCCTGACTTTCAACTACGGACCCTTTTGTCGTCTCTTCAAGCAGAAGCGGTGACTGATGCCCTCAGCGTCTCATCGGGTGACGGGGAAGCTGGCGTGACAGGCGCCAGAGCTGACGGGGGAGCGGCGCTCTTTTAATCCTCAATCAAGTAGCCGTCCGGCTGACTGCCTATGCCCGCCAGACATTGTCCCTGCTCGCCGGAGGATGAGACGTTGTGTCGCCACGACATCGTAAACAGTTCCAGAGAAGACAACAAAGAAAGCATCTTCCTGCAAGAGACCATGGCGGCCACCGCAAATCACCCCGCTAGTTGAGGGAACCGATCGGCGGACCTTTTTAGGTAGGCTGCCAGGACCGTGGGACCTCTTGACTAGCGGCACACACACGACGAGGAAGAGCCCTTCTGGCGCCACCTTGCAGTGCAGTGTTCACGACTCAATATTGGACGTTCACGTGGACCGTGCATGCTCGCCCCCCTCTCCTGTTGTGGGTGTGTGATTGGTGTTCCACTCGGAGATGAGGAGCCCGACAGGGCTTAAAACGACGCCGCAGAGTGCTGGACGTCGCTCTGAACCATGTAACGTTCAACCACCACGCTCGTGGTTTGTGAAACCACTAACTTCTTTGCTGTAAATACATGTAAATAGTGCCATAAACCTGTTTTGTTTTCGTATCCTCTTCTTGTAAGCGTTCAGTTCCTCCACCCAGTTACACCACGCTACCACAGGAGACCGGGTAGAACCCCATTCGCAACAACTGATGGCAGCGGTGGGTTGCCATCATCTGCAACTTCCTTTGTCGACCTGTACAACTGGTGGCAGCGGTGGGATGCCATCAGGGACCTTCCTTCCCATCTCTTACAGCCGGTTTCGCTGCCGCCTTGCCCACTGGCGATGCCCGGTGGTCGTCCGTACTTTATAGTGCTTCGGTCCGTCACGTGATGGCACATCATCGACGTGGTCATCCATGTCGGCGCAAGCGCAGCTCTGCAGTGCAGCGATGAGTCAGCGATGATGCAGTGTGTAAATCCCTCGCTATCAGTAGACAAGGTCCCGTCAGGCACGCCGATGCCGTTCGCACATGCCACCCCAGGATGGATAGCGGATAACATCAGCCGCGCCGTAAAAAGGACCTGCAGCACGAAGCAAAAGGGGTTGCTGAGCATGGTGCCGGTTTCGCTCCTGCCATGCCCACTGTCCATCTATCCATCAAATTAGTATTAGAAGTGTTACTTGACCACGTGTTGAACTGAGGCACTAGAAACGCAGCGTAATGGCGAGCGATGCATACATTTGTTTAGGTAATGGAGTAAATCGTCTACTCTATCCACGGATTGAGCGAGATGATTCTGGGAGAAAAAAGCGTTAAGCACAGCAGGCCTGGCCGCGAGGCGATTCGGTCCGAGCGGCACGCGATGGTAAATACATGAAGGAAGGTAAAATAGGTGACGACGACTTTGCAGAAAACGACCCTAAGCTGGTTGGTTCATAATCATGAGATGCGAGGAGAAAGTACACGAGACCACGGTAGGGCTAAATAATCAACGAAGGAGGTCGGGACCGCCCAAAAAGCGCGTCACAAAGTGCGACAAATTTTACGAGTACATTTTCCAACGAGCAGTGCACGTAGTCAGCTGAAGTACCACACTAAGGTGCTGCAGCAGTAAAGAAACAATAAATTGATCTGGACTGCTATCAGATTTCGACAGTACGCCGCTCCACACCGTTCATCGCTTTTGGGTGTGCGTTGTATGGTATCGGATAAAAGTTACTGACTGGACGTTCCAGAACAAATTCGGGACATGCAGTTGCTCCGACAAGGACTCTGGACGCTGCATGACGATAGTTATAGCGCGAGAACAGAACGAAGACACAGATCGTCATAACTCTAACTGTAACTATAACTGTAATGTCGTACCAACTAGCCCAAGCTGCCACACTTCTAAGCTGCATGAAAAATCTGGACAATTCCGCAAAATCCGGGACGGTTAACCGTCCCGGATTTTGTTTTTGTGCGGTCCTTCTCATTCTTCTTGTATCTGTGCTTTGCATGCCTGTAAATGGCTGTACTGCTGGTCTGTCCATGTGAGCAGGGATCTGTGTGCTTGGAACAGTTTGCTGACCAAGGCTACTAACAAAGTCATATGCCTTAAAGCACTTACAAGAATCACATGTCTTTCTCCACTTTAAAGAGTATTATATGAAACAAAGTCTGATTTAGCAGTCTCAGATAAGCCTGTTTGTGCAGCTGTTATGCTAGATACACTGTTGTCCTCTATGAAAGGGAACCCGTGAATGCGTGGCTTGTTTTCTATTCCGGCTGCCTACAGCGCTTTCAAGTGACAACTCGAGAAAATGTGTGCTTTTGGCATTGTCTATTTGCAAACAAAATAAAGAGTAATGGCTATTAGACAAGCGCTGCTAAATTACTTTCTCGCTCTGGCCTTGCAGCGGGCGACGTTGCCATGAGTAGACCTACATTCTTTAGCTGTCAGTTGATGGCACTGTGGGCAGCTGCCACAGAGCGCAAGCAATGCGCTCGCGTGTTACATTTCATATAGAACAACAGTGTTCATATGTTTACCTTGAGACGCCCCGCCGCGGTGGTCTAGTGGCTAAGGTACTAGGCTGCTGACCCGCAGGGCGCGGGTTCAAATCCCGGCTGTGGCGGCTGCATTTCCGATGGAGGCGGAAATGTTGTAGGCCCATGTGCTCAGATTTGGGTGCACGTTAAAGAACCCCAGGTGGTCTAAATTTCCGGAGCCCTCCACTACGGCGTTTCTCATAATCATATAGTGGTTTTGGGACGTTAAACCCCACATATCAATCAATCAATGTTTAGCTTGAGACAGTCATCAAGGTGCAAAGGTGAGGACTATCTGCCAAAACACTGTTAAATTTAGCATTTTGTCATCATGAAATCAAGAGTTTGATGAAAACTCGTCTGGATGGGAATACTCATGGTCAAGGTAAAATGAATATGCCAACCGAAAATGAAAAGATGTTTAGGCTCCCGTGTGCTGGGAGCCAAAACGTATAGATTGTGAAGAAGGCCCCCGTATGAGAGTCAAGATGCCGTTTGATTATTAAGCTCATTTCGTATTAGATCGGAGCATTCGTTTTACCTCTCAACATTCAAACATCATGCGTACAATTATTCTAAATGGCATATATGCAGTAATATCTCATGCTATTTTTTTAGAATTTTAAGGACACAAAAAAATGCTTCCATTTTCTCAAGTATTAACAGTCCAAAGTACCTCTCTTTGGCAAGGCAGTACCTGATGATTAGCACTTATTTAGAATGGATAATTTCTAAGATGTAGTGGTGTCCCATCTATTGCACTGCAGTGCTGAGCTGGAAAAGGCTCTTGTTCTTCACTAGCTTTTGAATTTCCTACTGCCACGAAGCGTATTGTTCACAGTTTTCACGCGAAGCGCTGATTCGCGGTACGACCACCACATTTATATTTTCGTAGCAGGATCAATGCTATCCCGACGTGCCTTAAATGGCGTTCTGTTGGCAAGGCATCACTCTGAGATAAAGATTGCGACCAAAGTTTTTAGATACTGTCAGTTGAGCAAGCGCGCGTGGTTGCAGCGGCGAAGAGCGGCCGCCTCCCATATCCGGCGCAGCAGTGACGGTGCTGTCGCTTTGGGATTATTGGCGAAGGAGCGTCGTCTGCTACCTCTGTATGCGAAACAGCGGGACAAAGTTTTTAGATACTGTCAGTTGAGCAAGCGCGCGTGGTTGCAGCGGCGAAGAGCGGCCGCCTCCCATATCCGGCGCAGCAGTGACGGTGCTGTCGCTTTGGGATTATTGGCGAAGGAGCGTCGTCTGCTACCTCTGTATGCGAAACAGCGGGAAATTCGTTTTCAAATGCGCGAATCGTAGTTAAAGCAGCTTCATGAAGGCCAAATGAGTACTACGTAGTGATAAATAAGGGCCGCACCTATACCTAAGAAATGTATGATTATTCCTTTGCCTGCAATGACTCAGTGGTGTGGCCAGTGGGTGGCACATCGGGCAAATGCCGTCATCCCCCCCCCCACCACCACAAAAAAATCTTTTTGCTTTTGTTTACTGAGCAAAAAGTGACACTCATCAGACCAAGATGGTGCCCCTACCCCCCGAAAAACAATTCTGGCTGCGCCTCTGCAATAAATGAGGTTCATCTGCTCCTTCAGGTAGTGGACGATTCTAAGCGAACGAGCCTGTCGTAATACTCATCATATAAATTGCGTGTTAGAATATATTTAGAAACAGATGTGCTTTTTTTCTTTTTTGAACAGCTAACGAAAAATAGACAGACCACATGGGCAGTTTTGCCCGAATTAGCGCCACAATCATGCTGTGCTTTATATCAGTGAGCTTGCAAGCCTCACGCTGGCACAGCTGACATAAATGGTGTAAATTTTATGTGAAGATGCATTTCATACACAAACTCCTTGGATTGTAGCTAAAATTGTCCGAGGAGTTAGGAGAAGGGCTTCCAAAGTTATGGTAGACTAATTTAAGAAAAACTAGAACACAGTGCAATAGATGACACACAGCCAGTGTTTAAATACAGCCAGTATTTAAATAACTTTTATTTGGAAAAGCTCTTTCACAATTTGTATTTCACACGTGATGCGACGATCAAGCATGCTTGAGTGAATTAGCAGTAGGATAGCAAACATGCCGACTTGCTGCGCGCCGGGCTGTCAAAGTAGAGACGCCTCCGAGGAAAACACCTGCGATCGGCGGCACTTCTTCGAACTCCAAATAACCGTGCAGTTCCAAGGCCTGGACAGCTGCTATTCTACGAGGAGCCTTCAGGCTATAGTCAAGACCTACATTTCGAATACGAGGACCTAACCCCTCGCTGCGAGCACATAGGTGGAAGCGTCAAAATTCAATGTGGCACTTGGCACTTGAGCCCGGTGCTGTTGCTCGAATTTTCCTGAATATTCCTGCACACTTGTCTAAATCAGCGGCATTAAAGCGCGAAAGGGAACTCCCGAAACTAGAAGAAACCGCGAAGTTTCAGGGCCGTGTGTCAACCGCTGGTGGCGATGTGTCTGGCGTTAACATGGAGTACTGCTATGTTGATGAAGCTACTGGCGTCCCCTCTGATTCAGAGTTATGTCCAGAGGTAGCTGCTTGGTTGCCTGCAGTACAAGACCGACGAAAGTTTCAATCCAGGAATGTCGAGCTTACCCAAGAAGTTCTTTTTTTTTCAAAGTTGTTGAAAAGAAAGGTATTGTCGAAATGGACAAGGCAGTGGTGGTAGCAAAAGACTTCACGTTTGTCCTCAGTTGTAAGGGGAAGCTTGTTCTCTTGTGTGCATACAGCAAACATGGTTTGGGAAGCCAGCAGAAACTCACGAGCTTGCAGATGGTATCAACTTTTCTCAGTTATGTTCATCAACTGAAAATATACACGGGCTGTCATAGCAGCTGATTCCTTTAGAATTTGACCACAGCATCAACCCCGAAGATCCAAGACGTGTGGAGGATCACTTTCGGGCTGTCCCGGAAAGACTTATGCCCACCATGCAAGAACACAAGAAAGAATCGGCAAGCTCAATAGAAGAGAAAAAAAGAGAAATCTACAAAACCAACGAAGCTTCACCAGAAATTAAGCTCGACTACTAAACACTAAAAAAGACAGTCAATAGGGCCACAGTGTAGGAAAAACGTGTAGAACAACATTTGGAAAATGAAAACACGTCTTTCCAAAGGTTCTACCAGTCTAGTGGACTAACTGATAACCGGCCTCTCTCCAGCACAACTGATATTCCCGACTTCTTTGAACCGAAATTCGCAAAGCATTCCCTTGATAATTAATTTGTTTAAGGCGTAACGATCTTGGCAGAGGCAGTATGTTTTCCTTTCACATCTACCTATATAAGCAGCAGCAGGGCTCGATATTTTAAGGAGCAGACAAGTAATCAGCCACTCGATTTCGTAGCACAACCATCTAGCTGACATTGCTTTGAAGCTTTCAGCGCAGCACAAATAGCGACTTTGAAAAAAAAAACTTCCAGGATAAGCTCGGCCATCCATAATTAGAACATTGTTTGGTCTTGTAATATAGGGAACCAAGGTGCTAGCTTTGTAGACAACTCAGGATCGGAGGGGACGCCACTAACTTCGTCAACATCGCCGTTTTCCATGTTAACTTCGACACATAGCCACCACTTGCGGACACACGGCCTTCGAAATTTGCGGTTTCTCTAAGTATCGGTGGTTTCCTTTTGCTCTTTGATGCTGCTGCCTTAGACAAGTGTGCAGGAATATTCGGAAAAATTCGAGGTATCGCACCGGGCTTAGGTGTCCACATATACCACATGAAAGTTTCACGTTTCCCTTTACGATGTGCTCGCAGCAAGTGGTTAGGTCCTCGGATTCGACATGTAAGTCGGAAATGTATGACTCGACTGTCACCAGGAAGGCTTTTCGTGCAATAGCAGCTGTTTATGTTTTGAGAACTGCAGGGTAATTTTGGGGGTTTGAAGAAGTGCCGCCGATCGCGTGTTTTCCTCAGAGGCATAGCCACTTAAACAGCCCGGCGCGCAGCAGGTCGGTATGTTTACTATGTTAAACTGCTAATTCAATGAATCATGCTTGATTGTCGTGCAGCATGTTAAGTACTATTGCGATGACCGACATCTAACTGTCTCTTCAAGCTCCCGCCACTGTGGTCTGAGCAAGCAAACTAAAAAAAAAAAAAAACGCTGCCACGGGACCGCGGGCTCTTCGGAGAGGATACGAATTGGAGCAGCCTTTAGAGCGAGCTTTTTCAACTGACAGTATGAAAAACGTTAATTGCGTCTATAAAGAAGCCCTTTGTGATTTCTCAATGTTAATGTAACCACATCTACTTAATAGTTCTTTTTCAAGCACCCAGTCGTGTTATCACACTTATCAAACACAAAAAGTGACCGTCGTCATTACAAGTTGTTGCAAAAGGTTATCACACGACAGTGTCACCCTGCGATGTTATAAGGTCAAATAACGCACGTGCCATTGAAGTGTCAAACCCAATCGAGATGCAGAAAGCATCGGCAGGTGGGATGGGGAATCAACGCAGAAGACGATCACTTTCGAGTCCCAGTCATGTCCACGTCGTCTTAGGCAAACGCATAGGGGACCACGCAGCTTCCATGCTCGTAGTCTGGCACAAAGTGCACATTTCGTCACAGACTGGTGAAACAGTACGTTACTCTATGGGTGAAGTACGTTGAATGGCCCGCGTAGTGAAACAAAACGTTGTTGAGAAATATTGATAAGCATGTTTCAGAGTATAAGTGCGCTAAGGCTTCTTTTTTCGTTTTTTGAGACAAAATGCAAAGCACTGCGAGAGGTAGAGAGCACCAAGTTAATGTCCACGGAACAAGTAACGCGTAGCATAAACTATATTCTCACGTTTGACGAATGTAAAAACTATTTTGACAACACTGCGCTTGCAAAATGTTGGCAACGCTGGCAAAATGCGATAAAGTATGGCAACACTGCACATAAACTTCACAACTATGTTCACGGAGGAAACCTTTTCCTTCCTCCGTGACTATGTTTGTTATTAGCTAGATTTGGTACATTATAATAACATTCTGGCAACGTGTTTTTTTGTCTTTGTCATTTTTAGGAGAGTCTCAAACTTAAAAACGTTCAGTTACATGTTTTTATTTAAATACAACACTTTAGTGCATATTTTAAAATTTAACGTACCTCTTAACTTTTTTATTATGGGCACAGTTTTATTGTTTTGCTGGCGGAGTTGTCCTGGTCTGGCAACCCACTGCTGCGAGTCTGCGACTCTGCGATTCACCTGCACCAGTCGGAACCGGTTCACGGCTGTGCACACGAAGTTCAGAAATTGTGCAGCGCGAGTTCAGTGGTGCAGGCACAGCGCGACCCCCGAAACGAATGACGATGTGCCAACAAGGTGCAGGCCTTATTTCTGTTCGCTTAATTTACACTGTTCAGTGAACACTGAACGATGGCGAACCGCACATGTGGACAGTTCATGAGGCGCAAACATCTTGGCAAAACACACCGCGTTAGTAGAGGCGGGTACGGCGCCTACGCCACCTACGTCTAAGTGCTGCGTCGTCTGCTCAGCTGTACGCGCGCCTGCACCAAGCCGGCACCGTCAGCGAAGGAGGTGCAGGAAAATCGTGAACCGGTGCTGCACCTCTTCTGCACCTTTCGAAACGAATGGCAGGGTTCAGCGGTCGTCATTGCTGCACCGCTGAAACGAATGGTAAGGTGCAGCACCTTGTGAACTGGTTCACGTGGTGCAAGCGAATCGAACGGACCTTTTATTGGATCATCATGTTTGGAAACAAACAAAGAGAAAAAAAAACAACAACAAAGAAAAGCATCGGCGGCAGCGTGAGCCGTGAAAACAGAACCATGTGTACGAGGTGAGACAATATAGGCCTTAGTAGGTGATCAATACGTAAAGTTCTGATAAGCCGCCGAGAACTCTGGACTATGGCAACTGGTCTGACACTATCCGAAGCTGTGTGGGAAAACGTCCGATTGTCGGGAACGTAGACGGCGAACCCTTCGGAGGCGTGCGAGAAGCTTGAACGCGCTAGGATAAAGTCTGAAAGCTAGGATGAAACTAAAGTACCCCTCGACATCGCATGCAGAGACGTCAAAGCTCACTTCGTCGATGTCGTGAAAATGCAGCAAGTATTTGGTGACGAACAGGATCACTGTAAGCACAGATCATTTACGTGATCCTTGCAGCATGCGAGTTTGTAAGCATGCCTGTACGTTACGCCATTGCAGGTTCTACTTCGCCTGTACGAAGAAACCTTTATCCCCTCGATAGTGGTCCGGCGAAAGGTGTCAGCTGGGAATGGCGGACGAACAGCGGAAAGTGGTACCCTTAGAGCGTGCATCTTTCTTGTCTCATTGAAAAAGCCAAGGCGCACGTATGTAACTTCATTTTTCAAGTTGCGTTGTTGCATGTAATGGTCAATCTCAAAATGCCCTTAGTGTCCCCTTACAACAGCACGGCTAAAAATCGGCATGCCCCGCCGCGGTGGTCAAGTGCTTACGGTACTCGGCTGCTGACCCGCACGTCGCGGGGTCGAATCCCGGTTTCGGCGGCTGCATTTTTGATGGAGGCGAAAACGCTGTAGGCCCGTGCGCTCAGATTTAGGTGCACGTTAAAGAACCCCAGGTGGTCGAAATTTCCAGAGCCTTCCACTACGGCGTCTCTCATAATCATATGGTGGTTTTGGGACGTTTAACCTCACATATCTATCCAAAAATTCAGTGTGGGCTCGGGTCACCGTAATTGCTAGTACCTATGAAAAAAAAGGTGTTCTTTTAACTGGTTATAACTTGTTTCTATGTTGTTCATTTCAGCTACCATATTACGAATCGCTCATTAGTCGTTCTGAAAGGCATATAAAAGTGTTTATTATAAACTTATACCCGTGCCACGTTGACACAGGAAATGATATTTGGTAGTGAAGGCATTCAGTTCCCGAATGACATTTTTTGGGGTGGAGTTGCCAATCTTCCAAAATGAATGACATTCGACTTGGATGTTGTCAATCGCACCATCTTCTGTAGTTAGCAATTGTAGAGTAGTAGTAGAAAAGTAAATGTGCGTTCACATGCTACATATACCTCTGAGAAGAAATAAATGCAGAAATAAGCATATTATACTGTCGTTAGATTTAGTTCAGTACTTTGTTTCACGACATTGTAACCAACCGTGTAGCAACCTAAGCCAAAGCTAGTCAGATCCGCAGATTAAAAAAAATAGCACCTGTCGCATTTATTTTACAGCGTCTACCAGCTGCTAATAAGTTTTTAAGCACTTGTTTAAGTGGTCAGTGTGAATAAGAGAAGCAAAACGTTTCCTTTCAGCCGAATAAAATGTCGTTTTATATTACTTCATCAGCTGTGCCGTCGAGAGTACGCATTTCTCAGTCAAATCGAGAAGGCAGTCCTGTGAAATATAGCAATTATATTACATTCAAAATAAGTTTCTCACAGTGTCACAGCAAATTTGGCACTGTATAATGAGCATCCAAAATACACATTTCCCAATCTGGCGACTCAAAAATGATAAAAAAAAAAAACCTCTCAGACTCGATAATTGCTGTTGAAAACAAACATAGTTTATACAAGAAGTGACATTAGGTGAAATTTGGTGCCCTCTGGCATTCCTAAAGTCTTTTTCTGGAATAATAGTACATTGCCCCCTGACATGAACTTTCCAGTGTGTCTCCTAGTTCACTGCCCCTAAAGAGATTTAAGAGCTAGTCTCGCACTGGTTTATCGCTGAAATATTTTTTGAAAGCCTGTCTTTGTATCTCGTTGAGCTGTCAGCATATCAGAAATAGGAGACACCTTAAAAAATATGCGCATGGTTGCATCCCAGTTTACACTTTCACGCACTGTCATATGATACAGTAAATACCATGAGTAAGCCAGTAGGCTGTTACTGGCACCATAACGCGAGCATGACTCGAAAAAATGTACACGGGAAACTTTCTCGTTCTGTCTTCGTGATTCAAACAATTTGCGCGCTCGTACTATGAAATAAGAAAAGGACCAAAGAGATAACAGTGGAAACAAGCACCTACACGGTGATCAAAGCATGCACAGGACAGTTTGCTGATAAAGATGAGAGTTCTACAAGACAGCGCTCGATGCATTCGCACTTTCTTTCCAGGCTAAACTAATCGAACATGCGTGAATGTTTCGCAGCAATGACGCAATAACACATCGTTACAGGCAAGCAAACGAGTGGCATAATAACACTTTTGCACCATTTCACCACAAAACACCCCAACATATTTTGCTTACATAAGCAGCATGTCATCGTGCGCGCTTCTTCGTACATATTGGAAGCAGCGGATGCAGTCATTTGCTAACGGCAAACGTTGACAATAAGTCTCAACACAGGGGCATTACGGCTCTGGCCAGCGGTCTCACAGTCATGAGAGCTCACGAAACAAGAAGCCTGAACCGTTTTGCCACCGAAGTGACCTCCACATGTTTGTGTACTCGATTGACCGGCGCAAAACAAATTGCAAACACCTCTTAGCACACGAAATACCGATGACGACGGATGGGACACGTGCACACGAAATACCGATGACGACGGATGGGACACGGAATGTGCTTCTTGCCGGCTTTAGTTTGTTCCACTTCACAGGAGGAAGGCATATTCATATACAAGGTTGTCTGGGATCAGAGTTTTTCATAGTTTTTCACCTCGCCACAGCTTGTCACAACTTCAAACGGACTGTGAATGGTAAAATAAAAAGCGCCGTGACGTTTTGGTGATGCGCACTTGCAGTTGTTTCTTCTTTTTTTTTTCGTTCTGACGTACTGAACTTCGTCTCAAATGGTGCAGTATGTGTAGAAAATGAGTCTGTGAGACGACCTGAAAGGTTTTGATCTGTTTGGGGTCAGATATGATAATATGCGACGATGCGATCGTGTCGCAAGTGGTCAGCGTCATATGCTTTGGCACTCTCTCTGTTGGAAAAACATAAGAATATTTTTACCCATTCAAGCAAGCCAAGCAAGTGCTGGTACCCTTTGAAGATACAATAATTTTTTTTTCCTGAACTGTAATATTCAAGGTTATTTTTTCACTCGCGGTTTGAGCTCTCGCAGCGACTATTGTCCGTATATGCGATCACATGTCTTGGCGATCACTAGATTTGTTTGTTGCTCACAGCCTATCTTTTGCTGCACTTTTAATAAACCCTTATTACTCGCTCGTTCATCGCCCATGGGAGTGGACGAAATTGGAAGTGGTAGTGCTGGTACACAAAAATCTATGGTGCAGTTTACATGTCAGAATGCTTCTTTTTCTTTCTTTTTCTTAGAGTCGTGGGGTTTGATTGGATTAAGGCAGCGATAAAGTGAATATAGTTCTCAGCGTGCTTGCATATACCAAAGCTGTGACGTGTGTGCTAAATAAAGTTTGTTGTGTTTTAGAGATCCAGCGTTGCCGCAGCTCTTTCTCGTTTAAAAAATGATGTTTGGGTGGTACCCCTCTAGAGTACCAACGTTTCCTGTGTGTGTGTGTGTGTTTGGCACCTTTCTGCCCATTCGACAGCCATAGCCATCCTACTGCCCGTATTTTTGCCAGGTGCACGCCGCCGCTGGCGTGCACCTGGCAAAATGATTGGCGGCGGCGCACAGCCACTTTTCGTCGGCGGTGTGGAAACCGAAACTACAATTTCAAGAAAAAAAAGCTACTTTACTGTGTTTGTTCTGCTTATTTAGTTGAAATTCAGTACTCTTAACAGTAATGCCTGAGAGAACAGCATGGAGATGTGATAGGACTGGCAAACGCTTCGTAAATGATTTGTTTTCCAGCATTCATATTCAATATAGGTTCTTTCAGCGCGTGTCGTTTGTTTACATAGCTAGTTAACACTGTATCACAAAAAAATTCATTTCTTTTTATTCTCACAGCAATGCCATTATATCTGCTAGGTATTATGCCTTATTAACTAACTCATTGTTTTGTTGTTACTTCCAAGTAACTGCTTATCTTTTATTTATTATCAAATGTACGACTTGCCTCTGTAATGCCTTTCTGCCTTGAGGCTAGAATAATGAAGGAGCCTCTTTTCAATGGGAAAATAGGGGCAAGCGGAACTCGCAGTCTTTGTGCGGAATGTATTGCTTTTTTTTTGCTAGTAAAAGACAGGTGGGCAATTGATGTAGGTCACAATAGCATGTAGTGATTCATGAAACACACGAGAAAGGCACCAATTCGTCTCTCATGAGGGGACACTGCTCAGTGATTTATGATGCACGTGCTACAACGCAGCGAATACAAAAATAATGAAATGAGTATAAGACTACATGCATTTTTTTTTGTTACCATTTTTAAAGACTTCATTCTTGTGAGACGCAAGGAGGTGCGGGTGGGGAGGAGCGCAGTGCTTGAGTCTCGTTTGTTTGTGTGACCCCTTTTTATCTACATACCAGCCCATACTCCCTCCCCCTTTCGTTCCCTTATAAGCAGTACTAAAACAAAATTTTGAAAGTGAAATGACCTGTGAAACAGATTTGTGTAGATACACACATCATCTATGAAATGTAAACAAATATTCTCACCCAGAACACATTCAAAATTAATTTTGAATCACGTGGCGCCCTACGGCATACTGATTATGCCTTCGTCATTCGGGTAAACAAACAACCACAGCCCGCGTCACGAGTTTTGTGTTGGCTGCTCCTGGCGAACCATTTCAACAGAAAGAGGGGCAGACTTGTACGGGAATACAAAGGCTGGTGTTTGAGCTTCTTATGTGATTCTTAATTGAGAAGCAGATAAAAGTGATCCCCGTAACTGTCTCTCGTGGGAGTACACCTAAACAGTAGCTCACGAGGGATGGGGGTAAGGAGGGATTAAAAGGATAGGATTAAAAGGTATTGAGATATAGAGAGGGGGGAAGGCGAGAGCGTGGTGCAGGGACAGCGACATCCAGAAGTAAGAAGAAGATAGGAAATATGGACACGGTCGCAGAAGTCCGAAAATGGGGCACCACTCAGCGAGAGCTCTTGTCGGGGTCAGGAGATAGCGTAGGGCGACCCAGTCGGCCAGAGCTGCGCTGTCATAGGAGATTGCGGGGGCACAGCCGGTCGGCACGAAAAACAGTGAGCGAGCCCGGTGTTCGAGCTTTAGCGGCGTTTTTCGAAGGGGTGACGCATATTCAACTGCCGGAGAGGTGATCACAGGAGCGCCCACAAAACGTTCGTTGAAAAGACTTATCGACATGGTGATTCACGTGCATGCGGTTTTGTGCATCCACCCAGCCAGCTGTAGCTTTGCACAAAAACCTAGAATTCCTTCTCCATGCGAAAAACCCTCTGGGTCCCGCCTCACTCGGCACTTTGTGGAACCAAGACTTCAACAATTAACATCGCGCGCTCGAGCAAACGAGCTTTCCGGCCATGCATGGGTTGCAAAAAAAAGCGTCATTTTTTGTGTAAGTGCTTCTTTGCTCATAGAGTCCAAAGAATAGGAGCCATTTATGGCGTGCATCAGTCTTATCTCCTATCACATTGTGTTAGGGATAAGGGGGGGGAATAGGGCGTAATGTACGACTGCTGGAAGTGGGGATGGTCGTAAATTAAATGGTTGCCACAAAGGCTTTAGCAACGCTTCATTGCACCAAAATCATCTGTTTTCATCTTGCTGTGCTGTCTTAATGCCTTCTCATCACCCCCTGCTAAGCTTTGTTTTATGCTTGCAAGCTGTGGGTGAGGCGAGTTTCAGCTAATCCCACTAGCCTCTCAGATCAGTTACTGCAAGCTTCCTCTGAAAAGCAACCATACACGTACAAAAATGTTTTAAATCACCTTTCTCGGGCATGAATAAGTAAATATAAACAAACGTGAAAACTCCAATCAAAATAACCAATCATCCAATCACCACTCGTCACCACAGCGGTGGAAGGGAGAAAATAATCAGTTACCTCGGCACCAACGGTTATTTACAAATACGCTTATTCGCAGAGCCCTCCACATAAGAGAAAAGAAGGGGGAAATGTGACACCAACTGCGCCGCAACAACGCCACCTGTGTATCCTCTACATTGTGGGCGCCAGCAAGTTAAAAAGGCTGGTGTCGAGGTTGCCACAAGCCTTCGACCACCGTCGGCAGTTTCATCCGCTGGCCCAAGGACCTTGTACCTGTGGGAAGCGCGCAGGGTGTCCTGTGCATGATCGCAAGCGCCGGCTAAAGAAAGAACTTCCATGAAAAAAATGTGGCAGCACAGGAAGGACTTCCGTCAAATGAACAGTGAACGGAGCGCAGAGGAAGAACATTGTAAGCGGGTTGGCCATCATACCAGTCCCGACAGCACCGTGGTCTTCTAAACAGAAAGAAGCTTTCGCCGGTGGCTCCCCTTCGAATCCTGGCACAGTCAGCAGAGAGTGAAAGACAACAACAACACCACTGAAGATACTGCCCTCCCTTTACTTCCAGGGCTTGGAACGAGTCGTAACACGCCTCCTCACCACTGAAGAAAAAAGACGGTCAGGCTTCAAAACATCCGGTTTCTCAATATAAATATTGGCTGGAGTTTTCTCTTTTTTCATTTTTCTGCTATCCCAAGCAAGCAGACTTCTGCCGAATGCTCACCTTTGAAATAATACAGATATCTGTGCTGCACGCCCTAAACCAGGAGAGTAGAGCTCATTGCTGCGTTTTGTAGCCTGTCTGCATTGCTTGGGGCGTACAAAGAACGGAAAAGCTCAGGTGTGAGTAACTTGAGCCTGGGAAAAGCCTGTGTTGTCAAGCTTTTCTCAGAATGGACTGCGCGAACACAATGACGGGTGAGGAACCGCCGAAATTGCTTCTGCGTGTCAAATCTGACTATGATTGGAAAGGAGTTTGAATAAGAAAAATACAAAAGAAAAAAAAAAAAACGGGCGCTTCTATGCTGTGTCGATATGGGGTCCTGAACTCTAGGCGTGCTGGCAAAATGTTTAGAACCTCCTCAAGTTCTCACGGGGTCACAAAAATCTGTCAGCATTACAGTTTGAAGGAATTTTTTTTTTGCCAGTGAGTAAGCGTCGCTTATGGCAGGAGCGGTGTGTTAATTCCTGTCCCCTTCATCCTTGGAATCCACTCGGAAAGCTTTCAGTATCACATTGCAGGAAATGATATAAAAGCTGACAGCATGTGCTGTCACTACAATTAAAAAACTTGAAATTCGTCAAAATGTAAACTTTTTTGTGCAAAGCAATACATTGAAAGGTCATTCACAAGCACCCGTCCCGTCTCTCTCGATCTTGTGAATATTTTGTTTTACGCTCCATAATTTTCCAATCGCCACAATTATTCATGCAAAAACAGAAGCAACGTCTGAGGACAAGCCGTTCCATTCAGGAGAGAGTGTAGGGGCGCTTGATGCTCCCGAATCGTGCTACTCTGTTGCCTTGGAAGCCGCATGATTCATGAAGGTGGAATACAGTGCTCATTCTCCTTTCATGTGGTACATAACTGTAGATCAAACTCAATGTAAATCACGGTGTTACGTAATGCAATGCCCGGGAGTTGCACATGTGCCAAAACATGCTGTACAACCCACTTTCAAGCCCTCTTAAAGCCATTTTCATTTATTTCGAACAATTGTGAATTACGCTATATATGCAATAATGGAGTTTTGGATAATTATTCAGTTTTCTCTTTCATTATTATCGCAATCCGATATGCGTTCTGCTCTGAGAAGAGATCATACTAGTTTTGTAGAATGCATTATACTTTGTCATAGTCTGCAAGCGGTGTACTCTATAAACGCATTAGCTATTAGCATTAAAGTCGAAGCCAGTGCAGTGCATGTAATCACTATAACATCACCAAAAATTATGTTTTTTTTTTAGGAGAAACTCCGAACCTCTTGTTGAAAATTCTAACTTCAAATTGTGAAATCACGTCGACGCAAACGGCATTAGCTCCATGACACTGCAAACAAATTTACAAATAACTATGCACCTTGGAAGTAGGCAGTGTACATTAGCTTCTTAGTCATGTTAGCATTTTAATGTTGATATCTCATCTCAGTGTTGCAGTTTATGTCGCCATTTCATTCTGTGCCTTTAAGTTAAGGTTATCATTTTTATTCAAAGATATGAGTAAGTGCTTTTTATCAAGGCCTTACACTGGAATGAGTTCCAAGGGTGTGGGGAAATAGATTTACAATTTTGAAAATCAATTCTGTGGCTTAAGTATAACTCAGCCGGACTCACTCAGACTCTGACTCACGGCTCAATCGGAGTTTTTCAATTCCTCTGATAAACTCATCAGTGAGTTTGCCGACTTGTAATCGGAACACACCTCTCGTTCACGTCACGCGTGTATGAAGACCTTTTCTGTGCGTTCATGTTAGTGAAATATGGGAGAATGGGGAAGGATGGAAGAGTGGTTGCTATGCCCACATGAAGATAATAGGGATGATTTTTACCGATCTACGTAAGAAGAGACCAACGAAAAACATGAATGCAGCGTAAGAACCATGAAGGACAAGTGCTGCACTTAAACCTAAATGTTATTAAAGGAAGCCCCTATAAAAATGAACCAGAAGCACATGCTTAAAAAGGCTAATCTAAATCACAGTTGAACAATTAACCGTAAATTTTTTCCAACAAAAGTTTCAAAGTGGTATGCAGCAGCCGATATCCGTGAAACGCCAAAATATCAACGCAAAGTTTATCTGCGAAGATAGCTGGGGGATCACTCACACATGACACTTCGCTCTGTTTTTATTTAGAAGGCATCACGAGTTTCGCGTTCAATATTTTTTTTTTTTTCGCTTTGCCAATGACATTCAATGATTTGAAAAAAAATTTCTTTGTCATGCGGCCATGTCGACAGAGATGAGACGGTTCGAGGCTTAGTGACAACTATAGATATATGCAGTGTGAACATCCTCCAGGCACAAAACCGACTTCTTCGCTAGTCCTTGCGTCCCCAATATATCAGTGTCATCGGCTAAGGAAAAAATAGATTGAACGTGAAGATTTCGAAGCCTTAAAAAAAAGTGTAAAGTGCAACGCATGTATAAGTAATCCTTCAGTTGTCCTCACAAATATATAAGGAATTCGCGTTGCTAGATAGCGGGTGCAGAGGGCGGGTGCAGAGGGCGGTGATCATGGAAGTGTGCTGTTTGTACCATTTTGACGCACTTCTTGTCATTGTAGTGTTAGGTGTGCAGCTGTGGAACGCCTCAGCCTATTTTTCATTAATGCGCTTCTGGTACATAAGTTTGTGGACTTTCCGTCATAAGCATTTCGCTCGATGTCCTCTCAGGTTGAGCTCGTTTTTGTTCTTCAAAAAATATTATAAACCAACTCGCCGAGCAAGCTACTTATGTTGTTTCCTTTTTGAAGCATGGTTGTGACAAATCGGCATCTATAGTTAATTGAATCAAGTTTGAGATAAAAACTGGTGAAGGAAAGATAGAATACTTGATTTGATAGCGCGACGTGGAGCATCGTACGGTGTGCAGGACAAAGCACGTTGAAAATACAAGCCCACGCTTCAGTGTTTTGTCCGCATTCATCTTCTGTGCGTTACTTTACAGTTCACACAAACTTAATTTATGGTGATCACCATTTCGTTCAATATTGTTGATCTTGCTCAACCTGCCCATACAAAGGGGATCGTTTTTGCTTGATAGAGCATTTCGTATAACAGTCATTTTACCTTTCTTTGTTCATTAAAGGCCTTGCATGTGGCCCAGTTTCTGAACTGATTTTTCTTGTTGTAAATATGCCCTAAACAGCTAGCCGTTCCTCAGTTATAACAATATCTCCTGTACACATCGCGCTTCTACCCTGCCCGTCCCCAGTACTCGCCCCCCACCCTTCGCATTTCAACTTCTTTGTTCTTTGACTCGCTTGCACAGTCATAATTATGAATATTCCAGTATTGACTTTCCACACCTTTTGTCATTATTCACAGCCCGCCTCACATATTACATATTCTCCTCAGCTAGAGTATGTTGACAGTCATTGCCAAACACCACCGTTGGCGCTATCACTGACCAGGATTCACTGAAATGCAGTGAACTCAAAAGTATCTTAAAGTTCACATTTAAATCTAATCCAACATGATTAGCCCTCGACCATTGTTTTTTGTTGTCCACTTATTGAAATGGCAGGTGAACAAATTTCGATGCGTTTGCGAAGTAGACAGAATTAAGGCCAGACTGGTGACAGAAGGTGCAAAATAAACGTAGGTTAGCTGAAAAAAAATTACCATTTAAATGGCACGTCGGCGGCGGAGGCGTAGCGAAAACTGTCGGCGGCGGTGTGCCGACCCTCCGGCACACACCTTTAGCTACAACGCGTGCCTCTGTGTTGCACTAAAGTGTATATACTAGAAGTACAGTGAACTAGATATCTAGTTTACTATACTTCTAGTCCGTTGTAGCCGCGCTTAGGCTCCCTCATCCACGTGTGACTGCTGTGTCTTTCACGACAGCACGAGCAGCACCGGAGCATATCTGCATGGTAGCGTACATTTGTGTGAAACGTTGTGGGGTGTAAATCAATTTGCAAAAACAGTCTTCATTACATTGCAGGCTAATGAACCTTGGTCGGACCGTGTATCACTCCAAAATTTGTTAAGGTCGTGATCGTATCAACGAGGTTCTACTGTAGTTTGAAATGTAAGATTGAAATAAGGTGAGGGACACAGGGGTAAACTCTGTCGTTAAAGCGCAGATTGCCGGGGCCTTTGGTGTCCCTTCACCATTGACACTAATTGTCTGTCACGGTTAATGTTAGCCATGCATGATTCTTCGGGTTGCTAGCCTACTTCCTGCAGGTGTTGTGACAAATGAAAAAACAAAACAGCCAATACAGTAGAACTTTAATTATACGACTGTCAGGGGACCGTGCAAAACCGTCATATAATCCAGGCGTAGTATAATTGAAAAACTAAGATTATAGTCAGTGACGCTCAGCATTGCTCCCCCCCCAAAAAACAACAACAAAAAAAAACAAGTACAGATCTACTTGAATAAGCCCATGGCACGAGTTTGTGCCTCTGCAAAGTAGGTAGATTATTCTTGCCAGTGGCAGGTAATGGCAGCATTGCTTAGTTGGAGGATGTGTGAGCGAATCTTTATGTTAAATTTGAAAAAAAAAAAAATCAAATCCAATGCCCATCTTTCTACTCATAAGCAAAGTCCGGAAATTGCCTACGCGTGAAAATAAAAACAAAACCTCGCTGTCGATGGCCTCACGTCAGAAGAGTCGGACAACTGTCATCGCTATCACATAATGGTGACAGACCACGAGTTTGCGTAGAATACCACGGTAGTGTATAGGTGTTCTGTAAGAAGACGTTCATGTGTAACTGAGCTGTGCCCTTTGTAATTTGTTGGCTTGTGAAGTGCAAATAGCGATGTCCCACTGTTATTATGTACGTAGACATCAAAATGAAAACAGCTGCATCGCGGAATCCTGTGGCTGCGAGTATGACCGAGGCAGGAGATCAGCTGTATATTGATCGGGAAAAGTTTCCACGGGCGGAAAACGTGAAAATATGAACTCTTCAGCCGGCTGAATCTGCTATGTGTGGGTAGAGCTTGCCTAGGGTGTGACCCCGAATACGTACGCATGTGATCGAGGCATATGTAAAAGCGCATGAACTTCCAGAATAAATTTTCCGTTCTAAGAATACATCCTGTCTCTCTACTTTTCTAATCGTTGACTTAGGGGAGCACAAGTTCATATTTTGCAGTCGTGAAGATTTGATTCGAGTAAATGTGGTTTCTTTAAAATAGAATCTGGTAGTCATCGTAAGATCTCGGGTCGGCTTAAAACTGAGTTGTATAACAAAGGTTTTTAATTAATTCTGTGGGGATCTTCCTGGGAACAAACCGATTGATCGTAAAATGCGGGTTGTCGCGAAAACGGAGGGTGTATAATCAATGTTCCACTGTAGTTATAAAGAAAAAGCCAAAAAAGATTTTGCATAAAACAGTGAGGATTTCAGATAAGCTTATTCCTTTTTCTCCTATAAGAGACCTTACTTGTAACTTGTGGTAATGTAAAATTAAATATAATTTCTATAAAAAACAAAACAGTGTCATCTGCTATTGTCAAGGTAGAGCTAATCTTGCTGCATACTTCATGTGGTGTTGTTTGTTTTGTGGTTCAAGGTTTAATCACATTAGCTGGAAAACATATTTAGTCTCCTATTCAGTTTGCAGACATATATTGCATTATATTTTTATCCAATTATCACAACAGAGCACCATGTGCTGCATTGTGATGATGCCACCTAGGCTACCTAAGCAGCCTGTGGTTTGAGTTGGTGCCCTTTTGCTTTGCCTACACTGATTGTCTGTCGCAAATTCACAGGTGGCAGTGGCGAGAAGCGGAGTCCCTGCAGGCTCGGTTGAAGCATTTCTCGCTGGACTAGGCACAGTGGCAGGAAGACTAGGCAACTCTTGTTTCCCTGGCTGCACAACCTGGATCAGCCCCGGAGCATATGCTTGTGTTCACTCTGGCTGATGTGCTGCGGCGCCTCGTTGTGTATAGCGTCAAGTATCTCAAGAGCTTTCGTGGCGAGGCCCTTGGCTATGCCTGTTTTGAAGGCAAGCTACCACTTTCCCTCCTTAATGATTCCTTGTTGTGGTGTGCTTAAAGAATAATGCAGTGTTTGATTTGTTCTGTGGGCAACATCCTTTTTCATCCTTTAGTGTGTGTTTCTGTGTGTGCTAATCATCCAAGAGATTTAAACATCTGTTGCAATTCCTTCTTTCTGTTGTATTTTAGTTGCTTTGCATTGGGCAAACAACTAGATGCAAAAGCTGGAAATTATGAAATAGCATCTAGCCACACTATTGGTGTGCCGCTCTAAAGGTTTAGCACGTACATGCTGAAATGCGAGATTTTTCCAAGTTTTCTAGAAGCCTGCCTCCTCTCTTTCTTGCTTTAGTGCCTAGAGATAAGCTTATACTGAGTTCATTGATAATTTTGTCTCGGATCATCACCAAGAGAATACATTGAGGGTGCGGAGGGCCCATAAGAAATCAAGTTCTAGTTCTGAGTGACCATTGTTATAGTTGTGGCTGCAGCACCCAAGCTTGTCCATTTACTGATGCCGATCGAAAGGACTTCTTTGCAAATGGGGTACTTGTAGCTCACAACCCAATACAAGATCCCTCTTCTCTTAGTTATGATGTCACTGATACAACGGCAAATGACGCCGAACGCTGCCGTTACTTCAGTGGCGGAGTATACGTGTGTAGCCAGCGCCTTGTCCGGAGAATCCTCCTCATCACTTGAGCTGTCGGCCTGGGCATCTTGGGTACCTGTGACTGCAGCTACTATGTTCTCGTGAGCGAGGCTCGCAACGGCCTAGCCATTATAGTCCACTACCACGATGTTGTCCGCAGACACTTCGTCTGCAACTGATGCCGGGAAGCGGGACGACAACTCGCTAAACACGTCTTCTATGCGCTCGTCGTGGCTGTCTTCACTTGTTCCGCAAATTACGTCGTCTCGAAGCCTGCCTTGTGGAAACAACTGACCACTGTGTCTGACTTCACGTCTAGCCAGGCATTGAAGATCTCGGCGGGAGAAAACTTCGTGGAGACTTCCAGCCACTCCTTCGTCATTCACAGCTGGATGTCCTGGCTGCTGACAGCTTCACTTTCACGAGAATTGGTTTTGCTAAGGAAGTAGTAGCGCTGCTTAAATCAGTGAAGCCACCCGGTGATGTCGGCGAAGTTGTTTCACTGAGTACAGCGACAAACCATTTGGCCTTGGCGATCAGCATCGGGCCGTCCACTGAAATGTTCTTCTAAAAACAAGGCATAGAGTGCGTTTTCTACATTCTCGTGGGCAGAAGCGCGCACATGATAGGCTCCCGACGTTCGCTGCTCTGCAGTCATTGCCTTGATATCTGCTTTGTTTTTTCAACAAGGTATTCGGAGTGCTCTTTGGTATCCTGAAGTCGTCCGCGATGGTCGAACATTTCTCATTTGTCTCAACACACTAAATAGCTTTCAACTTCGTCGCAAAGTCAAGGGTCTTGCGCTTCTTGACGCTGGTCATAGCTACACGAGAATTCAACAATTCAAGGAGTCCACAGTGGCTTTGCACACCACACACGCAAAAGAGAACTGCTATACATGCGATGGTACGTAGGTGACATGACAAAAGCAAAGCCTGGCAAAGCGCTCGCGAGGCGATGACCACCTGCGAGGGCAACAGATAAAGGCGCGAACTGTGGTTGGCTGATCAAACCTCGCGAAACAGTAACAAAAAATAAAAGGGGAAGGGAAAAAGAGGAGGACGCTGGCTCCTTCATTCCTGCTCTTCGAGCTGAGAGTTACGCGGATAAAGCATGAAAGAGAAACAAAAAGACGAAGCCGTTCCGCAAGTTTGAAATTGTACAGTGTCAGCCCTCTCGTCCTTACCTTTTTTTTTAGCGTTTCGGGTTTTGATGGAGGCGTGGTGCTGCACGAAGGTCGCCGGGTGTGCAAGTGCCAGAGCAGGCCTTCCAGCTCACGCAGTGTTCAATTTATCCGAAGGCAGATAAAAATATTGCTCAATATAAACGTGTGAATTTCTATACTTTTACAACGGAATTTTAAGAGACAACTTAGAGTTTGATGTACCTGAAAATTCGATATACAAGGGTTCGATATAACCGTGTTCAACTGTATAAGCACCACTGTACTGCCTGTGACCTCCAATATTTACTATCTTGCAGGTTGTCTAGCCTCGAAAATCATCGCTTTTAATGAGAAAGTTGTGATAATATGTGAAGATGAGTTTGCAAAAGGCTTACCCAAAGGAGCATCTGGGAAGGGACCTGGCGTTCTCCTTTGCAGTCGTGCACAAAGACGCAATGGCAGGGTTCATAGACTCTCCGACACGGTGCAGAAATGGCACTCGAGGCAGTTTGTCAACAAACATGGGTTTATTAACTCAAGATGCAGCACCATGCGATAATCGCGGGATAGCGGGTCATTAGGGTAATTCCCCAAGACTAATAAAGTGGACTAGCCTGCGGTATCACGGTTGCCACACAAAATGGGTACCGCCTAAGCATGCAAACGTGAAGTTTGCCCTCGAAGGCAGAGCATCACTTCCTTGTTGCAGGTGTGGAAGCATCTTCCTGAGCCAGTGAGCATCAGGCGGAAACAATTTATTTGTGAGCCATCGCTTAGAACACCTTCCCCGGCGAACCATCATTTCTTCAAGCACTAATGTGTAAATAAAGCTCCATCATTAGTAACCTGCATGGCTCGCTATAGCTACCTATGCTAACGCATAATCAAACTGCCACAGGCCAATGAGGATCAGCGAAACACAGTGATGTGCGCTAATGTGAAGAGAAGGAAAGGCATTGTCTGGGCTTGTTCAGACACGTGTTTCGATGCAGGGAAAATGATCTCTTAGCTTGCACCTGATAAAAGGGCTCGGGGTGGCGGTGTTGCCGATTTATGGCGGTTCCTGGCGCACAACGAGCATGGGGTCTGCACTCCTAATAGCTGGGGAATCAGGCGTACGATCACGGCCATGTTGGCTTGTTCCACTACTTCGTTGGTGTCATCTGGTCTTCCTCCAATTGTCAAGTTGCGTTGCTCATGCTTCGTTTGGCTTGGCATGTTCTTGAACTTTCGTGGATGTGGCCGCAGCAGAGGATCTTTGGTATTTTGTCGAGAGCATCCATACCTCCATCGATGGCTGCCCTTGGTATTCTGAATAAGAGCTTGGAGAGCGGTCCTCAGCAGGGCCGGTGTATTTGGAATCTGGAAGATCCTCAGCAACCTGGAAGACACAATCTGGAAGATCCTCAGCAACCACTGTGCTCCTGCAAGGTGGTGATGCTGTGAGGCCTTTCACCCCGCTGTGAATGCGATGTGCCATTGCCGAAACCACGCAATCCCATCAGTCGGTACTGGCAGCAGTAGTAGGTTTGACCAGCTTTTCCGCAATAGGAGCAGAGTTGGCAATGGCTGGAGGCACACCCAACATTGGTCTTCTTCGGGGCATAGCGCTAGCTTACTGGTGGGCAGTGTGGTGGCAGTATCTGGCGGCAAAACTGCGGTGGTGAGATGCCTTCTTGTGGGCATGGCACCTTCACGAGGGGGGGCATTTTAGAAGATCTGTAGCAGCATAGCTCGTCGCGTGTGGCTCAGGCTGCACTGCTTCAGGTGCTGCCAGAACTTGCTGGACTTCATGGCGTTTGACATTAGCAATTGGGTCTAGCTGAGGTTGTGAGGATGGCAACAATTTGTGCAGCTATATATATTTTATGTTTATTTAAAAATACTTTACAGGCTCTATTACGGAGCATAGAGTAAGGGAGGTACATAGGAAAGAATGCTAGTGGTTGATACTTCTGTCGCAATACAAAGCAACTACAGAGCAACTAATAACTAATAACTAATAAAAATACAAAGCAAGTAATAACATTGGAACTAATAACAGTGGTTGCAGAAATGTCAAAAAGGGGCTTCAAGCAACAACAAGAATTTCCCAGCCGCAAAAAAGCACAAAGAACAAAAACAGAATTCAAGGAGGTTATACAATGCTATTGAGATAGATGTATCGTTAATTGCTCGTGAAAATTTTCATGATTAGTTAAATTGACAATGACGTCGGGTAGGTCATTCCAGAGTGCTATGGCACGAGGCAAAGCCGATGAATTGAATGATTTTGTTTTTCCAAAGATGCGTGTGATGCTTCGCTGATTGTGAAGTCGTTTAAACATGCGCAATGGTGCCGTTAGTGGGAAGGGTGGTGGCCTGGACGCGTGAATATATTTATGAAGCAAAGACAGAAGGGCAACTGTGCTCTTCCTGCTCTTCCCAAACGATTGCTCTGATGGTCTCGCACAGGTAGTTTGAATGTAGTGCTTGAACCTCACCGTAGTATGTCGAGGGTTGTACTGGCTGGTACACATTTCAAGCACCTTTTCGATTGTCATGGGCTTCAGGATGAGATCCACGAAAGTTTTCGGTGAGTTGTTTACAAGGCCGGCAAACAGGTCTTGCCTTAACCACCTGCATCAAGACGCAAACCTTCTTTTTCTCAGACATGGCGGGGTTAGCATGGTGGAAGAGTCGGGTCATTTCCTCCGCGGAGGTGGCTACGCTTTCATTCCCATGTTCCCAACAAGGTCACAGCCCTTTCCTATTGGATGATACTCGTGAGTGTTACTCGTGAAAGATGAACCAGGTTTGAAGAGTGGTCTCCTGATTCCCAAACTAGATCCTTGCTGCGTCATCTAGTAAAAGTATACGTGGCATAGCTTGTTGTCAGCGTTCCAGTTACTGAATGTTAAGACTCTCTTCAACATCTCAATCCAGGTTTCACGGTCTTCGCTTGGCGATTCATGAAACTTTAGACGCTCTCTAGGTGGCGCCATGATGATCGCCACAGGGACACTGCAGCCGTCATCATGCCTGTAGTCTTTGTTGTCATGGCTCTGCGTGGTCAGATAGAGGTCCAAACTTCAGTTGAAAACATTGCAGCCTGCGGCTAGCTCATTGCTGATGTAGGGCTGGTGCCATCGTTTTTTATCATTGAGAGTTCATAATTAGAGACCGGAACTTTAGGCACGAAAAAAGAATGTTTAGATGCCCATATAAATCCCTGAAAACAGCCTTTAGGCATAAATAGGTATTAAAAACTATCGTTTAGGCATTGTTGGGGTTCGGAAGGAATGTCGCTGGAGGATACGGAAAACAGAACTTGTTTATGACACTATTTACACTTATTTACAGCAAAGAAAGGTTAGTGGTTTCACAAACCACGAGCGTGGTGGATGAACCGTTACGTAGTTCAGAGCGCCATCCAGCACTCTGCAGCGTCGTTTTAAGCCCTGTCGGGCTCCTCCTCTCCGAGTGGAACACCAATCACACAAACAAAACAGGTGAGGGGGACGAGCATGCACGGCCCACGTGAACGTCCAATATTGAGTCGTGAACACGGCACTGCAAGGTGGCGCCAGCAGGGCTCTTCCTCGTCGTCTGTGTGCCGCTAGTCGAGAGGTCCCACGGTCCTGACAGCATACCTCAAAAGGTCCGCCGATCGGTCCGCTCAATCAGCGGGGTGATTTGCGGTGGCCGCAGCGGTCTCTTCCAGGAAAATGCTTTCTTTGTTGTCCTTTCTGGAACTGTTTACGATGTCGGGGGGACACGACGTCTCATCCTCCGGCTAGCAGGGACAATGCCTGGCGGGCATAGGCAACCGGCCGGTCGGCTACTTGATTGGGGATTAAAAGGAGCGTCGCTCTCCTGTCAGCTTTGGCGCCGGTCGCAACAGCTTCCCCGTCGCCAGATGAATCACTGAGGGCATCAGTCACCGCTTCTGCTCGAAGAGACGACAAAAGGGTCCGCATTTGAAAGACGGGAACTCGCCTTTGCTTGCCGCATTGTCTGGGTAATTGTTCAAATCTTCGACAGCGTCTGGCAGGCTGGGTGCCGAAGGGATTGAGGGCCTCCCCCGTGAACCGGCTTATGCACAACGGCGACTGCCCAGATGAATTTCCAGGCCAAACTTAACAGCTCCTCCGCCGCCCGGAAAATCTCGGCTGGCCAGCGCTCCCAACCGCTGGGCACGAAGAGAATGGTTGGTGACGAGGACGATGGCCTGGCTTTCTCCCTCCAGCTGCGAACTCGAAACCAACTCCCAAACCAGCTCACAATGATTGACAACAGCAAGGCGAACCACACAACACAATACCATGCTGTAGTCAAGCACATTGGACCCGCTTAAAACCCTCCAGGCTTCTCAACACAAAAAGGAAAACCTGTACACTAAAATTTTGAGACAATTTGGTGCTGCCAAAGTTACAATAATCATGGACGTGGAGATGCTTACCAAAGATGTAACATATTGCCGCGTGAGAAAAGCACACAAAGGCAAATATAATTTGGCCCCATATAACCGTAATCCCATTTTTACAAAACGAGCTTTCTCCTACCATCCACCCTACTAAGTTGTAACTTACTCTGATAATTTCATGACTAACTTCATGAAACACAACCAACTACAGTGGTTTTTGCACAAATGCAGCCTGAACCCAACACAACGTAACTGTGCTTATTCTTCATTCTCTAATTACACACTTACAAGGTGTAGTCGAGAGTACCTACTTTTAGGTCACTCTGACGCCAACAAATCTCTCTCACATCAGATCGAACTGCGTTTTTATACATCAGTGAAATGTATTTCTAGCCTCAATGTTCAGTAAAGCGTAACGCTTTTCTGAAAAGATCACCTTGAACTCTGAACGCTATCTAAAATAACAAAAAAAATAACCCTCGCATACTAGCACGCTCGTTAAATGAATGTAGCCTCATGCCAGCCCATGTTTTTAAAGAACGCACATGACTTTGCTGTACGCTCTAGCACGACATCATACTCTCATTCAAAGAATGCTAGCATACTAACACCTAATCATAGGTCATTTCCCAGTAACTCAACTAAAAACACTTACAATGCTTTTAAAAAATCTAGAAGGGGAAAAAACTGTATCTAAACAAACTTGCCATGAAGATGACAAAGGAATATTACTTCAAAACCAAAAAATAAGCAAACAAACATGCTTCCCCGTAAATTCCTGTGTCACCTTCTCCAGCTTACAGCTGTCCCTCACTTCAATCGCACACGCGGCGGTCGCGGTCTTGGCGGATTTCGGGGACGCCCGAGTCCACAAGGTGCACGTGCTACCAGCTGAACGGCTGGGTTACGCCTCATTTGCGATTTCGGTCGACTTCTGTCAATCTGGCGGAGGGAACCCGAGCAACGCAAGGGAAAGAGTGGCGGTGTCTTCTTTGGTCTAGCTCCCGAGCGGTGTTTAGCTATTGTGGCCTTTCTTCTAGGACCACGACGACACTCTTTTCCATGAAAAGCTTTAAATCTCCATCGCGCATTCCATCGGGAGGACTCGCGTTGTACACTACCATTTCGCCGCTTGTGCCTTACTGCACGACACAAAGACCTTGTTGTTGAACTGGCCGATGAGCTACTCTCTTTTCTGTCTCCTCGATGCTTCCTCCTTTTTGCAATTCCGCTTTCTTTTTACTTTTCGTCCGGCGGCTCGGACGCATGCAAACCGGCTTTGACGCCAAAGCAGAATTCCTGGTCCTATTTGCTACGCTAAAAGATTCTGTGCCTTTTTCCCGCGTAGCACCTTTTTCTCTCTCGCGGCTTTCCGACGTCTCTTGCGTCTGCGCCGCTTCTTGCGACTCTTTTCCGAGCCTACCGCTCGCAGCTCAAGGTCGCTAAGACTCTCACTGCACTCGTCAGCTGTCGACGCCACGTCGTCTAAATGATTTTCGAAAAAATCACCTATTTCACACTTTAGATCGGCTGACAGCTTGACGCTCTCAGAAACAGTGCAGTTGCTTTCCTGCGAAAAATCTCGCTCGTCTTGCTGGGAGCTGCCTACAACCACACTGTTCTCATCCTCTACCATCGCTGCTTTTCCTGAGCTCTCTCCAGTGTCCTTGACTACTTCCACATTGTCTGCAAGATCCACCGTCGCGACAAACACAGTTGAGGTCTGTTCCAGCCTGTCTACTGCTATTCTAGCTGTCTCGCTAGTATTTAACTGGCACAGCACCTCGTTGCACTCGCTCTGGCCTGCGTCGGGCTCTCTACACAGCGCAGCATCTTTAGCAGCACTCAAATTTGGTTCTTCATCGAACCTGCTGCTGTCCTTAAACGTGCTAGCCTTCTCTAAAGCTCTGGGCTGCACCTCACTTATTTGGTCATTGCACTTCTCGTGCGCTAAACTTGCGGATGGCCGAATCTTCCACCCCGTTGCCTCGACTTTTTCTTCCGACAGTTCAATCACTAGGCTGAGTGCTCGCTCACGCTCTTCACCTCGCTCCCATTTTTCTATCTCCCATTTTCGCTCACTATCCACCTTGGTGCTATAAGAGACACGCGGACCTCTCTCAAGCTTGGTTTTTCTACCAGCACAACGTCGCGGGTTCTTCACGGGAGCGTTCGTGAGCTTGTACTCTATTCGCTTTCTGTCAACTCTGATGCCGAAGCACCGCAGTAAAGCTGCCTTAGCTACATCGTACCTATTGAACTGTTCCACGGAAAGGTAGTTTATTCTACCCATCAAGTTGACCGGAAGGACACTCAATAAGGTGATAGACCAATAGTCTTCGTCGAGCTCTAGTTCTCTGCAAACGTTCTCAGGAGAGGTTAGATAACTCTCTAAATCCTCGCCCGCTTCGAATGCATGGATCCTCGAATTTACTTGAGCCGATCTAAGGCACTGTATTGATCTTTTTCTCTCTTCCTGTTTTAATTTCAGGCTTTCCTCCAACTGCTCTCTCTCCTGCTCTCGTTCCATTCTTTTCGTTTCTTCTCTTTCCTTTCTCTCCCTTCTTTCCTCTTCTTCCCTTTCTTTTCTATCCCTGCTTTCCTTTTCTTTTCTTTCCCGTTCCTTTCGTTTCCGTTCCTCTCGTTCCCGTTCCTCTCTTTCGTGTTCCTCTCGGTTCCGTTCCTCCCTTTTCCGTTTTCTTTCTCGTTCTTTTACACGCTCCTCCATTTCCTGTTTTTCTAAAATCACTACCGCGTTTTCAATTTCCTCCTCACTTGCTTTTTGCGAGATCAGCCTCACAATCGCTGTTCTACCCATTCCTTCCTCTACTTCAATGCCCAGATGGTTACTCACAGCCAAAAGTTCATCTCTTAGCATTGCCTTCCACGCCATGAATGCCGTTGTACTTTGGTCCTGCATTTCACACATAATTAGGTGATCCCTACAACTCGAAACTAACAAAAGGTAATCTCCCCAATTCACACACAATCTAGCTTCTAATAAACTCACACAATTGATGCCTCGAAAGTCAAAGCAAAGACCAAGCACTCACCACAGCACAGCACCATGTCGCGAAGTCCATCCCACCTCTGCCACCAGTTGTTGGGGGTCGGAAGGAATGTCGCTGGAGGATACGGAAAACAGAACATGTTTATGACACTATTTACACTTATTTACAGCAAAGAAAGGTTAGTGGTTTCACAAACCACGAGCGTGGTGGATGAACCATTACGTAGTTCAGAGCGCCGTCCAGCACTCTGCGGCATCGTTTTAAGCCCTGTCGGGCTCCTCTTCTCCGAATGAAACACCAATCACACACACACAACAGGTGAGGGGGACGAGCATGCACGGTCCACGTGAACGTCCAATATTGAGTCGTGAACACGGCACTGCAAGGTGGCGCCAGCAGGGCTCTTCCTCGTCGTGTGTGTGCTGCTAGTCGAGAGGTCCCATGGTCCTGACAGCATACCTCAAAAGGTCCGCCGATCGGTTCGCTCAATCAGTGGGGTGATTTGCGGTGGCCGCCGCGGTCTCTTCCAGGAAAATGCTTTCTTTGTTGTCCTTTCTGGAACTGTTTACGATGTCGGGGGGACACGACGTCTCATCCTCCGGCTAGCAGGGACAATGCCTGGCGGGCATAGGCAACCGGCCGGTCGGCTACTTGATTGGGGATTAAAAGGAGCGCCGCTCTCCTGTCAGCCCTGGCGCCGGTTGCAACAGCTTCCCCGTCGCCAGATGAATCACCGAGGGCATCAGTCACCGCTTCTGCTCGAACAGACGACAAAAGGGTCCGCATTTGAAAGACGGGAACTCGCCTTTGCTTGCCGCATTGTCTGGGTAATTGTTCAAATCTTCGACAGCATCTGGCAGACTGGGTGCCGAAGGGATTGAGAACCTCCCCCGTGAACCGGCTTACGCACAACGGCGACTGCCCAGATGAACTTCCAGGCCAAACTTAACAGCATATATAGTCACTGAATAATTACTTCAGTAGCATGATCAGGCCAATTATTCAACTTCTGACAAACACAGCCAGCAAAATGTGTGTTTGGGAAAGCTAAATTAATTTTTCTTTGAAAGGAATTACCAACAAACATAATCATTTGAACAGACTTGGGTGAAAGCTGAGGTAATTTGACATTGTGAGAAAGGTTATCAAAACAGCCACAAAGCAGAATCATTTAAAAGTTTTCGGTTTTGAATCATGCTTGCTTTCAGTCAGTATTTGCTTTTAAGCGAAAAAGAACGCTCGACGTCCACTGCAGTTAGTGAAGCGTACTTGTGGCCTAGCACTTTCAATGCTTTAATTGCACCCGGAATATTTTAAGAAGCACTGCTCGAAACTTTAGACATTTGCTTTCGCATATATATTCCGGGATTCTTTCCCAGGCAGATTTAAGCTTTGAGGCAACCCTGTCAGCGACTGCTATATTGGGGACGAGGCGAACCTTTCCTGCACGACCCAAAAAACTTGGTATCTTTAGGGTTTGCCTTTAAGCGTTGAACGCGATAGCAGTATCCTCTCCCTGGTGCATACTTCATCCACTTATGTGCATACATTTTATAGCATGATGTTACTCGAGAAGTTTAAATTGTAGATTACTATAGAGTGGAAACGATAGTGTGGAAAGTGGCTTGTGTCAGTGAAACTTTTGCATATGGCTGCATTCTGTGTGATGGGTGCATGTGAGTTCACAGATGCGGATATAAAAATTACAAAATTAATCGGTGTGCCATTGGAATGACCACTAAACACGTGATATTTACGCAGATTCAGGGGTTAATTAAACAAATTGGCAGTTGCGTATAAATGTTGAGAGTTTTATGCCTATGCGTGCTTCAGTGTAGACGTCAAACTCAAAATATTGCTGACCTTTACAATGTTTTCTCGATTGACGGAGTAGTGCTGTGATTCATTGGCCCACTGTCTGACAAGTACGCTTTACGGCTTCTTTTTATTCGACATTGTTCAGCAGACTTCCGACAGCTGCCATTATGAAGAACATAAATGCTAATGAAATTTAGGTGTAGGCTGTAGGCAGTAGTGCTAGGCTAGCTTAGTTTCGGTTGATTAGAGTACGTTCTAGTTACACTGTACTGTAGCCTCCCAAATGCAACCGCCATGCTCTACTACTCTCGAACCTTCAAGGGGCATGGGGTAGACTAGTGTTAGCCTCTCCTCGCTTTTCTACAGTACACTCTAGCCAAGCTCACGCAACCGCCATCTGCACTACTCTCGAACCAAGCGATGGAAATCTTTTACGAGGGCCCGCTAGGGCTATAGATGCTGGACTTGCTGGGGTACAAAACAATTGTTATTGCGCGAGCTCAGAACGACGACAAAGGGACGATAGGAGGAGCTAAGCTGGGGTACAAGCCCCGCTCACGTAAAGACGCGTTTATAGTGCGACGTTGTGGGTGCGTTGGAAAACGTCAAATGCGTTGGAGCGCATTGGCCGAGTCCAGTTACATGTAGGCTGTGGCTTATGATCTGTTTTCGCCGACATGACACAGAGTATGCACGCGTCGACGCTATGTCGACTCATAATCGCTTATTACCAGGAGCACGCTATGCACGTGTTGTCGTTAATATGGTCACACCAAGAGCTTTTTGATTTCCTCTATACAAACAGCTTATTTAAGCAAAATGTTTACTCAACAAATATGAAAAGGCATTCTTAGGCGCCGAAAAGCTGATATAGGCACAAACCTCAAGATAGGCACTTATGGGCACAATAAATGTGTTGTTAATATGTTCCTTATCCCTTAGTTTGTGTGTATATGTTAAAAAGGCTCGAAACGAACTCCAGAAAAAAATAGGCATTTCGCCTTAAGTTCTGGTTGTAGTGAGAAATATGGGCTCTGCTATAGAAACGACGAAGACGACGTTTGTTGTAGCGGAGGCTCGTGCTGCTGCAGCTGCTGCTGAAACCATCGGCTGCTATCTCGCTGCTGTTAGGCCCATTAAACGGTCGCCTCACCCCGGCGTGGCGTCTAACAGTATTCTTACATTAGATGGAGAGTGCGGGTTGTCTCAAACTGGAACTCTGTTCCCGGACTCTACCTCAACCCCCACCTCGCCAATGCCTGACGATATGACCCACCACCTGCAGTCATAATCCCATCTTTCACCTGTTCCAGAATGCCACAACAGCGAGATCCAGTTATTTTCAACGCGACCGACGACGAAGATGCCGAAGACTGTCTGTCCCAGTATGAAGCGTAAGCACACAATAAGTGGACTGACACAGACTAACTCGCTTACCTTAATTTTTAGTTCGTGGGTGTGGCAGAACTGTAGTTTAACAATCACAAAGCGGAAATACCCTCTTGGTCAACCTTCAAGACGCGCTTTGCAGAAGTCTTTGGCCGACCCGCTGTTCGCAAGCTTCGCGCCGAACAGCGCTTGCGCTGCCGCGCACAGCGCTCAGACGAGACCTTTACCTCGTATATTGAGAATGTTTTGGACCTCTGCTATTGTGTCGATTCCGACATGTCTGGCGCTGACAAAATACGGCCATCATAAAAGGTATTGAGGACGACGTCTTTCACATGCTCGTTGCGAAAAACCCGCAAACCCTCGCCCAGCTTATTCAGCACTGTCAGAGTTTCGACGAGCTGCGGAGAGAGCGCATTTCTACTCGACATCCAAACCTCGACGCGACCCTTACATCTGCGTTAATCATTGGCGCTGTTTCCTCTGAATAAACCACGTTAATGCAGCAAATCCAGCAGTTCGTTCGAGAAGTGGTGCGCCAATCGTCTCTTGTGCCGTATGTTCCGACTAGTGTGCACACGCTGACCCCAACGCTCTACAAGGCGATCGAAGAGCAAGTTTCTGACGCCCTGTTTCCTCCCACATACCATCTTTCGCCTATCTCCGCCCCTCTCACTTATGCTGTGGCTGCCAGACGATCGCCGTCGTCGCTACCAACTGTCATGGATCTTGCTCGACAGCCCCGTCCCCTCTACGCAGCAAGTCCACCTATCCGTCCCCACCCACCTCCTGTTCGCCACCCCGCACCATCATCTAACCCTTGGTGCACTCTGGAACAAAAGCTCATTTGCTATTTCTGCCATCTTTCCGGTCATGTAACACGCTACTGCCATCATCGGGATTACAACCCAACTCCTGATGAGGGGACTTACGACTCCTATCGTCCAGAGCCACCACAGTCGTCTTCGTTCCCCCCCACGACGGATCAGTCGCCGCAGCTTCGACAGGGATCGGTCGTCCTCACCACGGCACCGTTGTATTTCTTCGATGCTTCCTCAATTACCACCTGCTCAAACGGAAAACTGACCATCGCAGTTCCCGAAGCAAGTGCTGTGCACATATACAGTCAACTGCCGATTTTTCGGACCCTCCAGGGAGCAAAAAACCGTCCGAAAATTCGGGCAGTCCAAAAAAAATGAATGCAAGCAAAAAAATGCATTATTTTACTGATAATTTTCAATGCAAGCAAAAAAACGCACCATTTTGCTAATATTTCTCGATGCAAGCAAAAAATGCACCATTTCATTAATATTTCAAGGAAGTTCTCTATTTCTCTATCTTTTGGGCACCAGACGGTTTTTCGGCCGCTTCCAAGATCCTGTTTTAGTTCCTCAGGAAATCGGAAACTGTTTGCTTGGAAATGCCGAACTCCTTGCTCATTTCAGCCAGGATCGGCCACTCTTCACTAACTTAATAATGGCAGCTTTCTTCTCCATCGTTAACTGATGGTACTGTTTTCCGTGCTTCGATGCCATCGGCGAGGACCACAAAGGCCAAGTGGGGGCCATCGCAGGCAAGCGAAATCCTCACGATGTGAACAAAGGAGTTTGCGGACGAGCGTTGAAGCACCTAGCATAGGTCGGCACTTTGAGAGACTACTCACTCATACTCACTCACCACAATTTTTTCAGCCTTCACTTTCACTCACGTTCATACTCACGTCTACTCCCACTCATAGGCCCTCACTCACATTCATACTCACGCCTACTGACACTCACTCACGTTCATACTCTCTCCTTCTCACACTCAAAGTACTCACTCATGTTCATATTACTCCTTGTCACACTCAGAGTACTCATCACATTCATACTCTCTCCTACTCACACTCATGAGTACTCACTCACGTTCATACTCACTCCTACTCACACTCATGATACTCACTCACGTTCAAACTCACTTCTACTCTCACTGAAAGTACTCATTCACGTTCATACTCACTCTTACTCATACTCATGAGTACTCACTCACCTTCATACTCACTTATACTCAGAGTACTCACTCACGTTCATACTCACTCCTACTCATACTCATGAGTACTCACTCAAGTTCAAACTTACGCCAACTCACACTCTAGGCCCTCAGTCACGTTCATACTCACGACTACTCACACTGATGAGTACTCACTCATTTCATACTCACGACTACTCACACTTGTGAGTACTCACTCACGTTCACACTCATGCCAGCTAGCACTCATAGGCTTTCACTCACGTTCATACTCACGACTACTCACACTGATGAGTACTCACTCATTTCATACTCACGACTACTCACACTACTTGTGAGTACTCACTCACGTTCACACTCATGCCAGCTAGCACTCATAGGCTCTCACTCATGTTCATACTCACGCCTACTCACAGTCACTCACACTCATACTCACGCCTACTCACACTCATGTTCATGGCTCCCGTTCATACTCATGACTACTCACACTCTTAGAGAAACACGGACTGCTGGGTGAGTTGGTAATTCATTTTAACTGAGGTGCGCGAAGAATTGAAGTACAAAGGGAAGATAACTCGAGACAGCACGCCGTGTCCAGGTGTCTCCTTTTTGTACTTCAATTTTTCGTGCACCTCAAGACTCATAGTTACTCACTCACCTTCATACTCACGCCTGCTCAAGATCTTAGGCCCTCACTCACCTCCGCACTCACATAAGAATTCACCTTCATACTTACGCCTACCCATATTCAGGTGCACTCACTCACGTACTTCTACATTCACATACTCATCATTATCACAGCAGGACAAAGGCCTCTCCCCTATTCCGCCAGTCAACTCTATTCCGCCAGTCAACTCGGTCCTTTGCTTGCTGTTGCCACTTCATACCCACAAGCTTCCTAATCTCATCTGCCCACCAAACTTTGTCTCCCCTTTTCCTGCTTTCCTTCTCTTGGAATCTACAAAATAACCAGCAGAAACGAAAGTAATGAACAACAACCTCGAAAGAAAACAACGCTTCGAGATAGGTGGCAGTGCACTTGAAGTTGGAAAAGGTATATACGTCTACTTAGGACAGATAGCACTTGCGGAGCCGAGCCACGAGACTGAAGTAACTAGGAGAATAAGAGTGGGGTGAAGAAGATTCGGCAAGCATTCTCAGCTCATGGCTGGTAGATTGTCACTATCCCCTCAAGACGAAGGTATATAACAGCTGCATCTTGCCGGTACTTACCTACTGAGCAGAAACCTGGAGGCTTACAAAGAGGGTTCAGCTTAAATTGAGGACGACGCAGAGAGCGATGGAAAGGAAAATAGTAGTTGTAACCTTAAGAGTCAAGAAAAGAGCAGAGGGGATCAGGGAACATACCGGGGTTAAGGATATCATAGTTGTAATCAAGAAGAAGAAATGGACATAGGCCGGGCATGTAGCGTGTAGGCAGGATAACAGCTGGTCATTAAGCATAACTGACCGGATTTCCAGAGAAAGCAAACGGGTTAGGGAGAGACAGTAAGTTAGGTGGGCAGATGAAATTAGGAAGTTCGCGGGTACATAATGACATGAGCAAGCACAGGACCGAGTTGAGTGGCGGATCATGGGCGCGGCCTTTGTCCTGCAGTGGACGTTCTCAGGCCGATGATGAATATTTACATTGAGGTAGCGTTACGTGTACTCACGTTACTCAAGAAACAATCGAGCTGAACAATTGTCGCTTTCTTTAAGAGTCGGCAGGTTTCAGAAACAGGCAATGACTCAGCGCAATTACGACGCACCTGCACATTAATTTGTGTGCCATGACGCGTAGGAGACGCTGAGACATCGTTTAGAATCTTAGTAATGTGTACAAGCACTCAAAATGCGCTTTCGTAGGCTACGACGCACGCGCACGAAATAAAGACACTCTCGACAGCTTCAGTATACTATACCGCCGCCTCTACGATTACCCGCCAGAACCCAAGACGTTGCCATGTCATCCGGCTCGGCCGCTTCGTTTGTTCCACTGCCCTAGCCCCTTCTGACTGCACTAGCGGGACAGGCGGGCGCCGGGGCCTGGCCGCCACGTCGGCGCCGCGGCCTCCCCGCTTGCCCGGCCACTGGTAGGTGGTCTGTGCCCGGTGTGGCCATCGAGACGGCGCCTCCCCTCTGCCTCACCTTCAGATAGAGTGTGTTGCGTACAGCAGTTTTGCATTCGAGAAATTGTGCGCATCTTCGCAGAGGTTTTCCTTCCTCTGTGGGTCGCGCTCACGCGGAGACTTCATTGGCTCCGTGCCGGCACTGACGATTGCAGGGGGCCTTATTTATGGATCTGCAGACGCGGTTAACGTTCATTGGCAGTGTGCCTACACAGGATTATCGCGGGCAGCCGAATGAAATGGTAATTAATGAGTTGCGTTATGTGTGTTTTTGTACTAGCCCGCATTATGTGAGTGATAGAATAAATTATCAAGCATGATTGGGCACTTATTGCACATTGTGTCTGCACTGCTGAAGGCATAATAAGCTGCCTTTAGATGCGGTTTCGTCTAACCTTTAATAAATTTTGCATCAATAATCATGGTGCAGCGTGCGTCCACTCGTGCAAACGGGGAAAAATAAAGACCGTGTGGAGAACACATCGACATACTAATAAATATAATGATTTTATTATTATAGGTGATATAGCTCCAGGTGAAGACTTAGTAGGGCATAGTAAGTATGTGGGAAATTGAATAAAATGAACATGCCTAGCAGGAAAAGTAAAGAACTTTGATTATGCAATTATGCAATAACGGCAGTGCGTGGTGTTGGGGCCGCCGCCATGCACGTTTTACCCTCGTTTGTGGTTGATGTTTTGGGGGTTCGTCTGCATCTGTGGTGACTTTCTGCTTCGTAATGGAATAGATTGAGTGAACGTGTATCTGTGCATGGTATGCACAGTGATTCTATAGCGTACATAAAGTGATGATATCCCAAGGGCTTTAAAGCGTGACGGGGGAGGGGGTGGCAGAATGGCGGAAGGAAAGGCATATATTGCTAAAACAGATAAAGTCACTTTTAACAGGGCAGCTGTTTTAAGGTTGGAGTAAGTCTGCGTAGTGTACGCCATGGTTTGCCGTCTGCTAACTCGTGCGGGGAAAGCCACAAAGGGCCGTTCGCTCTGTCAAACAGGCACTACACTTTCCTTGGTTGGAAAACACGGCGGAGGAAGAAAAACGGTTGGTAAGGAGCCTCAATAAGCCTTGTTTGTTATTCAAAACAAGCCCACATCAACGTGTCCTGCAAATTCGTTACCGGTTGGCATGTTCCAAAACTACAATTTTCAGGTTGTGTGTCACCCAGTATACGAGTCACGCCTCATGAAAATACATAGTTGCTTGCAATGTCTGTTTGTTGTTTTGTTTTGTCTTTTTATTGTGTCCAAGTAAAGTTCTTATAGTGAAATAATTTTAAAACTATTGCTACAGTTTCATTTCCTTGCCAAATTGTTATGTCCTGTTATACACTCTTCATTCTTCATGGCTGCTTTCAGTGAGTAGGAAAGACAACAGATCAAGTCACAAGTCTAACGACTCCAGCGATCACCACGTTATCATTTATCTATAATGACCATAAATAAATATGGAAACTTCATGCAGATTTCTGCCATGTCGTTCGCAGCATTTGACACGCACATCGCAGTCGCACTTTATAGTTGGCTATGCTGACACACGTGTATATAAGCGAGACATACCTTGACTGCTTAATTTGAAATCGTACAAAATCTTTTCGCACTTCGCATTTTACCCTGTCGAATAGCTCGGTGAGTTATTTGGATGTGTTTTGTTAAAATAATGCCGAAATTGAGCTCTTTCTCTCTATGTCGCTCTTTTTGCTGTAACTATTGCAGCACGGAAATTGTTATCGGACTTGCTCACAATGAATATTTCAATATTTTTATCAGTACTCGTGCAAAGCTAGCGCATGAGTCAGTTGAATAGCTTGAAATAGTTGTGGAACCACTTGCTACTTAGCGTGTGTCATTTGACGCACTCAGCAGAGTTACTGGCAAGTACATATTCTGACTCTATAAGCAGTGGTAAAATGACCTTTCAGATAAGGGTTCGTACACTCTTCAGAATTGGTTCCAAAGCAGGTCAATAATTACATGGTGTATATAGATTTCTTACGAGAATAGTTTCCGCCAATTCGAGCTTCGGTTCATATTTCCCAGCGATTCCGCAGCCTTTGAGGCTAGAAATATGCCTTCATAAGTTATTTTTGTTCGTCATCTATAGTTCAGTATCCACAGAAAGTGTTCTGCTGCTAAAAGGCGCAAAAAAGAACACTGACATACACTTCGCGTTAGGCCTGTTTTCTCGCATATATAGGAGCAGGTTCTTCAACATACGTTTTAGGTACGCTTTCAGCAACAAATGCACGCCACCGTCTTGTGAAAGAATCAGCTACGCTCCACAGACAACAACCAAGCTCGGTGAGCATCTTCTTTGATGAACGAGCAATCGAAACCAACTAAAATTTGATCGTTCATGTTGTGTTTTTTCGAAAATAGCTATGTTATCCTCGTAATCCCGCTCAATACTTTCTCTCAGAACATACATTTTAACGAACAAGGCCGGAACCCCGTCCTGTAATAGGCACACGTTGTGCGCCAATGAAAGGAGAACTGACAAGCGACGCGCTGTCCCTTAAGCGCTGTACTATATCTGCACCTCAAATTAGTTTTTATAAAGAAAATTTATTAAATTTATTTAGAATGTCGGGGTGTTGTGCACGCTTATGGAATTTTTTTCAACGTTTGAGAGAGAGGGAGCATGCTGCGCCTTGAATATATCGCAGCAAATGTTATTAAGGCTGACTATAACCACACTTCAAAGCGACATTTTGTACCTTCAGCAGTGCAGACGAAATCTGCAATCGGCAAACAAATGCCCTTGATGAATGATTGTATCACTCATATTACGACAGCACTGTAAAAAGATGCGCAAAGCGGTTTCAACTCGTCGATAGAAGGATTTAGCTCAACAGCCATGCGTGCGCAGGCTGCCATTGGATTAACAGGCGCACGTATAGATGATTTCTAGGCGCACGTTGTCCGTGTCACGGAGCCTCTATCTACAATAAATATGCTCACAATAAAGAGTTAAATCACGTTACCAGGCATGCAGGCGGACATTTTTGCCTGAGGAGGGGTGGGGGCTGGCTCGGTTTGCTACACCTTTTCTACGCCACTACATGTTACGCTAATGCGATAAGTAAATACGGCACGGGTCTGTGGTAGCGCTCCTCCTCTCCTGATCGTTCTGCTTAAAGTGCATCCTGGAATAGGTCTGAGGGCAAAAAAACTAGATATGCGAGATGAATATACAAGCGCCCTTGTATTATTTTACTAAAGCACCTATCTCGATCGGCAGGTGTATCGTAAACAATGCACAGGCTGACAGGCAACAATACAGCGTGACACCTTGCATAGTACTCTTTTTAAAGGCCTTCGTGGTGTTTGGATGCTTTTAATGGAGTTAGGAGCGCCGAAAGCACAACGAACGAGAAAGGAGGGGTGTAGCGACTCTTAATCTACTGAGTCCCGTACCGTATTTGCGTTCCGTGCTTTCGTAACTTTCTAGTTTCCACAACTATTTCTCGAACGCAGTACTACCAAACAAGCAGCACACTCCAGAAACAGAGAGAAGGTGCCATCGCCGCTGCGCCGAGACAGGCGCCGACGCAATCTTGTGCAGTGGCGCCAGGACACACAGGCACAGCATACCGTGATGAACGACGAACCAAAAGCATGCCACCAGCCGCGTGATCTTTGTCGTATTCCACACACCAGTGTTGCGGAATGGGTGCCTCTATTCTACTCCGATTCCTTTCCGGGGAATTGGAACTTGCCGTAATTCCATTCCTTTAAATTCCTCGGAACTAAAAAACTTTGCCCATTCCCACTCCAGGAATGGCCAGGCTGTTCAATTCCATTCCTGTAATTCCTTAACGTCGGAAAAGCATATTGACAGTTTTATTGAGTTAAGAATGAATGCCCCATAAAGCTGACGTCAACAGATGAAACAAAAACTGTAAAAAAAAATTTGGCATTGCCATTTTTTGAGCGTGTTAGTAAACGGAACTCGAAAACACATTGAGAGCTAACATATTGAGCGCATTGCTTTGTCGTCTGCCTTACGTTGTTTGTTAGCGCTCTGTATGTTTTCGAGAGTTTATTTCGTGTGAACAAATATATACTCCTTGGAAGTGGAAGGATATCGCGAATCTGCGCCCGGGTCTATAGTTCAAGTTTGCATAAGCACGCAAAACACGTTACCAAGGTCTAGGGCTCGTAGCTTGATGACAAATCTCGTGCAATAGCTCACCCTGCTGATTCAAAACCACCATATGACTATGGGTGACGGCGTAGTGGAGGACTGGAAATTTCGACCACCTGAGGTTCTTTAACGTGCATTTAAATCTAAGCACATAGCCCTCAAGCGTTTTCACCTCCATCGAGAAAATGCGGCCGTTGCGGCCGAGATTCGATCCCGTGACCTGCTGGTTAGCAGCCGAGTGCCTTAGCAACTAAACCATCGTGGCAGGCCAACCTTCGATTACATTAAAACATGTACACAGGCCTACACGACTAGTTTTAGCATGATATTACGTAGTAGCAATTAAGCGTATAGCCAAATACGTTCCTCTTCAATGATTCCTGCATCGCGCTGCGCACATGAGTATGCTCCGAGCCCAATCAAGTGAGGAGCAGATGCGGAGAAAAAGGATCACGATAATTTTCTTTTTTTTATATTACTGTAGTTTATATTCAATATAAACACTATACTGTCCTATATAAATGGTAAAAACAAGTATTGCACTTTCTGTTTTCAGGTATGTTCTTTGTTTTTATGAATATTTAATACTTGAAAAGCCTAAAAAAAAAAAAAAAACGCCAGGCCTGCGTGGAATGCGCAGCACAGTCACAGCGAAAGCTGGGAGAGCAGCCTTAAAAGCCTTTTCTAAACACTCTTTGGGTAAATGCCACCACTTGCTGGGTGTACCCACTGTGCCATAAATAATCATAATTTTTGTGGTTGGTTGGTTGATTGGTTGGTTGGTTGGTTGGTTGTTCCTCAGAGTCCTGGCGCAACCCACCACGGTGGGTCGGCCATGAAACGGACGGTACCTCCTTTGTGAAATCGAATAGTTTTACGAGCCGGGTTGTAGGCCAGCATTCACATGCTATCCTCCGTTGTTCTTCGGAGAAGCGTGGTATCCACTACACACTTGCTAAGATTTTGTTTAATGTCTTTAAGCAGTAGCTGATGATGAAGAATCATGCCTGAACCTGGTATGTGCCACATTAATAGGTGATCAAGAACAAGTTTTCTAATTTGTTGGAGCATTAGAGGACCCACTCGTTAGGCAATTCACATTGTGTAACGCCTTGTTGTTCGTTTGATGTTCCAAAATGCTTTATTACTCATTAAACCAATTTCTCTCCCAACATCAATCTTGCCTAAGAGCAATATCGGTTGCTCGCAGCTTTCGGAGTTTAAAACAGGCCACCCACAATTTAATTCATTTTCATTGGCTCAAAAATCTTTCTACAAGACTAACACGTCAGGCAATCGGTCACTAGTCCTTTGATAACCACTACGTCGTAAAACGTGCTTAGGTGTCCCCGTGATTTTTAAAGGCTGCAATGACAAGCAGTGCAATTCGGAAATAAAAAAGAAGCCTTATCTTGGTTTTATTCATAGAAATTTTACAAGCAAACTTTATGAGCTCAATGGGCGTTTAACCATTTAGTTTTCTAAAACCAGAAATATGATTGACGGCTGCTAAGTCTTTAAAGAAAGAGAAAAAAAATGCGATGATATTGCATATACCTATGGCTATGAGTTTCGCTTCACAAACATGAGCTGCTCGAAAGAAGTGCTTGACAGCCGGTTTCGCTTCGCTGTCATCATCAGAGATGCCTTAGAAAAAAATGTGTTTCACGTCAGTCACACTGAAAACTGCTCTTGTGATGCGGAGACGAAAGCGGCTTTTGTTCGCTTTTCAATAGCTCAGGGGCTTTACCGTGTCTGCACAAGTTCCCTTTGCAAGATAAAGCGAAATTTTTCCTGAGATGGATCCAGGCATATTGTCTTGGCGGGCACTATCACTTTGCCTGATATTTTTTTTTAGATATCAACCTGCTTGGCTCTGCTTCAGTGTCTGCATTAGCGACTGTGCTGGCGCTGTCCTGCCCTAAAAAAAGGTGTCCCCTACCCAGAACAGCAGAACGCATCTGCTCGGCTGTTGCAGATGAACACCACGAATAGGCACTGTGCCGGGCTCCCTACCGGGCTTCAGAAATTAAGTGCCTTTTTCCTCTTCCAACCACTACCGCCACCACACCATGAAGACTTGAACCGTGGGTCTAGAAGGGCTCCCATAAAAAAGAACAAAAAAAAAAACCAGTCAGCCCATGTGCTTGCGAACCGCTTTTCCAGGCTGCGTTGTAGGCTTTTAGCTGACCATTTGCTAAGAAGTGCGCCTGTGCCTTTGTTTAAGGTTTCCGCGAGCCAAACTTCGATATTTCGCCACGCGGGAAGTAAAAGCCCGGCTGTCTCATGCATTTTCTGCAGCAACTCCGTAGCTTCCTCTACTGGGGAGAGAAGCTCAATCAAGTCTGTCGCCAGCCTCAGTTCATATTTATACAGTTTAACCTTCTTGCACGCGTGCAGTTTCTGTCAGGCCTGGATGACTGGAAAGAGTGGTAACAAGCTTTCTCATGATTCGAAGCTGCGAGTTCCACCTCGTTGCGTTGTGAGATTCCAAATGCAGACCAACCCCAATAAACACTTCTTCCGTGTTGGTGGTGCTGTTGCATATAGATCTAACGATGGCACCACATTTTCGTACGACTTCCTCGGCACTTGGGTCCTACAATAAAGTGAGGATGACAATTAGGGAACATTTACATTGCAAGTACAGGTAACGCAAACGGTAAATGCAACAGAGTTCCAGAAAGAGAAATACGACATATGCAATAGAAGGATATTAAAGGAGAAAAATACCAGAGAGCCCAAAACACAAGCAAGCAAAAATAGCTTAAACAAGGAATCAACCTAATCTAAATCTATAATGTGTATAGCTTCCGAACAACATGGGGTCCTTTGTGTGATGTGCTTCTTTTTGAACAGCTGAGAAAAAATAGACAGGCCACACTGACAGTCTTGCGTGAATTAGCGGGAGAACCCTGTTATGTTTTATATCAGTGAGCTAGCAGAGCTCACAGCTGGCACAGCTGACTTAAATGGTATAATTTTTATGCGAAGATGCCTTTCATACACAAACTCTTTACATTGTAGCCAAAATTATTTGAGCGGTTACAAGAAAGGCATTGAAAGTGAAGGAAGAAAAATTTAAGAAAAGATTTAACGCAGTTCAATAGGTGACACACAGAGAGTACTTTAATGCTTTAAAGTTTTTGGGCAAATTGTATTTCACATGTGACATGAAGGTCAAGCATGCGTGAGTGGATTGGATTGGATTGGATGAACTTTTATTTGGTCCTCCAAAACACAGCTTACTGTGTTGTGGGCAGCTCCCACGTGGGGACTGAGATGCGAAGCTCCTCAGCCGCCTCGCGGGCTTGGTGGACAGCCCAAAGCTGATCTGCCAAGGATGAGCTGCGGATTGCCGCCTCCCATCTGGCAGAGGTGATGTTCGATAAATGAGCGAATTTGGTGCACTGCCAGAGCATGTGTTCTAATGAAGTTATTTCCCCACAATGTGGACAAAGATTACTTGGGTATAGGTCAGGGTACATGATGTGTAACATTTTCAAAGTAGGATACATCCGCGTTTGCAAAAGCCTTAATGTAAGTGCTAGGGGCCGAGTTAGATTTTTGTGAGGTGAAGGGAAAAATCCTTCTAGACAAGTAGAAATGTTTAGTGAGCTCGTTATATGTTTTAAGAATTTCCCGGTTATCCCCTTCACCGGTAGAACGCATCCCCGGGGAGGTGCGGCTGGAGAGGTCTCACGCCGCCTCGTGTGCTGCTTCATTGAGATTGGGAGGGGAATCGTTGATTTGTCCAAGGTGAGCTGGGAAGCAACTCAGAAGATGATGCGTTACGTTCTTGCCTTGCAGTATTCTCAGCGTTTGTTTAGAGACCGTCCCCTTGGAGAACGCCCGTATGCTGCCATGGAATCACTGTAGACAACTTCAATGTTACCCATCTTGAGTGCTAAGGCGATGGCCACCTGTTCCGCAATGATTGGGTCTTTCGTGCTGACCGTCGCTGAGTTTACGACATGGCCAGCCCCATCGACCACCACTGCCACAAACGCTTTCCCATTGGCGTAGGAAGCCGCGTCAACAAATACGATCCCTCGTTCCTCGTTTGAGACCTGACGAAGTATAGTCCTGGCCCTCGCTACTCTTTTTCTGACGTTGTGTTCTGGATGTATGTTTCTTGGCATAGGAGATACTGTGATATTCTCCCTGATGTTGTTGGGGATAGCATTGTAATTGCGTCTGATTGCCATTGGGTGTTGGCCCAGCTCCTGCAGGATCATTCTCCCCCACCTTGTTGTAGATAACCTTGCAAACTGTGCTTTCTCTCGGGCTTCTGCTATTTCTTCGAGCGTGTTGTGAATGCCAAGCTCAAGCAGACGCTCGGTGCTGGTATGTATGAGTAGGCCCAGGACCTTCTTGATATTTTTCCTGAGGAGCACATTCAGTGTCTCGGACTCTGCTCTTGACCAGTTGTGCATTGCTGCCTCGTACGTGAGGTGGCTTAAAACAAACGCATGCATCAACCTTATGGATTGTCTTCCTTGATCCCATTTCTTTTGTTGGCCACTCTGCGTATGAGGTACACCGCACTATCTGTTTTCCTAGTTAACTTGGCTATAGATTTGCTGTTGGCGCCGGTAGACTCTATCAGCATCCCCAGGACTTTGATGGAGTCGACCCTCTGGATGGCATCTCCTTGATTTGTACGGAGGTGGATGTCTATCTGGTTTAACGGCTTCCATCCCCTGGGCTTCGGTCGCCGGCGTGCAGTCCGATACAGTAAAAGTTCTGACTTACTCGAGGAGCACTTGAGCCTGAAAGGACAAAGGTACTCTTCTACGGTGTCATTGGCCTCTTGCAGAGCGCTCTCAATTTGCCCCTCGCTTCTATCTGTGCACCAGATGGTAATGTCATCTGCGTAGATGCTGTGCTTCAATCCTTCAATGCTCGATAATTTCTTTGACAGTCCAATCATGGCAATGTTGAACAGCATTCGTGAAATCACTGTCCCTTGCGGCGTGCCCCTTGCTTCTAGTTTGATTGCTGCGGTCTCAATATCTGCAATCTTCATCACGGCTTTCCGATCTGTAAGAAAGGACCATACGTAGTCATAGAAGGCTTTCCCCAGACCAAGCTTGGATATTGCTTCGAGTATGAATGAGTGGTGGATGTTGTCCAACGCTTTTTCTAGATCTAGGCACAGAATGGCTCTCTCGTCTCTGGTTTTATTGTCGATGACCTGGTGTTTGATAAGCTTTAATGCATCTTGTGTGGATAGCCCTGCCCTGAATCCAACCATATTGTGTGTATGTATGTCGTGATCTTCCAAGTACTTGTTTATCCTGTGCAGTATGTCATGTTCTGCAACCTTGCCAATACATGATGTCAAGGATATTGGCCTCATGTTGTCCTAGTTAGGGGGCTTTCCTGGCTTAGGAATAAGGATCTTGCTGGCCAGCTTCCACTGCTCTGGCACCTTGCCTTCTTTCCATGCTGCATTAATCATATCCTTCAGGGTTTCAATTGAATCGTCATAAAGGTTACGAAGGGCCTTGTTTGATATACCGTCCGGGCCAGGGGCCGACCTGCCGTTGAGATCATGCAAGGCTCTTCTGATCTCTTCGATGTTAAAGTCATCCTCAAGACCTGGATTGGGTGTGCCCTGGTACTGTCTACTTGGTGGTGCCAATCCTCTTTTGATTGGGAGGTACTTATGCACGAGCCGCTGCACAACTTGTTGTTCTGTAGTGCACCCTATCTCTTTATGCAAAATTCGAGCGATAACATGCTTTTGATTTATTTTGGTGGTGTTTTTGTTGAGGAGATGTTTTAACATATTCCATGTCTTGCCATTGCGCATCTGACCATCGACGGAGTTGCAGATTTCGTCCCATTGCTGCCTGGATAGTGCGCGACAATGTTCCTCGACTGATCTGTTTACCTCAGCTATCTTCTTCCTCAGTCTTCAGTTCAGGCGCTGACCCTTCCAACGGTTTTGTAGTGCTTGCTTTGCCTCAAGAAGATGAGCGAGCCTGCTATCCATTCTTTCAACCGGAAAATTTGTGGTAATGGTGGAGGAGACGGATTTGATGTCTTCTTTAATCTGTTTGACACACTGCTCCAAGCCTTGTCTGTGGCCATCTTGTTCCCTTTCCATTCTTATCTTCCTGAACTTATCCCAGCCTGTGAAGTGGAATTCTCTCTGCTTTTTACGCTCCACGGAGAAGGTAGTGCCAAGAATGCAGTGGTCACTCCCTAGGTCTACAGCAAGGTTCATCCACTGGGCCTTCATGTTCCTTACAAGTATAAGGTCCGGGGTGGAATCCCTGCAGCAAAATGTACCAAGCCTTGTTGGTAGGCTGGGATCTGTGATTAGGGTGTGATCAAGTTCACTGGCACTTTGCCAAACTCAATTTCCTTTCCCAGTGTTGTACTTGTAAGCCCATGTATGATGAGGGGCATTGAAATCACCTGCTATGACGAGTGAACATTCCCCGGCGATATTAACAGCTTTGTTTAGAACCGTCTTGAACCCTTTCTTTTGTTCCTTTGGACTGCTGTATATATTAAGAATGAAAATGCTCTGGCGGTTGCTGGTACCTGGCACGATGTCTACCATGACGTGTTTCAACCGGCCTGCTTCTATCTCGAGGTCGTGGGTTACGTGCGTTAGTTTGTTGCATACGAAGGTGCAGACTCCCCTCCCTTCAGTCCGGAATTACAGGCCGGAATTTAGGCAACGTTGCTTGCAGTGAAAGGGTCTCTTGTAATCATATAATATGAGGCTTTTCTTGGCTGCTCCTGATATACTGCTGTAGGGTTGCCTTCTTTTTAAGGTAACCTCTACAGTTCCATTGCCTGATACGAAACGCGTCACGTAGCGCTGCCATCATGGTTATTACATGGGCGGCCAGATCCTGATGCTGCACCTGTCGACAGGTTTGGTACCACTAGTATTGGTGGCCGAAGAGGTGAGTTTGGTGCATGAGGAGGCCTTGCTGTGTTGTGCAGATATACTTCGACCTTTGTAATGCGCAGTCATATGCTCTTCCAGTGCCGCCACGCTTGATTGTAGCCCACCCATTTGCTCGCTAAGATTGGCTACTATTTTGCTGAGCGTGTCAAAGACCTCTTTCAAATCTGACATGGTCGTTTGGTTGGCTTTCACGTGTTCTGCCATGACTGCTCTCTTTTTTGTGGTTCTCGAGTCCCCCCATGTTTTCAGCCACAGGGACATCAGCTGGCTGAGGCATTGGCTGTGAAGACTGCGCGCTGGTTAGCTTAGTGAGAAGAATTTTTATTTCCTTTAACTCAGCTGATAGTCTCTCATTCAATTTTGTAAGTCTCGCGTTTTTTTGCTCTAGCTGCGCAATTCTATCATGCTCTGGCAGCTTACCTGTCATCACCTCTGCCGCGCCATTGCGCATTCGCTCAGCCCAGCTGCCTTTCGATGTAACTGCAGGCGTCCTCCCCGAGTTGGAAGTCGTGATCTCTAACTGAACGCCAGGCAGCTGGCCATTCGTGTGCCGCCCAGGCTGATCCCGACCGTGATGGTGACCATGAGAACTCGAGCGGCCCCGTGATTGGGAGCGGGCCTTGGGTCTAGAACCTCTTCTGGAACTTGACCTCCCCCTGGAGTGGGGCCGCCTTTCCTGTTCTTGTGTAGTCTGGATGCTCTGGGTCCCGTAGGCTGGAATAAGCTGCTTTTCATTCATGTCTGGACTCGATGTGATTTATGCGTCCCGGGCTTCTGCGGCTGCTCGCGATCTTTCCCAACGTCTGCATCTGACAACGTATGGCACTAAGAACCTGTTCTTGCACTCCTTGTCTGCCGTGGGATGGTGACCGCCGCACAGCCTGCATGTTGGATTGCACTGGTGCAGTCTATCCGGCTTCTTGATCTCGCAGCCTCTGCAGATGGTTTCAGCTGGGTTCGGACAGACGTCAGATCGATGTCCCAGCTTTCCACAGATGTAACAAATATCGATGTTCTTGCGGTAAAGGGAGCACTGCAAAAGTGAAGGTCCATATCTCACGAATCTGGGCACCTTGTGTCCTTCGAACGCTATGATGATTGTCCCGGTGTCCTTGATTCTCTTGGCCTGCAGTGCGAGCGGGTTGTTCGCGTTCACAATCTTTCGGGTCAAAATGTCCTGAGTATCGCTTACGGGGATTTTGCGAATCACTCCTTTACAAGTATCGTGGGATGCCGTGGCGTATCCACTAACCTCGAAAGCTTTGCCTCCAATATCAATTTGTTTGACCTTGAGGTATCTTGAAACTCTGTCTTGTTCCGGAGTGCTTGCCACCATAATTTTCTGCTGCAAGTTGGTACAGATGGTGTCCTGCATGGCCTCCTCCTCTTTGACGCTGGCCACCAGTACTATCGCGTCGGCCACGGCTCCAGTGCCAATTCTCGAGATATTTAATCCTCCACGTGGTCGAAGCACAATTTCGCTTAAGTCCTTGGGTAGTTGCGGCATGCGTCCAGCTCGCACGATTGTATGCTTGGTGTCATATCTACTACGACTGGCTCGAGCGTCTCCCGCAACGCCAGCCTTGGTCCAACCCTTGGCAGCAGGAACGCTAACCGCGGCTAGCTTATATCTTGAGCGTCTCGTTTCGGCTTTCTTCCAACCCATATCTTCCGTGCAATCCTCTGGAGAGATGTCCTCTCCATCTACTTGGTATTCCATTCTCAGTTGCAGGTTCTGGAACGCGCAGAGCGTTGAGTCACGTTGGCGCCGGGTCAGCACATCGGCGACAATCGCCTCCTTGGTTAAGCTTAAATCCGCCGTTGGCGTTGCCGTGTAAAAATGTCCCAAAAATGGTTTAAAAGTCCACTCACCAGCACAAAGGTGGTATGTGCTGATTTCTTGAGAACTTAGGCACACGATGGGACTGAGGACTCGGCGACAAATTCGTGAATACCACAGGAAAGCATTCTTGAAAGCAGGAGCCGATCTTCGCGCGTCCGCACTGGTCGTCGCCTAGAGCGTCTCCGCATGAGTGAATTAGCAGTTTAACATAATAAACATGTTAACCTGCAGCACGCCAGGCTGTCGAAATGGCTCTGCCTCCGATGAAAACACTTGCGATAGGCGGCACTTCTTCAAAGCCTCAAATGACCTCAAGGCCTGGAGAGCTGCTATTCCACGAAAAGCCTTCCATGTGACAGTCAAGACCTACATTGGCCATCTAAATTTCGAATGAAAAGATCTAATCACTTCCTACGAGCACATCGTAGCCAGAAGTGTTGTTGAAATTCCACGTGGTAGGTGGACGCCCAGCGCTGTTCCTCAAATTTTTCAGAATATTCCTGCACACTTGTCTAAATCAGCAGCATTAAAGCGCAAAAAGAAACCGTCGAAACTTAGAGAAACCGCGAATTTTGAGGGCAGTGTGTCGGCAAGTGGTGGCGATCAGTCTGATGTGAACACACGAAGAGTGATGCTGACGAAGCTACTGTTGTCCCCTCCAATCCAGAATTGTGTACAGAGATAGCAGCTTGATTTCTTGCATTAAGTTCCAATTCTGGAATGTCGAGCTTATCCAGGAATGTTTTTTATTTTTAAAGTTTTTCGAAACAAGGGTATTGTCGAAATTGACTAGGCAGTGGGGGTAACACAAGACTTCACCGTTGTTCTCAGTTCTAGGGGGAAGCTTGTTCTCCCGTGGCACGTGTGCATACTACGAACATGGTATGGGAAGCCAGCTGAAACTCACGAGCTTGCAGATGGTATCAGCTTTTCTCAGTTATGTTGATCACATAAAGATATGTGTGGGCTGTCATAGCAGCTTATTCCCTTCCATTTCGACGGCAACATCAGCCCTGAAGATTCGGGATGTGTGGAGGAGAATCCTGAAGATTCGGGATGTGTGGAGGAGAACTTAGTGTTTTGGGCTGTCCTGGCAAGACTTGTGCCCACCATGTAAGAGCACAAGAAAAAATGAGTGAGCATGGTAGAAGAAAAAAAAAAAAATCTACAAAACCAACAAGGTTTCCCCCAAAATTGCTCTTGACTACTAAAAACCCACGAAAGATGTTTACTAGGGCCACAGTTTTTTTAGAAAAAGCAAAGAATGACATTCAGAAAATGAAAACAGCTTTGAAAAAAGTCTGTCAGTCAAGCAGTGTACGAACTCATGACTGGCCTTCCTCCAGCAGAACAGCCAATGCTGCTGAGCGAAGCCTCATTGAACCGAAATTTGGAAGGCATTTCCTTTTAATGTAAGGCGTGAGGATGTAGGCAGAAGCAGTATGTTCACCTTTGACATCAACCTAAAAGTAGCCAGGCTCGATATTTTAAGGAGCAGGCAAGTAATCAGCCACTCGATTTCGGAGCGCTATCATCTCATTGACTTCGCTTTGAAAGCTTTCAGCGCGAGACGAACAGCGAGTTTGAAAAAAAAAACCTTCTTCCTGCTTAAGCTCGACATAACAGGATTAGAACTTTGTTTGGTTTGTAATGCAGAGAGCCAAATTACCACCCTTAGACACAACTATGGATTGCAGGGGATGCCAGTAGCTTCGTCAACATCGCTTTTCTCAAGGTTAACGTTGGGAACATCGCCACCACTTGCCGGCACACAACCCTCGAAATTCGCGGTTTCTCTAAGTTGGGGCCTTTCTTTTGTGATTTAATGCCGCTGGTTAGACAAGTGTGCAGGAATGTTCGAGAAAATTCGAGGAACAGTACCGAGCTTAAGTGTTCACCTACCACGTGGAACTTTGACAACGGTTCTGCCTGCGTTGTGCTCGTAGCAATTGATTAGGTTCTGGAATTCCAAATGTAGATCGAGAATGTAGGTCTTACTTGTCACCTGGAAGGCTTTGAAGAAGTGCCACCAATCCAAGTGTTTGCCTTAGAAGCCCAGTCACTTTGACTGCCCGGCACGCTGCAGGTCGACATGTTTAATATGTTGAACTGCTAATTCAATCAAGCCTGCTTAATCGTCGTGTCACATGTGAAATACCATTTGGGTTGAGCGAAATCTAACCTTTTAGCTTCTGCCGCTGTGATCTGAGCAAGCAAGCAAACAAAACAAAAAGCTTTCAACACTGTCGCAGGAAGTGGCGGGTAGCCGGCAGTGGCGGTGGCTCGATCTCAACGCTATGCAAGCGCCACCCTCAGAGCGGATACGAATTGGTGCCATCTCCGTAGTGGGCTTTTCCAACTGACAGTATATAAAAACCTTGATATGCGTGACCCCGAAAAAATTGTGCTGTCAAAGCTAGGACATCAACTTCTCTTCTCCTGTACAGGCCTTTTTCCATGGAAGAAGTCTGCTAAAAGAGAGCGCTCGCAAATATCCCGCCTGCCAAGAAAAACTCATGATGGCACAGGTGGCGGTTGGCTGTTTACAATGAAACCAGGGGTGTGTTTCGCATGCGGGGCAATGACACGCATTTTGAAATTGATATTAAATATGTTCTAAGCTATATTATTCATTGATATTTCATAGCAATGTGTGTGTGTCTTCACAAAAATATCCCACAGGTTATCTCGCCTCCAACATTTTGTTTCAGTACTCCCTTAATGCGTCATTATTATATTGCCATGCAAGTTATTTTGATGTGCTTTGTTAAACACACAAAGACTATGAGCAATATTTGGCACACATCATGCCTCGTGTTCGACAAGCTTCTCGTTTGTCGTAGATCATTTTTGTTAAGAGTGTGCACAAGATACCAACACTCAAGGTTATTGCAGTGCCAGCTGCGCAAGCAAAGTGCACAGTGATCCCACTCTTGCGCCAACTGCTCCAAAGTGCATTGGACATGTGCTGTCTGTGTTATCATGTCAGCGTGTTGACTGTGTTATCGTGATCCGTGCGTTTATCACTGAGAGTGCCCCGCCCCCGTCATCTATATAAAGACGTGTTAATAAACCCTGCTATTCTTCTTGTTCCCGTCAACATGTAGTTGTCTCTGTCCTTTGTCAGACAACCGACATGTTACACAAAGTGTGCCAAATCATATTTACTGTGCCATCCTGATAATATCAATGGAAACTGCACCAAACTTGGATTTGGGATGCTCTATCACCAGCAATAACCACGCTGGCGTGTCAATACATGTGCACCTTGTTCGTGGGGCCACCAAAGTCACAATCACATACCTATTTTGTTTCGCTAAATAAGCAGCGGTCTTGCATGCATCCTAAAATCCACATTGGTAAGGTTGGTGCAACTCTGAGTGCTTTTCTCAATAAGTGTTTTCCCACCACCATCAACTCTGTTGCTCAAGTGTTTAACGGCGAAACGGAGTCTCCACAGGGGCTCCTGACGTCTGGTTCAATCGGCATCGTGAAACTGGGGCGGCGATTCATCCACGGACGTGATCTGTTCAAGGAATGCTGCTGCTGATAGCTCGCTTGAAGTTGCACGAGATGTAATAAAGCAATTTTCACTAATAACTGCACGCATTGCGCCAGGATGCCTGTCACATCTATTTCTGGACATCGAGATCTAATTTTGTGTGTTTCACGTCCGCAGAAGAACACGTAAATGATGGGAACATGTTGACACTTTTCCTCTAATATACTTTATCCATGGATCACCCTACAAAAGAGCTGTTTTGTAATTCATTCCAACACCACATCCTCGTTTATAATTGTTGTGGCAATAAGAACCCCTAAATAACCCTGCCCTTTCGAGCTCGAGGTTGCTAGGGTCTGAATTGAAAACTCTCCCGTGCTTTGTTTTTAAATATCATCTTCTTCATAAAAGGATGCCTCCTGGTTGGAGTAGCCGCAGTTTGGTTCAATACGGGGAGCTATAGTGAGGCTATCGCTGGCGGCTCTGGTGCCGGAAGGCCTGTGAAGCGGCTACACCTTGTTACACATCCGCCTCTCACTTTCCAGGGTCAATAGCTGGTGGTCAAAAATAAAACAAAAATTGAACGTCACGGCATCGCACTTATGCTTCGTTTCGAAGGAAGGAGTGTAGGGGAGGCTGCTGCGTCGCTCGAAGTAGCTGGCACGCCCTATCTCATAATAAGACTAAGGCATAATAAGACTGCTAGTGAACTTTCTGTGTTTCTAACCTCTGCTTCCCGTTTAGGTAACTCACAGCACGAAAGCTTCGACAAGTAGAGTGATCATTGTCCCTTTACCCAGCGTTCTTTTGATTTACGCGATATCGGCAATATCGGATATAGAAGATACAGTCTGTATTTTACTTATGCTCTAAGCAATGAATACAATACCAATAAATTGTATTCTTATACCAAATAATAAGGCTAGACGTCATCTGTTAGGAGCGCTAGTGGTAGTGTTGCAATTTCTAAGGTCCATGCTCTTGCAGAAACGCTGCATACACGGTGTTCGATATCCGTGACTTCGGTGACTAGAGACCCCCAAAACTTCCCTTGCACGCCGATGCACATACAGGTGGAATCGGACTTGTCTTGAGCGCCCAGCCAGTCGCTCCAGGTGGTGTTTTATTCAGAGATATGTAAACAGAGATGCCGTAATCGTACCAAACTTTGTCGTACTGTGTGTTAGACCCTTGTGCGTACTGCGTGATATACCCTTGTGCTGTAATGTAAGCATTAATGGTAGCTTGTAGCTAATGTGAGATAGAAGCCGCGGCCAACAACAGTGTGGACAGGCACGCACTCTGCTGCTGTAGACCAGTGTGATTGCATCGGTACAGCACGAACGGCACGTACGAATGGACCCCCTAAATGGCGCGACGATGGTGTGGCCGCCTTGAGATCAAAACTTAGTGCCGCTTTCAAAAGCGAAGTGCTTTTCACACAGTCCAGGTAGAAGGGTACACTAGCCATAAATAGTGCGTGCACAGGGATCACACCCCAATGTTCATAACAATGCCCCCTCTCACACTTGCATTTCTAGCTCTTTTCTGCTCCTACTAGCTCCTCCCCTGTGCTTAAGCATACCTCTCAAGTCCTCCGATTTTCCATAAAATGTATGAATTTCAACTGCGCTTACGATTTTAATAATCTTTTCTAAAATTTTACGAAAAATATTTCATTTATGATAAAAACAAATAGAACTAAAAAAATAGCATGGCCTCCGCGATAGGTTTGGGCACATTGCCGTAGCTGGTCGTGGAGGCCACAACTCCCAGATTTAGACTTCCGGATTTAGACTGTTTCTTCCATTTGTACTACAGTGAAAAACTATTCCAGCCACTATATTTGTACGGTTGCACTGAAAATCTCCCGGAAATTGAAATTCGTGTGCGAAGTCTGGCCGCATTAACAAAAATGCAGGTTAGTCCGTTCCAGGCTTTTTGCGAGCCCACCTCATTTTATTAGGAACGAATTTGAGAGGCCTTGATATAAACGTACAGTAGTCTCAGTGATGCGAAACTGTGGCAGATATCAATTTATAAAATTCTCCAGCCAAATTCATGTCTCCATTAGGCCGAAATTCAAATGTTCCGAACACTTTTCTTCATCGCAGCGTGTGATATAAACTTTAGTACCAAATTTATCGAAGGAAGACTGTCACGTGTAAATATCTCAAAAACGTCGACGCGGACCACCGACCACTGAGGAACAAAGAAGGAGAGCGTGGTGGCACGGGTGGGACGAGGCGCGCTCGCAGTGTTCGGGCCAAGGCGTGCAATTCCGAGTTCGGACGAGCAAGACGTTCTGCTGGGCGAGACGCGGGCGTGTGCACGGAGGACCACGGAGCCGTGCAAGGTCCAGGGTGGCCGAGGTTCCAGGTGCCAGGAGAGTTGCTGGCTGAATCGAGGATCGCCGAGCCGTACCGAGCTACGCGCCAGACTCGGACATAGGCCGCGAGCTCACGAGTTGTGCACCCGAGGGTACCTGGCTGTGCCCTGGCCAAGGGCGAGGAACGCCGGTGACTGAGCTGCCGCACCGCAGCTGTGGCAAGCAGCATTTCAGCACGGCACAGACGGTGCTGTGCTGGCCCGAACCCGCACGTGGAACCGGTACGCTTGGGCCGTGATCAAGAGCTCGGAAACAAGGTCCGAGGTCGCGCTGGTCCAGGCATCTCCTAGATGACGCCACCGCTGCTCGATAGTCGTGAGTCTACAGGGCTCTTGTTCCTTATGTGCCGTGGTGGTCGTCCCGACGACGTCCACATCACTGACTTTTCATAGCCTTCCTTCTTTATATAAACGTTTGAACTCATCTTCCTGTCTGTTTCCTGTGCCGCTGCACAGTAGTGGAAGTGCTCGAACCGTCCTAAACATCACAATTTTCTGGCGTCCGTGACAGGACCAAGCTCTAGCTCCAACTTTCAGAGCCGCACTTCTCGTATGTGCAGTGGGCGGAAATAGATTGGTAGAAGTATATTCCGATTGGCAAGGAACTCGGCTTGTCGGGTAACGAACTGAAGGAGTGGATTGAACAGCAGCAGAAAAAGGAGCGTGACAGATGAGCATAAGATAGGGACGCATCGTGAATAGTGCACGAACAGGAGATTGCTCGTCTGGCGGCGGAATAAAGTCTGCTGGAGGCTAAGTGTCGTCTTGCTGAGCGCACGGCTGCGACGGTTGGAACCGGTGGAGAGAGCGTGGAAGCCAGCAGCGAAACCTTCAGGAGCCCCCACAAGCTTATTCCTCCCTACAATGAGGGCCGCGACGAACTCGACGCGTATATTCAGTGCTTCAAGCGGGTAGCCACGAGTCAGGGATGGCCAGGCGACAGGTGGGCAGTCTCATTAAGCTTATGCCTCTCAGGTGAAGCCTTGAGTATTGTAGGACGTATGGCTGCGGAAGATGCTACAGACTACGAAAAGCTTAAGCAAACCTTGTTGCAAAGATTTCGATACACCGAAGAGGGATATCGGCAAAAGTTTTGCGAAGTTAAGCCGGAGAATTCCGAGACAGGGCGACAATTTGCTGGTCGGCTGCTCGGCTACTTCGATCATTGGCAACAGATGGCGAAAACAGAAAAAACGTATGACACATTGAGAGATAGCATTGTGTTCGAACAGTTTTTGCTAAGATGCGATGAGAAACTCGCCATCTTCTTGAAAGAGCGAGGATGCCGAATGCTCAATCAGCTAGCCGAAACGGCTGACCATTCTTTGGAGGCGCAAGGCCTGACAAATATCGCGAAAGGGAAACATGAAAGACCAAGTGAAAAAGCAGAAGTGGCGAGCAAGAGCCACGATAAAGATGCCGGAAAAACAAACGTGCAATGCTTTTTATGTGGCAAGCAAAATCATTGTGCTGGAGACTGTTGGACGCGGTCAAAAGGCCCGAAGTCCTCGTCTTGCTGGAAGTGCAGGAAACACGGCCATCAAGTGGACGAGTGCCCAAATGTAAAGAGCCGCAACAAGGAGGCGTCAAGTGCTGTTGCCGACTATGACCGTGCACCTTTTGCTCGAAACAAGGAGAACTTGGACTGTACTCCTTCATCAGCAGAGGAAAATGCACCATCGGAAAAAAGAGATATTTGTCTTGGTCTGTTAAGACAAAAGATGCCAACGGCAACCGGCTATCTCGAGGGACAGCCTGTGACGGTGCTAAGGGACTCGGGATGCAATACCGTGGTGGTCAAGCGTTCGCTGGTACCGAAAAGAATTTCACTGGTCTTACACATAACTGTACACCTTCTCGACGGTTCGTCGAGGCAGCTTTCTGAGGCAAAGGTATACATTGACTCTCCGTTCTTACGAGGACTGACACTGGCACTCTGCATGGAGAAGCCACTCTATGACGTCATTCTCGGCAACATCGACGGGATAATCTTTCTTTCTGGTTCTACCACGGCACATCACCTGTCAGATGTCGCAAGACTGCATAATGAGTCGGCACCAGCAGGGGAGCCTTCCCCATATCCAAGCGTGTCACCGGACCTACCGACTTTCAGTGCAGCGACAACAAGAAGGACCAGGGAGATGAAGTTACCTGTGGCGGCATCTAAGGAACTAGATGTGACCCCACAAGTTCTTGAAAAGTTGCAGAGAGAAGATCGCACCTTGGAGAACTGTTTTTCGGCAGTTGGGAAGACGATAGCGAAGCGATAAGCAAACATAGAGTATGTTTTGCTTAAAGGAATCCTTCATCGACACTATAGATCGCTAACGAGAAAGGAAGTTGACCAACTGGTTGTTCCGCAAAGCCTCCGCCAGTTTGTCCTTAGGATGGCGTATGAGGGAGTTATGGCAGGTCACGAAGGTATTAAACGAACAACTGATAGGATTCTAAAAGAATTCTATTGGCCAGGCGTGCAGGCTGAAGTGACACGGTTTGTGCGCTCTTGTGACATCTGCCAGCGCACTGTGCCAAAGCACTTAGTCGGACGTGTCCCCCTCGGAAAAAATGCCGGTGATTGACGAGCCCTTTCATCGTGTAGCGATTGACATAATCGTCCACTATCACCAACATCGGCCAAAGGAAATCGTTTCATTTTAACAATGGTCGACTGCACAATGCGATATCCTGGCGCTGTTGCATTACCAAGCATAGAAACAGAGACGATAGCAGAAGCATTGGTGGAAATGTTCTCGCGCATTGGAGTACCACGAGAAATCGTGAGTGACCGCGGAAGGTCATTCACATCACGCTTAATGCAGGAAGTGAGCAGACTACTGTCTTTCCGACAGTTGCCAACTACCCCATACCACCCTATGGCAAATGGTCTTGTGGAGCGCTTTAATGGTACATTAAAGCAAATGATACGGCGCATGTGCCACGAAAGTCCAAAGAACTGGGACAGATACTTGGTACTACTATTATTTGCATACAGAGAGGTGCCTCAGTCGAGCATCGGCTTTTCACCGTTCGACCTCCTGTATGGTCGATACATTAGAGGCCCAATGTCTATACTGAAGGAATTATGGACGCGAAAAACCTTGGATCCCCAAACAAAGACTACGTACGAATACGTAATAAAGCTTCGCGATCGTTTGTATGAGACGTGTCAAATTGTGCATGAAGAGCTGCAGAAAGCCAAGCTGTCACAAAAGAAATACTACGATAGCAAAGCGAAGCCTCGTCAGCTCTGCGTCGGAGACAAGGTATTACTGCTACTACCTTCCGACAGCAACAAACTGATTCTCACTTGGAAAGGCCCCTTCACTGTACTAGAGAAGCGGAGCGAGATCGACTATGTCGTTGATCTAGGAACCCGAACTAGTTTGTTCCACATCAACCTCCTTAAGAAGTACGAGGAGAGACCACCTTTGACAGACATGGTGGACCGCGCGGCTGTCACGGTACAAACAGAACAACCGGAAGAAGAACCGGAACTACCGTTGCTCGCACTTCACCAGAATGAGATATATCATGACGTCAAGGTCTCTGACAACTTGGATGTGAACCAGAAGGCAGAGATAGAGAAGATTCTATCAGACTACCAAGATATATTCTCAGACGTTCCGGGAAAGACTAATTTGGTAGAGTGCAAGATCACAACATCTACTGTGCCGGTGAACGTACGCCAATACCCGATACCCTTTGCTGTTCAACAGGCGGTAGAGGAAGAAGTACAACAGATGCTGGCGCAGGGAATTATCGAACCGTCAGACTCACCTTACCAGTCGCCAATCGTCGTAGTAAAAAAGAAAGACGGCAGCATGCGCTTATGCATTCATTTCCGACAGTTGAACACAGTCGTCGTAATGGATAATGAGCCTATTCCATGAGTGGACATGATGTTTGCAAACTTAGGAAAGGCTCGCTATTTCTCTAAATTTGATTTCACAAAGGGGTACTGGCAGGTCCCAATGCACAAAGACTCGAAACGCATGACAGCCTTCATGTCAATGTCTGGCCTTTACCAGTTCCGTTTTATGCCTTTCGGCATCAAAACAGCACCAGCAGTGTTCACTAGACTCATGAGAAAAGTTGTGGCTGGTATTTCGCACGTACATCATTACTTCGATGATGTTCTTATAGCCACAGACACATGGGAGACGCACCTTGCCACGCTCGAAAGTTTTTTCCGACAAGTACGGCGTGGACATCTCACAATCAAGCCATCCAAGAGTGAAGTTGGTTCAACGATGGTGAAGTTCTTGGGCCAAATCGTGGCACATGGGGCCTTACGGTCGCAACTTGAACCGCTTGAAAAGATACAAGCTGCAAAAAGACCTCATACAAAGAAACAAGTCCGTTCCTTTCTCGGTCTCACGGGTTACTACCGAAACTTCGTACCCAACTATTCCCATGTGTCTCATCCCTTAACAGAGCTCACTCGGAAGCGTGCTCTGAACAAGGCAAAATGGGAACAACGTCACCAGGAGGCATTTGACGAGCTTCAACGATTGCTGTCTACTGGTCCAATCTTGAGGTCTCCTGACTTGGAGAAGACATTTGTTCTGCGCACAGATGCATCTTCTACCAGTGTGAGAGCCGTGCTCATGCAGAACTATGACGATGTTCTCCATCCCGTCGCCTACACAAGCAGGAAGCTCCTTCCACGGGAGACACGGTACTCAACCGTAGAGCGACAAGGGCTTGCGCTCGTGTGGGCTGTCCAAAAATTCCACATTTATCTCTTTGGCAAGCAGTTTGTACTGCCGAGCGATCACCAGCCGCTGGCCTACATCAACTCGGCCAAGCACACAAATAGCCTAATTCTGTGTTGGAGTATGACACTTATGGAATACGACTTCACTGTGGAATATATTGTGACAGGGCGAGGTCTTGGCTTACAGGATAGCGTCCACCGAGAATCGGCAGCCGAACAAGATGTCTGAGTTGCCTCTCGCACAAGCGCCTAATGCACAGGTGTCTTCATCTTCGCTAAGTGCCACGCTTGCTCCTGTCGATGATGCACCGTAACATCACTCCCCTGCGGCGGAAGCGCCGTCACGGCGCTGAGTACGGCGGCGACGAACGAGGAGGGTGATGCGGTTTCAGTCTGGAAACGTGTACAACGTCTGTCTGGAGTGAGGTGGTCGAAGAGGCATTGTTTAGGGGTGCGATCTCGTAGCTCACGTCACTAAGTTGTCGTAACATTTTGTAGGGGCCATGGTAGTGTGATAGTAGCTTCTCTAATAAGCCGACTTGGTGGTTTGGTGTCCAGAGAAGTACCAGAGACCCCGACGAGAAGTGCACATTTGGTGGCGACTGTCATAGCGGTCTTTTTGGTGCGCTTGCGACAAGTGCAGCCGATCACGGGCAAGCTGACGGGCTGCATGGGCTCGAGAAAAGACATCGCTGGCGTACTCAGTAGACAAGAGGGCAGCCGAAGAAAGGAGCGTGTCAAATGGCAATGCTGGATGTCGGCCAAATAGCAAATAAAACGGCAATTAACTAGCTGTGTCGTGCCATGAAGAATTGTACGCGAACGTGACAATTGGGAGTGCTTTGTCCCAGTCACCATGATCTGGCGAAACGTACATTGACAGCATCTGCGTCAGCGTTCGGTTCAGACGCTCGGTCAATCCATTTGTCTGTGGATGATCAGCGGTGGTAAGCTTGTGCTCAGTGGAGCAGGCGCGGAGAATGTCATCCACAACACGTGAAAGAAAGTACCTTCCTCGATCAGTAAGCAGCTGCCGCGGAGCGCCGTGATGAAGAATGACTTCATACAAGAGAAAGTCAGCGACGTCAGTGAAACAGCTTGTCGGCAGTGCTTTAGTGATGGCAAAGCGTGTGGCGTAGTCTGTGGCGACTGCAACCCATTTATTTCCGGAGGTGGACGTAGGTAACGGGCCCAACAGGTCAAGGCCAACACGGAAGAATGGTTTCGTCGGTATGTCAATGGGCTGTAGGAGGCCAGACGGCAGCACAGAGGGGCGCTTGCGGCGTTGGCAGCGGTCGCAAGCAGTGACGTAGTGAACCACAGAACGATACAGTCCGGGCCAGAAAAAGCGACGTCGCACACGATCGTAGGTACGAGAGACGCCTAGGTGACCAGCTGTAGGTACGTCATGTAGTTGTTCGAGAACGCTGGTACGCAGGTGATGGGGAAGCACGAGTAGTGATTCCGGGCCATCAGCGTTGAAGCTGCGACGGTACAGAATGTTGTCGTGCAGTTTGAACAGGCGAACGGAAGGGTCTGTTGGAGCAGAGGTCAAACGCTCGATGATGGAGAGTAATGACGGGTCACGTCGTTGTTCGGGGTAGATATCACCCAAAGCGTGGATGGAGAGAACGCAGGGGTCTGAATCAAGGTCTGTCAAGTCGGCCGTTTCAACCGGATAACGTGATAAACAGTCTGCGTCTGTGTGGAGGCGTCCCGACTTGTAGTGGACCACGAATGAGTATTCTTGCAGACGGAGCGCCCAGCGACCAAGACGTCCAGATGGGTCCTTTAGCGATGACAGCCAGCAAAGAGCGTGATGGTCCGTAACAACGGAAAAAGTTCGGCCATACAGGTAAGGCCTGAATTTTGCCACGGCCCACACTAAAGCTAGGCATTCACGCTCAGTGATGGAGAACTTCCGTTCGGCAGGTGAAAGAAGACGACTGGCGTAAGCAATCACGCGGTCCTTCCCGTGCTGTCGTTGGCCAAGGACCACTCCAATTACATGGCCACCGGCATCGGTCCGAAGCTCTGTAGGTGATGCTGGGTCGAAATGGGCCAGTATAGGTGGCGTAGTCAGCAGATGGATAAGAGCCGAAAAGGTGTCTGCTTGCTCTATACCCCATGCGAAGGGAACGTCCTTCTTTAAGAGATCAGTAAGCGGTCGAGCGATGTCGGCAAAGTTGCGAACAAATCGACGAAAATAGGAACATAGCCCTACAAAACTTCGGTCGTCCTTGGTTGAGCGTGGTTCAGTAAATTGTTGTACTGCTCGCACCTTTTCGGAATCTGGTTGAACACCATCGGCACTGACAAGGTGGCTGAGTATGGTGATTTGGCGACGTCCGAAATGGCATTTTGCAGAATTGAGCTGGAGAGCAGCTCTTCGAAAAACATACAGAACGGCTGACAGACGTGTTATATGGCTGTCAAAGGTAGGTGAAAAGACGATGACATCGTCTAAGTAACATAAGCAGATGGACCACTTGTCCTCGGAGAAGGGAGTCCATCATGCGCTCGAAAGTTGCCGGCGCATTAGTACACAGTCCAAACGACATGACTTTGAACTGGTAGAGGCCGTCGGGCGTAACAAAAGCGGTTTTTTCACGATCCATGGAGTCGACGAAAATTTGCCAATAGCCGGACCGAAGGTTGATAGACGAAAAGTATTGGGCACCATGGAGGCAATCGAGGGCGTCATCAGTCCGAGGCAAAGGGTAGACATCTTTGTGGGTCACTTTGTTTAAATGGCGATAGTCCACGCAAAAGCGCCAGCTGCCATCCTTCTTCTCAACGAGCACGACTGGGGAGGCCTAGGGGCTGGATGAGGGTTCTATTACGTCTTTAGTAATCATTTTATCCACTTCATTTTGAATTACTTGGCGTTCCTTGTGAGATACGCGATATGGACGCCGCCGTATAGGACTGGCATCACCAGTGTTGATCCGGTGAGTCACTGCAGTTGTTTGGCTGAGGTGGTCAAAGTCGAAAACGTCTCTATATGATGTTAGCAGACTACGGAGGCTGGCAGCTTGCACTGCAGTGAGGTCGGGAGCAATCATCGTGTTAATGTCATCTGCAGGCAGAGTGTAATTGGGGCCAAGACAGGGGATGTAGTATCGGTGGCCAAACCAGTAACGTTGCAGCTGTAAAGTGGAGATAGGGTGGCCAAAGACATGTCTTGTGGAATAACTTGAGTCAAGAGACTCACGTTGAGTAGTGGTATATTCACTGTATTATTAGCGACGGCGACAACAGTGTGAGCAAGGGCGACGTCTCGGGCCATCAGTACGTCGACTATAGGAGTTACGAGGTAGTCATCGTCGGGCACATGACGTGAGCACGACAAAGTGACATATGTAGCAGCTTGCGGAGGCAAGCGAACGAGGTGACGAGAGCATAAACGAGGAGAATAGTCAGCCGGAAAATCGGCAAACTGCGGCAGTTCAAGCTGAAGAGCACCAGTGGCACAATCAATGAGCGCAGAATGACGTGACAGGAAGTCCAAACCAAGTATTAGGTCATGAGGACACATTTCAATGACGGCAAACTGAACTAATTTAGGATGACCGGCAATGGACACACGGGCCGTGCACATCCCTTGAACATCAGGGGTCCTCCCATCAGCGACACGAAGTTTGTGGGAAGCGGCAAGCGTGAGCACTTTATGTAGGCGTCGGCGAAGGTTCGCGCTCATTACAGAAATGTGCGCTCCAGTATCTATAAGGGCAGAAATAGCCACACCGTCAACGGCAACGTCTAACAAATTTTGTCTCGTCGGAAGCGTCAAGAGAGGATTTGTGGAGGGAGTCGAAAACGCAGCGTCACCTCCGGGCGCTGCACCGTTTAGTTTTCCGGGTAGGCAGGAGCGGGGTTGAATGGGGAGGACGGCCTGCGAGTCTGCGGTGAGCGAGACGACTGGCGATGCCCTGGAGGTGAACGCGACTGACGACCATGCGGTGACGGAGATCGGCTGTTGAACCTTCTGTAGTTGTTTTGAGGAGAAGGCTGCGCGGCAGACGCGAAGCGAGTGCTGTCCTGTCAGTAGTGAGGTTGAGATGAAGTCCGAGGCGGCGAGAACCAGCGGTAATCGCAGTAACGGACGACATGACCGATACGGTGGCAATTAAGATTAATTGGTCGATTGTCGACGGTTCTCCACGCAGCAGGGTCACGAGATGGGGCCGTAAACTGCTGCTCGTGATAGGACGAGGGAGGACGAGGGTGGACGCCACGAAGCTCGCTGCGGGCTGGGCAAAGCGCACACCGAGGGAATACCTATGCTGGCGAGTTCTTGGCGGACGATGGCTTGAACCATGTTAGCAGTGAGTGGGGTCGTGTCACTTGCAGCGGTGTGAGCCGGAGCAGAGGCAATGGCTTCAAGTTCGCGCCGTACAATTCGGGTCACCTGATCCTGGTGGCTGTGTTCTTGCACGGTCTTCGCAAGATGATGTTGCAGCCGTATTCGGAAGGCGGGTAAACACGCTGTTAATCCGCCGGCTCTTCGCAGGCTCAAAGCGCCGACATTCTTTTATAATAGCGTCCACCGTAGAAAAATTTTCGCAGATGAGGAGGTTGAATGCGTCATCCGCAATCCCCTTAAGAATATGCCCGACCTTGTCAGCCTCCGGCATCTCGGCATTGGCTTTGCAACACAACGACAACACATCTTCTATATAGGAGACGTAAGACTCGGTCGACGTCTGCGCCCAAGACGCGAGCATTTTGTTCGCGGCCATTTTTCATCCAATCGGCTTTCCGAACAGGTCCAACATTTTCTCCCTGCACACTGCCCAACTCCTAAGTTCTGTTTCATGGTTCTCATACCACGATTTGGCGGTTCCCCTAAGATAGAATAACAGGTTTGCCAGCATAAGAGTCGGGCCCCATCGGTATCGAGTACTCACACGTTCGTACTCTGCCAGCCAATCTTCAACGTCAACTTCATCTGGATCGCCGGAACCGCTGAACGTGCCACGATCCCGCGGGGGTTCCAGCACGAAGGTTGTGGTCGCAGAAGGAGATGTAGTTACCGCATCATCTCCGGCCGCAGGAACACCAGGAGCAGATGCAGACGCCATTATCTCCGTCATCGTTGTGGAATGACAATTCAAACGACGGCCGCTGCGAAGTTTCGTTGCGAGGCGGTTGCCCAGCACTTCCACCAAATGTGACGGGGCGAGGTCTTGGCGCACAGGATAGCGTCCACCGAGAATTGGCAGCCGAACAAGATGTCTGAGTTGCCTCTCGCACAAGCGCCTAATGCACAAGCGTCTTCTTCATCTTCGCTAAGTGCCACGCTTGCTCCTGTCGATGATGCACCGTAACAATATCAAAAGAAGTGACAACGTTGGAGCTGACTACATGAGCCGAGTGTAGACTTGAAGCGTTACGCAGACGTAAGCTTTTATTTCTTTCTGAACACTTTGTGAACTCCATGTAAACTCCGTGAACTGCGTGTAAACCAACCTGTTAATGCGTGTGAAAAAAAAAACTGTTAACATGCGCACACTTTCCGCCCTTCAGGCTGTGAACATTCTCTATCCTCATGCTTAGAAAAGTTGTTGAAGAAGAACAACTTTCTAAAGTGGGGGCTAAAATGTCACGTGTAAATATCTCAAAAACCCCGATGCGCACCACCGAGCACTGAGGGACAAAGAAGAGCGTGGTGGCACGGGTGGCATGAGGCGCGCTCGCAGTAGTCGGGCCAAGGCGTGCAATTCCGAGCTCGGACGAACGAGTCGTTCTGCCGGGCGAGACGCAGGCATGTGCACGGAGGACCATGGAGCCGTGCAATGTCCAGGGTGGCCGAGGTTCCAGGTGCCAGGGGAGTTGCTGGCTGAATCGAGGATCCCCGAGCGGTGCCGAGCCATACCGAGCGACGCGCCAGACTTGGACGTGGGCCGCGAGCTCACGAGGTGTGCACCCGAGATTACCTAGCTGTGCCCTGGCCAAGGCGAGGAATGCCGGTGACTGAGCTGCCGCACCGCAGCTGTGGTGAGCAGCATTTCAGCACGGCACAGACGGTGCTGTGCTGGCCCGAACCCGCACGTGGAACCGCTACGCCCGGGCGGTGATCGAGAGCCTGGAAACAAGGTCCGAGGTCGCACTGGTCCAGGCATCTCCTAGACAACGCCACCGCTGCTCGAGAGTCGTGAGTTTACAGGACTCTTCTTCCTCATGTGCCGTGGTGGTCGTCTCGACGGCGTCCACATTACTGACTTTTCATAGCCTTTCTTCTGTATATAAATGTTTGAGCTCGTCTCCCTGTCTGTTTCCTGCATCGCTGCACAGTAGTGGAAGTGCTCGAACCGTCCTAAACATCACAAAGACTGATCAGAAGCAACATGCTCGAAGCTTCGGAAGTACGCATACGACCAGCGCATGCTCTGTCTTCTACAGTTCGTGTGTTTGTCGTCGCCACAACCACTGGAAACGAAACAGCAGTCGTTCGACGCCACCATGTATGGCAACGAGACAGATTTCTGAAAGTGTGTGCTCGTCCAAAGCTCGACCAGTCAAAGCAGCGCTGCTTTCTGCAAACTCTGTGGACAAAACCGGGGCAGTTGCCACCATAGATACACAAAAGGACTTAGTTTTGAAGGTATGTGGATTGAAAACAATACTACTGTTTGCCGCAACTGCCGCACACGAAACCACGGTCATAGCGATGCAACAGTAATCTACAAGCTCCGAGGGCACGTGGCTGATGCAGCGGTAGGATTGAAGGCGGTAAATACGTAAGAAAGGCTAGAAGTGGTGTGGCGTCCCCGTCCAAAGAATCTAGTAGCGAGCAAAGTCAAAGCTTTGACCCGCACTTTCGCAGCAGCCAGCTGCGCTGTCCCATCCATTCACGTCTGAATACATATGCAAGTTGTTTTGATGGAAATCGATTTTACTGCGAAACCTGTTATGAGATCACAACTCAGGTCTCGCGCAGCGCCGTAGTTGTCCGCCGCCAGTGGCCGTAACCACCTCGCGCAAAATTAGCAAAAAAACCTAGTATCAATGACACAGTGGGGCTCGAACCCGTGTCCGCTGGGTGCCAGTCCAGTATTCTACCACTAAGTTAAGCCTGCGCTTGTTAGTAAACTTGCCCTAGGCAGGCTTGATGTCGGGAAAGGAATGGCGTTATCATAAGTAACAAAGCGTTTTAGAACAGCAAATGAACAACCAGGCGTCACACAATGCGAATAGTGTAACGAGTTGGTCGTCCAATGCTCCAACCCACTACAAAAGCTTGTTCTTGATCACCTACTAACTGTGATGTATATCCACTTCAGGAATAATTGCCCATGGTCCTCAGCCACTGCATGGAGAATCGGCACAAAATTTCTCACAATAGTTTAACGAATACCGCGCTTCTCAGAAGAATGACGAAGGATAGCATGGCGAATTCTTATCTACTACCCTAAATTTTTAGTATTAATGTCGTAGTGTGTACTCAGTATGTGTGCTTGCAGGAGTTTTGCTATGAGTGTTTAGAAAAAGCTCTGAAAGGCCGCTCTTTTAGCTTTCGCTGTGACTTCCGTGCAGGCCTGGCCTTTTTTGCTAGTTGTTATGTTGACACGAAGTTTCGGGGGTATTTCCATACCCCCTTTGAGGCTCTCACCTTAGTGGGAAACCTTACCCGCGTGTTTTTCGCCACTCCAGGGCGTTATGAGACCGTAACGCCAATGTTTGCACTTGCGTTTGGGATAACCCGCTCTTGTTTTTCATGACGCTTTTTGTTTTTTTGTTTTTTGTTTTCGAACCAAAGGTAGAAAATAATTTAGCACGTTTATTTGAATTATGACGGCAAAACATGATTATGCTTGTCACTAAAGGCAAATTCATCACAGCTGCAAATGAAAAGAAAAAAAGTCAGTAGCCCAGGCTTCCTTACCCGCTCGGGCGTTCTACGAATTTTTCTGTTTCTCTGTTGCCAGGTTGGCAGGTGTGGCTTAAGTAAAATCGGTGAGTGGTATTCTGGAGGCGCTGCGTTAGAGTGGCTCGAGCGTGCAGCGGAGGCGAACGAGCGCATCAAGTCATGTCACACGTGAGTTATGAGCGCCATCTGGCAGTTTTCTTAGAAAACAAAGTGCGTGGCTTTGAGACGGGTGTGTGCGCTCATCTCGGAAGTGTAAGGTGTAGAACGCGAGGCGACGGGTAGGTGCCACCACCATGTCGTCTTAGCAAAGCGTTGGAAACACTCCGCGTTCCGTGCAAGCGTTGCATGGTAAGCGTAGGGTGATAAGCGCTGTGGTCCTTAAAATTACTTATGTATGCATTTTCTAGATAGAGATGCATATGCAGAATAAATGCGAGTTGTTATGGTGCCCCAGACATGAGCAATGAATGATTTTTAATTCACCAGCAATGGAGAAGGGATGCACTAAACATTTTGCCACTCCTGCATTATGTAGATACATGCATATTACCTTTCACTCCCTCTCTCTCGAGATATGACTTTTATGAAAAGAACAGTGCATGTTATTGTGCATTGAACTTTGAACATTCTCTTGCTACACAAGTGTTCCGTAATTGACAGCAAAATTGACATAGAGTAATCTCCCTCCCACGCCTAGCCGTGCGTGGCTTTGTTGTGTCCGGGGAAAAGGGGATCCTGGGGGTTGAGCTGACGCTTGGTGATCGGACCTTTAAGGCCCCACTGCAGAGGCAACACCGATCGACCTTCAGCAACATTAGTGGTCGCTGAGGATGGGGTCGACCATTTCAAGTACCCGATGTTGTTAAGAGTGGACAAACAGACAAGTGTACAGACAGACAGGCCAAAATTTTTGTGTCGTAGGTCCCCAAGAGACTATCGTCTTTAAAACAAATAGGATCTTGGCTTCGAGTCGTCTTAGGCATGTGCATGAGGTGCCCTCTGAGTTTTTTTTTTTTGCACTGCTTTCTTCAGGACTCCGTAGGTGGTTTTTGGAGCATAGACAAAATGCTCTGGCCACATAAAGTATTGCTGCAAAAGGAAATGAATTGTGTAGTTTCAGCACAGGGATGTGAGCCGGAGGAGGTTTGCTTTCTGAGACTAGCTGAATGACATCATATTACGCCCAGCAGTCCAATCAGTTGTGAAGTAAAAGAACCTTTTTTTAATACTGAAGTCATCTTAGGAAAATGCACTTGGGACTGTGTGAGCCTCTAGCATTGCACATCACCGTTTATCTATCATATATGCTGATAACCACATAAGTGTACGTATCTATATTGTTATTTGATATGATAAAGTACAACTTTATTCAACCAGTATTCTGTTTAGTTGCTGCGAACATAATCACTGAACAAGTTTTATCAGAATGCTCAGTAGCATGACGCTATTATCCTTGCATCATCTACTGAAATAGGGAGTGCTTCAAAGATGACTGCCTCCATAAAATTTACAATGAATCTAAATATATCTAGCTTTTCACAAGAGCCTCAGAGTAAGTTTTCATGTCGTTGAATGTAAATGCAACTTGCTTTTCCTCCAGAATTTGAAGTTAGCTGCTCCAGATTTCTTCAAAATCGAAAATTTCGCTGCTCCAAAGTGCTCTAAAACAGAAAATTTTACTGCTCCGAAATGCTTTAAATGAAAAATTTTTCTTCTCTAAAGTGCTCCAAATTTAAAGACCTTAATGGCAGCACTGAGTGCACCTTTTATCAAAAAAGGCGCACTTTTCAAACATGCAAAACCATGCTGTACATGTACGTCATTGTCCCTGAAAGGGTTTATGAGATTCAAGTACCCCTGCAACTTTCCTATATGCAGGTTGGTCGAGAGGTGGAAATTATCAAACAGTGGTTTGACTGCTGTGTCACGGATGGTGGCCTCCTTGTGGCCCAGCAGAAGGTACCCAGGAGTTACCGCTTGGTGCTACAAATGGTGCACCAGTGGCTGGAGGCCTACCGCAAACTGTCGCCCCGCCGTCGGCTCACCGATTCTCAGAGTGGCTACTCGAGTGATGTGGATTCTGATCAAGAGCAACGCATATTATATGCCCTAGTTGGATGTTCACCCAGGGAATTGCACAATATTTTAACTGCTTGCTTCCGCTGTTGCCCAGCATGATACTAACAGTAAGGGGCTGGCGATGTTAAAGATGTGTAAACTTGTTGCAAGACTGTGAAGTCAGCGACCAGCCATTCTGTGCACATCTGTACTGTGTGATTGTCATCACCTCTTTGAAAGTGCCAATTCCTTGGCCTTCAACATATTTGTGTGTTCCTTTGTTATTGTTGTTTTCGTTGTGGGGTTTTTGTGTTAGTGTGTGCCCACACTTGTTTTGCTGTGTGCACTTAGCCAAATATAGTGGGGTACAGGAGTTAATGTTCAATAAAAACCTATTGTGCAGAACAGGATCTGCATACATGTCACCTATGATCATTAGGGTTCATCCTGCCGGTATGGCCCTGCTACAAGTTTTCCTTTCATGCATGATTAGGTATATGACCAGCAGCATATAGACAGAGAGATGTAGGCTATTCGAAAGCATTCAAAAATTAGTCCGTGTAGGTTATAAAAGGAAAAGGTATGTCCTCTTTGGTTGACCTGCTGATGTACAACTCGTGGGCAGTAGTGATGAACCACTATTTCCAATTGAAGTATGCTCGCTGCATCTCGTGAACTAGCTTGTTTTCAGTAAGTAGCAATTACATGTGTGTATTCTGTAGAAGCCTGCACAAAAGCATTATCGTGGGATGCTTAAGAATACACCAGTAACAATGCCAGGACATAGAAGCAGAGTAGGTGCATAAAGAATGCTGTTTAGCATCTTGTAAAATAAGTGAAATCTGTGAATGCATGAAATGCGTCATTTTGTGTAAATGTTCTAATACCATCCCTTCAATGAGCTGATGCATATTAGGTTATATCATTGGCTTATCCTTGTGACAGATCAGCAGTTTCATGTTAGGTATGTCTTTATAATTGTATAATGCTTGTCTCAATGAGCCTGTCCCGTCCATATCTTTGTGTAAGTATATATACAGCTGTCACCATGGTTAACATTACCATTCTGCAGCCTGGCCTGGACTGGCTTGTATGTATGCCAGTGCCACCACGAAATGGTGTGGTGTGTATGTTTGTGGTAGCTGGCAATAGCTTCAGTTGTCGATAGCGTGCGCACTCTCCCCATTGGTCACACACAAGTGAAAGACAAGTTGACCAGTCAAATCAAGCTGGCTATCGCCAACTGCTGTAAAACATACCGATAAACAAATTATGGCACTGGGGTCAGTATAAACTGTTCCAGGCCAGGCTGTGAGAATTTCTATTCAGTATGCTTATAATTTTACATTGGTCTCTCCAATTTATTCAACAATTTTTGTGCTTACCCTTGTATTCTTAAACGTCCTTTCTCTCAATGCTCCACCTGGACACGGGAAAGTCCTAAGCAGCACTTCTCTTCAGCAGTAATGGTCCCTGCATAAAGCGATAATCAGCAAAAATATTTTAGAAGTGTGGCATTGTGTCCATTTGAGCAGTGGCGTTTTGCTCATCTTGGTCGAGGAAAGGATGAATTTGAAGGAGAGTCTCTTTTAAGAATATGGGGATCGGTTAGTTGACCACTGGGTGCATTAGCGGTGCAGACTACCGTAAAATGCCGAGCAAGCCACCCCTCCCAACAGTGAAGGATAATCGTCCAGATTTGGAAGGGGGGCGCTTGCTTTGTCCCGGACCAGTCATTGGCTCTTATTTGGCGTTTACATTTAATCCTCATTATAATGAAGCAGCATCTTACAAGAAAATAAGTTCGTTATATTCAAAAGTGTGTTACAAAGCTTCTTCTAAACACTGTATCTATTCCAAAACCATTTTTCATAGACTGCGTTATGACCGATGTTTTGTTATATCCGTGTTCATTATATTGAAATTTTAGTGTATTTCAGATCTCTGGAAAAAGGGAAGGGGGGGAGGGGTTGCTTGCTTGAAGTGGAGGGGGAGGGTGCTCGCTCGGCATTTTTTGGTATACTGTGCAGCTCAATAATATCTAACTTGTTTTAACTATATCAGCATTGTCTCTAGCAGTTAGAATAACTGCACCTGCTTTTCCACTTAAAAGTGGATCGTATGGCAAACTACTGTGCACACATGCTGTGCTTCTTTCGTTTTTGAAAACCCTGGTTGATATTTCTAAACTATGTTATATAGTGTACATTACAGAGTAATTGGAGTACAGAGCACTTATACTAGTCTCTGGACTTCTCTGAAGAAGGTGCATTGTTCTGAGCTCTAACCATGCTGAAGTACTGTAACAGGCTGTAGCACTTAGGCCCACAGACTGCACATGACCTTTTGACACTTTTGAAGCAATCAAATGTGTGCCTTTTATAACAGCTGGACCAGTTATTGCACCGGCCCCCCGAGTGGTCATGGTCCTTGCCTTCCCATTTCCACCCTGCTCTGACCTCCCACCCCCACCCTTCATCCTTTCAACATGTGAGTGTGCAGTCGAGTAATACAGGCCCCATTAGCACTGCAGTCAGTGCAGTTATGTTTTCACCACTTTAGAGTATACATTTATTTATTTGCAAAGTTGACTGTCCTAGTGGACAGTGTCATGCAATGCATTAGGCATGTAATATATTTACGTATACATGTATCGGTATGTGTATATGTGCATATATAGCTGACACAATGTAAGTGCTTTATTTTACAAATTTGTGGGACAATTTTTTTTTCAAGAGTGAGAAAAAAAAAGTATGTGAGCTTGTGGTGCTCGTGTGTGCATGTGTACAGTGTAATAAATTCAATCTAGATTTATATCATAGTTGTAATATATTGCACAGCTTTACAAATATTATAAATATATTGCACATACTGAATTGTTTTAATGATGACTGTCTCCAGTCATAGAAAAAATTAAGGATTTGAGACAAAATTACAAGTTCTACACAGCATAGCTTTGATGGATATTGATTGCTGTGTGACAATTGCCATTGGTGTGTTTATTTAACTAAATAATAGTGAGTGAGATAAACATGTTAATTTACTTGTGGTAATTACAGAATTGAAGTTGGTCAGTGCTTCTAGACATGTTAACCTCATTGAAATTATGAGAAAGCAGTGCAGCTCTTATGATTGCTACCTCGAGCTCTGGCCAGCTTAAGTTTTGCAATTGCGACATGTATCAGAAATTTGTGAACTCTAGCTTATTGGCTTTTGCCACACATTTTCTGGTGTCCACCACCATTAATCTTCGCCAGCATAAAATTTCTGAGCTCTCCACTTTTTAGTAATTGGGGATGGCTGTCATGGAAACACCCAGTTCGTGAATTAAATATAAACGTAGCTGGAGCACCCAATTTTAGTACTTCCCTCAATGTGTATTGTTTGGAAGTAGCATTGTTCTGGTTTTTGTTTTTGTTCAGTATTGTGTGCTGCAGTCATTACATGAGCAGTGGTTCCTGGTGCTGGGTGTCTGATGTGATTGAGTTTTTGTTGGAACTTTTGTCTTTGTAGTTATTTCAGTGTGGTTGCTGTGTTTTAGGTGGGAAGTACCGTTTTTTTATTTGTGCAAATAACATAAAGCTCTTTCTTCAGCACTCCGAGTACAAGCTCCATTTTGTAGAACCACAACAGTTTGAATTGCATAGGTAGCAGTGTTCATATATATGCAGCATAGATATTAGTCAAGCTGTATATTGACAGGAATCTAGGTTATCACTGGCCTATTAAAATGTTTAACATATTTATTGATTGAGTATGTTCCTTTTATTGTTTTTATTGGCTTATGCCAGTAGTTAGTTTCCAAAATCTCTGTTATTGGATAACAAATTCTTTTTAGAAATGCTACACCCCGGGTAACAAAATATTTCAGAATATAGGATTTGAAACTATGCTCTGTGGGCAATTTTAATGCCAAAGAAATTTGTTCAGACTAGTACTGAGACTGTAAAGATGTGCATATAGTGCATGCAGCTCGATCACACTATGAACAATGTGGTATTTACCAGCTGTATGAAAGGGTCTAGCAAACTCTGAGCACCAGGGCAGCCAGCTGTAATGCCAACTTCAAAATACCATACTTTTAGGATATTTTCAAAATTTTCGTGCAGCGTGGGTTAGTATGAAGATAACACGATTTTTGATGCTTCACATCTAAAATCTTATTGTCTTCATACTAACCCATGCTGCCCTAAAATAGGATTTTCCATACACCAATTGGCGACAATACGATTTTAGATGCTTTGTATCTAAAATCGTGTTATCGTCAATCGGTGTGTGGCGTTACCACCCTTACGGCGCATGTGCTACAGCTAGCCCAAGCAGTGCCAGAATGTGCTAGTGCATTTTGCCTTGTGTAAGGGATTGGGTAAGACACTATGGCCTCTCCCCCATTGGACTCTCTCAGCAATCATTTGCACTCGTCAGGTCATCGCCACGCCATGCGGGACCACTTGAACCCACATGCTCCCGCATGGCATGGTGATGAACATGCGGACCTTGCTCCAACAAGAGTTTGGGACGAGTAACAGAAAGATAAATTACAGTGAACTCATGGTATGCTTTGCATGCTACTCATAGTTGCCTTTAGTGACAGATAATGTATTGTTTTTTATCAGGTGTTGAGTAATTCCCACTTTTCGCTCATTATCGAACACCAAAACACAAGAACGATTGAGGTGACAACCTTGAGGGTGACATATCTAAATGCATACGATATCTAAATATATATTCAAATTTTTTTGATGACGGGATGAAAGTGGTAACCTGTTCTTCAATTTGAAGATTTTGTTGATATTATTAATAATATAGTCCTGCACAATGGCTTTCAACCGGGACACATGCTTGCTGTGCTCCTGCCCTTTTTTTTTCGCGGTGAAAGTTGCTCTAAACATGTGCACACAAAGTGTGTAACCTGGCCTGATGAAGAGCTGCAACTTCTGAAGTCTGGATCACGTTCTTTGCAATTTATGTGAGCTGCAATTTACATGATCTGAGCCACGCTGATGGTAGGCCTGGCGAAGACGACTCAACGGCCTGCTGCGGTGAACAATGCAGCTCTCTCAAACCTGTTCTCTCCCCACGTGCAACACTGTGGGTGGCAATCTCGCCGGTCTGTGACACCTCCTCCTTCACGCACTGGTGGGAATCTTATTTCTCAGCGACGAGGTATTCCAACCCTGCAAACAAAGCTAGCGCCTCCATAAGGATCACTCCCGTGATTGTGAACAACAAAAATGCGTGATCGCCTTCCTTCGGCGAAAGGTCCGCTTCCTGCATGAGAAGCTGACAAACTGCATGGCTGCTGTGCTCCCCCTCCCCCCCCCCCCCCAGTGTGCGAGAACGCTAACCCATTTGCAGTTTCCAAACCGTCTGTGTGCTCTAGAAAATCTCTCACCAATACTTTTTCCCTGTCGAATTCACCACCTACCGAAGACCCGTCTGAGTGACACAGCACGATTCCCCTGACAGCCTCTTCTTCAGCTGTTCTTCCACCTGAAGGGAAAAGAAAGGAGAAACCTGCTTTGTTTGGAGCTATGGCAACATCGGATATATCTGTTACCCAACGGCCACATCGGCTGCAACGACCAAAGGCCATTTTTGTTACAAAGCCGACTCCTGGATGCCACAGCTGCTGACATAAAAAAAAACACAGTACTTCAATCTTCAAACCAAATTTTAGTCAAATTCTTTTTTCTACATTGAGGTTGCTGTGGAAAGACTACAGCACCTGAATGACAGTTTGATGGTTGTCTCGTGCTTCTTCAAGCCTTTTCGTGGGGTGCTGCACGATGACATGCTTCATCCTACTGAGCTAGTGCCTGGCATTGAAAGTGCCATGTAATGTACAAATATTCTACCAGAATGCTTCTGGTTTGTGCACAAAGACCAACGAGTTTTTCACTAATGTTCTTTTGTCTTCTTTTTCTAATGTTAATTTCTGAAACTGTAATTTCCTCATCGGACTTTTCCCCTAATTTTACCATCTTCTGTGGTGACTGGATTTCGGAGGAACCAAACGGAAAGGAAGTGGCGTGCTGATAGCTGTCGACAATTCACTGAAATTTGTTACAGTTAAATCTGGGTAGAATGAATCCCACATTAACGAACTCTTAAAAAGTCCTGTCCCGACTACTGATAGTTTCAATGTAAAATTATTTCACTACTACGTACTTAAGAATACCAAACTTTTCTGAATAACGAGTCTTAATTTAGTTCTGCATTATATTAAGAACGCCTCAGTACTACGAACTTATGGCCTGAAATATGTCGCGACCATTGGAGCGGTACGCCAGCAGACGACAAAGCAAAAGGACGTCTTTCTTTTCTTTTTTTTTTGTTGAAACGCTGATGCTGCAGGTTTACAAGCGGGTGCAGAGGTGAGGGCAACACGGGAGGGCAAGGTCAGCGAGACAGAGTGGGAGTTGCGGAGCGGGAAGCATGGGTGCGGAAAACTTGAGACAGCAAGAGAGCATAAAACGAAACGCGAGGAATCCTTTTTTAGCACTTTTATTTTTTTTTGAAAGAGGCGATGACAGTCGTGACACTTCAGGTTTTTCTTTGAAGGCCTTGTTTTTTCAGCCGTGTTCATTTCATTTCAGTGATTACTTATCACGTCCATAAAGCAAGTCGGCGTGCGCGCTTCACTGATATTACGAATGAGTTTATTTCTGCTTGCGACGAAAAAGCGGAAGCAGTTTTCGCTAAGAAAGGCAATGGATATTCTTGGGCAACTGGAAGGCAAAAAGAAGGTTGCTGTGACCAAAGAACCGAATCACATCACAGGAATGTGGATGAGCTGGAGGCCTTCGCGCTGCAAAGTTTGTGCTGCTCTCATCAAAAAAAGAAAAATTGGAGACTTCTTTAAAGTAAACGTGCATTTTTCGTGCTTACTTGTGCATTTGTTTTTTTCCCGTGAAAAATGAGTTCAAGGACTTGTTGTAAAGGTAAGTTGTTTTGATTGGTGAAAAATAAGTATTTATGGTTAATTTTCGAGCTTTCACTACAAAATTTTTGTGATCCCCTGAAGTTCTCTATATCGAGATTTCACTGTATACAAAATGACCTGGAATCTTTCGAAGAATTGATCTGGTTATAAATCAGGCTTAAGCGCTGTGAAAGAATGTTGATTGAATGTTTTATTTGCCACCCAGCTTTTCCCTTGCCTCGTTTCATGATGTCATGTTTTTAGTTGAATTTGGGACATCTCATTACAGGCACAGAATTATGTTTCTTGGTGATTTCCATGCACCTGGAATAAACTGGAGCACGCTCACCTTTTCTTATTATAATCATTTCATTGAGAAAAAGTGCAGCCTGCTCTTGGACTTTCTGGCACCTAATTTCCTACTGCAACATAAAACAGTTGCCAATTGCAGAGGCAACATCTTTGACCTCTGTCTGTCAAATGATCATTCCGTTGAACGTTTCACACTTCAACATCTCTTTTGTTCATTTCGACAAATTTCACCGACAACCTAACCTAAGATTGTCTGTATGTGCCACAACAACAAGCTATGGCAGTCACAATAACGAATGACCAGGACTTGCTTTCAGGAGCAGTCATTACTTGTCAATCCAAATGTAGATGAATAAGGTGAGTAGCTTGTATTACAGGCCAACTCCGGCGATTTTCATACCATGTTAGGGTAATTGTGCTTTTATGTTACTGAGACACTCGTGTCACGCGCTCGAAAGCTGAAATGCTCAATGAATCAGAAAATAATTTTTAATTAGCAAAAAGCTGTCATATATACACCCAACCGAGTGTGCTTCTGCGTATGACGCAGTACTATGCCAGAATCGGAAATTCTGCAAGGCATGCGGGTCTTGCCAGCACGGAGTATGAAAACTGTGAAAGCTGCGAAGAGCAGATGCTCAGCGGATAGGTCACCATGCCAACAAAGCAGCACCACGTCTGTGACTGATTGTGCTTCATGCACAAGCTCCTCTGAGCTCTCACACAATGACAGCTATGATTCGGACGCATTTGTAGTTTAACGAGCATCGTCGTTTCTCTTCGGTGATCTGGTTACTTCCGAATTTCCTGGCGGTGAGAGTTAACCTGGTGTAGCTATTCAACCTTGGGTAATTATAGCAGGTTATAGCGGCGATGCATGGCTGGCGTCTTCAAGTGTTTGTTGTTCAACCTTGTAGTGTCCCTTTGTTGGGCTCGGTGGTGGGTAGCCACCATTGCCGCTGAACTTTATAGTTTTTTATGGCAAATGATTCCCCCTCCCCCTCCTGATCGCTCCCTGAAAAGGGGTGCACAGAAGGCACATTCATGCTCAAGATACCAAAGCTAACCTTCCCAAAGTACCACGCTATCCACAGTCAAAACGAAAAGAAGACAGTCTGAGCCATTTCACCTTTCCTCGTGTCCAAAACTCTCACAGAAGCAATAGGCCCAGGTTATAAAGTGACAAAGATGGGAAGTGGCGAACTTCTGGAGGTTCGTGACAAAGCTCAGTATGAGAAGCTGTCTAAACTTGTAGCGTTTCGGGAAACCATTGTTTTGATGGGCCCACACAGGTCCGTGGCGTGATTTCTGACCATGATCTCATTGAACTTTCTGAAAGTGAACTGCTTGAAGGTCGGCAGGACCAGAACGTTGTCAAAGTTCAATGAATAATATTAAGGTGCGACAACAAACAGACCCCTACAAAACAAGTAATAATTACCTTCATTACCAGTGACCTGCCAGAAGGAATTGAAACCACCTGTTGTAAGCTTCGTGTAAGACTATACATTCCCAATCCTGGTCGATGTTTGAAGTGTCAGCATTTCGGGCATGGATTGCAAAGTTGCAGAGGGCGCGCCACTTGCCCAGTGTGTGCATCCGTTCAACACATATCCAACAACTGCGCCTCAGAAGCAACTCATTGTTCAAACTGTGAAGTAGATCACCCTGCCTACTCACAATCATGCCCCACATGGAAAAAAGAAAAAGAAATAGTAGAACCTAAGGTCAAATCCAACAAGTAATTTCAAGAAGCACATCAAATATTTGCACTGCGAAACCAGTCTTTTCCCTCCTTCGCCATTGTGATGCCCCGGGGCGTCGCGCCACACGTTTCTGCACCCACAAATTTACACAGAGTGTGGCCGCCGTAGTGCCATCAGCACCCCCGGCTGGAGCAGCCTGTACTGCTCTGCCACCTGACCATTAGGGTCGGCTCCCCCCCCCCCCCCCGTCTGCTGGACCTCAAACCACTGAGAGCGCAGTTAGGTCCGAAAGTTCCGTGAACGTGCCTGCCGGGCAGGCACCATCCGCCACCTCACAAGAGGTGATGGATACAAGGACCACTCCTCCAGTGCCTCAGACGCCGAAAGATAGGTGCAACTCTTTGGAGCGTGCCAAGAAAGAAAAACCCCGAATCAGAGCCTCAGAGGACCCCAAAAGGCCCTGTAATCTAAGGTAACACTTTTATATGCACAGTACCACACAACATTAATATGATGCAAATACTACAGTGGAACGTCAGAGAACTGCTGAGAAACCTTGACAATATCTATGAACTCTTACACAAACATACACCGAAAGTGCTGTTTGTGCAAGAAACACACTTAAATTCAAAACACTAATTTTCTACGCAATTACGTTATGTTTCGAACGGACCGAGACGATGCTGTCGCCTCATCCGGTCGTGTTGCCATAATAATTAGTTGAGGAAAAGCCTGCATGCATTTAGCACTTCAAACATCTCTTGAAGCACTAGCTGTTCGAGCTGTCAATTTAAAAAAATGGGAACAATTTGCAGTATTTACATACCTCCACATCATCAAGTGAACAAACATGAATTGCAGTGTTTAATCTTAAGATGAACTTCCAGAACCGTATATCATTCTAGGGGAATTCAATGCTCATAGTAGCCTATGGGGTGACTCTAACTGTAACAAGTGAGGCCGCCTAATTGAACAGTTCCTTTTTTCTTCTGGTGCACGTCTCCTAAATCGAAAGGACCCAACATACTATAGCCTCGCTAAAAACACCTACTCATCGATACACCTCTGCGTTGTTTCTTCATTGCTCCTACCTTTACTCACACGGAAAGTCATAAATAATCCATATGGAAGTGACCATTTTTCTTTATTTTGAGTAGAACAGTAGATAGAACAGATCCTCCACAGGCTCCCAGATTAGCAAGGCAGACTGAGAAAAGTTTCAGAATGCTACCAACTTAAGTTAGTCGGATATGTGCGGCTTAAGCGTAGATGCAGCTGTAGACTACCTTACAGCTTTTCTAATTGATGCTGCAACAAAGTGTATCCCACAAACAGGACTTGGCACAGAATGATCTGTCCCTTGGTAGAATAGTGAGTGTCGAGATGCACGTAAAAGACAAAATAAAGCATGGAAGTTACTCCGAGACTCACCAGTCGCGAAAATCTCGATAGTTTAAAGACGAGTAAGTCTCAAGGTAGAAGAGTGCGCCGACAGACGAGGCTGGAGGGCTGGCAGAAATTTTGAGCGGGCATTTATTCTTATACAGATGAACCTAAAGTTTGAAGCATGATTTGTAAAGAAGCAGGAAGGCAAGCTAATTCACTCCAACTTGTAAAAACACAAGGCGTCAGCGTGGAAGACAAGGCAAAATCATCGCCACACACTTCTCGGAGGTTTCCAGCTCGCAGGGTTTCAACGATACAAAGTCAGAATTTAAGCAGAGAAACTACAGCGCAAATCCACAGCCTATGAGGCATACAATGCAACTTTCTCTTTAGCTGAGCTACAGTTCTCACTAAACTGCTGCAACAAGTCTGCCCCAGGCTCCGACAGTGTGTCATATGAAATGAAACACCTGCCCATCGAAACCCAAAAAGGTCTTCTCTGCTTGTATAATGTTCTAAGGTTCCCCATAGAGATGCCCTTGACCTGGAAAGATGCAATAGTTATTCCTATTTTAAAACAACACAAAGACCCGTCTTCAGTTTCAAGCTACAGGCCAATAGCATTAACTGCAGTTGTCTTTGCAAGGTCTTTGAAAGAATGATAAACAGGCGACCTATGCACTTCCTTGAGACTAATGGCCTACTTGACCCATACCAGTGTGGGTTTCGAGAAGCTAGGTCCATCACTCCACCTTGTCCGTACGGAGGCTCGAGTTATGCCATCGTTCATAATCAATTTTTTCTCTCTGTGTTCCCCAATATGAAAAAGGCCTATGATAATACGTGACACTTTGGCACAATGAGAGACCTCTCACACTTCGGTGTATGGGGCAGAATGTTGAACATAATCGAAAGCTACTTAAACAATCGCACATTCCAAGTTCGATTGGGCACTGTTTTGTCGTGAACATTTGTCCAGGAAACAGGAAACACTTTTTACATTTTTACAAGATGTACATAGTTTTCACCCTATATACTGAGGTGATCCGTAGCTCGATCCTTGTACAGAGGTCGTGCCTGTGGCGCCCCTCATCACCAACACTGCCATTTATTCCAGCACTACGCGTTTCATGTCATGGTCATGATTTTCATATTTTTTAGTTTTAACCCGCCTCTGGGCACAAAATTTTAGGCCCCTTTACAGCTGTGCAACACTATCATTGTTCGTATCCTGTTCATATCATTTCAATAGTGTACCATTGCTTTTTGGTCATCATAGTTCATGGCCCTCTTTGGCCATCACATGGCCCTTGTGCCAATAAACACCATATATCGTCATCCTCTTCAATGATGCAGAAAGATTTTTTCATTTGTCTACCTGGTTGTGCACAGTGCCACCAGATGGCACTACTTGTCCAGGCCTTTTGTGCCTGCAGCGATTGGCTAAAATTCTTATGCTGTTATGGTGAATATATAGCGAATCGTGTGAAACCCACAACGCAACACCACTTGCCACCCATCGCACGCCTGCCAACTTGAAAAAGGAAGTCGCACGCTCAATCAAGGAAGCGCCGGCCTGGCCCACACAATCTATACCAGACAAGGAGACACTCCAGTGGCACATCAGTTCCATCACTTCCTTTTCGCAAAAATTAATGTTGCACACAAAATATTGTCATTAATTATGGCAAGTGAGGTGAGCATTTGAAGGCAAGCCATCAAATCTATTTGAAAAGAATATGCGACACTCTCAAGCCTTCAGTTTGGCATGAATGATGCAAATGTGCAAATAAACATACCAAGTGAATTTCATTGAGATCCATTGACCTAGAAAAATTGCCGGAACTAACTTTTAAATAGTATGCATAATTTTATTTCACAATATGCACCTAAACGATGTAAATATCCCCACTGGTTCTTCTCTGAACAATGAGGTATAAATATCGCACACAAAAAAGCTAAATGTTCTCCATCCAACCAGTGAAATCATCTTTTTCTGAACTATCTCTAAATCTTATCAACGGGGCCACAGTTCACATATTGAATTATTAGAAGAAAACGCGGCTGACAGATCAGCTGAAGTTTGGAAGTATGTATGCAAATGGTCTGGCAATAATGGCAAGTCCTTCAGACTATTGGGCTCTGACGGTGAAGTGCACCCCTTCACTGACTGTTATGCCACACATTTTTCATTCGTTTATAGGGCCCCAGACTCTGGTACTGAAATTAGACAACAGCGCAAGGCACTTAACTCATCAAAGGGTTTGTTGCTGGATGGAAAGCTCATCTGCTCATGCATAGGCACTAAATACCATCCTTATCATGTGGCCCAGATGGCACCCTTTCTGCCATACGAGAGGCTTATGGTAGTACATTAAAACTTCATTATATGAAAGTTGTATCTTGAACGTATAAAGGTATAATGTTATAAAGGTATACTCCTAACACTGTACCCTATGGCAAAACAATTTTTTATTTACTTCAGTAAACCGACATAGTTTTATAAACATGTTTCGTTATATTGAGGCTTTATTCTATATTTAGCCCAGTACATACTACAATATTTAATAACTGTCTAAACACTTTCACATTTTTCAGCATTTAAGTCGAGCTCGAAAACAGGTGTATCTAGTTATTGCTTAATTCCTTTACTATGTGCCGCATCGAAGATCTTTGAGCTAACTCTTTACAAGATATTGTACTTCAGTGTAAAAAATTAATTTATTTCTAATCAACACGGGTTTCTCCCTGGCCTGTCAATTACCACAAATCTTGCTAGTCTGGCGACGCTAATCTCCTGACATAATTCTCCTAGAGGACATGTTGACGTAGCAGTGATGGATGTGCTGCTCCAAAATTGCATCGTTAAAACTAGTAAAAACATTGAAGTAAAAGCGAAAACGAACTGTATACAGTTGAACCTCTTAATAAGAGGCATACTCCAGGCAACGATTCTTGTCTTTTATATAAGATGTCTCTTATAAGTTCTGTCCAAGTATGCATCTTCATATCAAAGCACATTTTACTATAGGCTCACTGGTGTCTCGTATAACATTTTCTGTTATAAAAAAGTTTGACTGTACTGTCATCTAGTATACAGCTTGTACAGTAGCTGTATATTAGAAGATTGACAATGCTATACATTACTGGCATTCTTATATACGTATATGTCATGTAGCTTCATATTTGTACCTTACAAGCAGACAATTTAGGTGAAATGTGTGCAAGAGTTTTTATTCGTACTAGCCGCTGCTGTGATGACATTGTTATGTGGCTGATTATATTTAGCACTTTCATTAGCTTTGATTGCATTTATGTCACAAGAACAAGCATTTTAAGCATCGGTTCATTTAGATGATTACTTTTTGAAAATTTCAATGCTAGGGACTTTTGCCAAAATATGCAAACAATTTGTGTTCAAAGATCATTCATCTGCCTAATTATGTTTCTTACAATTTGCAGTGATCATTGTATGTGCAGTATGTTTATTAATAAATAATACTTATAACAGGCCTAAATGATGCATTAAACTCCGGGAGTCATTTGGAATATTTCGCTGTCTGCTTCAAAAACATTAATAGCTGCTACAGGCTGGCATTTTTTTCTGCTCCAAAAACAATCCAGGCTGCTACAAAGTTCCATTTTTCCTGCTAGAGAATCTGCTTCAAAAATTAAAATGTCGCTTCTATCCCTGATTAAGTCTTCTGTGACCTCAGCAAGGCTTTTCACATAGCCAGCGACTCGCTCGTTCTGGTTAAACTTGCACACTTTGATGTTGGCTCATCTGTTGTGAATCTCCTGCATAGGCATCTGCTTAATAGATGTTGTTTTGCCGTATATGGCCAAATGTCTTTCTTGTACAAAGTAACTAGAGGGGTACCTCAAGGGTTGGTATTAAGCACACTCTTATTGTCAATTTACGTTAATTTTAGGCTTGTGCGAATAGTGAATTTCAGGTTTGAAGCAAATTTGAAGAAAATAGAAATTTTGGCTAAATAATTTCGAATCGGATTCGAATAGTATATATGACATGAAGAAAAGGGCATATTTGTCATGACCTAAGTAACCTGCACAATATTTAAAAAAAATTTAACAAGGCCTCTGTGCAAATGCAATTTTTCTTGATCCATAGGAAGTAGAAACAAAATTGAATAGTAGCAGAATTTGACTTTCGGTAGAAGGCAATCGATAACCTGTGAAATGTGGAAAGTTTCGAAATTTACAATACGTAGAGCATATAAGCCAGCATAACAAGCTTTGAATCTTAAATAAAAAGAAAATGATAAATCACTTTGAGAGTAATATGTTCATTTTACCTTGAAGCGAGGCTCCGCGGCAGTGCAGATTTTTCTTGGAGAGGTGTTCTTATGGTTTAGCATTTCTTTACTGCAGCGAAACTATCTTTACAAAAAGCTAATACATTTAGATAATTGTTTTGATGGCTTAGCACTCCTTAACTGCAGTGAAACTTCTTTGCAGGGTATTATATGCATACTATTAAACACCTATTCGCTCATTGCGAATACTTCAAAATTTTCAATAATTTTAATTGAAATCGAAGCAAACTTGAATACTGTACTATTTGTTTGAATATTCACACAAGCCTGGTTGATTTTGTTTTTTCTGCAATTCATTATTCTTCTTTCCTCTTGTATGCAGATGCCCCGCCGCGGTGGTCTAGTGGCTAAGTTACTCAGCTGCTGACCCGCAGGTCATGGATTGAATCTCGGCTGCAGCGGCTGCATTTTAGATGGAGGCGAAAATGCTGTAGGCCCGTGAACTCAGATTTGGGTGCACGGGAAAGGACCCTGGATGGTCAAAATTTCTGAAGCCCCCCCACTATGGCGTCTCTCATAATCATATGGTGGTTTTGGGGCGTTAAACCCCACATATCCATCTATCTATATTGTATTTCAATGAAATCAAGATATTTCCAAGAATTAATTTTAAAGAAGAAAATTCATTCAGTTAATAACTGTTGTTTCTGCAGTCATATTTGTGTTCATTCTCTGAATAGTGTGGCAACAACAACCTTTCTCTTAATACCGCAAAGACCAAATTCAGTAGTATATCTCGGAAAACATCCTTCATGTCATTCGTATACTTAATCAATACCATGTCATTATGTAAGGTTTATAAGGTCTGTGACCTTTGTGTTCTTTTGAATCACATGATAAGTTTTTTCTGGCCACATGAAACAAGCTGCCATGCAAGACCTTCGTTCTTGCAGCTGTGTTTGTGAAGTCTCGAGAATTCACTTCTACAGCCTTCCACAAACTGTACATCACAATATGTGGTTCTCAACTTGTGTGTTGATCTGTGATCTGGAATGGCATTGTTAAATCCAGCATTTGAGCGAGTCTAAAAAATGATAAGCTTTTATAACTATTGTTTCTCAGGAAATGACTCTGCATCTTGTTCTAACACAGCTAGATCATTATCATTGGCGTAACTTTACTGCCAATAAAATTGTTCTTACCTGGTATTTCCTTGCAAGCTTTTTCAGGTATGATATGCTGCCCTTCTCAGTTGTTTTTATTTTCAAATTTAGCTTAGGTTGAGCAGAAAAAATTGACCATTTCATGAACCTGCCAACTTCCTCCAACACACTACTGTTTACAGAATACAAAGTCTCTTTAATGATAACTTTCTTGATCTTAATATTTTCCATAGTCCACAGACATTGTTTCTATCTGAAATTTGCTTTGTCTTAATGTAGCTTTGGATAATGTATGGTTATTCTCATTTCCGTCTTTCAGGAAGCCTTCCACATAGTTTTGTACAGTTCTCTCTATTTTTCACTCCAATTTCATAATTCTCGTCTTGTTTTTTTGTTGTTTCCAGTTTGCATTTTCTTTTTGTATATCTATTTTTACGCTTTTTATTTGACTTTGTTTTTGAAGACTGTATTCTATTGTTTATTCTTATCATTTTATTTTTGCATAAGCCTCCACAAAGACCTTATGATTGCTTTCGGGCATGTTGATTAAATGATTGACTATTACAATTGTTAGTATTAATGGCATAATTTTATACAGCAAAATCAAGTTATCATTCTATGAAATAACCGAGACCTTATCAATTCACAGCCCACCTTTCTGAGCCTTGGCACAGATTTACAGAAATATTATTAGTTAACTTGCCTTTATTTGCAAACTATTTATTTCTTTGGAGTATATATATACATAATATTCATGCAATAATAAAGGCATGGTTGTAACAAATTAATGTAATAAAAAAGCATTCATGTCACACTCTATGGGCACTAAAAAAAGATCAATAATGACATTTTCAGGAATTGTTTCCAAAAAGCCAGTGAAGTCGTCGCCCACATTGATGGCCAGTAAAATTTAAAAAACGGACGAGTGATGCTGAATATATCTGTCATTATTCAGTCTCCTTTTATTTAAGAGGAAATGCTTTTAAGATAAACAACATCGCATCAGAGAAAGCTGGACTAATTGACTTCAAAGATGAACAAAAAAGAGTACTGCTTCGTATAAAATATACTAGAAAGAGTGTTGTTAATATGGACAAATCATCTGTAATGCTATGAGGATAACCAGGTAAATATGTATAAAAGTTCTGCCTACAGTTTGGCAAAGGATCTTGAGAATGGCAAACAGCTTTCTGGAGAATTTTCTGGAGGCATTTTCTGGAGGATTAACAGCCCAAAGTACCTCACTTTAGCAAGCCAGTACCATGATGATTAGCACTGATTTAGAATAGACAATATCTTAGCTGCAGTGGTGTGCCATCTATCGTGCACCGCACGGCTGAGCTGGAAAAGGCTCTTGTTATTCACTAGCTTTTGATTTTCCTACTGCCGCGTAGCGCATTGTTCACAGTTTTCACGCGAAGCGCTAATTTGCGGTATGACCACCACATTTATATTTTCATAGCAGGATCAATGCTATCCCGACGTGCCTTAAATGGCGTTCTGTTAGGCATCACTTTAAGACAGAGATTGTGATTATAAAAAAGCCTTTGCCCCGCCATGGTGGTCTAGTGGCTAAGGTACTCGGCTGCTGACCCGCACGTCGCGGAATCAAATCCTGGCGGTGGCGGCTGCATTTCCGATGGAGGCGGAAATGTAGGCCCGTGTGCTCAGATTTTGGTGCACGTTAAAGAACCCCAGGTGGTTGAAATTTTCGGAGCCCTCCACTACGGCGTCTCTCATAATCAAATGGTGGCTTGGGACGTTAAACACCACAAAATAATCATCATTATAAAGAAGCCTTTTGTGATTTCTCAATTATTGATAATGTAACCACGTCTCCTTTATCGTTTTTCTTCAAGTACCTAGTCGTGTTATCACACTTACCAAACACAAAAAGTGACCGTCGGCATTACCACAAGTAGTTGCAATACGTTATCACACGACAGCGTCACCCAGTGATGTTATAATGTCAAATAACGAACGTGACGTTTAAGTGCCAAACCCAATCGAGATGCAGAAAGCATCAATGGTCGGGATGGGCAATCAATGCAGAAGACGGTCACTTTCGAGTCCCAGTCATGTCGCACTCGTCCTGGGCAAGAGCATAGGTGACCACGCAGCTTCCATGCTCGTAGTCTGGCACAAAGTCCACATTTCGTCATGGCCTGGTGAAGCATTATATTACTGTATGGGTTAAGTACGTTGAATTGCCCGCGCAGTAAAACAAGACGTTGTTGAGAAATGATGGTAAACATGTTTGAAAATAAAAAGTGTATTAGGTTTTTTTTTCGTTTTGGAGACAAGATGCAGTGGGCGGCGAGACGTAGAGAGCACCAAGTCAGTGTACACGGAACAAATAACGTGCAGCATAAACAATTTTTCTAATGTTTGACAGTTGTAAAAATTATTCTGGCAACGCTGTGTTCATAAAGTGATGGAAACATTGTTAAAATGCATCAAAGTATGGCAGCACTGCACATAAATCTGGCAACTGTGAAAATTAATTGGTTATAATTAGTAGAATATAGTAACATTTTGGCAACGTATTTTCTTGTTGGTGTCATTTTTAAAAGGGTCACAAACTTGAAAACGTGCAATTACATGTTTTTATTCAAATACAACACTTTCTTGCATATTTTGCAATTGAACGTACTTCTAAACGTTTTTATTATGGGCACCAGTTTATTGTTTAGCTGGCGGCACCGTCCTGGTCTGACAACTCACTACCGCGTTTTTATGGTTACCGTGTACTAGAAGAATGTATGGTTACAGTGTACACTTCTACAGGTTTTCCCACTCAATTTAATCCAAGCGCCAGCGAAATTAATCTAGGCGCCAGTCAATTTGATCCAGCCGCTACTCAAGTTAATCCAGGTGCCATTCATTTTAATCCAAGTGCCACTGAAATAAATCCAACTGCCAGCCGATGTAATCCAGTCGCCAGCGAATTTAATCCTGATGACATTGTGACTTCAAAACGACCCAGAATTTTCGGGAATGCGTGGAGTGAATAGCTTTGGAGTGAATTTAAGAGAAAAAACCATAAATGAGTGACACAATGTGACTCGCACGACTTCATCACGCCTATAACCCGCGTGAGCACTATTCACACCTTCGACATGCATATCAAAGGAAACGCCGTCCACACAGTAATAACTTGATACCTATTAACCAGGCCAATGATCTCATCACGAGTGACTCAGGTGACGTCCACACGCATACCACCCACGCATGCACTGTCTTAACCTTCCGTCATGCAAATCAAATGAAACGTCCTTGAAAGGGCAAGAGCTTGATACCTAAAACTCGGCCAAGCCACCGGATCACCAGTGACTCAGGGGACGTCATCACCCATATCACCCGCGCACGTAATTTACTAGCCTGTTGACATGCATACGAAACGAAACGTCTTTGAGAGAGCAATGACGTGTTACCTATGACTCGGCCAACTGACTTGATCACTAGTGACTCAGGTGACGTCATCACGCCTATCACCCACGCACGCTATGTCTAACCTGCCATCATGTATACCAAACAAAACGTCTTTGAGAGGGTAATAACTTCAACGCTGTCACTAGGCCTAGTGACGTCATCACTGGTGACTAGCGTGACGTCTACTCGCCTAGGACTCACGCAAGCACTAATGTACCTTCATGCATATCAAACAAAAGGTCTTTGAGAAGGTAATAACTCGAACACTGTCACTCGGCCTAGTGACGTCATCAATAGTGACTAGCGTGACGTCATCTCGCCTAAGACTCACACAAGCACTCTCTAATGTGCCTTCGTGCATATCAAACTAAACATCTTTGAGAGGGTATTAACTTGATCGCTGTCACTGGACCTAGTGACTTCTTCACTAGTGACTCCCGTGACGTGATCACACCAATAACACACGCACGCGGTGTCCAAACCTGTCTTCATGCATATCAAACAAAACGTCTTTAAGAGTAATAACTTGAACGCTGTCACTAGGCCTAGTGACGTCATCACTAGTGACTGGCGTGACGTTCTCTCGCCTAAGACTCGCGCAAGCACTATCTAATGTGCCTTCATGCATATCAAACAAAACGCCTTTGAGAAGGTAATAACTCGAACACTGTCACTCGGCCTAGTGACGTCATCAATAGTGACTAGCGTGACGTCATCTAGCCTAAGACTCACGCAAGCACTCTCTAATGTGCCTTCGTGCATATCAAACTAAACATCTTTGGGAGGGTATTAACTTGATCGCTGTCACTGGACCTAGTGACTTCTTCACTAGTGACTCCCGTGACGTCATCACACCAATCACACACGCACGCGGTGTCCAAACCTGTCTTCATGTATTTCAAACAAACCATCTTTGACAGGGTAATAACTTGAACGATGTCACTAGGCCTAGTGACGTCACCACTGGTGACTGACGTGACGTCATCACGCCTATCACACACGCACGCGGTGTCTTAACCTGTCTTCATGCATATCAAACCAAACGTCTATGATAGAGTAATAACTCGAACGCTGTCCCTCAGCCTAGTGACGTCATCACTAGTGACTCGTGTGACGTCATCGCGCCTGACACCCACGCAAGCACTCTGTAACCTGCCTTCATGCATATCAAACAAAACGTCTTTAGAAGGTTATAACTTGAAAGCTGTCACTCGACCTAGTGACGTGATCACTAGTGACTCGCGTGACGTCATCACGCCTGGAACCCACGCAAGCACTCTGTAACCTACCTTCACGCATATCAAACGAAACGTCTTTGAGAGAGTAATAACTCAAATTCTTTCACTAGGCCTAGCGTCGTGATTACTAGTGATTCATGTGACGTCATCACGCCTATCATACACGCACGCGCTGTCCTAACCTGTCTTCATGCATATCAAACGAAATCTCTGTGAGAGAGCAATAACATCATACTTATGACTCGGCCAACCGACTTGATCACTAGTGACTTACGTGACGTCATCACGACTAACACGCACGCGCGCACTCTCTAACGTGCCTTCATGAATATCAAATGAAACTTCTTTGAGAGAACATTAACTTGAAGGCCGTTGCAGGCAGCGTCTGCTAGCAAAAACTGACTGCTCGCACTGCACAGCCGTTCACCGGCTAACCGGTATATGTAGGCACCAGATCGCGTGTATCGACTTCAGTCAAAGACGTCTTTACATGGTTTCGTTTGACTTGACGCTTTCCTTGACTCGTGTAGATGCGACAGAAGCAACAGTACCTTCAAGCAGCAGTGGGGTACAACCGAACATCAGCGTCCCACACCACTCGTTGAGGGCAACGCATCTCCTTCGTTCAATAAATAGGAATAATAAAGGCGAATTGACAATTAAGCATTTTCCAAACCACACTCAATTACCCAACATTCAACCGATACCATGACCACTCTGCGACGCATTTACTCCAACTCGTCGTGGGGGAAGATGTAGGCGGCTTTTTGTTGCTTCTCGTTTTTCGAAGTATGTCTTGAAAATGCGGGGAGCCAGGCCGCACTACTGTGAACGGACAGCCGTTCTACACCAAACAGGCACGCTTATTCCAAGCACACTAACCTATAAGAAATGGCGTGGCGTAGAATGTAGAAAGAAAGGCACGAGTCAGGCACAGCATTCAAAGGCACATCAGCAAATGGTCACTTGCAAATAGCAATAGTATTATCTCAAGTACGGGGACTGCCCTCTATTACAATGGATTTGTTTCACAGGATAACCAAATGAAATATTAGTTGAGCCGAAGGGGTGGTAGACAAATCATTTTGTTGCAAGTTTTGGAGCAGGCAGACCATGCGTCTTATGCTTGATTACGAATATACAGTGTTATAACTAGAGGCCGGATTATATGCAAGTGCCTGTTTCGTTTCTTGCGTTCCTATCATGTCATTTTGACACATGAGCAGAAATTAGAGGGCAAGGAGAGCTTTTATAGTGCCTATATATGCCTATTTCGGACGTTGCTGCCTCAGTTCGTATGTCAGTAAATGCCTGTTTCCAAAATCGATGCCTATATAAACGCTATTTAACCTCAAATTTTGCTTTCAAATACCGCTGGAGCCCGTTATTCTTGCTACCCGGAAAAATTTAGATTTCGCGACACTGTGGGGTGCAAACTACACTTAATTTCACACGTTACTTTTATAACTGTCAAGCAATCGCCTGCATGACAGTGCATGACTGCAAACCCACGCAAATGTTTAATATAAATAAATAAATAAATAAACAAACAAACAAATAAATAAATAAATAAATAAATAAATAAATAAATAAATAAATAAATAAATAAATAAATAAATAAAGATATTGACGCGTGTGTACTGGTGGACTAAAACGACGATAAGGGGATTTGGCGGACACCAGGTAGTGGAACTCTGGCTGATCAAAGATAAAGAAGGTGATCTTGCTGTTCGGCTGCTGAGAGTCACTGTGCCAACGTTTATCTGCCTTTGGTTCGTGCTGTACCGTGACACTGGTGGAGGTGCTGGGGTGCAACCCTACCTAGTGCTCCATACTCCCACGGGGAGCCGTTCATCTAGTTCGGACGCATTGTCACCCATTGCAACTCCCGTGCACCGGTTCAGTCTGCGGCTGATAGGCCTCGCTCCAGAGTTCACTCCTTCAACGGAACCTCGCAGGTGCCGATTACCTCTCCAAATGGCCAACACCAGTCCGCAGCCGGCGCCCCAAGGCCCCCCGCCGACACAGCCTTCACAGGTAACCTTCTTTCAACCGCTGGTTCCCGATCACTTTAGTGGTGGCGCCCATGAAGACGTGGACGACTGGCTTGAGCACTATGAGCGTGTCGCCAAGAGTTATCTGTGGCCTGAACAAGAAAAGCTCTCACGCGCCTGTTTCTACCTTGACGGCGGTGCGAAAATTTGGTATAAGTACAGAGAAGGCAGTCTGTTAACTTGGGACGACTTCCGACAACAGCTTGTCGATACGTTCACCGATGTCGATCGACGCGACCGTGCGCAGCAGCTGTTGGAGCTACGGGTTCAAAAACCCAATGAAAGCGTTACTATGTTTGCTGAAGATATGACTCGTCTCTTTCGTCGAGCTGACCCGAACATGAGTGAAGATAGGAAGTTGAGCTACCTCATGCGCGGCGTTAAGGAGCAACTTTTCACCGGGCTACTGCGCCACCCTCCAAGTACCGTAGTTGACATTATCAAGGAGGCTACGGCCATCGAGCGGGCCCTCCATCAACGATGCAGGCAGTATCATCGAATGTCTAGCAGCGCCCCAATCAATGCCGCCGCCATACCTGAGGATCAAAGCTCCCTGCGAGACCTCATTAGGGAGATAGTTCGTGAAGAACTGCAAAAGTTCCGGACTATAGTTGCTCAAACCCCCGTTGCGTCCGTCGCTGAACTGGTACGCAACGAAATCCAACACGCATTTTCTACCGCTGGTCCTGGTGACGAGCACCGTCCCATGAGCTACGCCGACACTCTGTGACGTTCACCATATGGTACACCGCCGCCATATCACCCAGTGCCGACGGCCCCTTGGTCACCGCCGGAAGAGCAGACCCTGAGCCGACCGCCAAGCCAACCGACGTACCACCAGGCGTCCACAGCAGCACTATGGGCATCGTCGCAACAAGGGAGGTTCAGACGTCCACCGCTCCAAAGAACAGACGCATGGCGCACAATCGATCGACGTCGAGTATGCTTTACTACGGAGGTGCAGGTCATATTGCCCGTCATTGCTGGCACCGCAGTGATTCGTTCCGCCCTCTTCGAACATGGTCTGACGATCGACGTGTGAACGAAAAATACATACCACGCCGGGAGGACGCCTCTTTCCATGGAGCCCGTTCTCACTTTTACGAATACCGTACTTCTGACGAGGAGGCAATACGTACCCGCCAGCCAGGTTTGGGACGTCAATCCCGCTCTCCTTCTCCCACTCATTCACCTTCGTCACACCGACGTACCTCCGTGGACCTCAACGCAAGAAGGTCACCCAGCCCGCGCCGGGGAAACTGAAGGCTGTGACCTCTGGGGGTAAGGTTGCAGGCCATGAAGATGACGATGAAAAGCCCCCATTACACGACGCTGTAAATCCGACAAGACATGAGAGCGATGACATTGTGACCACCGAACTTAATATTTTTCTTGACGGCCAGAAAGTAACAGCCTTAGTCGACACCGGTGCCAACTTTTCTATTATCAGTCAGGACCTCACAATCCGCCTCAAGAAAGTGAATACGCCGTGGACAGGCCCTCAAATAAGGACGGCAGGTGGTCAGTTATTGATGCCCTCTGGAAGATGCACAGCGAGAATTGACATAGGAGGTTCTTCTTTCATTGCGTCGTTCGTCGTACTCGCCGCATGCTGCAAGGATTTAATTATTGGTATGGACTTCTTACGACAGTACGGCGTCGTCGTCAATATCCCAGATAGTTTGATTACATTCCGCAACAGTTCGGGCGCACCTAATTGTACACAGGCGCGACCAAACCAATTGCGTCTAATTGATGACGATGTGGTTCTCCCTCCTCGGTCTTGCACGCTTGTTTCTGTGGCAGCCAATGTCCAGTTTGACGGCGAAGGAGTAGCAGACCGAATAACCTCGCTCCTCCTCACACACGGCATTTCCGTCGCAAGAGGTATCATCAGTGTCGCCGCTGGACGCACAGACTTGCTTCTGACAAATTTTAGTGCTTAGCGCCGGCACCTTCCGAAAGGCAAGGCCATTGCTTACTTCGACGATATTACAGACGCAGATGGCTGCTTGGCAGTAGTCGACGAGGCACCAAAACTTGATTCAACACCAGTGCTCGACGTTAGCACTACTTTGCCTAAGAACGAGCGAAAGAGGCTTCTTGAGCTACTGGCCAAATTCAAAGACTGCTTTTCAACAACATCAAGAGTTGCCCGCACGCCTCTAACCAAGCATCGGATAATTACCGAGGACATGGCGAGACCAATTCACCAAAACTTCTATCGCGTTGCTGCAAAGGAACGCGAAGTGATACAAGAGCAAGTCGACAAAATGCTAGATGACGTCATTCAGCCCTCAAAAAGCCGTTGGGCGTCACCTGTAGTCCTCGTTAAAAAAAGACGACAGCCTGTGCTTCTGTGTAGATTACCGAAAACTCAATCAGGTGACAAAGAGAGATGTGTATCCACTTCTTCGTATAGATGACTCTCTCGACAGACTTCGACATGCTCGTTAGTTTTCATCGATGGACTTAAAGAGTGGGTATTGGTAAATCGAAGTAGACCCAAGAGACCACGAGAAGACTGCTTTTGTGACACCAGATGGCTTATATGAGTTTAAAGTCTTGCCCTTTGGTTTTTGCTCAGTGCCTGCTACCTTTCAAAGACTTATGGATACCGTACTTTCTGGGTTGAAGTGGAAAACCTGCTTGGTCTACCTTGATGATGTCGTAGTTTTCGCCGAAACATTTGAACAGCACCTAAAAAGACTTGAGGCCGTTTTACAAGCCATACGGTCCACGGGCTTGACGTTGAAGCCTGAAAAGTGCCACTTTTGCTATGAAGAGCTGCAATTTCTTGGCCACGTTGTTAGGTGTTGTTAGGTGTTGTTCTTGGCCACGCAGGCGCTCGTCCTGATCCTGGAAAGATCGCAGCTGTTGCACAGTTCCCGGTGCCGACTGATAAGAAGGCTGTCCGACGATTACTCGGACTATGTCGGTATTATAGGCGATTCATCGTGGACTTCGCACGCATCGCATCACTGTTAACCCACCTCACGAGAGTAGACGTTGTTTCCAATGGAACAACGAAGAGGAAGCTGCTTTTAGGAACCTCCGCCAGCGACTACAGACGCCTCCAGTGCTTGCCCACTTTGATGAGAAAGCCCCAGCGATGCTACACACTGATGCCAGCAATGTTGGTTTGGGAGCTTTATTTATTTATTTATTTATTTATATTAAAAATTTGCGCCGGTTTTCATTGATTCACTGTCATGCAGACGACGGGCAGACGTTCTACAATGCAGACGACAATCCCACGAAATTATGAGTTGAAGAATTGAAGATACGTTTTAATTCGTGCTACATTACCCTAATGCTGGTTATTTATAATTCGAAGCAATTGCTTGAAGTAAAACTGAAGCAGACGACAGTGTGTCGCAGCTGTTTTCGGTGAGTCTGTTCCGCGCAGACGACGGGACGACGTGGTGCGACGCGAGCGACAAGCCGGCGTAGTTTCGAGTTTCTGCCCGTGTGATTGTTAGGTGAGCGCTTTTGTAGGCCTGGGAATAAGTGAAAGTTTGCGCTTCGACCACTGGTGCTATGGAATATCGAGACTCTCGGCGCCCCAGACGGCCATGGAAGACGCCTGAAGAACCGAAGAAAAAGTACGCTCGCGTTTCCTCTGTAGATCGTTGCCGGATAATAGATGTTCACAGGCGCGGAGGTGATTTAAAAGTGCCCTCCGAAACACTAAAAATCAATGTAAATACCGTGCATTCTCTTGCCGCTAGTGACCGTGACACAGCTAAAACACGTGGTGGTTCGTCGAGGAAATTCGGGCCGTACGTGGCGGACGCCCTCCAATGAATCGTAGAGGAAAATTCATCCTTCACCCTGGAACAAATGAAGAGGGCTCTCAAGGATGAGATGCCTAACATTGAAGGGAGCACGTCGATGATTGATGGGCTTCTCAATGGCCATGGTTATTCGGTGAAGCTGCTGACCCCGAGCCCAGTAGATAGAAATCATACCGACGTGAAACAGCTGTGCTGTTGATATGCCCAGTGGCTTCAGAGCGAGGGAACTACGCTAACACGATACTAAATCGACGAGACCAACTTCAACGTATGGTGCTCGCGCAGTTTCGGTAGGGCGAAACGAGGTGCTCCAGCATGCCGTTTGTCAACTAGTGCGAAGGGGCGAATGTAAATGTTATAGCCTGCATGTCAGCGAATGGCCTTCTCCATTGGACAATTGCGGACAAGGTACATTGGGCTGTATTCAACAATTTTCTCGCAAGTGTCGAGTAAAGTTTCACAGCAGGAACCAGGAACACAGGCAGTGTTCCTGTTTGACAACGCACCAGCGCACCGCCGCGCCGAACAGGCTGTCCTCGCGGCAAGCGATCACATGTTCAGTCAAGTGACTACCGCCATACAGCCCATTCTTCAATCCGATTTAGGAGCTTTTCTCAAAGTTCAAGGCAGGTGTAAAGAGCTTCCTAAGCGAGCGGAGAGATAATCTCCTCACGACACCGGGAGGGATCTCCAAAAAAGAACATCGCCGTGCACTGCTGGTTGAGGCCGCGGGGCGCTCTGTGCAGCACATCCAGCGTGTGGACTGTGCCGCTTATGATAAGCACAATTGCATTTTTGTAAAAGCTGCCCTTGACTGCCTTGATATGTAGAACACTGCTCAGCAGCACAACAACGGGTGCGTGTTCATGAAAACTGTTTTGCCTGTATAATAATAAATTTTGTTTTTCACGGACTTGCCCCGGTTCTCTTTCATCACCCATTTCATAACCGATTTAACAAGCTCGACGTTATTAGAACAATTTTTTCTTGAGGTACGGTGGATGTTTTAACCGGGCATCATCTTTGCTTCGGCATTGCGAAAACATGTCAGCAAGGTCGCAATTATAGAGACCGGCTTTATAGCACTAAAAAACCGGGATTTAGGCGCCAGAAACAGGTGGCCAAAACATTGTTTCAGGCTCCCAAAATTGTGAATACAGGAACAATAAACTTTGACAAAACTCAAATTTTCCAATAAACAGGTGCGGCATCTGTCTCTACGACATGAAATCAAGCAAAAATGCTTTAGTTTATAATGGTACAAACGAGTAATGGTTTAGGATAGACATGCATTTTTTCGCGAAGTTCGCAGAATACGGTCTCTACATTTCTAGTTCATCATGGTCAGTTAAGTTTGCACCGTCGAATAAACATGCTTCTGGGTCTCTTGCTGTGGGGCATAGCTGAGAAGGGCTACACATGCGCAAATAGCCAGAGTGTAAAGCGCCAGAAGGATTTTTTCGCGGCGTATTAACTTGGTCTAACCACACAGACTCAATTTTTCTTCTGTCTGTCAACACCTTAAAGGGTCGTTACACAAATTCAAGAGTTTTCAGAAGCGAAAAGAAATGCATGCACTGGGTGCTCAAGATCTCATTTACCAAGAATTGAAGTACTACGCGCATCATAAAGAGGTGATATGCCAAACTGTACACGGCTTGACCTTCATCTCTTGGACGTGTGCGCCCCAACATGGTGAAAGTGATAGAATGGTCCTGCATATGTCAAAGTAGTATGTGACACTTTGAGAACTATTTGAGACAACGTTTGTAATTTGTGCAAACGGTTGCCTAAATAGAAGCATGAAGGTTAACAAAAATTTTAGAACACACAGACGAAATCTATTCGCCTTATTTATTTAATTTCATATCGAGAGAGATGCGAGACTAAGGTGCCTCCATTTTGTTTTCGTTGGTGTTCTCGCACTTCTCGCATCGTGTCGGTGCCAGCATTCACAACGCTGGGCGAGGTTTTGGTGCATCGTCCTTAACAGAAGTTGCAGCGGTGTGACGCCGTGTATTGGGGTAAGGATACATTATCCAAGCCAGCCTCTCCAAACGTGCGCGCAGATAGGGATCCATCCCACAAACACTCGCAGTACAATACAAAAAAATATAGAGACGGCAGAACACCGCTTGCGCGCACGGGCTGGCATGGGCATCCCATGCGAGTGTGATTTACGAGCGCATGACGTGCTCATGCACGTCGTGTGATGCTCCAGCTCCGAGTGACTCTGATACCAATAGCGGAGAAGGAATTGGACTTGCGAAGTCTACATAGAGTGAGTGGCAAAGGTTTCAAGCTCACCTCCTCAGATCATGCTTTCGCAGCTTCTAATGATCAAATTAAAACATTCTAGTGATACAAAGCTTTTCATTGGGCACGCAACGTTTTCCACTGTCTAAGTGAAAATTCTCAGGTGACCTAGTGAAGCAGCAAATGTAAATGACAAATAAAACAAAACCTACATAAATATTGCTTTTTTATCTGCACTTTACTTCCCTTGATGACTCTCCACAGTTTCGCATTCATTCTTCATCTTCCTGCCGCTGCACAGAAGCACCTCCTGCTCCCTACGCATCCGAGCGGACGCTGGAGAGGGGCTGAGCAGACGATGCGACATGAATGGTATACATGTGTAGAGACCAATAGACCTTCCTTTTGGCTAAAATACCTTCTAGGCTTGACAGTTCTAAAAGTAACTTGTGAAATAAAGTGTAGTTTGCACCCCACAGTGTCCCGAAATCTAAATTTTGCCGAGTAACATGAATACCGGGCTCCAGCGGTACTCAAAAGCAAAATGTGAGGTTAAATAGCGGTTATATAGTCATCGATTTACGAAACAGGCATTTAAAGGCACTTATACGAATTAAGGCAGCAACGTCCGAAATAGGCATATATAGGCACTATAAAAGCACTATAAAAGCTCTCCTTGCCCTATAATTTGTGCTCATGTGTCAAAATGACACGATAGGAACGCAAGAAACGAAACAGGAATTTGCATATAATCCGGCCTCTAGTCATAACACTGTATATCCGTAATCAAGCATGACACGCACGGTCTGCCTGCTCCAAAATTTGCAACAAAATTATTTGTCTACCACTCCTTCGGCTCAACTAATATTTCATTTGGTTATCCTGTGAAACAAATCCGTTGTAATAGAGGGCAGTCCCCGTACTTGAGATAATACTATTGCTATTTGCAAGTGACCATTTGCTGATGTGCCTTTGAATGCTGTGCCTGAATCGTGCCTTTCTTTCTACATTCTACGCCACGCCATTTCTTATAGGTTAGTGTGCTTGGAATAAGCGTGCCTGTTTGGTGTAGAACGGCTGTCCGTTCACAGTAGTGCGGCCTGGCTCCCGGCATTTTCAAGACATACTTCGAAAAACGAGAAGCAACAAAAAGCCGCCTACATCTTCCCACACGACGAGTTGGAGTAAATGCGTCGCAGAGTGGTCATGGTATCGGTTGAATGTTGGGTAATTGAGTGTGGTTTGGAAAATGCTTAATTGTCAATTCGCCTTTATTATTCCTATTTATTGAACGAAGGAGATGCGTTGCCCTCAACGAGTGGTGGGACGCTGATGTTCGGTTGTACCCCACTGCTGCTTGAAGGTACTGTTGCTTCTGTCGCATCTACACGAGTCAAGGAAAGCGTCAAGTCAAACGAAACCATGTAAAGACGTCTTTGACTGAAGTCGATACACGCGATCTGGTGCCTACATATACCGGTTAGCCGGTGAACGGCTGTGCAGTGCGAGCAGTCAGTTTTTGCTAGCAGACGCTGCCTGCAACGGCCTTCAAGTTAATGTTCTCTCAAAGAAGTTTCATTTGATATTCATGAAGGCATGTCAGAGAGTGCGCGCGTGCGTGTTAGTCGTGATGACGTCACGTAAATTACTAATGATCAAGTCGATTGGCCGAGTCATAAGTATGACGTTATTGCTCTCTCACAGAGGTTTCGTTTGATATGCATGAAGACAGGTTAGGACAGCGCGTGCGTGTATGATAGGCGTGATGACGTCACATGAATCACTAGTAATCACGACGCTAGGCCTAGTGAAAGAATTTGAGTTATTACTCTCTCAAAGACGTTTCGTTTGATATGCATGAAGGTAGGTTACAGAGTGCTTGCGTGGGTGTCAGACGCGATGACATCACACGAGTCACTAGTGATGACGTCACTAGGCCGAGTGACAGCGTTCGAGTTATTACTCCATCATAGACGTTTCGTTTGATATGCCTGAAGACAGGTTAGGACACCGCGTGCGTGTGTGATAGGCGTGATGACGTCACGTGAGTCACTAGTGATGAAGTCACTAGGTCAAGTGACAGCGATCAAGTTAATACCTTCTCAAAGACGTTTTGTTTGATATGCTTGAAGGCACATTAGAGAGTGCTTGCGTGAGTCTTAGGTGAGATGACGTCACGCTAGTCACTAGTGATGACGTCTTTAGGTCTAGTGACAGCATTCAAGTTATTACCCTCTCAAAGACGTTTCGTTTGATATGCATGAAGACAGGTTAGGACACCGCGTGCGTGTGTGATGGGCGTGATGACGTCACGCTAGTCACTAGTGATGCCGTCACTAGGCCCAGTGACAGCGTTCAAGGTGATACCTTCTCCAAGACGTTGTGTTTGATATGCGTGAGGGCACATTAGATAGTGCTTGCACGAGTCTTAGGCGAGATGACGTGACGCCAGTCACTAGGGATGACGTCACTAGGCCTAGTGACAGCGTTCAAGATATTACTCTCTTAAAGACGTTTCGTTTGATGTGCATGTAGACAGGTTTCGACACCGCGTGCGTGAGTCCTAGGCGAGTAGACGTCACGCTAGTCACTAGTGATGCCGTTACTAGGCCTAGTGACAGTGTTCAAGTTATTACCCTCTCAAAGACGTTTCGTTTGGTATACATGATGGCAGGTTAGACATTGCGTGCGTGAGTGATAGGCGTGATGACGTCACCTGAGTCACTAGTGATCAAGTCAGTTGGCCGAGTCATAGGTAACACGTTATTGCTCTCTCAAAGACATTTCGTTTCGTATGCATGTCGGCAGGCTAGTAAATACGTGCGCGGGTGATATGGGTGATGACGTCCCCTGAGTCACTTGTCATCCGGTGGCTTGGCTGAGTTTTAGGTATCAAGCTCTTGCCCTTTCAAGGACGTTTCATTTGATATGCATGACGGAAGGTTAATACAGTGTGTGCGTGGGTGGTATGCGTGAGGACGTCACCTGAGTCACTCGTGATGAGAATATTGGCATGGTTAATAGGTATCAAGTTATCACTGTGTGGACGGCGTTTCCTTTGATATGCATGTCGAAGGTGTGAATAGTGCTTACGCGGGTGATGGGCGTGATGAAGTCGCGCGAGTCACATTGTGTCACTCATTTATGGTTTTTTCTCTTAAATTCACTCCAAAACTATTCACTCCACGCATTCCCGAAGATTCTGGGTCGTTTTGAAGTCACAATGTCATCAGGATTAAATTCGCTGGCGACTGGATTACATCGGCTGGCAGTTGGATTTATTTCAGTGGCACTTGGATTAAAATGAATGGCACCTGGATTAACTTGAGTAGCGGCTGGATCAAATTGACTGGCGCCTAGATTAATTTCGCTGGCGCTTGGATTAAATTGAGTGGGAAAACCTGTAGAAGTGTACACTGTAACCATACATTCTTCTAGTACACGGTAACCATAAAAACGCGGTAGTGAGTTGTCAGACCAGGACGGTGCCGCCAGCTAAACAATAAACTGGTGCCCATAATAAAAACGTTTAGAAGTACGTTCAATTGCAAAATATGCAAGAAAGTGTTGTATTTGAATAAAAACATGTAATTGCACGTTTTCAAGTTTGTGACCCTTTTAAAAATGACACCAACAAGAAAATACGTTGCCAAAATGTTACTATATTCTACTAAATATAACCAGTTAATTTTCACAGTTGCCAGATTTATGTTTAGAGTTGCCATACTTTGATGCATTTTAACAATGTTTCCATCACTTTATGAACACAGCGTTGCCAGAATAATTTTTACAACTGTCAAACATTAAAAAAATTGTTTATGCTGCACGTTATTTGTTCCGTGTACACTGACTTGGTGCTCTCTACGTCGCTGTGCCGATGTTACTGCCTAATGCTCCAATCTACTTACTGAAGAAAGCGCCACATCCAAGACCTCCGAGAAAGCGGACTAACTCGGCGGTCGAATGTACCATCTTCAAGAAAACTGCAGCACCCTGTCTTGACGATGAGGCCACTGATTCAGGTTCATCGATGGACCTTCCTGCTAGCTACGAACCCGAGGTGGCGAACACTACAGGGACAGTACCTTCGATGGAACGCTTACTCAAGCTTTGTTTACCTTCAATTTATTCGAGCTCAATAGCACCGCACCTCGTATCAAAGAGAGCGGTAATTTAGGTGCTGTCACGACTTCATTTTTTCGTGAAGGGTATCAACCAGTCTCAAGAGGCAAAACGAAAAAGAAAGGAAAAGCTGCACGCGAAATTTAGTCATTGTTCATGAAGGTGACACCGTGATGAAGTGATCGTGAACCGATAATTCCACGGAACGGCGTCGAATTTGATCGGTGTTACTGCTCACTGCAGTATGCACGCTCGTAAATGTAGGGTTTCTTCTTAAAGTCTGACAGTGGTGCCAAGTGAGGTTTTCTTTTGACTGTACAGTGCGATATTCCGGACACAGCAGCAGTATTTCGGCGGGCGCGTAATCGTTTAAAGACCTAAGATTGTCAAAATTTTCGCCAAGTCTTTAGCTACGGCGTGCCTCTCGATCAACTGGCAGTGTAGTCACCTTAGCAACATAATTAAAATTGCATGATGCAACTATCGACAAGAACGGTGCCGAGCGCGTAACGAAGGAAGTAGAAGCTGTCGCAGTGTGCAGACTACGACTCGATATAGCAGTAATATAACAAGAAACTTTCAGCTTTATAGAGGCTCCCTCGATACCTCAATCTTCCTAATTTTTTATTTGTTCACCAACCGAGATTTAAAAACTGCAAGCAGTTTACCCAGGGATGACTGCTTCGCCGTCGTTTGTTAATACCTGCATTTAAACTATGCGTTGCGGCTTTGACATTTCGTTTTGTTTTGAATGCAGTACAAACAAACCCATTAGAAAGCTTTTCGCGAACGTGTCAGCAATTATGTATGCAAGCTCATATCACGGGATTGAATCCCAGCCGCGGCGGCTGCATTTTCGGCGGAGGCGCAAATACTCAGGTGCGTGTACCTACATTTAGGTGCACGTTAAAGCACCCAAGGTGGTCAAATTTCCGGAGCACTCCTCTACGGCGTATCTCCTAATCGCATGGTTGTTTTGGGACGTTAAAGCCCTGCTATTACTAATATCAAAGAACAGAAGTGCATAAGAGGCAAAGCATGAGGTGACAGCCGATGCTGAGGTGGCGCCATCTTGTGGCTGTCAATACCAAATGCGTCAGCCACGGTTCCTCCCTGAACACACTACCCCATAATCTAGTACACTGTAGTGTCAGCATCGTCCCAGCCGCGAAGTGCATAAAAGACAAAGCGTGAGGTGAAAGGATGGATGGATGAATGGATGGATGTGAGTTACGTTCCGTTTGGTTCTTTCCACTCGCCTCTCGCTTGTTGCGCGACATTTGCTGCTGCCGCCAAGGAAGCCGAAGACGAGAACTTTTCATCTGCTGGCACCTTGAGGAAACGACCGCACCGACATCATCTGGATATAGAGACGTTTATTCGTTTCTCTTCTCTCTCTTCACTGACCCTGCACCCCTGGTTTTATCCCCTGTCTCCCCATTCAACCACTCTACCAGTCCAATCGAAACGCACGGATGTGTCTCTCCTCACCACAACCTCGAAGACCCACCGCCTCTTGCCCACTCATCGGTTCTCCGCCGTCGCTCAGGTTTCTTTCACACCGGTTCCCGGAATGGTCGACGACGGGCGTTGCCGGGTCGTGGAAAAGCGCCTCCGAGTAAGTTCCCGCGATGCCGGGCTGACAGGCCATCAATACGATTGGCCCGTGCGCCAGTGCCGTTGCCTCCACTGATTCTGATTGTCCGGCGGACGCGTACGTGTACCTTCCACGTGTACCTTCCACGTGTACCGGCCACCTGCAGCCTGGTTTGGTCTCCTGTGAGGCGCGATAATTGAACCCCTTGGGGCACGGGAGTTGTCGCGTCCTTTGTGGCCAGCAGTCATCGTCCCGCATTCCGGTGGCCCTGCTTCCTTGTTGGCGAGGGGTTGCCGGCCGCGGGGTGGGTAACATAAGGTATTCGGGGAACGCACGAAGTTCGAGCCCAACACCTCCCCTCCAACTGTGTTGCACTGTATCTATGACATGCGACACAAACACAACCACATATGCACACATGTTCACTGGCTCGACACGTGAGGCACCAACTGCCACTCGTACCTCGTTGACTCTGTCGCGCGCACGCGCTAACAAAGCATACACACCCCTTAACTCACCGTCCCTTTTATGCGTCATCATTATGAGTCACTAACCGCGACATTCCGTCGGCATTAGCGTTTAGACACCCCTTTTTGTGTTCAATTTCCAGGTTATACTTCTGTAGTGCCATCGCCCAGCGTGTCAGCCTAGCGCTCTGCGGAGTGGTTAGAGTCAGAAATTTGAGTGGGTTATGATCGGTAATCACCTTAATTTTAGCGCCAAACAGCCAAACATCCAACTTCCCCAGTGCCCAAATGATTGCATAAGCTTCCTTTTCTATTGTGGCCCATCGGGTCTGAGCTGGGCTAAGCTTCTTGCTCAGAAAAGCGATAGGGCGCTCCTTGCCCACCAGATCCTGCTGTGCCAGGCACGCACCAACGGCGTAATCGGATGCATCTGTGGCGAGGATAAATTCTTTCCCCGGGTCTGGTGCCTGCAACGCTGACGCCTGCACTAGACAGTTTTTCACCTTGTCAAAAGCTTCTTGCGCCTCTGTATTCCAAGGCAATTTCTGCGGAATACGTCGGTCAGTTAGGTTAGTCAGAGGCATAATGACTTTGGAGTACTCGGGCACGTAGTCTCTATAATAGTTGGCTAGCCCTAAGAAACTACGAAGCTGTCCCTTTGTTTCGGGAGCCGGGATCTCCTTTATCACCCTGACCTTCTCTAGCCATAGTACTTGGTCCCCTGTGACAAACTGTTTGTCTGTGGCCATCAAGTTATAGCGTCCTATGTACTCCTTCTGAGGGACTTCACTCAGTCGGGCGGCTCCTTCGCTAGCTTCTTCCGAACTACTTCGGAGCTTCGCAAGATATTCCGCTGCTGGCATACCCAATGATTCCGGCACTTCCCAGTCTTTTGACCAAGTCCTTTTGAGAATGGATAGGGGCCCGTTCGGCACCCGCCCGTACATGAGCTCGAACGGTGACCGCCCTGTAGTCGCATGTGGGACCTCACAATATGCCCATAACAAAAACGGAATCATCCTATCCCACTCGCGTCCACGTTCGCTGACTATGTGAGAAAGCATTCTTTCGAACGTGCCGTTCCAGCGCTCGACTAAGCCGTTGCTTTGCGGGTGATCGGGCGTGGAAAATCTCGGAGTTGCCCCAAGTCTTTGCAACATCTCTTGTGTCAACCTCGACGTAAAGTTGGTGCCCTGATCTGAGCAAATTGTCTCTGGCACTCCGTGCTGAGAAAATATTTGCAGTAACGCGTCACATGTAGCCTTTGCCATTAGGGAACGGAGGCATACCACCTCTGGCCATCTGGTATGTAAGTCTACGACACAAAGAGCATAGCGGTGACCTCTAGCCGAAGGGGGTACCATAAGACCGATGCAGTCCATGTTTACTGTCTGAAACGGCGCGCTGTGCCAGGCCAGAAGATTTATCGGAACCATATCTGTCTGCCTCGTCGGCGATTTCACCTGGCATTCATGGCATGACCTACAGTACTCCTTTACATCTCGCGACATCTGCGGCCAGTAAAATGAGCTTTTCACTCGTTGTAGTGTTTTCCGCTCTCCTAAATGACCTGCCCATGGTGAATCGTGAGCCATTTTCAGCACTTCTTTGTGCCTGTGTGATGGTAGCATCAACTGTTTGCAGATGCGACCCGCGAGGTGTTCCTGATGATACAATAGCTCGTCTTGAACGAGCATGCCATGCGTTCCGGCCTTTGCCTGCGCCCAAGGATCTCGCAAAGCCGGGTCTGCTTCCTGAGCCTCACGAAACTACTGTCATTTGCTTTTGGCCGGCTCGGAACCTTCGCTGTTGCTCTCCGCGGTTATGACGCCTGCCATCGCCCGTTGCTCCTCGCATGCCTCATCTGACAGCTCTACTAGGGCTTCGGTCTCCTCGACTGCTGAACACTCGTCTGACACTATGTCACGTTTAACCCTTTCCTCGAGAAGCTGTGCGTAATCGTTGGGCGTGATCAGCGCGTCGGTGCCGTCTAGCAGCTTATCTGTGATTGCACAAAGCACGGCCGACTGCACCGCCTCGGACATCACGTAAGGACTTCCTTCAGTAGCTATGAGCGGCACGTAAGCCAACTCAGCGGTTACCTGTTGCCCGAACGCTCCCGTCAACTTTATTTGCGAACCCGTACCATCGTACTGAGGTACCACTGCCTTTCTGATGACACTCACCTCCGCTCCTGAGTCTACCACGGCGTTTAATGATCGAACTGAGCTCTTAATCGTTACAGTTTCCAGTGAGGGTTGTTTCTGCTCTTTGCGCTGCCACAACCTGTCTGCCACAGTGGCGTAACTAGATAGGACGGCGCCCAGGGCAAATATATTTCCGCGCCCCTCATTATCCCCCCCCCCCATTAAAAGCGCTAATGTAGGCTTCCGCGATTGCCTACTGGCGCGCGGCGGGCCATTTCGGAGGCCAAGGGCCACCAGTTCTGATTTCGATGAGCTACGCCCGCGTTTTTGTATAGTATTTTTCTTTTTTTATTCAAACTTCCGGAAGTCCCTTACCCGTCATTGTTCTCTTCCAGTCCACACTGCAAAAAGCTTGACGGCACGGGCGCTTCCCAGGCCCAAGTTTCTCGTACCTAAGCTTTCGCGCTATTTGTGCATCCCAAGGAATGCAGGGTGAGTACAAAACAAAGCAACCAGCTAGACACCGCGCCCTCGGGTCTGGTATGGGGGTTAAACTGGTCGGAGTGTTCTGCCGTTTCGCTCCGTTCGCTGTTCCATTGATGGAGGTCATCCTTGTGCGGCCGCATTCTTTCAGGGAAGTTCTTGGTTTCTCCAACGTACGAAGCGGGGCAGTCGGCACATGCTGTCGGGTACACTACGCTCTGCGCTTTTTTCGCAGGTGCGTGTTCTTTGGGCCAAAGGATGAACCTGCCCATGGCGGTGGATGGCATGTGGGAAACGTTGACCCCCGCCCTTCTATTGCTTTGCTGGCGCCCGCGATGCAGGGAATCAACAAACGTCGCCGTCGTGTCACGCTTTCTCCGTCTTTCCTCCAGAGAACTCTGCGAATAAACGCCTTTGTTTAGCCTTTGGTGCCGAGGTCACGGATTATATTCGCCCTTCCTTCCGCCGCTGCGTGGACGATTAGTCGTTGGACGATCGGCTATTTCGTTGGAGTTTTCTGTTCTTACTCAAAAAAGGTGCATTCGAACTTTTTTATTTTATTTTGTTTACGTACGTGGTTGGTTTCAGGGAAGCTTTCAGTAAGTGGTTTGGGAGGCTGGTGGGGTTCGCTGAAACTCATCTAACCCAGTGCTGCGGAGCACAAAACAAAGCTTAGCCGAGGGTCATGGGAAGGCACGGAGGTAGCGCAGCAAAATGAAAATAGAGGATCCTTTTCCCGATGCAAAAGCCATTGCGGCAACCCTTTCCTTCACCACCATCCCCACTTCCAGTCGTACATTACAACCTCGCCCCTCCCCCCTTCCAGGCGGTTTTACGGAAAAAAACATTGACAACCTTTCCAGGGGGCGCCAACCCGAGGACTCGGCTTGGCGCCCCCTCCCTAGTGGCGCCCGGGGCACTTGTACCCCCTTGCCCCCCCCTAGTTACGCCACTGGTCTGCCATTGCTATTTCTGACCCGAATGCAGAAGCCGTCACCCTCGCGACCACCGGACTGTTTTCTTGTCCTGCTGGCCTAGTGCCTTGCCTTGCACCTGAGCCCTTATTGGGGCAATTCCTGGTAATGTGGTTGGCACCCTTACACTCAAAAAATCGCCTTTTTCCTTTTCCGCCCGTGGGTGTATCTACCGCTGTTTTAGCTTTCTTTGCCACTCCTCTACACATACCTTCTTTAGTGCTGCTTGCACTTTTCGCTCTCCTCGAATCTCTCCGCGAGCCTAGCCACGCCACTGGGCAGCAAAAAAGACTCCTGTTGATTACAAATGACATGCGCTCTCGCTTCCGGGCTCAAACATTCTTTCAAGCGATCCACGACGACTAGCTGCTTGAGTTCCTCGAACGTGCCTACCTTTGAACTCTGGACATAATAGTCGAAATAATTCTCAAGGCGTACGGCAAACTGATCCCAGGACTCCCTTTCTCCCTTTTTCGATCCCGCAAACAGCCTCTTGTACTCCGCCGCCGAAAGCCTGAGACCCTCCAAAATGCTTGACTTAAGCTTAGCATAAGCTTTGCGCTTCTCTGCTGTAAGCTTGCACAGCAGCCCGCGTGCCCTTTCACTGAACTGTGGCAAAACTAGCCCGGCTCACCATTCGCTCGGAACTTCATACGAATCGAGCGTTGCCTCAACATCCTCGAACCACATTGGCGCAAGCGCCTCTTGGTTCGGCATTGGTGCCAGTACACCCTTTAACAAGCTTGCGAATTTCAGTCGCCTGTCTTCCTCTGACCTTCCGCCAAGCGCTACGCTGTCGTCGCTCTCGTTGGACTCTGCCCCATTACGGGCTCGTAGCCGCTGGCTTTCCAGCATCAAACGCTGCTTCTCCGTTTCCGCCTCAGCAATTTTTAATTGAAGCTGGAGCAGCGCTAGCTGCTTTTCCGACGCCGTATCTAACGTGATACTACCATGACCCCCCGTGCCACTGTCGGCGACTCCGAACGCCTGCAAATTTCCTGCCCCGTCCCCGTTCATTTCCGAGTTATCCCTTTCTCTGTCTCGCAAGTTGTAATGCTTTGTCATCGTCTGCGCCCAACAGAAAATCAAGAGGTACCCGCCTGAAGTAGCCTTGCGGTCCGCTCTTCCTCCTCGGAATCCGGTGAACTAGCCTTGCTTCGTTGATCCCGCAGCGTGGTCGTCAGTTGAAGGTGGTTGTCGTCAGTCTCAGCCGATGTCGCTCCCCGCTGTCCTCCTCAATTCAGCCATGCAGATCCTGCTTGACTGCGCCAGTTACGTTCCATTTGGTTCTTTCCACTCGCCTCTCGCTTGTTGTGCGACATTTGCTGCTGCCGCCAAGAAAGCCGAAGACGAGAACTTTTCATCTGCTGGCACCTTGAGGAAACGACCGCTCCGACATCATCTGGATATAGAGAGGTTTATTCGTTTCTCTTCTCTCTTTACTGTCCCTGCACCCCTGGTCTTATCCCCTGTCTTCCCATTCAACCACTCTTACAGTCCAATCGTAACGCACGGATGTGTCTCTCCTCGCCACAACCTCGAAGACCCACCGCCTCTTGCCCACTCATCGGTTCTCCGCCGTCGCTCAGGTTTATTTCACACCGGTTCCCGGAATGGTCGACGATGGGCATTGCCGGGTCGTGGAAAAGCGCCTCCGAGTAAAATACCGCGATGCCGGGCTGACAGGCCATCAATACAATTGGCCCGCGCGCCAATGCCGTTGCCTCCGCTGATTATGATTGTCCGGCGGACGCGTACGTGTACCTTCCACGTGTACCTTCTACGTGTACCTTACACGTGTACTGGCCACCTGCAGCCTGGCTTGGTCTCCTGTGAGGCGCCATAATTGAACCCCTTGGGGCACGGGAGTTGTCGCGTCCTTTGTGGCCAGCAGACAGTCATCGTCCCGCATTCCAGTGGCCCTGCTTCCTTGTTGGCAAGGGTTCGCCGGCCGCGGGGTGAGTAACATAAGGTATTCGGGGAACGCACGAAGTTAGAGCCCAACAGATGTGGCTGTACCCTTTAGATCGGGTGGCGGCTAACGCCACCTAGCCGTAATACTTAGTAAATTAACCACTACATTTACCTTTTTTCCCTCTAAATAGTAAAGTTGGATGGGTAGTTTGCAGTGAAGGGCTTGATTTTCACTCGTGCCTTGACTTTAGCCACCAATCAGATAACCTCCTTCTAGATAAGTCTACCCACTTAAAGTCTATTTTGCCCTCCCTGTCCCTAAACCCCAGTGCTTTGAAAAACTCTGCGCCATCATCCTAAACTATGGGCCATGCTGGCCATGCTGCTGCTATGGGCCATCATCTTGAACTATGGGCTAAAGCCCATGCTGAGGTGGCGCCATCTCGTAGCTGTCGATACCAAATGCGTCAGCCATGGCTCCTCCATGAACACACTACCCATATTCTAGTACACTATAGTGTCAGCATAGTCCCGGCGGCGCCTTGAAAGGAGGCGTACTGGTATTTCCTTTCGCCGTGGGGAGGCGCGCAAGTCGCCAGCGTGATATCGCTGGCGTTTTCTTGGATATCAAAGAAGCGTACGATAGCGTGGTTCAAGAGGAATTGTGGGAAATACTGGACACACTAGACGTGGAACATGTAGTCACTAATCTTTTAAAGGATATCTATAAAGGTAACAAGGTAGCTATAAAGTGGGAAAAACAGGCATCTAAGCCTGCAGAGTTCAAACGGGGGCTTAGGCAGGAGTGTCCCCTGTCACCCTTATTATTCATGGTGTACATACAAGGATTACAGGCCAAATTAGAGGGAAGTGGACTGGGCTTCAACCTCTCTTTCGTCAAACAAGGAAAACTCATCGAACAGGCACTACCAGCATTGATGTACGCAGATGATATAGTGCTAATGGCCGACAACAAGGAAGATTTGCAGAGATTGGTTGACATCTGCGGTAATGAGGGAGATAGGTTAGGTTTCAGATTCAGTAAGAAAAAATCTACAGTCATGATTTTTAATGCCAATAAAGGTAGTCAGCTTAGAATACAGGAGGTCACGCTAGAGATAACAGATAAATACAAATATCAGGGCGTATGGATGAGCAATTGGGCCGAGTACCTAAGGGAACACGAAATATACGTGTCGACTAAAGGTAACAGGAATGCAGCGGTAATGAAAAACAGGGCACTGTGGAATTACAATAGGTATGATGTTGTGAGAGGAATAGGGAAAGGGGTCATGGTGTCTGGTCTGACGTTCGGCAATTGGGTCTTGTGCATGAGATCAGAAGTTCAAGCAAGATTACAAATTAAGCAACGTAGAATAGGTAGGCTTGCCTTAGGAGCTCACGGGAATACACCAAATCAGCGAGTACAAGGTGATATGGGATGGACATAGTTTGATGACAGGGAAGGTAGCAGCAAGATAAAATTTGAGAAGCGATTGAGGGGAAAGGGGGAGGAGCATTGGGCTAGGAAGGTATTCAGCTACTTGTACATGAAGAATGTCGATACAAAATCTGCCTTCCCGGCCCCCGATTCCAATGAAAGTGGTGCCCCTTCCTGAAAAAAACACGACTCCAGCTCACAGGACTCTCTTCCTATAGATTACGTCGGCAGAATGGCCGGCGTTGCTGCCACCTGGTGAACCGAGCGTTTTGAAGGAGAAAGCGCTCCATTCACCGGTATTAATAAAGCGCTTAAAACCGACTTGACTTCGCTTGAAGAGTGAGCTTCTAGATTTACACGTCCCGGACGGCCCCGTACGATGATAGTTATAGCGCGAGAACAGAACGACGACAAAGACACAAGAAGGAAACTTGTCTCTTTGTTGTCGTTCTGTTCTCCCGCTATAACTATCGTCATGTCATACCAACTAGCCCAAAATGCCACACTTCTGAGGCTCCGTACGACCCCGGACGCCGGCGCCGCATTCGTTTTTCTCGGGGACCAACTGGAAGCTCCGCCCACTGGTCTGGGATCGCTCGGACGCATGTTCGTTTTCACGTGCCTGGCGGCCTGCGGGCGGCCTGGGACCATCCGGACGATTTCTTTCGGGCAGCTGGCAGCCGACGGCGCGGGGTGCATCCAGCGCGGCCATCTTAAACTACACACGAACATTTTTGACGAGCTCTTGCTATCTCTTTACTTTTCTGTCCGCTTCTCATGTTTTTCTGGATTTTGCATTGTTTGCACACCCAGTTCTTCTCATCGATGTTCTGAGCCACGTCGTAGATGTGCGTATTCCCGAAGGTCGCGTAAACACGCGTTATACCGCAGAACACCTACATACTACAATTTGTTATACTCGCTAGGAGAAACAGCTGTAGAACGACCGCGCCGGTCTACGATGCGCACGTTCTCGAGTAGTTCACTTACAGTAAGTTGCATCACAACAAAAATAGGTATAATTCACTACTAAACTGCTGTTTAGGTTGGAATTGGGTCGGCGTTGTAGTTTGTGTCACATGGAGGGAGCAGACGGCATAGCCTGGTGTAAGGAAAGGACACAAAAGTGCCGTGTTTAGGTACGATTTGTGGCTAAAAGGACTTAAAAGCGCCGAGGAACGCCAAACCGAAACTGAAGAAGACGAGCGGAGGGCAGGTGACACGAAGGCGATAACAAGAAAGGAAAAAGAAGAGGAGAAGAAGAAGGAACGTGCGAAAGGGAGCTCGAGGTTGGAGGCCACGAAGGCAGACGAAGCAGTGCGCCGCTCGAGAGGACGAGTTCCTGGGAGCGTTCCTGAGCCGGACGTGGGACCCGCACGTGTCAGCCAGGTCGAGCTCCGGCGTGTTCGTTCGGGGTCGAGTCCGCCGGCCTGTTCAAGGTGCAAGGACGGGACCTGCTGAACGGCTCCTGCCTGGGTGCAGTGGCCGGGAGCAGGTTTGTGGGCTAGGCCTACCGGGCGTGGTCCTCGTGAGCCGGGACCTGACCCTGAACCTCAGGAGTTGCGACCCTGACTGCTGGCCGCGACGTCTGACTAAACGGCGCTGCACACGGTAGCGCATCCGTGTGCCGTCAGCCGTTCCAGCCGCTCCAGCCGTGCCACCTTTGCCCTCGCGCACGTCGACGATCGCATCATGTCGGGACGACGGGGACCCAAACTGTGAGGCAGCGTTTTTCTCTTGCGAACTGAGAACTCTACGCGCTGGACTCGGAGTAAGCGTAGCCGCGAGTTCTCCGCATAATAGAGGTCTGACTCTCGTACATGCTGCGTGACGCTTGGCGTGTAGGGTTGGACATATAGTTTTATTTTCACCTGCCACTTCGTTCTCTAGTGTACAATATAACGCTTCTTTTGTTCGCATCCATTGTTGATATTATTCCTTTTTCGTCTGCTATCAACAAACATAGTGACGAACGCCCTTAACCATCACAATTTCTGGCGTCCGCGAGACAGGACTAAGCTCTCGCCTCACATCTGAGAGCCTCACGTTGTTTGTGTGTGGCGGACGAGGATGGACGACAAGAGAAAGCTAGTTGAGCTAGGGAAGGAGATGGGGCTGAGTGGTGAGGCTTTGCTGGCATGGGTGAGCACGGAGGAAAAAGAAATGAGGGACCAGAGAGCGAAAGATCGAGAGGAGGCACGGCTAGCAGCACAGGTGGAGCATGAGCGTGAAATAGTTCGCATGGAGGCTGAAAGGCTCCTGCTCGAGGAGCGACGTCGTGTCGCAGAAGCGCAGCGGCCGAGCACGAGTTCTGCGGACGATAGTATGGGTGGTGGTCAGAGTTTTCGCAGCCCACACAAAATGATTCCGCCCTACAATGAGAGTAGGGACGAACTGGATGCGTACATCCAGAGATTTGAGAGGGTTGCCATGAGCCAAGGCTGGCCAACCAACAAGTGGGCCCTGTCACTGAGCTTGTGTCTAACGGGAGAAGCCTTGACCGTGGTAGGACGGATGTCTGCAGAAGACTCTACGGACTACGCAAAGCTCAAGCAGACGCTCCTCCAGCGGTTCCGTTATACAGAGGAGGGATACCGCACGAAGTTTAGGGATGCCCGGCCCGAGAATATTGAGACAGGTCGACAGTTCGCGGGACGTCTCTGTGGATACTTCGACCATTGGCAGGAGCTGGCGAAGACTCCCAAAACATATGATGCACTGCGAGACAAGATGGTGTCCGAGCAATTCCTCAGGCGGTGCGACGAGAAGTTGGCTGTCTTCCTAAAGGAGCGAGGATGTCATAGCCTGGACATGTTGGCAACGACGGCTTATCAATATTTGGAAGCTCAGGGAATTGTGAATCTCGCTAGAGGAAAATATGAAAGAGGGAAACCGAAGGCTACAGCTAAAGTTGACACTGTCAGCGAAAGCAAAGGGAAACCGCTTTGTTTTCTGTGCAACAAGCCGGGTCATCGAGCTTCCGATTGCTGGACAAAATCTCGAGCGCCCAAGTCGACGTCGTGCTGGATCTGTAAGAAGTCAGGGCACATATCCGATAGTTGTCCCTCAAACTCGGGAAAACGTAGAGAGGCATCATGTTCCGTCTTGAGATACCAGAAAGCGCAGCATGAGAAATTAATGGAAGATGCGCCTGACAATCTGGATAAGAAACAATGTTGATTTGATTGATTTGTGGGGTTTAACGTCCCAAAACCACCATATGATTATGAGAGACGCCGTAGTGGAGGGCTCCGGAAATTTCGATTACCTGGGGTTCTTTAACGTGCACCCAAATCTGAGCACACGGGCCTACAACATTTCCGCCTCCATCGGAAATGCAGACGCCGCAGCCGGGAATCGAACCCGCGACCTGCGGGTCAGCAGCCGAGTACCTTAGCCACTAGACCACCGCGGCGGGGCATAAGAAACATTGTCATGACATGTGTAATGTGACCCAAAGCAACGCAACTTGCGACAACGGGTCAAAACAAATGCCAACTGTAAAGGGCTACCTCGAAGGGAAGCTGGTTACAGTATTGCGGGATACCGGTTGCAATATGGTAGTGGTGAAACGATCGCTAGTTCCTGACTGCAACTTGACTGGCAACGCCCGTACCATTCGCTTATTGGACCGATCTGCAAAAGTCTTACCAGAAGCAGAGGTGTACATAGATTCTCCGTTTTTCAGAGGTCAGGTGCTTGCTGTTTGTATGGAGAATCCATTGTATGAAGCCGTGCTTGGCAACATTGTGGGTGTACTGTCAGCTGCCCAACCAGCCCCGAAGCAGCCAGAAGGACGTCCGAAACTAGCACAGATTCACCGTGATCCAGTATGCACTGAAGAAGAACCTGAAGATGCAACCTCATCAGATAGAAGACGACAAGATGACATGTCGGCGGCTGCAGGAAAAGAAAGGAAAAAGCCCAGTGAACTGATTGTTTCTCGGATCCAACCCCTGGATATCAGCCGGGAAGCGCTAAAGAATTTACAGCACACAGATTCCACGCTGGAAACCTGCTTCGCCGCATTGGGGAAGACCATATCTAAGAAGCCAGCAGTCACTGAGTTTGTGCTGGTACGCGACATTCTTTTCCGGCGCCACCGCACGGGAGAAAGACGAGACTTGGAGCAACTTGTAGTACCCAAGGATCTTCGGAACACCGTAATGAAGATGGCTCATGAAGGCCTTCTGTCTGGTCACCAAGGGCAAAGAAGGACAACAGACCGTGTCCTTACAGAGTTTTATTGGCCGGGTGTACGGGCTGATGTGATACGGTTCGTAAAGTCGTGCGACGTATGTCGGAGGACCGTGCCTAAACACCTCGTCGGAAGAGTTCCATTGGGAAATATGCCTATCATAGACACACCTTTTCAGCGGGTCGCCATCGATATTATTGGCCCACTGTCACCAATGTCATCCAAGGGCAACAAGTATGTCTTAACGATGGTAGACTTCGCTACGCGTTACCCGGATGCGGTGGCACTACCGAGCATCGAGACAGAGCGCATAGCGGAAGCACTAGTAGAGATGTTCTCCCACGTTGGAGTGCCCCGTGAGATAGTGAGCGACCGTGAAAAGTCGTTCACCTCGAGTATCATGCAGGAACTCGGTCGGCTACTTTCATTTCGTCAACTACCCACAACGCCTTATCACCCCATGGCCAACGGACTTGTGGAGAGATTTAATGGCACTCTCAAACAAATGGTTCGCCGCATGTGTCAAGAACGGCCGCAACATTGGGACAGATACTTGGCTCCCCTGCTCTTTGAATACCGTGAAGTTCCCCAGACGAGCCTTGGATTCGCGCCGTTCGATCTCCTCTACGGCAGATTTGTACGCGGGCCAATGTCGATCCTTAAGGAACTGTGGACAGGGGCCAACATCGATCCTGAAACGAAAACAACATACGAGTATGTTATAGATCTCCAGGAGCGACTACAAGACACCTGCAAGTTAGCACACGAAGAACTCCTGAAGGCGAAAATGACACAGAAGAAATATTACGATAGGAAAGCAAGAGTTCGACAACTATCACCCGGAGACAAAGTATTGCTGTTGCTACCATCAGATAAGAATAAATTGATCTTGACATGGAAGGGACCCTTCACAGTGCTTGAAAAACGCAGTGACTATGACTACGAGATAGATCTCGGAACACGGAGAAGTCTTTTTGACATTAACCTTCTCAAGAAATACCACGAAAGGGAGCCTATTGCTTACTGAGTATGACTTTGTGGTTGAGTACATTAAGGGCTCCGACAACGTAGGTGCCGACTACCTCAGCCGCATTTGACTTCTCCGCTGGTTAGCGTTTAGTGGCGGCACAATTTCTTTTCATGTTATTTCACTCTTTCCCTAACGGAATGAACTTCTGTAAATAATGTTTTTTTGCTATGTTTTCGCTTTTGGGTACTCCACCTCGCGCGCTTGTGAAAAGTTGTTTTCCCCCCAAACAACTTTCTTGAGCAGGGGGGTATTTGTAAGGAAAGGACACAAAAGTGCTGTGTTTAGGTACGATTTGTGGCTAAAAGGACTTAAAAGCGCCGAGGAACGCCAAACCGAAACTGAAGAAGACGAGCGGAGGGCAGGTGACACGAAGGCAATAACAAGAAAGGAAAAAGAAGAGGAGAAGAAGGAGGAACGTGCGAAAGGGAGCTCGAGGTTGGAGGCCACGAAGGCAGACGAAGCAGTGCGCCGCTCGAGAGGACGAGTTCCTGGGAGCGTTCCTGAGCCGGACGTGGGACCCGTACGTGTCGGCCAGGTCGAGCTCCGGCGTGTTCGTTCGGGGTCGAGTCTGCCGGCTTGTTCAAGGTGCAAGGACGGGGCCTGCTGAACGGCTCCTGCCTGGGTGCAGTGGCCGGGAGCAGGTTCGTGGGCGAGGCCTACCGGGCGTGGTCCTCGTGAGCCGGGACCTGACCCTGAACCCCAGGAGTTGCGACCCTGACTGCTGGCCGCGACGTCTGACTAAACGGCGCTGCACACGGTAGCGCATCCGTGTGCCGTCAGCCGTTCCAGCCGCCCCAGCCGTGCCACCTTTGCCCTCGCGCACGTCGACGATCGCATCATGTCGGGACGACGGGGACCCAAACTGTGAGGCAGCGTTTTCCTCTTGCGAACTGAGAACTCTACGCACTGGACCCGGAGTAAGCGTAGCCGCGAGTTCTCCGCATAATAGAGGTCTGACTCTCGTACATGTTGCGTGACGCTTGGCGTGTAGGGTTGGACATATAGTTTTATTTTCACCTGCCACTTCGTTCTCTAGTGTACAATATAACGCTTCTTTTGTTCGCATCCATTGTTGATATTAATCCTTTTTCGTCCGCTATCAACAAACATAGTGACGAACGTCCTTAACCATCACACCTGGCATTACAGATGCCACAACGGATGAGCATCAAGCGTGCAGATGGCCCGATGCCACTCGGGCTGGTTCGGGACTTTTAGATCACGTGCATGTGACGTAGCTGCCCATAAGCCGAGGCGTTTGCGGGCCGCCGGCGAGTGGTCCGAGACTAGGTAAATCGATGAAGCTCTGTATTATTAGCTGGTGGTAAAAACGTTTTGATTAAAGCTTTCTTTCGACGGTTCAGGTCGTGGAGTTTCTCACTAACTTGCTAGAAACACTATGGTGGTTACAGCTAGTAACAGTATGCTGTAGTGGTTTTTTTCTTTATGATGGGTGTTGGTTTTGACCATGAGCTGTGCGCAAAAGCAAAAGCTGCCTCCGCTCGTAGGGACGTAGTCGCGGTACGTAAGATAGTGTTATAGAAAGTGATTCAAGTGCAAGTCGCTGCCGCTTTTGGTAGTTCCTGCGAAGTCGCAGTGTTTACATACTGATGGGCGAATGGAACATCACCGGGGTGGTCAGTAGATAACACCAAATATCTCGAAGCGTTTACCGCCAAATCTATAATCAATGATAACGAGCTGTACGAGCATGAATTAAAGGCCATATGTGATTTGATTGATACATGGGGTTTAACGACCCGAAATCACCACATGATTATGAGAGACGCTGTAGTGGAGGGCTCCGGAAATTTGGACCACCTGGGGTTCTTTAACGTTCACCCAAATCTGAGCACATGGGCCTACAACATTTACGCTTCCATTGAAAATGCAGCCGCCGCAGCCGGGATTCGTTCCCGCGACCTGCGGGCCAGCAGCCGAGTACCTTAGCTACTAGACCACCACGGCGGGGCTAAAGGCCATATGTGTTATTTGATTTGTGTATACCTGTTGCACGCGCAACTGCAGTATTGCGGCGTGCGTACTACGTGGGCGTGTGCTGCTTGTGTTCCTGAGGGTCGATCGGTATCAGTTGGACCATCATTTGGGTAAATTACTTGGACTGAAGCTTCGTCTTGCGTAAGTGTGCGAGGTAGATACGGTCTGCGCAAGATGGAAGCGACGGGATATGATAAGGCGCCCACCATCGTCCGAGTAAGAATTATTTTGTCGCCATTAATGGCAATCAATTTTCTAAGCAGTGTCTGCTTAGGTGGGTGTATACAAATCAAAAAGAAAAGCAAACAAAATTTTATTGCTGGGAGCATTGTCTAGCTGAAATCGCCGACCACCAAACCTGTTTTCTAAAATTGGTCAACATTGCCGCAACGCAGTTGTGCAATGCGGCAAAGTGCACGCAGTGTATTGAGGTAAAGCATGCCTGTGCGTGTGTGTAAAATGGAAATGTTGCACTGTCATTAGTCCTCGTGTGTGGGCCTTAATTATACACACGCCGTCTCCTGTCTCATTAATGGCAATACGGGGGATAGCATCGCCATGGCTTCAGCCTTTGTAATGAAGATTTTGTTGCAAAAACATTTTGCGACAAGCAGTTCGCAAAGAAATGAACTTCTAGTTTATTGCAAAATTGACTCAAGACTGCGGCATGGCATCTCTAAAAAAAGCTAAATGGCTAAGCTGACTCAAGTGGTACTCCACAATTTCTGCCGTCGCATATATGCTCCAAATAGAAAATGATTATTAAGCAAATATGCACTCGAGCCAAGTATGTGAGATGACCATCCATGTTTCATAAATAGCATTTTAAAAGCAGTAACTTATGGTTCGCTTTATGAAGTTCTTTCCAGTAATCAAAGGAAATACCCGCTGAGTAGTGGTCGAAACTTATACGGGCAGTTTGTCAACGAAGCAATAAGCTGACCTTTACAAAAAAAACTGATTCATCTTCCAACAGCCACCGTTAAATGTCACACAACTTATGAAAGCTCTAAAAAAAACTGGACATTGGCATTTTTACTGAAACATGAAATGGCCGTTTAGATCACGGTACGCAAAACCTCACAGCGTGCTCATTGTCACAGGTCCCGTTATTCGGGAGGCGATCGCCGGGCTAATTCCAAGGGCCGAAGTATCGGCCCCCCGAACCGCACCACGAAAGCGTGGACAATTTAGAAGTGGTCCTTTTTGGCGCGCCAGCGGACGCCGGCTGTGGCCCAAAGAACAAGTCAGAGCTGAGAGTTGATCAACAAAACAAAATTATATTCTCAATAATGGCAAATCGAAAACAATACACAAGAATGCACACTCCACAATAGTTGCATACAATATGTCACCAATCAAACAACGTACTACACAGTACAATCAGCCACACTCGAAACAACGGACACAGACAACAATACGCACTACAATGCAGTCGCATGCATTGAACAATCAAGACAATAAAGACTAAAAAGATAGAAACCCTATTTAGTCCAAAGTTCTTGGAACAAAAGTCTGGATGATACTCTTCCGAGAATCACTCACTCAAAGTCCAGCGTTGTTGTCGTTCCGCTGCCCCCGAAGTTTCTCTTCCAGGCAACCTGTGTCATTCTGCTGCCCCCGAAGTTTCTCTTCCAGGAAACCTCGCGTCTTCAAGTGCTCCCGAAGTTTCTCTTCCAGGACACCTCTGTCGTTCTGCGGCTCCCGAAGTTTCTCTTCCAGGAAACCTCGCGTCTTCAAGTGCTCCCGAAGTTTCTCTTCCAGGAAACCTCGCGTCTTCAAGTGGCCACTCTCCAAGCTTCAAACTTCTTCGCCGGAAACACGTCGGCTTCACACACGCAGCTGTTGCCACGCGTCTTCGCTCGATAGCGGTAAACACACACTCTTGCCTGTAGCTCGAGTCGTCACCCCTCAGGTGGAAATCATCTTCTTCAACTGCTTTGTCTCTACAGACAAAACCTTCGCCGATTACATGGTGGAATCCCTACGCGCTCTGGCGCTAACTTCCGTCTTCTCCTGATCTCCCATCTCCGCTGCTCGGTTAAATACCTTCCGCGCGTGATTCCAGAAAATTCTCATCATTTCGTCGGCGCGATGCGCAGCGAAGGCTGGGGGAAAGCGCGGGATGGTACGAGGGCCATCCGCGACGGATGACTCAACCCGGCATCACCACGCCCCTTTCAATCTAGAAATTTCGAGGGCTTGCTCGGTCGCCAATGTGGGTTGAGGAGGTTCGTCGGCGAACCTACGCTTTCGAGGGGAGAGGGACGCGTATCCGGGGAGTCTTTGGATGCTTTTTTTCTTTTTTTTATCGTTGACCTCGCGGCGTCACTCCGGCGTTTCATCGCGAGAATTTGGCGGCGCGCCCTTTTTCGAGCGCTCGTTTTGTGACACTCATACAAGGGTGCAAAATAATACGGCTGGCTGACACGCAGCGCATTTGCTATTGTAATCGAGCCCTGTCGGAATCGCACTTGTTGATAACGGTTTACCACTTTGTAAAAGCTATAGAACTGAGCCAATTATATTTTAACCATGTGTGGCTCGATGGCAATCGATAGTGCACCGTGTGACAATCGCGAAAAATTTGCGCAATAAACATTTTGATCATGCCGCAGAGAAATTTTTTCTCTGTGAAATTTTACCTAGTTACAAGTTACGACTGTGAATGAGGCACGCGCGTGCGTGGGACTCGCGTTTGCTCTCAATCATAGCAAAAAAGGCTGCGGCTGCATGCGGCTTCAAGATTGCTGTGTTGCCCCGGCGTGGTGGTGTAGTGGCTAAGATACTCGTTTGCTCACCCGCAGGTCACGGGATCAAATCCCGGCTGCGGCGGCTGCATTTTTGATGAATACGAAAATGCTAGGCCCATGTGCTCCGATTTGGGTGCACGTTAAAGAACCTCGGGTGGTCGGCCCGTGTGCTCCGATTTGGGTGCACGTTAAAGAACCTCGGGTGGTCGAAATTTCCGGAGCCCTCCACTACGGCATCTCTCATAATCATATGGCGGTTTTGGGTCGTCAAACTGCACATATCTATCTAAAAATTCTGTTTCCCACTAAGCGGGGAATCCACTTTCGCTATGCTTCGTAGGGCTGTCTGCTCGTCTACAACAACAACAACAAATGTAAATTTGCACATTCTTGTTGCATCAACCATGGCCCGTCTTTAGACGTAAACCTATGATGAATGAAGTGGCGTGATTGCACGCTTCCCTTACACCGAAAGTTAGTCTCTTTGCCACAAGCACGCGTTATTACTCATTCGATGCTTTGATTCGACCCGGATTGAGTCGTTACATTTTATGAAAGCCGCGCACTCGGCCCTCGTGGTTTTCATATAAGCGGCCATAGCGGACGACATTGGCAGTCAGGCATTATAAGAGGCGTAAAGCTTTTCCGGAGCAGTTATTTAGCATTTCGTTCAGTCAGGGGAGAAGCTGCAGCAGTATTTTACTGATTTTAACGAGGGAAGTACCACAAGAATAAAATGCCCCCACCACCTCGAAGGGAATCGTCAGGAAACGCGAGTGCATTTCTTGCACCAAGAGAGGGTACCGTTACCGTCCGACATTCGGCTTCACCGACTTCTGCCATGCTTGAGAGGCGCCTTGACAGCGAACGGTCGAGAGTGAAGAGCGAGCGGACGGGAGAGTGGGGTGCCAGCGTTCTCGGCTCTTACCTGGGGTTTCCCAGCGGCGTCTCGAGCACACATTTCGGGATGTTCTTGAGAGGCGTCCAGCCAGGGAACGGTCGAGAGTGAGGTCTGAGGGGATGGGAGAGTGGGGCGCAGAGAGGAGAGAGACCGAACGGCGAGAGGAGCCGTGAAGCACTGCACCTATCCTCTCCTACACTCAGGCGCGTAGCCAGAAATTTTCTTCGAGGGGGGGAAGGGCACCACCTTAATTTTTAGAGGGGCACCCCCTTAAAATATCCATTTTGCTCTCTATGCTATGGCGAAAAACATTCGACGGGGAGGGGGGCACATGCCCGGTGTGCCACCCCCTGGCTACGCCCCTGCATACACTCTCTTGCACCACATGCTGCGGTTGCTAGGGGCGAGCACAAGCGCGTGCGCCTGCAGCTGTTTCTATGGGAGAGGGAGTGAAAGCGGAGAGATAACACCTGCCGGCGTGTGGACGCCGCGGAAAACACCGGATGCCTCACATAGCCCAACTAAGAAATGCATTCGCATTTAAAAAGTAAACAAAATCACACCAAATACACGGAGTGAATGATGATGAGTAGGGTGAAGCGCCGGAGGGTTTCATCGCAAAACCGGGAACCATAAGCGAATATCGCCAACTACATCATCAAAGACGTGACAAACACTGCATATATTTATACAAGAAATTTTATTGTTCGTCATCATCATCATCATCACCAGCCTGACTACGTCCACTGCTGGAGAAAGGCCACCCCCATGTTCCGCCAGTCAACTCGGTCTTATGCTTGCTGCTGCCAATTTATACCCACAAACTTCTTAATCTCATCTGCCCACCTAACCTTCTGTCTCCTTCTAACCCACTTGCCTTCACTGGGAATCCAGTTAGTTGCCCTTAACGACCAGCGGTTATCCTGTCTACGCGGTACATGCCCGGCCCATGTCCATTTCTTCTTGATTTTAGCTATGCACTAACCTAACCCCCATTTGTTGCCTAATCCACACTGCTCTCTTCTTGTCTCTTAAGGTTGCACCTACCATTCTTCTTTCCATTGCTCGCTACGTCGTCCTCAATTTAAGCTGAACCCTCTTTGTAAGTCTCCAGATTTCGGCTACATAGCAAAATACTGGCAAGATACAGCTGGTATATACGTTCCTCTTGAAGGATAGTGGCAATCTACCTGTCATAATATGAGAGTGCTTGCCAAATGAGCTCCACCCCATTCTTATTCTTCTAGTTACTTCAATCTCGTGGTTCGGCTTCATGGTTATTACCTGCCTTAAGTAGACATGGTCTTTTACAACTTGAAGTGCACTATTACCTATCTCGAAGCGCTGCTCTCTTTCGAGGTTATTGTACATTACTTTTGTTTTCTGCAGATTCATTTTAAGACCCACCTTTTTGCTCTTCTTGTCTAACTCCGTAATCATGAGTTGCAATTCGTCCCCTAAGTTACTCAGCAATGCAATGTCATCGGCGAAGCACAGGTTACTAAGGTACTCTCCATTAACTTTTATTCCTAACTGTTCCCATTCTAGGATTCTGAAAACCTCCTGTAAGCACGCGGTAAATAGCATTGAGGAGATTGTGTCCCCCTGTCTTACACTCTTCTTGATTGGTATTTTGTTGCTTTCTTTATGAAGCACTATGGTAGCAGTTGATCCCCTGTAGATTTCTTACAGGATGTTTATATATGCTTCATCGACGCCCGTATTCCGCAGTGTCTGCATGACTGCTGATATTTCTACTGAATCAAACGCCTTCTCGTAATCTATGAAAGCTATGTATAGGGGTTGGCTATATTCTGAGCATTTCTTTATTAGCTGAATGATAGCATGAATGTGGTCGGTTGTTGAGTAGCCTGTTTGAAATCCTGCTTGTTCCTTTGGTTGATTGAATTGTAATGTTTTCTTTACTCTGTTAGCAATTACATTTGTAAATAGCTTGTATACCACGGAGAGCAAGCTGATCGGCCTGTAATTCTTCAAGTCCTTGTCATCTCCTTTCTTATGTATTAAGATGGTGTTAGCGTTCTTACAAGACTCTGGTACTCTTCCCGTCAGGAGACACCTCGTAAAAAGGGTGGCTAGTTTTTCTAACACAATCTGTCCTCCATCTTTCAGCAGATCTGATGTTACCTGATCCTCACCAGCAGCTTTGCCTCTTTGCATGCTCTCCAAAGCTTTTCTGACTTCTTCTATCATTACTGGTGGGGTGTCATCTGGGTCACTGCTAGTTCTTATAGTATTAAGGTCGTGGTTGTCTCGGCTACTGTACAGATCTCTGTAAAAATCTTCCGCCATTTTAATTATCCTATCCATATTGGTAATTATTTTGCCTTCTTTGTCCCTTAGTGCATACATCCGATTTTTCCCTATCCCAAGTTTTCTCTTCACTGCTTCGACGCTTCCTCCGTTTTTCAGAGCGTGTTAAATTCTCTCCATGTTATACCTTCTTACATCGCATACCTTACGCCTATTAATCAACTTCGAAAGCTCTGCCAGTTCTATTTTGTCTGTTGTACTTGGGACTTTCATGATTTGACGCTTCTTAATTAGATTTTTCGTTTCCTGGGAAAGCTTGCCAGTGTCCTGTCTAACTATCCTGCCTCGAACTTCCACTGCACACTCCGTAATGATACTCGTCAGATTATCATTCATTTTATCTACGCTAAGGTTGGTTTCCTCACTAAGAGCCGAGCACCTGTTCTGAAGCGACAATCTGAATTCCTGTAATTTTCTTCTCAGTGCCAGCTTTTTGATTGGCTTCTTGTGTATCAGTTTCTGTCGTTCCTTTTTCAAGTCTAGGCGAATTTGAGACCGTACCATTCTATGGTCACTGCATCGTACCTTGGCAACCACTTCCACATCTTGCAGGATTCCTGGGTGTGCACTCATTATAAAGTCTATTTAGTTCTTATTTTCGCCATTAGGGCTCCTCCATGTCCACTTGCGGTTTTCTCGTTTTTGGTAGAATGTATTCAAAATACGTAAATAATTGCGTTCTGCGAATTCTCCTAGTAGCTCTCCTCTGGCATTTCCAGTACCGATTACATAATCTCCTACTGTCTGGTCTCCCGCCTGGTTCTTCCCTACCTTTGCATTAAAGTCGCCGATCACTATAGTATACCGTGTTTTTACTTTACTCATTGCCGATTCTACGTCGTCTTAGACGCTTTCAACTGAAGCGTCATCATGGCTGGATGTAAGCGCGTAAGCCTGTACTGCCTTCATCTTGTATCTTTTTTTTCAGTTTAATTACGATACCTACCACCCTTTCATTATTGCTATAGTATTCCTCTATGTTGTCAGCTATGTTTCTGTGAATTAGGAACCCCACTCCCAGTTCTATTCTGTCTGCCAAGCCCCAATAGCAAAGGACGTGCCCATTCTGTAGCACCGTATAGGCCTCATCTGTCCTCATAACCTCACTAAGCCCTATTATATCCCATTTAACACTCTCTAGCTCCTCGAATAGTACAGCTAGACTTCCCTCACTAGATAAGGTTCTAGCGTTAAACGTTGCCAAGTTCAGGTTCCAATGGCAGCCTGTCCGGATCCAGAAATTCTTAGCACCCTCTGCTGCGTTGCAGATCTGACCACCGCCGTGGTCAGTTGCTTCGCAGCTGCTGGGGACTGAGGGCCGTGCGTTATTTGACGCATGCATGTGGGAGGTAGTGGCCAGATACTGCACCAGGGTGGCCAAACCTTCTCTGGTGAGGGAGTGCGTTCCCTGCAGTGGTTACTGGTGAGGCATATAATCCTTCCTCATTCGCGCTTCGCATATCATCGATTCGCACTGTATGTGGGATCTGCCAATCTTTCTTTTTCAGTAACTATGTAACACACTCGTTGCTGTTTCAGAACGGTAGCGGGAGGTGTCACGTTACTCGCTGATCTGGTGCTGGAGACTCGCAAAGCTCGAAGGCAATGAAAGGGCGGACGCTCTAGCTCGCGCGTTTTGTAATTGTTTGGAGAATACCTCTCTTTCGTTGACCATATCAGTTCTACGTAAGGAGATTCTCTCTCACCAACCCTTCACGCGGCATAAATCCCTTGATGGGGAAGAGGCCACCGACCTTCCAAATATTCAGATTTGCAATTTTGCATTTACTGAAGTTACCCGCGATACATTCAATGTTTTAGCCGGCCGTGTGTCCGGTAGGCGACTCTCTACCACATCGCGTGGGGATGCGATCGTAAGCCGAGCGACTTAGCCATAAGTTTCACAGCAAACCTTTAACACCAAGTATGGAGCAGTGGGAGACACAACTCGCCAGCTCAGACCCGGGAGTGCAGCTCGCCCTCCTGGATCAAGTACAGCGGGCGGCTATGCCCAGTGGAGCCCTGGACACAGGGCCCCAACCATAAGAAGCTTTAACATACCCATTCTCCTCTTCAGTTCAATAAAGCTTCACTCTTTTGTTATACTTTTCATTTGAACTACGCTCGCTGTCCTAAACAAAATTCATTCGTCTAGAAGCGCTGTTTTGAGAGCTCGCCCCGACGTTATAGTCGCTGCAGCGGACGGACTGCTGCTGACCCGCCAGCGCGTTGACGAAGCGACACCGCATAGAGCTATTTTTTCTTCTCACGGGCAAATTTGCAATGAGGAGCAAATTGCAGAATTTTTTTATGGATTTGCTGTAGCCTCGGTAACGTTGCTATCGAAGTTGAAGTTATCATTCATTGTCAGGAAAGCGAAGCGTAATGTGAGCATTGTAACCGTCAAAAGCGTGCGGTCGAGGTCTGCTCGGCTTCCAGACATCAAGACACAGTGTGAGCACCAGCACAACGGGAGGATGACTTCTTCTCAAGTGTCTTCTGAACATAATCGAAAGCTGAAGATGAGGTGCTGTCTTGGTACCTTTGGTGCCCATGACATCGCCATGAGTGAGCTCGCGAAAAACTTTGAGTTCCTAACTGTTGTATATTGGTCTGTTTGGTTTCGGTCCCACAATCACTGCCGCAGGTGGCGCCAGTGTTGTTTATGTATATAAGCATGCGCAAGTTGCAATAAAGGGGCTTTCGTTCCGATGGGCACTCAAGTTGTCTAGTCGTTCATTCACCGGCGGCATACGCCGCCACTACAATGGCGACGAGGATGGGATTCCGCTGCCCCGCCAAAAGCAAGCGAAGTCATGGTTGCGGTATTATGGGTCATTTTCGCTCAGTCTGCAACAGGAACGACGCTCCTGTTCGTGAACTAGACGACGAAAGTTCAATAACTGAAGAAGTATTGAGCATTCTTGCCGTGACGACATCCACTCGTCTCGCAATATACATATCGGTAGCAGTTGGAGAAACGAAGTTAACTTTGCTCGTGGATTCTGGGTCATCAGTATCGATTTTGACGCATGACATATATAGGCAGCATTTTGAAGGTCAGCAGCTTTCAGCTGTTCGAATTAGACTACTGAACTATTCGAAAAAACTTATTACAGTGTGCGGTTGCTTCTTTGCTGATGTCACGTACAATAACTGCACAACAAAGCTTCTTTTTTATGTCGTTGAACAAGGCACCTCGCTTTTTGGTATTGATGCAATTAAGGCGCTCAGTCTGCAGACTGATGGGTCGTCACTACAGTGCCTTGAAACAACAGCGGCGCCTACTAGCACTCGAACGGAGCACACCGCAGTCATGACAGAGGCGGAGGAGTCCATTCACCTTCCATCAGGATGAGTCGCAGAGTTTGGTGCTATTTTTGATTCAGGACTTGGCATCGCAAAGGGTTTTGTTCATCGCGTCAAAACACGGTTGACAGTTCAGCCAGTTGCTTCAAAACTCAGGCGCCTTCCGCGCTCACTGCGGCCACGAGTCTCGGAAGAACTGCACCGCTTGGAAAAAAAATGGATGTGATAGAGCGAATACAGGCGTCCAAATGGGTGTCCCCCATTGTTTTGGTTGAAAAGAAAGATGGAGGTATCCGCCTTTGTGTAGATCTTCGACAGTTAAAAAAAGCTGTCGTAGCAGATATCTTTCCCTCCCTCATACAGAAGAGCTATTGCATAGTTTAGTGGGGGCAACCCACTTTTCCAAGCTTGACCTTTCATCAACGTACCATCAGGTCATGCTTCACCCCGAGAGCCGCGATTTAACGACTTCTATAACACACGACGGCCTCTTTCGTTTTAAGCGCATGTGTTTTGGGCTCACGTCGGCACCATCTGCTTTTCAGAGTATGATGTCGAAAATTCTGCAGGGCTGCAGCGGCGTCCTGTTCTATATCGATGACATCGTTTTGTTTGGGAAGGGCAGAGAGGAGCACATGGCGAATCTTACCGCAATGCTGAGGTGCATAAAAGAGGCAGGACTCAAATTGAACACGAAATGCGTCATCGATACGCCAGAGCTTGCGTTCTTGGGCCACAGGATCACCGCAAACGGTATTGTGCCGTTGAAGAAAAAGGTTGCGTCCATCCGAGACACTCCAGTTCCTACGGATCCAGCCAGCCTTCGATCATTTCGGCGATTGGTTGAATATTATTCTTAAAAAATTCCCAATTTCTCTGACATGGTCGAACCAATGCGTGTCCTGCTAAGAAAAGGGCAGCGATTCGTTTGGTCTGACGAGATAGACGCTAGTTTCAGAAAGACCGAAGACGTGCTGGCATCTAGCTCTATACTGAGAATGTTCGATGAATCTCTTTCAGTCTTAGTGTCGACGGACGCATCAGAGTGTGGAGTTGGAGCGGTCCTACAGCAGGTGGACGGACATAAACTGCACACTGTCGCTTTCACGTCTCGAGTCCTTTCGTCAGTTGAGAGGAAATATTCGGTAGGAGAACGGAAAGCATTGGCCTGTGTTTGGGCGTGTGAGCGGTGGCACGTGTACTTTTGGGGACGCCACTTCACGCTGCTCTGTGATCATCAAGCCTTGGTGGCATTGCTTTCAACCCAAGGAACAGGAAGGCGCCCCTTGCGGGTAGCGCGATGAACGGAGCGCCTACTACGGTACAACTATACCGTCTAGGGGACGCAAAACCAAGTGGCAGACGCACTCTCACGCCTGCCCGCGTCGTCTTTCCAGGAAGAAGAAACGCTGTTTGACGAGGTTGTATCAGTTCTCGAAATTCCTTCCTGCATTACCAGAGAACAGTTTGAGCAGTCCCAGTTGCAAGATAGGGCACTGCAACAAAGCAAAATCTATGTGCAATCGTCGTGGCCTGCACAGAAATCGTTATCGGCTGAGCTTCAGCCATTCTTCAAAGTAGGTGACGAACTTTCTGTGGTAGACAATCTTATCTTGCGTGGCGAACAGCTTGTGGTTCCTACGTCACTCACGCAGCAGGTAATCGCTGCAGCACATGAGTCGCATCCCGGAGTGGTGCGAACAAAAGCGCGGCTGCGAGAAAAGTATTGGTGGCCGGGCATGGACCGCCAAGTCGAGCTAGCTATCGAGATGTGTAGCATATGCCCGGAAGCAGACAAGAGCGTCAAGGTGCGAGCTACACCCTTGCAACCAGTCCCCTTTCCCGAGCAGCCTTGGCTCAAACTTGGCATGGATATTGTAGGCCTATTTGAGAGGGCGCCCTATGATTGCAGATATGCAATCACGCTTGTTGATTTTTATTCCAAATGGCCCGAAGTGCATTTCTGTAGTGAGTCAACAACCAGCACAGTAATACGCTTCTTAGTCGCTGTGTTCGGGCGCGAAGGCTACCCAGAAGAGGTTATATGCGATAACGGTCCACAGTTTGCATCTCGGGAGTTGGAGGTATTTCTTCAAGATCGCGGCATCCAGGTCAAACATTCGTCCGTATACTATCCACAAGCAAACGGCCAAGTGGAGCGCTTTAACGGAGTATTAAAAGCTTCATTCAAGTGGCGGTTCTTGAGCAGCGACCCTTGCGCCAGGTTGTAACAGAGTACCTGGGTGTTTACCGATGCACACCACATGCTACAATGGCAAGGGCTCCAGCTCTTCTGCTACACGGGCGGCTGCCAAAAACTCGGTTGGATGTCGTCGAGCATCCGTCGGTCACCTTCTTTACTCGGAACTCCGGCGCTTACGTGAGCGTGTAAAGCAAAAGCAACAGAGCAGCAAACGATACACGGACGCTCGGAGGGCTGCAAGAAAAACCAGAGTTGACGTTGGTGACTTCGTCAGAGTGAAGAAACCCACTACTAGATTTAAAGGCGACCCGTGATTCAGCCACCCAAGAGAAGCGATCAGCAGGAAGGGACCATCTTCTTTTCGCCTGGCTGACGGCAAAACGGGGAATGCATTCAAGTTCTCAAAGGTGCCACGAGCCTCTGCCGCCCTTTATACGTGGGGAAGAAACGGCACAGCTAGGGGAGGAGGATCTCTGCCTACATCCGGGGGGCCCACCCAAGAGATAACTACCAGGACTTCAGCTGCTGCTCCTTCGACTGCGCAGGCACCCACGTCTCCTGCGTACGCTGCGCAGGCACCCACGTCTCCTGCGTACGCTGCGCAGGCACCCACGTCTCCTGCGTATGCTGCGCAGGCACCTACTTCTCCTTCGGCTGCGCAGGCACCCACGTCTCCTGCATACGCTGCGCAGGCACCTACGTCTCCTTCGGCTGCGCAGGCGCACGGGTCACCTGCTGTGACGCAGTCAGCTAAGTCTCCAGGAGCAGTCACACAACAACGCAGTGTGCAACCACCAAGAAAGGGACTACCACCAGAGCGTTATGGCAACAAGGTGCAGCAAGAGAAGTTGTGCTAAAGAGAATGAAACGGACGTATCCAGTGTGATGGATTCATTTTGTAAATTATGTGATTTTGTAGTACTAAATAGTTACGTTCATTGTACAGGTTGTATTTTTGCACAGTGTTTTTTTGCATATGTGCTAACACACTAAACTACTAAATCACTAATTTATATAGCTGTTTTTAAGGAAGGGAATGTGTTGTATATTGGTCTGTCTGGTTTCGGCCCCACGATCACTGCCGCAGGTGGCGCCAGTGTTGTTTATGTATATAAGCATGCGCAAGTTAGAATAAAGGGGCTTTTGTTCCGATGGGCACTCAAGTTGTCTAGTCGTTCATTTACCGGCGGCACACGCCGCCACCACACTAACGAGCTCTTCTGAAAAGTGAATGCAGGAGTAACATGAAGTAGTGCACTCATTAAGCTCCCATTTAGCGAGCCTGATAAGCGAGGCAAGCTCCTTGTTTGAACCTTGTTTGAAGTTTTGAAACGCAGCTGTTGCTTACATTCTGTGGTTTGTAGTTACTTCAGAAAGCTGCTCCAATAATGCATTGCCCTCTCCGTAAACTTGGCACTGCAAATTATATACGCTTCTTTGCATTTTCAACTGCCCTACGTTTCCAGTAATTTAACTCCTGAGCAAGCGAAGCTCACCTCGGACACTTGGACATGAGCAATCGCAATATTTGTGGCAATTTACAGGTCAAACTAGGAAAAAAAAACAACACAAAATTCGGCAGATCTTACGTACCTGGGAATCAACGTTATACGAAGCATGCGGAGGGAAGGTGACCGTGTTGCATTTTTTTTTATTCAGGGACACGTCATTAAGTGACGCTTAATGTATGTACAAATGTTACACGCACAGACATATGTTGAAGAAATGCAGCTGTTTATATAATTAGTTGTTTGCATTTGCGCAACGATGCCAACTGTAACATGCGTATTAGCATCACTAGAAGCTGATATGAAGCGCTAATGCTCGCGAAGATGTGGCCCTGGACACGGCTACATAAATCATCTTCAGCGCATGGCACCTAACCACAATTGACGTTAACCCGACGTGATGGTTGTATCAAAAGAGTACATAAGTAATGTTTATAAAATTGGGTAGGCAGCACTGCAGCAGCAGGTATTGACGTTTCGCGAGGATTGGAGTCTATTTGAAAAGTAGTTCCGAGGCTTGGCGTAGCTTCATAGTAGAATGTTCGACAGCTACGCAAATTGTTTAGGTTCGATTCTTGCTGGGACCCTGAAATTTATTATTTGCTTTCGTCGGGGGGTCAACGCTGTCTATGCCCGGTTTTTCTTAACATTGTCATTCATTCTATGCCTTCGTTGGGTCGATGCTACCCATGTCGAGTATTTCTTAACACCCGCGCTTTAAAATTGCCAATGTGTATTCTCGTCATTACTAGGTAGATACCAAGTGTCTGTCACCTGTGGCACATCCCGACATACGAGCGGCACATACCCGCCCGTCTGTATGTGCCACTGTCTGGCGGGAAGTGTTTGACGATGTACGCGATGGGATTGTGACATTATTCATGTCTTGACCAGCGTGTCATATTCGTCAAATCATCTTAGTTTCCTATGGTAATTTTGGTTCACCCCAAGTACAGGGGGTGACCACGAGAGCACCCAAGTGCTCTCGTGGTCATCCCCAAGTGCTCTCGTGGATCGAATTTGGTTCAGAGGTTAGACACTCAGCGATTCAAAGCAACCATGCAACATGTCAGGCGAATAATGACATGGAGCGGCATTGCTCCGACACTGACCAACAGCACCTCAGACTGTGTCATGATCAAACCTGTGATCAAGCGCGCCCATGTCAACCTGTCGACGCTGTCGGGTCCGCGTGCTCCGTACACTGTAGTCCCTACCCGCGCGAGCAACAAAAAGAAAGAGTAAAAGCAACAATGATCGCCTCAGTGAAAAGCTGACGAGAAAGTAGAACATAAAATATTATTGGATCATTTAAATTTTTATGAAACATTTAATTATATGGTAAGGTGGTTTAGGGAGTTTTTAACTAATGAGGGAGCTTTATTGTTTAATAAAGGTTCATTCTTCCAGTATACAATTCAGGTTTCGAGGAGTTCTTGAGGGTGCAGTAACATCGCTTTTCTCTTTTTATTATACTGCTAATCACTTCTCCCAGTCATGATGAAGTATTCCCACATGTATAAGCAGATGATATAGCATTTTTTTTGCTTCAGACCGTGATATACAACCGATATATAATCGCTTACAAACGTCTAAGTGAGCAATTAATAACCGGGTGCAGGCTAATTGTTTAGGTCTTAACGTTTTAAAGCGCGCAATTACAATTTTACCTTTAAATAACCCAGTCACTATTGTCTAGAATAACTTGCAACCTGCGGAATTATCACAGTTAAACTCGGTAAAACATTAGGAAATGTCTTATGAGAACCACCTTTTTTGGCATGCTACCAAGAAAGGAGTACGGGCACTGAGAGTCTTACGAAGGCTGTGCAGTATTCGATCAGGGATACAGAGGGAACCACTAATTATGTTTTGCGAAATCTACATACATGCAGCATTTGAGGACACCAGCGGTTTAGCCCTGTATTAGCATTCGGGTGTGTTTTATATTCTGGTGCACCGGATTATATATTGTGGAAAGGGAGGCCCAAATTTATTCCTTAGATTACCGAAATTCACATCCAATAAAGTCTTCCACTTAGAAGCAAGGATGTCCCCTTTTTCGTGCAGATTTAGGTTAGTAACTGTGCATTGATTCTTTAAGATTTATGGGAATTCTATAAAAATAACTATATTTTCATGTATACATCAGTATGAGTTGTTTTTTATGTATCTTATTGACTTCGGTTTCATACAGCATGGTAGAGCTTCGTAGAAGCACTTGTTGGACCATTAGATGTTAAACTAAGTGAAGTTCCTTGAATCGGCAATGAAAGACAGAAATTTAAATACTTTTTTTTCAAGATATATGTTCAAATCATGCAAAAATTTGCTATATTGCATAATAAACTTGCTTCTGAATAGACATTTATAGCGGCTAAGTGTAAAAAATATCATACACTATAGATGCATCACATTCTGAAAAAAAAATGTGGCGTTGGTATTTTTTTAGACTTTCAATTGTTCACTCTCAATAAGACTTCCCGATTTTTTATCAGTTTCTTCAGCGAAATGACATTAAGAAAACTCAGCCCATTAATCTCAAGTGTGGCCATAGTTACAGATACATTATCCATGTTCGGCACTCACTAAAGATAGCTTCTCTCAATTATCACGTGGCTTTTGGACATTATTATTATTATTATGCTCAATTAAATCATGAACTTTTCATTTTCTGTTCCTTACCCACATAACTGTAATCAGATTAATCTGGGTACTGGGCCACAAAGGGACAAAAATTAGCCAAAATGACGAAATATCGGACGCTCCGACAAAAGGCGCTCTCATTGATCCGATATTCTCAATTATTCTGACAACAGCCCTCATGATTCGTGACAGATTGAGAAGGCGATTTTTAACTTGACCCTTTGAAGTGATTTATTACTCACCTATACGAGTATTTACACTTCTTGTTCCCTTGGCGTAGCGATTTCTGTTCAACGTGAAAAGTAGTATAGTTACTTTTATAAAATTACGCTATCGCTTTCAGAAATTGAACTATAATATATACGCGCAGAGGTGGTTTAGCTCCTTCACTTCTTTGCTAGTTTGTAACAAGCACGAAACAAATGAAAATAATTTCTTATCATGCATCCACTTCAATTTAGTGTGTGGGAACATTTTCAAAACGGCTTTTAATTTAATCGGATTAGATTTCATAATTTAAAGTATTCTATCTGCGGAAGCCCCTCATCGTCATTGTCACTGAAACCTCCATTCTACGGTGAAAATTTTTTAAATGATTCAGGGCGGTGTTGACCTGAACTATATAAGTTTGCATCATCAAGTTAGTTAACCTGTTTTATAAATTTTTAGTCATACAATTAATATGTGAACACTTTCTATATAAATAATTTGTTTCTTGGCCCGTCCCGAAGAGTGAGCATGAGCCATACATACAGGTAATCTTCATCATCACTATCATAAAAATATGGAGTAGCTCCAGGTGAAAAAAAAAATAAACCGAAGGGATGACAATAAACGAACAATAGCAAAAGTAAAAGTGACTCGGTCCCGTATATTTCAGTGTACCTCTAGAAGAGAAGACCAGAAAACGAGTAAGCACCGCTCGGCGCAGGCTACACCTGAATATTTGGCCACTTTCGCGATTGTTAGAAATTGATCTGGATAGTATTACACGCTGGACAGGAGTAGTAAATCTTGTTCTCGAACTTACGTGAGCACCAGAAATTACACTGGAAAGTTTGATCACTGATGAATAGAGGATTTAGAGAAACCAACAATGCGTCTTGGTACCGGTTCAATCACGACGCGCATGTGCTCTCTATGTTTCATTAGCCGATACGTAGACACGTTCTCACCACCGGGCATTCCTTAGAATTATTTCGGGCTGACGGTATTGCAAGTGGGATTCACTTCACAATATAAGCACGAACTGCATGAGTAACTTGTAATTCACAAGTTGAAAGCGGCTTCTAGGAGCCTAAACGAGAACGCTCGTAAACTGTCTAGCGTGCTTGCATATTGTAGCAACGCTTCCTAGAATTTGACAATAGTATTCAGTGCATGCAAACTTCCATGCTCCCACAGACTATCTCTGTTTGTGTGGGCAATCATTCTGTCACAAAAGTGTTAATTTTTGTTGTAGTTTCTTCTTTGATTTTTTTCGCAGAGTGCAATCCTTTTCTATGTACGTTTTGCATGGTGGTAAGCTTTGCAATTCAGAAACATTATTAATTGAATATTCTGACAGTGACTCTAGAGAAAAATCTCTAATCCAAAATTTGTAGCGTTTAATAGAAAAATAAAATTTTCATTCTGCGGTAAGACAACTTCACTGCTTAATTTTCGCCAGCTTCGTTTTAAAGTTCGCGAAATTGAAACATTATCACATCACTGTCGCCTTACGCGCTGCGTTTTAGTGTCCTCGAATGTAGGTTCAAGGATTTATCAAATACTGTTCTCGAAGGAAGGTCGCTTCAACAGACTATGGTGGGCGTTAAGCGATGGCAGAATGGTAACGATATAAAAAAGAAAAAAAAACATCGACGAAAAAGCAGCTGCCACGTGCGAATCGGATAAGATACCGCTGCCCGAATTCGACGCAGCGCCGGCATTCTTTTTTTTTTTCAGCGATTAGCGAGCTACGGAGCGTTCGTTGCGAACTTGAGGCAAACAAGCAATGCACGTTTGATCTGTTCCTTAGCTGATGAACCATTATTGGGTTTGGCTCTCGAACACTGTGCGGAGGGCAGTCAAGTGCACATCGAACAGTTGGCTCAATGAATCTATAGACAGAACATTATTGCGGAAAGCGCTTGTTGCAAAGAATTTTCTTTTTCGTTGTTCTCATTGACTCTGTTGTATAGTGCTGACATGCGTACCAGTTCCAAGTAAGTCAGAAGTAGAAACGGGATGCATGTGGTCATGCCTGAAATTAGACTCTAATATAGGGATTACTCTTTGAATGGCGTAAAGTAGCATTGCTGCAAGGAAACTAGTGTGTCATCGGTTAATACTCCCGATGAAATTATGCTGATCAGGAGATGCCGCATTGGAGCAGTGGTTATGAAGCTCGGCTTCTGAACTAGAGGTCCCGGGTTTGATCCCGGCCGGGGCGGTCGCATTTCGGTGAAGGTGAAATGGTAGTGGGCCTTCAGCTGTGCAATGCCAGTGCACGGTAAATAAAAGCAGATGGTCAAAACTTCCAAAATCCTCCACTGAGGCGTCTTTCATAATTATATCATTATTTTGGAACATGAAACCCCAGATAATATTACGCTGATCAGGAAAGCAGAGTAGACTAAAGAAAACGTGTTCAATGAGTGTTGTTTCGCCTCACAAAAATGGTCCTAAAATCTTCCATGCCTCTCGATTGTATTATGGACGCGCTTCCACCACTTTCACTCAAAAATAGCAAGTGTGTTATCAGCCCGAGACAATTTTTTTGTTTGTTTGGTATGTAAGGGGCGAGCGCTGAGAATTCAAGGAACGAAACGCAAGCCAGTTGCAAAGAAGCCTATGGAAGATATCTCTGTCGTTACTATGGCAACTACGTGCAGTCACGCTTTGTCGCGTTTCCGCGACTGCTTACCTGCCGTTTCGCCGTCTGTTCCTCGCACATAGGCCCGCGCCGCCGTCGCAGCTCACCTCTGTCAGTCAGCGAGAGAAAGGGGGAGTGTATTTGTACATATCTTATTTACGCTTGTGCGCTTATTTGTATATGTGCGTGTCTACACATACAAAACTTTCTTATTAGGAAAGGAGTTAAAACACCCCCTCCACCACCTACGCCTATGTTGGCTGATGAGGAGTACATCACAGCAACACGCCATCTCTGACTCGCAAAGCAGCAAATCTACGTGTATGTTCATCGTTACTGCCACCGTTTTCTAACAGTAGAAGTCCCCGTAGGTCGTTCGTTTTTGCCATTAATGTTACCATGTTTTTTCGACTTAAGTTCTCATATGCAATCGCCTTTTTTGGTACCCTCGCTGAGTACAGGAAAAGTGGAAGTGAAGTGAGCCTGTTCGCCAAGGCAGCCAGTATTGCTGTTAACCTTAACACCTCGATTCATATGTGGGGTTTAACGTCCCGAAACCACCATATGATCATGAGAGACACCGTAGTGGAGGGCTCCGGAAATTTCGACCACCTGGGGTTCTTTAACGTGCACCCAAATCTGAGCACACGGGCCTCCAACAGTTCCACCTCTATCGAAAATGCTGCCGCCGCAGCCGGGATTCGATCCCGCGACCTGCGGATCAGCAGCCGAGTACCTTACCCACTAGACTACCGCGGCGGGGCAAAACCTAAAACGTCCGCTTCACATACATAGAAATGCTGCTTTTATACCTGCAGGTAATCTTTTCATTTCCGTCATGGGCGTGGATACAGAGAAATAAAAGTATAATTGTAACTTCCTCCAGAGTGATCGCAAGGGCGAGGAATTTTCGGCAATGCATCAGTGGCGCCCGCTTTCTATCCCGCTTCTGCCGGGGTGTGATTGAATATATTGTCACTGTCGTGATACTATATCCAATCACACAACAAATGAGCGTGGCATAAACATTTATGAGTATAAAATGTGACTTTTTGAACGGTGCGCATTGGGGCTGGAATCCCGAGGACAACGACAGCGTTCGTCCTCGATGTGTGCTATGTTGCAATTAGGACTCCGTGCATTCGGATAAATAAAATGTTAATAAACTCACGCCTGAAAAACGTTTCAATATCCTGTTTTATCCATCAACTCCCATTTTAACGCAACAGCGTTAAAGAGCTCGTTTCGCAGAAATTCTAGCATTGGTCTCGGCTTCGGCGTCGTTGGTTGTGAGCGAAAAATCATCATATGCGTCACCAAAGTATCGATGACTATGCAAATAGAATAAATAACGAAAACTCCTGGATCAGAGTGGGGATCAAGCCCGGGTCGTTTGGGTCCTAGCGAAAATTGATCACGTGCCGTTTCAGCGACAAGCGGATGTTCTGCCACACGACCAATCGTCTGCTTGTGAATACATTAAAAAAAAACTCCCTCTGCTCGGAAATGCAGTGAAAGTGACATGCTTTACAAACACACGCGTTCTGAATGCATTTTTGAAAATGCAACATGAAACATTGCAGTAATAATGCGTGGTACAAGCGCCCATGGATACTAGGCGCCAGAACCTGTGATTATCACAATAACTTCGTGGTTTAAAGCCAGTAACCCCAACACAACGCACACACGCTACTGCACCTGTTTCCTTAAGGCTATGTAAAGGGTGCATAGCTGGTTTGAAAAGGTTTCATGCATTAAATTTTGGAAGTAGGCACTGTAGGAACAGAAGATCTCTATCACGTTGAACCCCCAAAGGCGGAGCTTTAAGATCCCTTATTTTTATAGACCACTGTAATCATGGTCCGCTTTTATCAAATGAACATGATCTAAGCCGTCATTGATACGTCAGCCGCAAGGGCGTAGACAGATTTTTTTTGGAGGGGGGGGGGAAAGGGGCAGCAGACACTTCTTTGATATGGGCCTTTTTTGTCGAGTATGCCATAGCGAAGAGAAAGTTAGGGAAGGAAGTTGAGGGGGGGGAGCACGGGGGTAGGCGTGTGGTGCCGCGACATGGCTACGCCATCGGTCAACCCATTCGGCTAATATAAACGTCACCTTAGTTTTGCTGTGATTCTACGGAACTTGGCTGATGAGTCTCTTGGACTCTTTCGAATGAAGTGTTTGGTGGCACGGACGATGCCAAGTATTGAATAACTATATCAGAAATATAAAAACACAAAGAAAAGGCAAGATGTAAGCTTGCGACGAACAATCCGTAAACAGGGCTTGTGTCGAGACTTATCTTCCTCAAAGCTAGAACAGAACTGATTTTTTAGCACAAGCGTGTCTATGCTTCGTACCCTCTCCTCAATACATAAGGAACTATATGAAGATGATGCGAAAGATATTGTGTCGACTGACCCTTTTATGAAGAACTGCCCCATCGTCGAAATTGACGAGTCACCGGAGGTTCGCTGATAACATGCGGAGACAGTTTTTGCAATCATGTGTTGTGAGGAGCACCATGATATACTAACAAGTGATTCAGCGGCACAGCAAAATATCTCTAGGTATGTTGACACACCCCCTTCTTCAGAGGCCGGGAATCAACACTCGAAAGGAGTGCGCTTCCATCACTGACAACAACCTCGTAAAATATTCTTGCATTGATTACAAGTATACATTTGCGTATATTACCACAGGCTTTAGGATTGTTATACGGCCAAAGCCCTTTATTCAAGTATTTCAACTTAATTTTGCTTGTTTCTGTGCGCACCTTCCTGACAGTTAAATTATACTCCATGTGTTATGGTGTTCTTGTCTTTACATACCACTGAATGCGATTTAGGAGCAATGTGGGAAAACTGAGAAAGCAGAGGCAAATTTTTCACACAATTGAGAATTAGTAATATATAAACTGCGATGATGTAATAATAACCTCCGAAAAACACCATGCGAATTTTAAAAAATAAGCAACTTAAAGAACATATATTAGGAAAAGATGCACCCCGAACAGCGACATTTTGGTAGCCCTCATAAAAGCTTTTCTTGTTCATGAAAAGCCGTTAGTTCATTTGGGGGTGCCTCAATGCCGGAAAGCTCGGAATCGGGGTCGCTCTCATCAATTTAACCTTCACTCAGTTGTAATATTCTTTTTTTTCTTCGACAGACGTTGATTATCTCATTTGTTGAGCTCTTTGCAAAGACATAGTTGCTGTCCACTATTTTGTCAGCAGTATCAAAAGATGTGTGGAATGGATTTTCCGTTGTCAGATTGGTCACAGACTGCGGTATTGGGCATCTCCATGTGGAAAGCGTAGGACAGCTGGCTATACTTTCGGGCATATATATGTATATATGCGCTTTTCACCAAGAAAGAAAAGACGGAATGGAGCAAATGAAACATGCAAAAAAATGTAGATAGAATCATACAAGTTCACGAAATTTAGAAACGCGATAAAGGTGCACGAGTGCAGGTTCCCCTGCTATTTTGAGCAACGAAAAAGACTTAATTGTGATCGTAAAATATGTTCTATTGATGACGGTTTGTTGTTTCCACTGACGGCTCCAGTCTCTGGAACTTTCTGAAAGCTTTGATCTACATACTTCTTATCACACAGACTTATCTGATACAGCGCACAGAGCTTTATGATGGTCAAGAAAGAAGGCGTGCTGGTCGTTGTCTATTCACGCTGTGCTTTAGATATGACAACTTATGACAAAATATCCCAGTTTCACCGCAAAGGTGATGTAATGAGTACGGTAGCGAAAAACTAAGTGAGGCTAGATTTTTACATCCGGTGTTGCGTAACTTTACAAAACGCTTCTGCAACAGAACACAGCCGTTCACGGTAAGAAAGGGGAATCCACACAATCACTTCTCGTTGAGAGCGAAGAACGTAGAAGGGAAGACAGGCCGTCCGCTGATGTCTATCAATACAGCCTATGCCACTGCGTCCTTATAGTCAACGTTCACAGCCGCTGTTCCAACGCTCCTCGCCCAACCCCACCTTCACCTCCGTGTCTTTTCATGCGCCTTTGAAGCAACATTTGCTTCAGCGGCATTTGATGACATGCTTCACCCACGGGTTAATCTTATCACATGCGCCCTCTGATCGACGGAGATGGGCAGATACGTTTGATCAGCCATGTTCATCCCCGTCGTTCACGTGCTTTCAGTACGTGCGCGTGGATCATACGGCACAGAGGGGAATGATGTCGATGGTGACTTTTAAGAAACATGATGACGATGGCAACGTTGATGGCGATAACCTATCAATAATGTCTATATTGTTGATATCGTGATAACACATGGTTGAAATAAAACAAGAAATTATAGGTTTACTGGAATGCCATTTTTTTAGTCTCTCCGAAGAAGTCCTACAGATCGACATACGTTCCGATTCCATAGAAAGAAGGAACTTTTCGTCATTTTAATTGGCAGAGCCCACCTAACATGAGGATCGATGTGAATTGAAGCTTTAGCAAGGAGTGTGACCTTGTTGTATTTTTTAATTAAGCCAAATATTAAAAAAATTATGCTAAATACATTTACAAGTTTTGTCACTCGGACATAGGATAAAGGGACACTAAAGTCAACTATTAAGTCGACGTTGATTGTTAAACGGCGGTTCAGAAACCTTGTAGTGTTACTTTTGTGCCAAGGAAGGGCCTATTTTGAAATAAAATCCCGTTTTAGTGGTCCGCATCGCGTTAGCGCACTACCCGCCTCAAAAAGCGGACCGACCAGCCCGTCTCACGTCACTGTTGCCGTGCACAACGTTGCCCGGCTTCACTGCGCTAGTATCAGCAGACCGAAAGCAGTGGGAGCCACAACAGCAAAAAACGGCCGTTGAACAATTTCCCTCCATTGGCTCCGAGATTGCAGGCGCTTTTGTTTCAACTGCGCCCCGCTAGCGGGCACCACATGTCCCGTGTAACCACGCGAAAATTGAATTTTTGAACCACTCGCTTAATTCGCCATACGTACGGTGGTTCTTTTTTCCATAAATCAAACAGAAACGAACAAGCAGCATTTTATTGCGTCTCTTCATGCACGGAAAATTCTGTATTTTGTGCAGTTCGATCGATTACTAGTGATTAATGGTGCGGTCCGTCTGATGTCATCGGGATCATTTTAAAAATGCGCTACTGTGGCGCTTGTGTTCTTGTGCATTTACCTTCATTTATAAGTAAGTAGGGCACTGTTGTTGATAATATTTCCGTTTTAGGTGTTGTCATACATCGAGCTTTCACTCGGACGAAAATTGTCATTTGACTTTAGTGTCCCTTTAAACAGTAGCGTATGCTTTATAAAACCAGATGTGTTCAGTTGTGCAACAATGGCAGCAGCAACATGGTTATTACCAACACAGAAGAGGTAAGTGGATATATAGCGCTTGTGTTTGCTAGGATCGTAACTCTGGTTAGTGCTGCATAGACCAACTTCAGAAGATGTCGATGAAGTGTACAACTGACGCTAAGCGGACTTGAATCTTGTGTCATAGAAGCATATATGTCATGTTTATAAATTTTAATAGCCAGAAACGCAACCACAACTGCCGTTTCGCCAGCAATATGGCGTTGCCCCGCCGCGTTGGTTTTGTGGCTAAAGTACAATGCTGCTGACCCGCAGGTTGCGGGATTGAGTCCCTGCAGCGGCTGCTGCATTTTCGATGAAGGCAAAAATGCTGTAGGCTCATGTGCTCAAATTTGGGTGCAGGTTAAAGAACCCCAGGTGGCCAAAATTTCCGGAGCCCTCCACTGCGGCGTTTCCCATAATCATGTGGTGGTTTGAGGACGTTAAGTCCCACATATCACTCAATCAATCAAAGCAATATGACGTTTTTTCGAAGCAGTTTTGAGACCTAACGTGGCACCGTGGTACTGTACTTGATTGCCACGCAGAATGCTTGATTTAAATTACTGCCGGGACCCTAATGTATAACTTTTGAATTCATCGGGTCTCCTCGTTTTAGTTTTTTTTTTGCAATATTGCACCTAAATTACAAATGTCTGTTCCCACCGCTCCAGGGTCAACAAACTCTCAGTCGCCTATGTCCGTATACCAGCATACCGCCCCATGGGGTATGTGGGTATGTCACAAATGTGTGGAGGAAATGGTTTCTCAATGTACGTACGCAACGGGATTTGCAAGTTAATAATGTCATGACCCGTCAAACTTATTCTACAAGCTTTCTTACCACTGAATACAAATTCTGGTTTGCCCCAAGATAAGGAGGTGATACACGTAGTATATATTGCGGTATATGATAAACGGCGGTATATACTATGTATGTCGCCTCTTAACTATAGCAGACAAATAATAGTATGGGATACACGGCGATATATACACGCATGGGTGGATAGATATATAGATAGATAGATAGATAGATAGATAGATAGATAGATACTACGCAAAGAAGCGCTTCGCTTTCAAAAAGCAACGGCAAAACGTATAACTTCACATATACGATGCCTAGCTTCTCTACTCTTAGTTCGTGGTCTTTACATCGGTAAATTGTAGGGACCTGAGAAGAGGATAACGAAATCATGAAAACGGAAAGCAAGTTTACACTATAATAAGCGTACAAAAAAACGAAGTAGCTTTGTTCACCAACCTTTTACATTACAATACGCGTACGAAATAAAGAGGCTTTGTTCACCTAACTTGATCGAGCGTTGTTTTCCTTAGGATGTGTAAAAGATTAAAGCACGAATTACAAATGTACATCTTGAGACTGTGATATGCGTTAAGTATTTAAAAGTGCACTAAAAGTAATGAATATGAAGAAAAACAAAACTTCTCGAGATCACAGTGACAAATAGAAACTGAAACGTGTTTGGTTTGTTTTGGTGGCGACAGCTTGTGGGATTCTGTGAAACTAATTCACATGTTGAAAAAAAAAAGGATGCTCCGAAGTGCGGCATTCAACCTATGTCAGCGCACTCATTTTACGCTCCGCAACTATGTAATTAACACACACGGCCACGAATGCCAGTGGCCAGCTGGCGATAAGCAAAAGTTAATCAACATGCCACAAGCATCTGAAGGACTGCGTCGCAAATAAACGCGTTAGGGAACATTATTATGCCAATTGCGGCACGTTGAGAATTACTTCAATCGAAAGATGAGTATCAGGACTACATACGGTGCACTGACCATTAATAAAACCTGCTTAGTTTTACGGCAGTGAACGTTTTTGTCTTGAAAAACAGGTCACTTTTTTGCCGTTTCCATAGATTCCCATTGTACGATCTTTAACTGCTCTGGGAACGAAATTGAAGCTTACCCCAACATGATCACTGCAGCCTTCTCGATCGTTTAGGTTTCTAGACGCGCTCTGTTGTCTACGTTTTTCAACATTCACCCTCTACAAATAATTATTCGAGAAAACTCACTGATACCATCGAAAACGTTCTAGCTTCGAGCCGGGACCTCTAGGGGTGCTGGCTGTTATGTGCCCAGAAAAGCTGGATATGCGAATTTCATTACCGGGCATTCAAAACTCCTTCAATGAGCTTAACCGGATTAGACGTGAGTGATATCGGCCTTACATTGTCTGAAGCAAATCCTGTTTCCTGCTGTTTAAGAAGCGGAATCACTTTAGACAGCCTGAATTCCGCAGGTATCCAAGCTTTTGTTAAAAAAAAATCACCAGATTAAGTACTTCAGTTGGAGAAATTCCGAATATTACTTTTATCATTGCATTGGTCACCCCGTCTGGTCCAGGTGCTTAAGGGGATAAGTGCCTTATTATTCCCGCCCGCCCATCTAAAGTAACCTCCTCGAAATCCTCACTCGCCATTGGGTTCACCATGTGCAGTGGTATAGTTGACATAAATCTATCTTGGAGCCATTTGACCATATTTTCTACTAAATCAGAGAGTTATCGGGCAGGGGGGGGGGAGAACGGAAGAGTAAATATTTTCAGCGGGCACTAACATCTTTTGCGATCTTGCAAATCTGAAGAGTGCTTTTTTGTATTTAGCTCTACAAAGATAATCAAACCGTTTCATACACTTTTGCTGTACTTATTGTGCGTGTGAAGTATGCTTCCGCGAATTCATAACCACACCATTTTTTGGGGCATTGGTTGACCAGTAGTTGTTACCATGCAGCTTTACGTTTTTTATTGCTTCTCATGCCCTCTTCGGTCCACCATGGACTAAAAGAACCTCTTGTGGCCGCGTTTATTGAAAAGTTGCGTCTTTTACTGATCTCTTTAACACTACACACTGACTCGTAGCCCTCATGTCACTTTGCATGTCCTTGAGGCGAATGAAAGTAGCCCTCAAGTCTTTTTCTAACTTTTTATAGTTGAGGAATGAGATGACCTTTCAGGCGACAAGTATTCTCGGAAAGTTGAAAACAACACTATTAGGCAAATGGTCACTGTTAGTAGCACAGTCTAAAGTTTGCCACGAACATATATTTAGAGATGAGCTTGAAAATTTCAAGTCCATTGCAGATTTAGAGAGACCTCGGACAAATGTAGCAGCATGCGAATTTATACAAGGTGAATTCTTGTCAACAGCCCATTCCAACGAGCATTTTGAAATCTGTTTTGAAACCGCAATCCACTTGATTTGAATTGAAGTCTCCAGTAATTAATATATCCTTTCTGCAGGCAGAGAACATGTCGTCTAGACTTCTCGTGTCTTGCGCTCCAGCCGGGAAATATGCGTTTACAAACGAAAAAGGAGAACCGCTGGGTAATATGTCTACTATCAAAATTTCACAATCTGGAGCCATACACCAATAAGACATTTTAGCTTTGTGACTAAACTTCGTTGCTATCAAGACAGCAAGTCCAACACCTCTTCTATAGGCCGATATACATCTCTTCTATAGGTCGGTGTTTTAACACCTCTTCTATAGGTTGATGGAACCGACCTACAGGTCGGTTTCATCGAAATAGCCGATACTTTTTTACTGGCCGTTTGAAAGCCAGGTTTCTTGCAGTGATATAAAATCCGGAGAAAGTTGTGAAGAAAGGTATGATAGGTCTGTGGCTGCAGAAACAGGATGGCCATGACAACTGTACACGTCTGCTTCTCAAGCATCGCGCGAGCAATAAAGAAGAAGAAATGCGCAGAAGTGGGTATGTGCCCTCATTCAGAGAAATAAAATCAAATCAAGTCATAGCGCATACTGTGCATGTTTGTACAACACAGCTAATAGGTGAACAAGGACAAACGCAAGAGGCAGATGACACAAGTAGCTGGAATTCATTTGGTGGCAGCTGTTCCGTATGAGTGTAGAAGTTTTTGAACGTAAATTGTACAGGTACCGTTTGAATGTAGCTTTATCGAGCACGAAAAAAAAACATGGACCGAGGGAAGACGTGACACACATAGCTAGGCGCTAACTTGCAACAATGTTTATTCCGGAAACAGGTAACCACTTATGTAGGTAACTTCGCTTTACAACCATCATGATTACACACCTTTGAAAATTTGCCTGTCTTCACATATAGATTAACTCCTTACATGAGAGATCAATCGACAGTTTAGAAATGCAGTTATCTGCCAGCCTAGAAATCATTTCAGCCTCGATTATTTCGCGCGTCAGCTGACCTTTGACAGTATATTGACTACTGAACACTCATAAAAAATGGCTACGCACAGAATATGAACCTCATCACCTGCACTAGCACCTGAATTACTACAATGACCGTGGTCAAGAAAGCTTCTAAACCATGTAAAAATTGTCAATTACGAAAGAAAAAGCGAAAGCTGAGGGGCAGCTAGGGGCAGCGCCAGTGGGGGTTTATAATGTATTGTTACGTGGGCGGCAGAGACGCCACCGGAGACATTATCTAGTCAGTGCCACCAGGCAGAAGACAGCTTGAAACTTTTATCATAAAATAGGGGAAAGGGGAGGAGAGGGAACAGAGAGAGAGAGAGAGAGAGAGAAGACGCATGCACGTGCTGTTCTGCGTCCACTTTGGCAACCGCTGGGGTCCAACAAGTATGCTAACGAAGATTGAATACCAAAGCACACCAAAACAACGTATTGCCTATTTTTTTTATTGTAATGTAAAAACGAGTGCCTTAGAAGTATGTTGCGTGAAAGTTAAAAATTTTCTGACACCGCATCATAATCCTCACCTGCAGGAAATAATTTTAAACCTGACAACTGAAAAAAATAAAATACAATGACAGGTGGCCGTTATAAATGCGCTACACAAAAACACACTACGCGTACATATAACATTCGAATAGCTATCTGTTCCTTCATAATTATTTAACTGTGGTAGATGCAGATAGTGGTTAAAAATGAAAGTAACAAAAAACAGTGATGAGCGTGAAACCACCTTTGGAGGCGAGTTTCTACATCTGCAATGAAAGGAAATTAGGTTTTTGTTTTTGTCTACCTATGTTTTATTTATTGCATCACATCATGAGAATGCCATTTTTATTATCGTAATAACTTGCTACATAACACGCCTCGCATCGGAGGATGGTTGTACATGCATAAAACACAGAGACAAAACCAGGTATAGGATATAGCTGTAAAGGCAAAATATTGACGTAAGTCGCACTTGCACAGCAGGTCTATTGATACTGAAAGCTGACGGCAACAACCGAAACAGGAATCACAGTACTAGGGCCAAGAGATCGAGCTCGGCTCCTCTCGCTAAGGCCGTGATCCACTGCGGCACACAAACTTCTTCCTCTCTACAATACCCCGGCGACGAAGACGAGCAATCCTGGCAATTGAGTCAAGGTGACGCGAGTAGGAGTGGGTCTTGATAGGGCTTGAGGTGACTCGCGTGGACAGTCTCACGACCAAGGTGGCGCCTGTCTGTAGATGTCGGGACCAGCTCAATCACGTATGTGACATGAGATAGACGTTCGAAGACGCGGTAAGAACTGGGAAACTTGAGGGCAAACTTAGAGGGCCGACCTGGGGAGAGGAGGAGCAGTCGGAGCCAGGCGAGCGAGTTTCTACGGCGAAAGTCTCGACTAGGCTGTTCACAGTCGTGGCGCTCTTTTTCGAGTGCTTGCTTGTCTGAGGTGAATGATATCAGGACAACTGACGACACTCTTCAGCGTGGTGCACAGTTTCGAAAACAAAGTGGAACTCCGAGCCCTGTTTTACAAAATGCGAAAATGTGCATGATCAATGCAAATACACGCTTTAAACTGTTTCTTGAAGAATGGAGTTTTTTATAATTTGTGAATAAACTATACTATGTGCCTTCACTCTGCTGTTCTGCTCTTTCGTAGTCACTTCAGGCTACGACTAAAGTGACAAAGTTTGCTTTTTATAGCCTTAGTCAATCATTCATTCCCACAAACACAATAAGAGATGTAATGTTACGATACACATTAAAACAGCGTTTCTAGCACATTATTCTAAGTAAAGGGTAAGGGAATGACGCTTCTTGTGATGGTGTAGATTGCGGCGAACCGGTGCGAGGTTCTTTTTTTTTTTTGCGTTCCAAATACGTGTCCTGCGTTGGGGCCGAAACATACAGTGCTGAATAAAGTCGGAAGACAGCGCTAATTTTTCGAAGCCATAAACAGCGACTCACAAAGTGACCAGCTGGAACCACGACGAACCTGTACTCTGTTTCAGAAGTTCCCTTCAGCACTGTAGGCTACAGGCCCCTCAGCGAATAGGAAGGGCGCTTAGCCCCTCCATATGCACTGTGAACAAGACTCCCGTGTGGGGAGCCGAAACGTCTTTTTAAGTTCTGTGTATTTCACCTAGGTCAGCGTTTTTGTTGTTTTTGTTATTTTGCACTATGTATTCATTCGCGCAGTGTCGCCTGTTCACCGTATTCACGACATCTGCTCAGTGAATTGTAGTTATTATTTAACTTAAAATACAGTAAAGCTATTAAACAAACAGCTACACCGGAACTTGATGAAGCGTGAATTTATTGCTTTGCTCGGAGGAATCTCATGCCGGCAGATAACTGCTCTTTGTGGCTGTTTCTCTACGACGCTGTTCGTGGCTCTCGTTTGTATATTTCTCCGTCGACGCGTTCTTTCGCGTCTCCCACTGCGAAACTCCTTTTCTCTCTTTCTTTGCTTCCACCGGAAGAGGATCTGATGCGCACGGAATGCTGTTGCATGTCCGATATTTGGAGATGCAGCGTTCTTAATCTGACGATGCAGTCCGAACACTGCTTCGGCGCGTTAGGCTTAGTAGGTGCAGCTAAGCAAGCATATCTCGCTAATATTGACAATACGTACCTCACGCTTTAGTCCCAAAGAGAGATGAAACGAATGGATGGCTGCTTTAACCATTTGTTTACTGCTGTCAGAGCAGTGGGCGTGTAGCAAAAGTAAGTCAGGATTGAAGCGGCCAGTCGCTTCTGCATGGGTGATGGCATGTTGATTTGCAAACACAGTTATCGGTGGTAACCAACGCAAACAAATAAATGTGTAAGAAATAAATGCGAAAAAGAATGAACATCTCATATATCGACTTGGCGTAAAACACGAATAAAACGCCAATTACATCCAACCTTGTCAATTTAAAGGCACTTGTGTGTGAGACTTCGTTTCACTGCGCAAGCATGTACCCTTGCCACGCTGGAGGTTTTAATGTCCTTTGGTTCGAAAGTCATTCGATGCAATGAATGTCATCCTATATGAGGTGGTGCTACACAAAAAAAGTAATGTCATTCGTTCGTGATACCAATGTCGAGAATTTAGAAAAAATCAGCTACAAAAGTTAAGTAAGGTAAAAGTAGCGTGGCAGAAAACGTAAGACATTTATTTTAAAGGACACGCAGCGGGTCAATTTGGTAAAACACGCATAGACATCTTGTATCGGAATATTATCGGTCACTACAAGCCAACATGAGCCTTAGCCTCTAGCCGCAGTTGTTAGAATCAAAGGCTGTGTTCAAATTCTTAGACAGCACGTAGACAGCCTACGTAGACTGCTTAGAAGACAGCACCGGGCCCACGTGGTCTGAGAATCGGAACACTTCTGGACGGGTGGAAGCTTGGGCTAGTTATAACTTCTGGACGGCTTTAACGCGAAGATGCGCCACCTCGCGTCGAGAAAAAAAAAGCTAAAATATACAAACGTAACAGTAGTATTTTCCGGCTTATTTCGATTGAAATCAAAAACAAATAAACGTTACTCACATTGAACGTCTGGCAAAGCGTCTGCTTGTGTGCAGACGATCATTCCGGCGAGATTTGATTTAGTTGCGTGATTCGCTGAGCCACCATCTTGTTTAGACAGCAAAGTAGCCTGCATCGTAATTGTCTACGATGCGGTCTTCTCGGAGCTGTCTATTTTGCCGGCTACGTGATATTTGGAATGGGACTTAAGATGGCCGCGGTCCATTTAGCTGTCTATTGAGCCGTCTACGGTGAGTATTGGAACACACCTAGAGTGTACTAGAATGGTGTGAATGGGACGGACGGAGTGCTCTTGCGGAGGCGGCGTTCGTTGATTAAATAGGGGGCGCTGCGGGTGAGGTGGATTGGTCGTGATCAAGCGTGCCAACGCGCATCGGCTACGCGTTCTCGCATTTCGCCCTATTTTTTTACTATTTGCAGGATCTACATACAGACCAAAGGGTAGAAGAAAACAAGTAAGAATAAATTCTAAGTGTCTTACTAGGCTTTCCAACGAATGCGTGCCGTGTATTTTCTGTGTTTTCTTTAGAACACAGACAGTGATGCGTCCGTGTTCAGAAGTGAAGGCAGCGTCATTGTGCTACAACTTGTTCAATGGAAATTTGCAGCGGCTGACGTCAGCCGGTCTGAACGCCCGAGAGTGATCGCTGCTGTTGACGTACTTTTGCACTTTTTGTACACCCCTCAAATCTGTCGTAATGCTTCAGTATCCTCATTCATAATCGCAACTACAATATTTTGAGCACGCTGAGACCACTCGCATAATTACTTAGAAATGCCGAGAGTGCACTACACAAAAATAAACTACCAGTGCTAACGCTTTAAACACTTAGTGCTTTTAGCCGAGGTTTGAAAAAAAAATATGTGGAGCTTAAATGTTATAATAAATGCTATGGTTAGGTTACCAAGGTAGGAACAAGCACGGAGTGAGAGTAAATACCTGAGAGATGTGCTTCGACAGAATTGAAGGCTGAAACAAGTATTTCTAAGATCGCTTAACATGCATCACTAGGAGAAAATGAGTAGAGGTCCAGATTTGCAGCACTTTACCACTTTACTATAGATTGGCTCTGGGCCAAGCCTACAAAATTTTCGACCATTCGTGTCAACAGAACAAGCAACTGCAGGTCAATTTGTTTATTCACAATGGCCAAATGTTATGCTACTCAGCAATTGACGCTATGACAAATCCTGTGGTATCATGTGCACCTGCACTCTCTCAAAAGCTGTGCCATTTTACGGTTTTCTTCTTTCGCCCTGTTTACACCCTTTATTAGGAAGTGCAGACGAGTGACAATGTTGAAGCGTACAATCTTCGCTTTCACTTCGGCTTTATGCGCAGCGCAGCCAATAATTTTGTCCTTGCTCATCACAAGTGACAGCACAAAATGCTGTCAGCATGCAGGTGATTCATGCTAAAGCAGCCCGTGAAGATGCCCTCTAGGTAGTTGACAAATTCAAACAGCTCTTTGGCGGATAGAGCAATCTACCTTCGTCGCAAAGACTTGTAAATGCAGACTGTGCATCCGCTCTGCCTTCTGACGCAGGAAAAGCAGTAGGTGCTGCACGTATCAGCGCCAGTCTTCTCCACACACTTCTTGGCAACGTTGCCTGCCATGTGGTAAACCAGACGATAGTTGCTGTTTCTTTGCACAAGGCAGTGATGCTCAATAGGGAAAGTCGGCTCCTGGCAGGCAGCATCGTCCAAACCGTCGAGGTCGCCTAGTTCCATGTGCTTTTCATTCAATTGTTTCTTGCAAGCTTGCTTGCTGTAGTTATGCATCCCCAGTGTCCAGAAGTGCAGTAAACACCACTGGCTCCACACTGCAAGCACTGACTGGTGTTGCCAAACTATAAAAGCTGAGGCAATTGACCGTAATCAGGAACTGCTCTGGTGTCGGATGATTATTGCAGCCTGATGACTGCCGCACAATCCCAAACAAGTTTTTCACAGGATCTTGGCTTAGCTTCGCAGTTATCTGGTACTGGTATTCGAGCTCCTTCGTGACATACTGCAGTAATGACAGTACGCTAGACAGCGTCACCCTGAAGCCAACAGCTTTTGATTTGATGATAAATCCAACACCGTTGACAGCGTGCTGCTCCCAGTTTGTGATGTACTTGGGGAAGTTTGGCAATACAGCAGTTCCTTTTGAGTTGGGCCACACTGCTTCAGATTTGAAGCGAGACGTCATAACCTTCATGATATCATTTATCATTCTGAAACAAATAAATCACATAAAGCAGCATGAGATTATCATCAGTAGGTAGATTAGGAAAACAAGGTAAACAGCAGCAGCCTAGCAGTTGAGGAGGCTGTAATGTTTGTGACTGAATCAACCAAAATACCTGAATATTGCTTCTGTCACACCTGAGGCTCCTTTCCCACAACTTGACTTTATGGTGCCTTTGTAGTGGTATAGACCACGCAAACATAGTCTCCGAAGAGCTGAAATGCAAGGGAGACTCGCATCTTTTCAAATCCATTTTAATCCAAATGAATAGCAGTCGACCCTGGCATTGCCTTTAGCGTCACATTATCCTTGTCATGATTGAAGGCTTCTTTGACGAAGTATGTAGAGACCTGCATTTACACAGAAAGCCTTGGTAAGTATCTTCGCAGACTTAAGGTCAACTCTACAAAAAGATAAAAGAGCCTTACCCGTCCATCTGGTGTGTTGAAACTGTCCTTCAACAGGGAATTGCGTAGGCGCTTGATCAGATGTGGAAAGTCCGAAAGGAAGTTAATTTCTCTCTTTGCATCAACAGGGTGCTTTACTTTACATGCTATCTTGCTGGCAGATTCTTGAATGCCTATTAGGGTCCACATCTTCCTGTTCAATGTGGCCCCGTCACATGTCACGATCGAAGTGCACAGAGTCCCGCTTGCTGTGCCAGAATTGTTACCTCAACAAAATTTTGCACAAAAGTTCCCCTTTCACATTTTCATTTGCGGCAAAAACTCCCAGGATTTGGGAAAACTTTCCGGCAAGTGGTACAAACATCACGACCATTCCATGGTCGCATGGAAGCAAACTTGGCAGGCGTGAATGGTCCTAAATCCACAAAGCCACGCAGCTTACGAGTTTTTTAACAGACAAGTGTTCCGTTCCGATAACTTCACCTCGTCAATGAGAAGTCGACCATGACGTTTGAAGGTGTCTATTGAGCTTGTTTTTGCTTTTAAGGTATCCAATTTTTTTTTGCAGAAACCAAAGCCTGTCTTGTATGCTAGTGTACCTCTTCAGTGTAGTGTAGCTGGGAAGTACAAGGATGTTTTGTTTCCTAATATGCCTATAAAGCTTGGCGCTCTTCATTTTCATTAGTATGCGTTCAAGCATTCATTGTTTCGTAAACTGCATGTCTCTTATATTCTTGCATTTTGAGACTGCAAAGCAGTGAGGCACACTCTCTCGCTGCTTTTTTGGTAGCATGGCTATTTTATCATTAAGCACTTCCATTTTTATTTTGGCATTTTGAACCTTCAATCTTTCTATCTGGCCATTTAAGCTTAACAATTTCTGACACAAGCGCTTTTGCCTCTGTAATGCGCATCTGAGCATTTGCGCTGCTGTGATGGTTTGTTTGTGACGACGGTTTTTTAGACGAGAGAGTCGTGTGAGCAGGGACTTGCGTAGGTAGCGACATGGTAGGCATGGTGCTCCTGAAGAACAAAAAAGCAACGTGTTACAAATTGTTCTCACTTTGCTAGTGGACAACCTGAGAAAAGTGGCGAAAAACCCCTTGTCACTGTGCGTATCTAGACCATCCAGATTTTTATGTATGAAATTATGGTCATTACAAAGCAGGACATCAATCCATATGCAATGCAGCCAAACCTAGACTTTGCCGGCAAGTTGCATGCAGGATTTATAACAGCAAGATATGTAGTATTCCAGATGCATTCGACCAAGTAAATAGTGCTCTTCCCTAAAAAATAAGCCTCATTAGTGTGACAGGTAGCCATCACACCACATACGTATGCAGTAAAAACTATGTTAGCATTTATGTTGCAGGAATCACTGGTTTACATATTGCTGAGCATGTCACGAGGCTGTACACAAAGGTGAACACTAATATTTTTCTATCATTATTTGCACTGAAAGTAAATCAACATCTCTTAAGCTACATAAAGCATTAGGCACAATTAAGCTACATAAAGCGCTGGGCTTCAACCTCTCTTTCGTCAAACAAGGAAAACTAATTGAACAGGCACTACCAGCATTGATGTAAGCAGATGATATAGTGCTAATGGCCTACAACAAGGAAGATTGGCAGAGATTGGTGGACATCTGCGGTAATGAGGGAGATAAAATAGATTTAAGGTTCAGTAAGAAAAAATCTGCAGTCATGATTTTTAATGACAATAAAGGTAGTCAGCTTAGAATACATGACTTCACGCTAGAGATAATAGATAAATACAAATATCTTGGCGTATGGATAAGCAATGAGGCCGAGTACTTAAGGAAACACGAAATATACGTGACGACTAAAGGTAACAGGAACGCAGTGGTAATGAAAAACGGGGCACTGTGGAATTACAATAGGTACGATGTTGTGAGAGGAATATGGAAGGGGTCATGGTTTCTGGTTTGACGTTCGGCAATGCGGTCTTGTGCATGAGATCAGAAGTTTAAGGAAGATTAGAAATTAAGCAGCGTGGAATAGGTAGGCTTGCCTTAGGAGCTCACGGGAATACACCAAATCAGGGAGTACAAGGGGATATGAGATGGACATCATTTGAGGGCAGGGAAGCTAGCAGCAAGATAAAATTTGAAAAGAGATTGAGAGAAATGGGGGAGGAGCATTGGGCTGGAAGGTATTCAGCTACTTGTACATGAAGAATGTCGATACAAAACAGAGAAAGCAAACCAGAAAATTGTTGGTAGATAATTAGAAAATAGCTAGGGGCCAAACCAAAAAGAATTATCGGTTAAGAAGAAGATGAAGGAAGCTGAGACCGATATGTGGAGAATTGGAATGATTAGGAAGTCCGCACTAGAGAGGTATCAAACATTTAGGAAGGAAATTGTCAAGGAAGGATCTATGATAATACTCGAGTTCTCTGCTGTTTAAGGCCAGGACGGGATTATTGCAAACCAAGACATATCAGGCCAAATACAAAGATTAGACACGGTATGATGTGCATGTCGAGAGGAAGAGGAAAGTGCCGAACACTTGATAATGTTCTGTAAAGTGCTTGACTCTATAGTTCAGGATGATGGCGCAGAGTTTTTCGAAGGACAAAGAGGGCAAAATAGACTTTAAGCGGGTAGAATTAACTATAAAGAGGCTATCTGATTGGTGGCTAAAGTCAAGGCACGAGTAAAAATTAAACCCTTCACTGCGAAATACGAGTCCTCAACCTCACTATTTAAAGAAAAAAATCTTGTTTTTGGGTCACTAAGTATTACAGCTTGGTGGCATTAGCCATCTCCCGATCTAAAGCGTACAGCCATATCAATGTATCTATCGAAGAGGTCGCCGAGTAGCGAGAGCATGCGATGGACGCGAATCACATCGGCTCCGGCTCAGGTTCAATTTCAAGAAGAATTTCTTCCTGGCGACCTGTTGCAACAATAGGAACTTGTTCCTAGCATCACCACTGTCAAGCCTATACCGGACTTCAACCTGTGAGTGCGCTTTTAAACGTTTTAACGCTTTCGAAAGTTCTTGAAGAGGTCCACCTCGCTAACCCTAACAAGCCGGAGACGCGGCTTGGACAGAACGCCGCCGCGCTCTACAGCGGATGGCGAGCGTCTCTGGCAGCATCGCAGCCGACGAGAAGCACTCATTGCCCTCTCGCACCACGGACCACATGATGGATACGCAGACCAGTCAAGACGCCGATACGCAGGTGAGCAATGAGCACAACGCAAATCCATGGATCACTGTTACCAAGAGAGCGAACAAACGCCGACAGCTGCAACCCCATACCGTACCGACTCAACAGCTGCCCAGCACGCCGTCTGAGCCCGCTCTACGCCAGAGCCGGCCTAAGACGCGTCTACCAAGACTCCCACCGCTCCCTGCCGAGGACTACAAGCTAGCAATAAGCCCCCATGGTGGAATAAACCTCAGCAAGGTTAGCCCCAAGACATTACTTCTCGCCGTAGTTCATGCAGCAAATATACGCAGTGAGAAACCTGATATCAAGCTTCGAGTTGACGAAAATCAAAATGTGCTAACAATAAGCACCTCATCTGAACACATCGCCATGGCACTTGGACAAATCACCAAAATTACAGTGCACGCAGCAACCTACGACGTCACCCCTTATGGTATTGCGCCTGATAACTCGTGCAAAGGGGTGGTCAACGGAATAGGCCATAAAATCACACCAGACGACTTCCTGACAGAAGTTGAAGTACCGGGCTACGAGGTCCTTACGTGCAGACGCCTCGGCAACTCCGGGGCAACGGTGCTCACATTTTGTGGCAAGCGAGTCCCTTTTTTCGTGAACGCGTACGGACAGGCTTTCCGCTGCTACCTCTACAAACGGACTATTCCCCACTGTAGAAAGTGCAACAAAACTGGACACCGCGAGGATGTGTCCCCACAGCCTCCTGACACACCGAAATGTCGAGTGTGCGGGGATTCACTATCACCCAACAACCACGAGTGCCGCCCTTCTTGCATGCTTTGTGGTGGCGACCACCCGACGGCTGCCAAACCGTGCCCAAAGCGGTTTTTGCCACCTGTCAACCGACGCAAACCACTCCGGTCAGCTACTCCCACCAAAAAGGCCCCGTCACCATCTCCCAGCCCTGGACAGCAGAGCAGCGCGTCCGGGAGTGCAGCCAGGCGAAGGAGCCATTCCAGGGATAAGTTGGGGCCCAAGCGAGGAAACTCGTCATCGCGGAGTGGTTTCGCTGGCCAGCCGGGATCTCAAGGCTGGCACACGGACGGGACGACGCATCATCATGGCCAGCAAAGCGGTTCCCACAAGAAAGCACAAACGGTAAGCTGGACAGGGCAGTTTCCTCCTCTCCCTCCCTCTCCACATCAGTCCCACTCCCTCACACAAACATCAACGCAGGAAAGAACACCACAACCAACGCCACCTAGACTACCACAACCCATGTCAGTAGACACTCAGCTTCACCCTGACATGTCGTCAACTACGGCACGATCCGACTATTGCACACGAGAGGCGTTGAACGAAATGGCTACTTCTTTAAGGAATGAATTCGCAACTATGATGCAGGTAGAAATGCAGAAAATGAAGGATAGCATTATGTCTGAACTAACAGCTCCACTCCAACAATTGATCCAGCAGGCCCTGCAACCTGCTGTCCAGCAGATTGTAACGGATGTGAAACAGCAGATATCGGCTGCACTGGGCCAACTTGATATTTCGCCATCTGCACCAAAACGCACCACGTCTCCGACACGTGAAACACAGCGACCGCATCCTTACATACGTCCCTCCCGTTTCCTATCACCGTCCCGAAAAACCGTCCCAACAGCCGCAGCTGCTGCAGTCCCGCTTCCCACCACCCTCCACCAAGATTTAGCACAGTCCGAAATGCCTCCGTGTACTACCGAGGCCCCGCTATTGCATGATCATGGCGAGAAACCGTAGGTCAACGCGTGACACCCCTCAACTCCTACGTGTGTGGCAGTGGAATTGCAGGGGGTATCGTAGGAAACGCGGAGCTCTAATGCAATTCATTGCGACGCAGCAGATTACTCCCGATGTCATAGCGTTACAAGGAGTACAATGTACCCCTACGCTTCCGGGTTACACCACATACACGGACGTAACAAACAATACACCACATCGCACAGCTACATTAGTTTCTAAGCATGTCACTGTCATAGAACACGCCCTTCAAAGCACCTCCATCTCACACGTACTTCTCGAATTAGTCCCGTGCTCTCGTTCCAGTAGCAGCCTGTACGAGTCTTAACGTTTACAGTGCACCTAATGCCAGGAACGATGACTTCGGTAACCTATTCGCACAAATCTGCAAGTTGGGTAAACACATAGTTATTGTAGGAGATTTCGATGCCCCCCATCCGGCTTGGGGCTACGCAACAGAAACGCCTGAAGGCCGATGACTCGCACAGGTTCTCGCGATTCATCGCATGACCCTACTGACAGAACCTGATCAACCCACTCGCCTAGGTAATAGTGTGAGCAGGGACACATGCCCCGACCTCACGATAGTCAAGGGCGTTAGTCACCATTCCTGGTGCAACCTCATGGTGAATCTAGGCAGTGATCACCATATACTAACTACAGAGCTCCAAGTAGCAGCCACGCGTGCCACAGAGCGCATCATAAAAACTAACGAATTGGGATTCATTTAGGCGTAATCGTACAACTACCCATCAGGACTCTCCTTCCCTAGAGGCTTGGATATTACAACTTCACTCCGATTTTCAAAGAGCTACCAAACTCATCGCTGCGACGACAGAAACGCCGGATGTGGACCGGCATCTGCTACATCTCTGGGATGCCCACAGAGGCTTGACACGGCGGTGGCGGCGACAGAAACATAACCGAAAACTTCGTCTCCGAATCACCAAACTAGCTACTGAGGCACAGGACTATGCGAACATCCTCACTAGCAACAATTGGCATAACTTCTGTGACCGACTCAACGGCTCATCAAGTACACCTCGAACGTGGCGTATACTCCGTGCTCTTTTAAATCTCACGCAGACAAAATCACACGCTGCTAACGCAATCCGCACCATTCTCCACAAATCAGGGCTCGACGATAACACTCTGCTGCACACCTTAAAGCAACACTATGTATCCACGGGCCACCGTCCCGCCTACCGTGATTATCCACACGTACACGATACGCCTCTAGATGAGGACATTACAGAAGCAGACGTTAGGGCAGCTTTGCAAAGCATTAAGCGCAACAGAGCACCCGGTACAGACGGGATCACGTACACACTTCTGCGTAATTTAGATGACTAGTCCATCGAATATTTAACCGCCTTTTACAACGAACATTGGAAAAACAGCACGCTACCACAGGAGTGGCGACACGCAGATATCATACTTATTCCAAAGCCTGGCAAGCCGCTATCCCTCCAGAATCTTCGCCCTATATCTTTAACTTCATGTGTAGCTAAACTCTTTGAACGCGTTGTTCTCTCTCGACTACAACCATTTCTCGAAGACAATCACTTTTTTCCTGTTACACTATTCGGCTACCGTCTTGGTATCTCTACACAGGACGTATTATTACAGCTTAAGGAGGACGTGTTGGATAGCCCCACTTCAAACCAGGTCCGAGCTATTCTGGCCCTGGATCTGAAGGGTGCTTTTGACAACGTCTCCCACGACCTTATTCTTGACAATCTCGCTTCATCTCAGTGTGGCTCACGTAGCTACAATTACGTCAGGTCCTTTATTTCTGACCGAACGGCCACTATTGGGATTGAAGACCTCCGTTCGGACGTCATTCGTCTCGCAGGCAGAGGAACACCACAGGGCTCGGTTCTCTCGCCCACTTTGTTCAACGTGGCTATGGCTAAACTCCCTTCCCTATTACAACAGGTTCCCAGCATCCAGCATGCCATCTATGCAGATGACATTACAATTTGGGCGACCAAAGGATCAGACGGAACCATTCAGGACGCCCTACAGGAAGCTGTGTCTGTGGTACAAGACTATGCTGCTGCCGGCAGCCTTACGTGCTCAGTGGGTAAGTCGGAGTTGTTATTGGTATACAAGCGGCGCCGCAAAACCGCTGATTCTCCTGACATTTCGCTGTTTCTTGATAGCCATCCTATCTCTCTGGTACCACGAATTCGCATTTTAGGCCTCTACCTTCAGTCCGACGGCAAGGCCTCGTACACTACACACCTTCTGGCTCAGCAGATAACTCAAATTACACACATGATCCAACGCATCACCAATCGCAGGAGAGGCCTCTGTGAGAAGGATGTCCTCCGCTTAGTACAAGCACTCATAGTTAGTCGGCTCACCTATCATCTTCCCTTTCACAATCTCACTCTAGCTCAAATAAAAAAAAGATGGACATGCTTCTACGGACAGCTGTGAAGGCGGCTATCGGCTTGCCTCCACACGCATCTACACAACGCCTCCTTCAATTAGGAGTCCACAACACAATAACCGAACTCATCGAGGCCCAGCACAACAGTCAGCTCCAACGGCTCAGGCAGACCCGTCAGGGCTGCGCCATCCTGTGTCGTCTTGGCTACCCGATTCCTCAAAAACCCGCACAAGTACCGCGACATAAACTTGCTTCTACTGTCCGCACACTCATCAAAGTGCCTCCGATTCCACGCAATATGAATCCCTCCCGCCACGCCGGTCGTCGACGTGCCCGAGTTCAGGCTATGACACGCGTCTTTGGTGATGGTACATCAGATTTACAAGTACTTTACACTGATGTAGCACGCTACCCAGAGAAGTCAGCCATGTGTTTAGCTGTGACAGATGACACAGATGCCCTTGTGGCGTCTGCCACACTTCGCACTACAGACAGTGGTCTGACAGAGGAGGGAGCTCTCGCTCTGGCATTTGTTCACGCTACGACACTGTCACATGACTCCCCTGCCACTATTGTAACAGATTCACAAGCTGCTTGCCGTGCTTTCGCTCAAGGACTTGTGGCTGCACATACACACAATATCCTCTCTTCTGTCTCACCGTCCGCATTACGTCCTGTGCGTATCGTCTGGACTCCTGGACACGCCTCTCTCCATGGTAATGAACGCGTTCATGCGGTTGCCCGAGAGCTGACCAGCCGGGCTCCATTGGGAGAGCTGTCTAATCCAGACGACGCATCGACAGAACCACTAAACTACAACGCTACGCTGCAGTACTATCGACAGCGCCGTTATACGTATCCTCCCCCTCATCCTTCACTTAACAAAGCAGATGCTGTCGCTTGGCGTACAACTTCTGAAGAGGGTTGTCCAGTGTCCAGAAAATGTTGAAGAACCACCCTGAAAATCTGGGTGTGGCGGTGGTAAGGAAAGAGGAGGTAATTCTGTGTGGCCGCATATATGTGTAGAACGAATGTGAATCCGTGAAAAGCCGTCAGGGGAGAGGAGTGTGTGGATCGAAAGAAAAATTTGATGTGCATGCGGCTTTTATTTTGTTTGTAATTTACACGTTTTTTCTTTTTAATTTATCACCTGATGTGCACTTACCAGGCCACATAAGAAGTCGCAGCTTTGCCGCAAAAGCGAAGCAATAAACGCGATAGCAACCAATTGGCAGGTCACGCGCAGTATGGTAAGTAGATCGAAAGGTGCCCCACGTTTCTCACGCACAAATGACACACGAAACGTACTCATAGACAGACAGGCAGATAGACAAAGAACTTTATCGGGCCCTGAGAAACGCTACTCCTTTCGAGCAACGTCGCGGGCCGCTCCTACGTAGGAACGGGGAGGTCTAGCTTCACCGCCGCATCGTTGGCTCTCTGGACAGCCCGTAGTTGCGGTAGCGATCCTAAACTTCGTAAGGCAGAGTCCCAATCCTCTTCTTTGAGCCGAATTGGGATCCGTAATGAGGCAGGCACTGCCAGAGAATGTGTGCTAGGTCACTAACCTCGCCACAATTAGGAAAAGTAATGTCAAAAGCCTGTGAGGAGACCATACTGAGGAAAGACTAGGCTTGATAGGACCAGGTCTGGAGCATTCTGAACCTGATGACCTGAGGTCTAGACAACTTGCTGTACGGAGGAGCAAACGACTGCCTACTCAACTGGTAGTGTTTAGCCACTTCACTGAATGCGTGTAGAGCGTCTCCTAACATCTCACTGCCAACCTGCAGACCAGGGTTAGTTCACATGCCTGGCCACTTACGGTTCTCCACATTCTCGTCCAGTGCAATGAGTTAGATGCTCTAAGAAAATAGCACTTTTTACTGCCCTACCCACAGCAGCTCCCACAACAACCAGGGATGCTCATCGGTAGGGATCCGCTTATTTAAACTGCAATCGCTTTTCACGTTTTTAAAAGATGTTCATAGCTTTCACCCCATATTACGGGGTGATTCGTAGCACGATTTTTGTAATGTGGTCGTGGCTGCGGTGACTACATCTCCGTCATGGTTTTATTATCATGACATTTTGCTATCCACCTTCACTAGACGTATTTCATGCCACTGTCATACTTTTATTACTTCTTTGTTTTTACCCGCACTAGCGCGAGGAATTTCAAGGCCCCTTTACAGCCATGTGTCACATTATTGTTCATATCGTCAGTTTATTGGAATGGCGCTTTTTGGCCGTCAATTGGCCCTTGTGCCATAAAATACCACTAATCATCATCATCTTGTAATTACTATAATGACTTTGTGGTTTACAGCTCGTCACCCATTACAGAAAGCACACACGCTACTGCATTTGAGACCACGTAGTGGGTGAATAGCAAGCTCGAAAAGGTTTCAAGCACTGAGTGTTCGAAGTACGCACTAAATATATAGGACCAGGATATAGGCGAAGCTTTAAGGTCGCCAAATTATAGTGTTCCATTTTTCATATTAAGTTCTATTTTATTCATTGTTATTGTTTTTCTTCCACATTGCATAGCAGCCAATATAGTTCTTTACCCCCTTTCTAACTTCCCGGCCCTTCCTCCTGCTTTCCTCCTCTTCCTCATACCCCCTTTATAAAGCCAAGTGTAGAAACTGTTTTATATTGACATAGCTGCTATTCTTCCGTTCAATTATGCGCACCTGCTGCAACCAAGGTGTCGCACTTATCTTCACTGCCTTCTTTAACACATCTCCCAAAAATTTTAGCATTGCACTTTCATAAAGTTGATTTAAGGTCCAGTATAGGCGACGATCGATTGCATGCAAATGAGCGTCGCAGGTGCATATTTCACTAGGAGGTATAACGAGATATTAGCTTTATTGATCACTTCTTTTGTCACACACTGTCAAGCTGGACTACGTCGGCCTTAACGTCATCGGTCACCAGGTAGCGTCGCACGAGACTCCAGCAGTCCTGGTTAAGTTCGTCCAATTGCATGCGGTCGTCTTCGGCGAGGTGGCAGATCACTCGCTCTTTCACGACCCCAACTGTACGCATGAAACCGTCCATGGATTGTGTTTTCATCAGGCGGTCTCGTACCAAGACATCAAGTTCTGCATGGTCGAGTTTAGCAATCCTGGCAACTTCGTCCATGAGGACAGGGTATCGGGCGATGCGTTCCACAGCTCCGGTGACATACTTGCATGAGGAGTATGAGCTCTGTGCTTTCTATAACTCAAGGAATCATTACAGTGTGTGCCGTATGGGCGGTTGAATCCACCCGGTTCAACCTGCTTTTAATCGGGCTCGATTCAGGTCGTACTTATAAATATTACAGATATTTATTTGCCCTTTCATGGCGTTATCAATAGCGAGTTGTTACTAGGGGGTATATACCTACGTGTGAACACAGAAAATGTGGCATGCGTGAATTTCATGTACCCGCTCCTTTAACTGGTAAGTCGGCAAACCTTATATCTTTTGTTTTGTTCTTGGGGTGTGTGAAAGGGCATCACTGACTTTTTTGTAACACACTATTTTTCACACAAAAGTAATCTTCTGGATAAAATTCTCAATTTTCATTGATGCATGCAGCACTTTTGACTGCTGCGGTCAGAACAGTTGTATATGTTCGACATAAATGCCAATGAAACTGAAAGCATACTCTAAACAAATCTACAAGGATATCCTATTGTGAATGTCCACAGTGTGTGTGATATACCACACTTACAGATATATTCCTAGAATAATAGTGCAAACATTTATGCATGCAATGGGAGCCCTCGATGACATTTACCAAGCTTGGGGTTGCCGTTGGCAGCTATATTGTGAGAAATCGCCCCCGTATCAGCCCAGTGTAGCTGCAAAAATTTCATGTCGGCTTTCAGGCTACTTTCTGGCTGCCTTCAAATTCTCGAACAGTGCTTTAGGTAGCCATTTGTTCTACTATTTATAGTTGAAATGGGCTGATGTGAAGCTTTTTTGTCGAGTACGCCGGTGCAAGCGTAGTGGTTTATACATAGCCCCGGCGCGGTGGTCTAGTGGCTAAGTTACTCGGCTGCTGACCCGCAGGTCGCGGGTTCAAATTCCGGCTGCGGCGGCTGCATTTTCGATGGAGGCGGACATGTCGAGGCCCGTGTGCTCAGATTTGGGTGCACGTTAAAGAACCCCAGGTGGTCAAAATTTCCGGAGCCCTCCACTACGGAGCCTCTGATAATCATAGGGTGGTTTTGGGACGTTAAATCCCACAAATCAAATCAATGGTTTATACATATGCACACTGCAGCGAATCAAGACACCCCAACGCAGTTCGTGGTGGAGCTGTCAGCAAGTAGGAAGTGCACAAGTTGTCTGCATACTGTTTTGGCAAACGCGTGAATAAACTGTGACGTTGCTCACATTACCCGCCTGCTGCTGCTGCACGCAAGTTTTTAATTCTGATACACTGTGCGTGTTTTCAAGCGAACAAACAGATATGCGCAATGAATCGAAGCTTGGCTCTTTCTATTTTATAATATTACACTGTCTGAAGCTGGACTGATATTATGAAAGATATACTAATAAAATTAAATCTGCGAATCAAAAGAAAACCAGTTTATAGTTTGATTATCGTAATGATTTTCCTTTCAGATTGGTGCACAGTTAATCTGTATCTGGCAAGGGCACCAACTTTTCTACCTAAAATTGATTATAACTTGACCTTTATTTGCAATTTATCTATGCCTCCACGGACAAGTAAGAGGGAAAAAAACCTCAGCCCATTTCCATGATTGCCATTATGCCAAACGGTATTCTTCAATGTGCACAATGAACTGCATTAACAATACATATTCTAATTGGTTGCTTCAATGGGGGCTTTTGGCTTCAACATATTGCCACGTTCCATTTCCCAAGTTTTTATTATCGTCCCAAAACACCACACGATTCTCAGCGCAAACCGCGCCTGCAGTTTTCTAGAAGGTTCCGGACTGTAGTAGATAATTTCGATAAGATAACGCCCACTGTGCGAACGGTACAGATTGTTCTGGAACCTACACCACCGCCAGCGATAACGCTAGAACATTCGACGGCAAGAGTATAAATGCCGACGCGCTTCGCCGCTTGTGAGCTGTTGTTGATCGAAGGCCGACGCTCCGTTCGCCGCTATCAGTCCGAGACTGCTATCTGTACGAGACTGCTGCTGTAATTGGACTTTCCGTTTACCGGGCACAGGTTCGCCCAATAAACAATTAAATCCCAACACGAAGTCTCCTGTCTTCGGCCACGTCACGACCCCGTGACATCTGGTGGAGGTGCTGCTTCGTTCATGTACCGGACGCCCCCGTCAAGCCGTGAACCCAGCCCACGTCGCGGAGAAGACACCAACGCCAACCAGGAGCAGCGAACAAGCCGCCGACAGCAAGGGCTACCACCGGAGTACGGGCTTCTAGAAGACAAGGCGCGGAAGACCAAGGCCATGACTGCGACTGCAGCGACAATGACAACCGCAGCGTCCCAGCCCACGATGGTCATGCATCAACCCAGGGAACCACCAATTTTCCATGGGTCATCGTTCGAAGACCCGGAGTCCTGGCTAGAAACATACGACCGTGGGCCGCCCTCAACCACTGGGACCATGACGAAAAGCTGCGTCGTGTGTTCTTCTATTTGGAAGACACCGCAAGGACTTGGCTTGAAAATCGGGAGTCCACGCTCCGAACGTGGGATGTCTTCTGCGGCGCATTTCTGCAAACGTTCGCGAGCGTCGCTCGCAAAGAAAGGGCCGCTGCTCAACTAGAGACCCGGGTTCAGCTTCCAAATGAGAAGGTTGCAATTTTCACAGAGAAGATGACCCGCCTATTTTGTCACGCTGACCCAGACATGCCCGAGGAGAAGAAAGTTCGTTTCCTCATGCGAGGGGTCAAACAGGAGCTCTTCGCGGGACTAATGAGGAATCCACCAAACACCGTCCAAGAATTTGTATCCGAGGCGACCACCATCGAAAAAAACCCTTGACATGCGCACCAGACAGTATAATCGTCGCCTGACTCCAGAATGCGCTGCTGCTCAAACCAGTGACTCCGAAAACCTGCGTGAAACGATCCGAGCGATCGTGCGGGAAGAGCTGCGCAAACTGTTGCCGTCGGCGCACCCTCAAGTGGATTCGATCGCGGACATTGTGCGAGAAGAAGTCCGGCAATCGCTTAAAATTCCCCACGCACCGCTGCCCGAGCCAGAAGCTATGAACTACGCCGCTGCACTGCGCCACAACGCTCCTCCCCGTTCACGCCAAAACGCCGCCCCATCGCACCTCCTTCGACAGACGCCACCGCCACCACCACCCCCACCGACGTCATGCCGTTCGCCAGCGGCCCAGCGCAGTGCACCAAGGAAGACTGACGTCTGGCGCACCCCTGACCATCGCCCGCTCTGCTACCACTGTGGCGAGGCTGGACACACATACCGCTGTTGCCAGTACCGACAGATGGGACTGCGTGGCTTCGCCGTCAATGCACCGCGTCCACAGCCAGGAGAACGACCACGTGACATCGCCGACTACCTGACAGGAACCCGGTGGACACCACGAAGCCCTTCGCGTTCGCCGTCGCCCAGCCGCCGCACGTCACCGCACCACCGGCAGTACTCTGGCCCAACGCGGGGCCGGTCTCCTAGCCCGTATCCGGGAAACTAAGGGCAGCAACCGGTGGAGGTGCGGTTGCTGTGCGACGAACTACCGAAGATCTTCCGACGACGACGACGCCGCGACGGAGCTTTCCGAACACAACGCCAAACAGGCAAAGCCCTGACGGCGAAAGCTCACTTACCGGAGGTGGCCTGACGACGCAACATGGAAGCAGCGAAACAAGCCGACGCAGCCGTGACCCGACGCCACGCCCTAACTGTAATGCGAGACGGCGAACTAGCGACCTCGACGTTCTTATCGACGGCCACAGTGTGACCGCTCTCGTCGATACTGGAGCCGACTATTCTGTCATCAGTGCGTCGTTCGCCGCAAAGTTAAAGAAAGTTAGGACAGCTTGGAAAGGCCCTGAAATCCGCACAGCCGGAGGCCATCTCGTAACGCCTGCAGGAATCTGCACAGCGAGAGTCACCATTAACGGCCGTATTTATCCTACAGCCTTCGTAGTCCTACAGCGTTGCTCGAGAGATGTCATCCTTGGCATGGACTTCTTATGCCTGCATGGTGCTGTCATCAACCTAAAAACAAAGTCGATAACGTTATCCACAGAAGAAGCACTACCGCCGCGCACGCGGTCAGAACACCATGCCTTAAATGTGCTGGAAGAACAAGTCACCATTCCGCCTCGCTCAAGTGTCATTATTTCAGTCGGCACTCCTAAATCACCTGACTTGGAAGGCGTCGTTGAAGGCAGTCAGCATCTGTTGGTCACCCGAAATATTTGCGTCGCAAGAGGAATTGCAGAGCTGCGGGTAGGCAAAGCAACGGTTATGCTCACAAATTTCAGCAATGAGTACAAACATGTGAACAAAGGAACAACGGTCGCATACATCGAAGAAATTGTCGAAGCCACCAGTGCTTTCGCCCTCGCCGATTCTGCGGAACCTGCTCAGAGGAACCAAGCCCCTCCCATAGCTTTCGACGTCAATCCCAGACTTCCGAACGATAAGCAAGAACAGCTCAAGGCCCTGCTCCTGCAATATGAAGATTGCTTTTCGTCGTCATCGAAAATTCGGCAGACCCCAATCACGAAACATCGCATCATAACCGAAGAAAATGCCAGACCACGCCGTCAGAGTCCGTACAGGGTTTCGACGCGAGAACGTGAGGCCATGAAGAGACAAGTTGATGAAATGCTGCGGGATGACATTATCCAGCCGTCCAAGAGTCCATGGGCATCCCCCGTGGTGTTAGTGAAGAAAAAGGGTGGGACCCTACGTTTCTGCGTCGATTATCGCCGCTTGAACAAAATCACAAGAAAGGACGTGTATCCTCTCCCACGAATAGACGACGCACTTGATCGGCTCCATAACGCCAAGTACTTTTCGTCAATGGACCTCAAGACTGGCTATTGGCAAATCGAAGTCGACGAAAGAGACCGAGAGAAGACGGCGTTTATAACACCGGACGGCCTCTTCGAGTTTAAGGTGATGCCCTTCGGCCTTTGCTCAGCGCCTGCAACTTTTCAACGCGTTATGGATACAGTACTGGCAGGATTGAAGTGGCAGACTTGCCTTGTTTACTTGGATGACGTCGTCGTGTTTTCCTCGAGTTTCGACGAGCATCTTCGGCGCCTTGATGCTGTACTTCAAGCCATCAAGACTTCCGGACTCACACTGAAGCCAGAAAAGTGCAGATTTGCGTATGAGGAGCTCTTGTTTTTGGGGCACGTTATCAGCAAGCCTGGAATTCGTCCCGATCCACGGAAAACAGCCGCCATTGCCGACTTCCCGCCGCCCACTGACAAAAAAGCCGTGCGCCGATTTCTGGGCCTGTGTGCCTATTATAGGCGGTTCCTGAAAAACTTCGCCCGCATCGCCGATCCTCTCACTAACCTTACCAAGGCCGACGTGGAGTTTAAGTGGGAAACGCCGCAGGAACACGCTTTCCAGGAGCTTAAACATCGCCTTCAGACGCCTCCGTTACTTGCCCATTTCGACGAATTCGCCGAGACAGAAATACATACTGACGCAAGCAGCGTAGGTCTTGGTGCCGTTCTTGTGCAGAGGGCTGACGGACTTGAAAGGGTTATTAGTTACGCCAGCTGATCGCTATACAGAGCAGAAGCAAATTATTCCACAACAAAAAAGGAGTGCCTCGCCATCATCTGGGCTACGTCGAAATTTCGCCCCTACCTCTACGGCAGACCTTTCAAAGTTGTGAGCGACCACCACGCATTGTGTTGGCTAGCCACCTTGAAGGACCCTTCAGGTCGCCTCGCACGATGGAGCCTGAGATTTCAAGAATATGACATTACTGTCATTTACAAGTCCGGCAAAAAACACTCCGACGCCGACTGTCTCTCTCGTGCGCCTGTCGACCAACCACTACCCGACGACCCGGATGACGACTACTTCTTAGGAATGATAACTACCGACGACTTCGCTAAACGACAGAGGGCCGACCCAGAACTTAAGGCCCTAATAACCTTGAAGGCAGGACCGCCGAAGTCCCGAAGGTATTCAAGCGCGCACTTGCGTCGTTCTTTCTACGAAACGGTCTTCTACAAAAGAAAAACTTTTCACCGCTTCGAGCTAAGTACCTCCTTGTGGTGCCTTCAGCTCTGCGACCAGAACTCCTGCAGGCCCTGCACGACGATCCGACGGCAGGGCACCTCGGTGTTTCTCGCACGCTCGCGAGGATACAAGAAAGGTACTACTGGCCACGTCTTACCACCGACGTCACTCGTTATGTGAGAATATGCCGGGACTGTCAGCGACGCAAGACACCGCCGACAAGGCCAGCGGGACTTCTGCAGCTAATTGATCCACCTTGCCGACCTTTCCAGCAGATTGGTATGGACCTACTGGGGCCGTTCCCGACGTCGGCTTTCGGAAACAAGTGGATCGTGGTAGCTACCGACTACCTCACCCGCTACGCCGAGACAAAAGCCTTGCCAAAAGGCAGTGCATCCGAGGTAGCTAAGTTCTTCGTCGAAAATATCGTCCTACGTCACGGCGCCCCGGAGGTCCTTATCACCGACAGAGGAACGGCATTCACTGCCGACTTAACTCAAGCGATCTTGGCATACAGCCAAACAAACCACCGCCGGATGACAGCGTACCACCCACAGACCAACGGCCTCACCGAGCGGCTTAACAAGACGATCGCCGACATGCTGTCAATGTATGTCGATGTCGAACACAAGACGTGGGACGCCATTCTTCCGTACGTGACCTTCGCATACAACACGGCGGTGCAGGAGACGACGCAGATATCTCCATACAAATTGGTCTACGGAAGGAGCCCGGCAACGACGTTCGATCCCATGTTACCCAACGTCACCGACGAAGAAAACCTCGATGTGAGCGAGTACCTTCAACACGCCGAAGAAGTCCGACAACTTGCGTGTCTCCGTATCAAGAATCAACAGACGACCGACAGCCACCGTTAGAACCTTCGACGACGCTTCGTGGAATACCAGCCCGGTGAACGTGTTTGGGTGTGGACGCCGGTACGCCGACGTGGACTAAGTGAAAAGCTTCTGCGACGGTACTTCGGACCGTACGGGGTGGTTCGACGTCTCGGCCCACTTGATTACGAGGTTGTCCCCGACGGCATCACGAACTCTCAACGACGCCGATCGCGACGTGAAGTCGTCCATGTCGCGCGCCTCAAGCCGTTTCATGCGCGTTAACCAGTTTTTTTTATTATTGTTGTATCGTAATTTATTCATTGTACTTTCTTGCATTATTATTGTACTTTTATTTTTAGTTAAAGCATCGGGACGATGCCTTTTTTCAGAGGGGGGCAATGCCACGTTCCATTTCCCAAGTTTTTGTTATCGTCCCAAAACACCACACGATTCTCAGCGCAAACCGCGCCTGCAGTTTTCTAGAAGGTTCCGGACTGTAGTAGATCATTGCGATAAGATCACGCCCACTGTGCGAACGGTACAGATTGTTCTGGAACCTACACCACCGCCAGCGATAACGCTAGAACATTCGACGGCAAGAGTATAAATGCCGACGCGCTTCGCCGCTTGTGAGTTGTTGTTGATCGAAGGCCGACGCTCCGTTCGCCGCTATCAGTCCGAGACTGCTATCTGTGCGAGACTGCTGCTGTAATTGGACTTTCCGTTTACCGGGCACAGGTTCGCCCAATAAACAGTTAAATCCCAACACGAAGTCTCCTGTCTTCGGCCACGTCACGACCCCGTGACAATATACTTCTTTATGGTAGCATGTTACCCGATACCGGATACAATTCACACATTAAAAATCCACCCGACGGCAACTTTGCCTTGCCTTAGAACAAGTGACCACAATTTTCTTACAAATACCTGTCATATTCTGAAGCTTGCTTGATCCTGGCTGCCCGTGAAACCAAACCGGCGTTTCTCCACACTGTCTCCTTGACGGCAAGCCAGTCGCTGGTACCATCCGTGTCTAGGCCACCCCGGAATTCCATAGCCGCAAGTGTGTAATTTTCCTCAATGTGGGGTGAAAGGCGCCGAAAGAAAGCAGTATTATTCGCCTCGGGTGTGTTCACAAAGCGCAAATCTCGCATACGCTTGCTACACTTTACTGAGTCCGCAAAGTTCTGGCTGTCTTGGATGCTCATGCCTGAGAGTGTGAGGCAGAGTTTCTCCACGCTATTGCTTCGAGAGATTGACTCGAGGATGACATTCCACCATGGGCTCTGGCCCTCCACCTGATCCTGGCCAACCCCCATCACGTGAAGATGGATATAGTACAGCGCCCCAGCTGACTTCACAAATTTGGCCAGTGCCAGTGGCAGCCTCATATGATCGCTCTCGATGTGCATACTAAACGACCTCAGGTGATTGCACATTGGCAATTGATGCACAAGGACAAATAGATTGTCAACGAATTGTACCTGACAAAAGTCTGCTCCCAACACTGCTTTGCACTTCAGCACTTCAATGTCCAATCTGAAATCGGTAGAACAGCCGAGATGAACTTTTTCTTCCGAACCACTTTTCGTAAGCTCGGCACAAAGCTGCCGTGTTTGAGAATAGGGTGATATTGAGATAATCGTGAGCATCTCCATATTCTTTTTTGTCGGCAGGGCCCTGAATATATTGGACCACATTTTGGGATGCAGCATGGACGCAGAAAGCGTCACTTCTTCCAGCGTGTCATTTTGAATGAGAGGTGTGACCCATCAGTCATAAAGAGAGTGCAGCCCAAGAGGCTCACTGTCTGCAGACAGGATGGCAAGCGAGCGTAATGCGCCCTTCTGCTTTATTATGCGTGACACGAGGGCCGTACTCTCTTCTGTACCTTCGAACAAGCAGAGGGTGAGCTTCTCGATGCTCCTGATCTTCAAAACACCATCAAGTATGGCCGTTTGCACAGACTGGTCGTTAGTTCTGAGAGTTAAGACTTTCAGTGTCTTGGTTGAGCTGATATATTCCTTTAGAGCTTGAATATATGAGTCAGTCTGGAGTTCTATTACACTTCCAAGGCATAGCTCTTGCAGAGTCGGTTTTCTTAGCAACGTAGTTATGAGCCTGCCGACGAAGTGATCATTATTGATCTCTCCTCGTAGTTCTAGGCCTTTGAGAGGCGATGATGCCTGCAAAAGTGTGCAGATTGGCTCAATATAGGTGTCTCTGCAAACCATGAAGGTATATATATGGAGGTATTCTACATTCGTCAGATGAGGAAGAATGACAGAAACACTGCTCAATGCTGACGGAGTGATGTCCATAATTCTTAAAGTTTTGATCCCTTTGTTTTTGCATACGGAACGCAGGAGAGACAGGCTTGTATCCTCGTCGAAGGAGAACTCGAGACTGACACTACCGACGCATCGATGTGTTGACAACAACCATTCAATGAGTTCCAAGGTTTGTGGATGCCGCCGTGAATCAATGTCTACCGGGGGTGGTACTAGAGGTATCGAATGTGATATCGATAGTTGGTTAGCGGTTTCGCGTTTCTCTTCAATATCAAATGGACCACCAAGGAGTAGCTTTTTCAATGTCACAAGCTCAGATACAATCTGGCACGTCTGATGGTTTGATGCAGTGCAGGGAAGGAGATGATCACCAAGGCTTTCATCCAAGGCTTCCATGTTGTACTTGTAAGGTAGGCTAATTCCTGAAAGTGTAAAAGCTCGGTCAGTTCGCATGCAAACTCTACCGGCAGTTGCACATCTCTATGAAGTCGCCTGCGCATCTGCATAAATTTTTATGTTGTTTAAAATGTATGCTTGTAATAGTGTTATATATATTTGGTTCAATCTTGAACTGTGCATTTACCCTTAAATTTAAAGGGACACTAAAGGCAGCTGCTAGGCTGAAGTGTATTGTTGAAATAGCGGTCCAGAAACCTCGAAGTCTTACGTTTCTGCCAAGGAAGGACTTATTCTATAATAAAACCACGTTTTAGTGGCCCGAATTGGGTTAGCACACTTCAATTTACCCGCCTAAAAAGCGAACCGACTCACGTCACTGTAGCCGTGCACAACGTCCCGGCTTTACTGCGTGGTTGCCGACAATAGTAGACAGAACAAAAGCAGTGGGAGCACCAGAAGCAACAACAGACATTGATCAATTTCCTGCCATTGGCTCCGATATGGCATACGTGTTTTGGTTCAGCTGCGCTTCGCTAGACGGCAGGACCTGTGCAGTGTAACCATGCGAAAATTGAATTCTGGAACCACTCGCTCCATTGCCCGTAGTAACGTCCGGCGACTCTTTTTTCCATGAATCAAACAGAAACGAACAAGCAGCAAATTAATGCGCCTCTGATGCACGGCAGTTTGTTTTTAGTAAAGCTAGATCGGTTACTAGTGATTAATTTTATAGGCGGTTCGTCTGACATCATCGGCATCATTTTGAGAATGTTCTACTGCGGCGCATGTCTCCTCGTGCATTTACCTTAACTTCTCGGTAAGTTGGGCACTGCAGTTGACAATGTTGTCCTTTTATATGTTATCATGCATTCACCTTTCACTCTGATGTAAATTGTTATTTGACTTTAATGTACCTTTGAACCAAATCTCTGTATGCACTCAATACGTCAAAGTTTCTCGAGGTACAACGTTCAAAGGCTCCAAAGGCATGATCATCATGTTCTATGAAGAACATGTTTCTCGTTAAGTCTATTACAATGAATGTGAACTCTAACGTGCATGCCAATGCGATACACATCTGTAAAATCTACCAAGACAACGAAGATTGGGCCGGCGTGTCACGAAAATCCGGGCTACAATACCTGCGCTACTCAAGCGCCAGCGAACGGACAGACATCACAACAGACAATACTGCGCCACATGTCCCAGTCTCCCCCCTCAATCTCTTTGGAGAAGTAAATAACATAACACAGTGGTTCTGGTAGCAGCGGCACACCTGCATGGAATATGCCAACTACTCCCTTAACTAGAAGTCATTATTGCAGTATGACACTGTCTTCCTCCATCCCACTTATCTTTTGGTCGCCTCGCGGCTCGGCTGAAACACGTGAGCATTGGGGTAAGGTGGCATAAAAGGAGGCCTAAGACTTCGTGCCGTAATTACAAACGCAACTCTTCTATAACTTATCACTTCTATAACCCATCAGTGATTAAAGCAATCTCGTAATTAGGGTGAACATAAATGGGTAGGTAACTATAGGAAAAAAAGTGCAGCTGCTGGCTACTTCAGGCGACTTCGCTTCAGCGAGCATGATAATGAGGGGTATAGTAGTAAAAAAATTGTCCAATCTTTGTACTTTCCGCTTCATTTGGCTTTGCATGACTTGGAACCACTTTGTTACAACACGGAAATTGGCACATGTTCAGGAGTTGCTCTTCACCACATTAACTTTTCAGGCTCACCAACTCAAACAGGCTCACGAAGGTCACAACCGTGTATTCTATCATTCAAAACAGATCCAAAACACTTCAATAAATGAAGCTAAAAGTGCGTTCGAAGCCAGCAAGCAAATCTGTGCATTGCCCATCGCCGAGCAAGAGTCCTCCTTATTGTTAACCATAGGAAACTACATGGTTTAAAGTATAGTGCCCAAAATATCCTAAGCACTGAACTTGAAAGGCCACCGAACATAGCGACCGTGTTGCGCCACTGCATGCTGGTGACATGAGTTAACCGCATTAGAGAGGTGAGGCGCTTTTGCTTGCTTCCTTAAACAGTTTTATTACGGTGTTCGTAGCAACTCTCGAGACACAGGTTCTCATTACAAATGACTGGTAACATGCGTTAGAAGAGCGGCTGCAGACGCCCAAATAAACTAATGCATAAGGGAGCAAGTGAAAGACGCCCGCGAGTCAATATTTTTACAATGTTCCTTTCTTTGTATGGTAACAAGGAACGCAAACGTGCGCTCTGAAAATAAAAGTTAAATAGGCCAGACACAGAGAAGCCTAATCAAAATGCAAGGGCCGATACGCGCGTAAGGTGAGAAAGAACCACTTTGATTGCACGCAATATTTCACCTCCGTAACAAACAATGACAAAATGACAGCGAGTTTTGACGTCCACCGCAGGGCGGCGGCTGCTTCTCCTGACCAGCTGACATGTAAAAAAAAACGACTAAAATAAGAAATAATTTTGGGCTCATTACAAAATGCGTCTGGAAAAGGTTTCGAACTTTTACGAAAATAGTCAGCGAAAGTTCGAGCAATTAATTTTAGCATTACTCAGTCATAGGAGTACGGAAACTTTTATATTTGCGAGGCCATACCTACTTTATATGGCCTCACAAGTATAAAACTTGTATACTTGTACTTTTTGGTACTTTCATCGGTGAACTATTTGCTAAACTTACGTTCTATTCGAATGTTTGGTAGAGGGCCACGCCACCCCGCGGCCACCGGCGGAATTTTTTCAAACAGTATCGGTCAGCGGGGCGGCGGCGCTCCCGCGTGCTTTGCGTTGTGTTGTTTGAGTCGTCGGATCTCCTGCGTGCTTTGCGTTGTGTTGTTCGAGTCTTCATCACGGCCACAAAACCTAAATTTAAAGACTTCAAAAGCAATCACATGTGCTGCGTGCCACAGTGTACAAATATAGCATCAATGACTGTCAGCCTCCATTCCTTCCCAAGAGATGCAGCCAGGAAGAAGGAATGGATAGTCAAGCTGTGAATTGGCAAGTTGGTCACATCACCAATGAAAGTGTGCAGCGCACACTTTGTTAGCATCCACTACTTCTGGAGCAACGTAGGTAAGAAAACAAGAATATCTGATTTTTGTGCATGCCTTCGTTCATTTTTCTGACGAGAATTCAGGAGTTCATTTAAAAAAGGAAGTGATAGCGTGTTGCAGTAGCCCTAACAATTTGCTTGCGTCAAGCGCCAGGTTGTGGTCGCCGTTACATCTCGCCTCGCCAGAAACGCGTATGCTGACATCTTGCGCTGCACCCAGAATGCCACCACTTGGTAAAGCTCGAGCTGCACAGTTGTAAGCAGCGCAGCGGGAACAAGCTGCTTAGGCCATCTTATATGCTTCACAAACATGTAACAGTTTGTGAAAGACGTACTCAGCGTCTTGTGTTGTGAAAAAAAATATGGATTTTTAAATATATTCCTGGAAGGAACATTCATTGGTGAAGCTGTAATTTGTGCTATGCTACGCAGACTCGCAGATATGGAAGCCTGCAAGAAGATGCCTGAAATCGTCAGTGGTGCCTTCGCAATGTTTCCCTCTGCGGCCTCACGACAAGGAAAGCTTGTCACGAACCCAAGCTGCAATGGAACGTAGCGCTCGTGCATCTTTGCGGCGTTCTGAAGGTTGTAATTTTACCACGAATTAGCACATATCACCATGAGTTGGCGAAGAAATTGTTGCTCGCTCAGACTGACTCAAGACATATGTTTCTTTGTATCGGAATTTCTGGTTCTATCTCGTTGTTCAGACCATGTCTTTATGGTATCGATTTCCTGGAGCAAAGTGGTGCTTCCGTAAACTGTGGTAGTGGAAAAATATCACTAAACAATTTGTTTCTACCCTCGCTTTCCGAAAAAGACTACCGTGGCGAAGACAGGAACACATATAGTGTGATTGATGAAGTGATAGCACCATCTTGATGCCTGACACCCGTTCGAGTCTCTTCCACAGCGGTTGATGATGTTTTTTTTTGACCTCGTAGTGGGGCCTCAAAGCAAGAACTGTTCTAAGAACGACATACTTGTGCCCTGTTGTGTTGTGTACATGACAAAACGAGTAGCAACATTGTGGGCGCTGAACTGTTCTGCCGCGCCAGTTGTGCTTCCTCGCGGGATGAAGATAGCTCTCTTCGATGAAGACTCATGCAACTCGATAGCAGCACTAGCTACAAACCTCACCGCCTCTTCCTCTCCTTGTGATACTCACCATAATGAAGATTTAATGCTCGGTATGATCAGCAAGACTCTCAGTACGACGCAACGGCAAGCGCTGGTGCAGGTCTTTTCCCGGCATGTTGCTGCTGTCGACTTCAAACATAGAGATGCACCCCATCAGTTACCCTCGTCCCGCGCTCGTCACAGAATAGAGACTAGCTCTACACACCCTATCCGCCAAAAGCCCTACCGAGTGTCATCCTCTGAGCGCAAAGTCATCGCCAAACAAGTAAAGGACATGCTGAACAAAGTTGTCGTGCAAGAGTCGTCCAGCCCGTGGGCAGCCCCGGTAATTCTTGTCAGAAAAAAAATTGCCCGCAGCTTCCCTCGGGGGAACAATGAGGAGGATGCGGAAGCATGTAATTGGTTAACGGGTGTTAAATTGCGACTTACTTGGGTCGATGGCTAAATTGGTTAACGTGGTTGTGAAATGGGGTGTTAAATGAGTGAACACGTACGGCACGTATGCGAAAGGGCGGTGTTTTATTTATTGCGACGAACCAACGGACGAGCGGCAACTGAGCGAGCGAGCGCCGACCTTGAGTATATATACAGCGCGACGGTGCATGCGCTGTCAGCTGTCGAATGTTCTCGAAGGAGAAGCGCGCGCGCGGCACAGATGGCGACGGCGCGACGGCGCATGCGCTGTCAGCTGTCGAATGTTCTCGAAGGACAAGCGCGCGCGGCACAGATGGTGGGCGACGGCGCGACGGCGCATGCGCGCGCGTCAGCTGTCGAATGTTCGAGAAGCAGTGCGGACGGCGCGGACGGCGCACTACAAGGCGCGAGTATAAGATGCTTCCGCATCTAAAAGGATGGTTCCTGGAGATTCTGCGTAGATTACACGCGTCTAAACACTCTGACGAAGAAAGATGTATATTCGTTACCGCGGATTGATGACGTCATAGAATGATGGCATGCCACTTCCTATTTTTCAACGCTTGATTTGCCGTCAGGTTATTGGCAAATACTACGGGACCCGGCGACAAACAAAAGACTGCTTTCGCTAACAGCGCTTGCATTTCGCTCGACTACGGCCACCAGCATGAGCCTCGTTGCTGCCTTCAACGATATTAAGCCTGTGAAGCCTCCAGCCGAAAAGATAACAGTTGAGGACCAGCCATCAATCTCTGGGCCGCAAGGACCACGTGACCACACCAGGGACTACTTATTTGGCTTCGTGGGATTCGGAGCCGGCACTCTTGCCGACATGCAGCTCACGTCACTTTTGTTCATGCAGGTTGGTCATTTTAGTACTGTTACTTGTTCTGGGCTGTTATGTGCTCTGCTGGCTCCTCCCACAAAGTTTTGTGTTGGCCAGCATTGTTACAAGCATGTCTGTCGGAAATGCTCCCGCAAACGGTTCCGCCTTTTTGCTAATAGAGTTCTTTACCTACTTTTGCTTCTGCTGGTTTCTGGGGATGTGTAACTTAACCCAGGCCCTCTTACAAAAGACGAATTGGCCTTACTGAAAAGCCTCTAGGATGGCCAAGCAGAAATAATTAACAAGCTGAAATCTATCGATACGAGTGTTCGAAGCATGAAGCAATGATTAAGGAAATCAATGAAAAGCTAGGCAAAACTACACAAGAGATTGAAGGACTAAACAAATCAGCATCGGAGCAGGCGAATGCGATCACTAGTTTGACACAGTGTGTTAAAGACTTGCAAAGTAGAAATAACAGATTAGAAAATTGCAGCCGACAGCAAAATCTTGTGTTTAATGGTGTCGATGACAACGACCGAGCCGAGACTTGCGACCAATCGGAAAACTTGATCACAAGTATTTGTAAAAAAGAACTTCAGATCGATTTGCACTCCATACAGAAGGCCCACCGCGTGGGCCGGTATACTGAAAGTGGGAAAAGACCTATTGTTGTCCATTTCTCTTCATATAAAGAAAAACAAAGCGTACTAACTAAGGCAAAAAAGTTTAAGGGCTCGCCTTACAGCGTCGATCAAGACTATTCTCCCGAGACCCGGGACATACGTAAGCGATTGTGGAAATTCGCGAAAGCGAAACGGACCGATAAAGAAGAAGTAAAGCTTAAGAGTGACCGGGTTGTCATCAACGGCCAAGCATTCGTTTGGAATAAGGAAAAAGAAGAAGTTGTGAAAGTGCGCAAACAGTGAGAAGTTGTCAAAAGCGGTGCCCGTCGCGACCTTGTCGCAATTGTAATCAATTGTAGGAGCCTGGTAAATAAAGTCGAAGAATTTGCCGGATTAATCCATTCTTTCAAAGCTGACATCGTATTTGGCACAGAGTCTTGGTTGAACCCGTCTATTCGTGATAGTGAAGTATTCCCAGATGATTTTATAGCTTATCGGAAGGACAGGCCTAGCTTAGGCGGGGGAGTCTTGATTGATTTGTTGGGTTTAACGTCCCAAAACCACCATATGATTATGAGAGACGCCGTAGTGGAGGGCTCCGGAAATTTTGACCACCTGGGGTTCTTTAACGTGCGCCCAAATCTGAGCACACGGGCCTACAACATTTCCGCCTCCATCGGAAATGCAGCCGCCGCAGCCGGGATTTGAACCCGCGACCTGCGGGTCAGCAGCTGAGTACCTTAGCCACTAGACCACCGCGGCGGGGCAGGCGGGGGAGTCTGTACTCGTTCACTGCTCACTGCATTCATCAGCGCTTGATATTGGCCATGAGAAATTGGAATCAGTTTGGTGCTCCGTCAGATTAGAAGATAATTCTTCTTTTGCCGTCGGGGCGTTTTATCGACCACCTGCCTCCAACATTAGTTCATTACAACTTTTACATGAAACTATTTCCGATATTTCTGGCGAAATGTTTCTTCTTGCTGGAGACTTTAATTTACCAGATCTGCTTTGGGATGACAGCACATGCACGTGCAAAACTGGTAGCCGTGTTAATAGCGAAATGAAGAAAATCGTTAATGTTTTTGGGCTCTACCAGTATGTGCATCAGCCAACCCGAAATGGAAACATTCTAGACATGATGTTTTGTAATGTCCCCACTATTATAACTTCTGTGGATAACGTTCCGAGTATAAGTGATCACACCGCGGTCGTCGCGGGTCTTAGGTTTGAAAAGAACAAGCCAAAGAAGCAACCTACAAGGAAGGTATTTCTTTTTGATAAAGGTGACTACTCAGCGATGTCACATGCGCTTTCAAATCATCTGCCTGTTTTCGAATGCCTTGCCGGATATTTTACCACACAAGAATTATGGTGTGCTTTTAAATGTAAAGTAATGTAACTCATAGCTATTTACATACCAAGGGTGCATTCTCGTGGAATGAATAGCCGCAAGAAGCCTTGGGTTACCTCACAGTTATTAAAAATAATTAAAAACAGGCAGCGAGTATACCGTAGCTTCAAAAGAACGAAAGCAAAAAAAACACTTCGACAGGTTAAGCGCCCTAACGCGGGAATACAAAGTTATGGCAAAAAACGCGAAGGCGGGTTCCTTAAATAGGCTAAACGAAGAAATGAAAACAAATCCCAAAATGTTCTGGCGGTATTTAAAACGTTGCGGGTCGGATGCTACCGGTATTAACGAAATCCAATATAATAACCAAGTGTTCTCGGAAGATATAGACAAGGCGAACTGCCTTAATGAATATTTTCGCTCTGTATTTTCACCAAAGACTGATGAATACTGTGATATCCCATGTGTATATCCCGTACCCTCAATGCAGCCTATTGAGCTTAGCGTGGACGGCATTCAAGCCTTTCTCAGTAATCTTGATGAAACAAAAGCGAATGGTCCTGACGGCATTCCTCTGCGTGTTTACAAACATTGTGCTTCTCCTGTTTCCATGTATCTTCATTTAATTTTCTTGAAGTCTTTATCTACTGGTGTCTTACCAGATGACTGGAAGATGGCCCACGTTGTGCCGATCCACAAAGGTGGACCCAAAAAGGAAGCTGTCAACTATAGACCAATTTCATTAACATCAATTGCCTGCAAAGTACTTGAGCACATCTTGTACAAGGAAATAATGCGACATATAACGCACCACAAATTGTTAATAGAAAACCGGCATGGATTCCGTCAAGGACTATTTTGTACAACGCAGCTGGTTGAATTTTATCGTGATTTATTCTCTAGTATTGACGAAAATGGGCAAATTGACAGTATTTTTCTTGATTTCCCAAAAGCTTTTGATTCGGTTTCGCATGCGCTCCTTTTGCAAAAACTTAAGATATTTAATATAGACTTTAATGTGATGATCTGGATAGAAAATTATTTAAAGCATCGTCGCGAATGTGTTGTTTTGAATGGAAAAGCATCCAGTTATGTTGACGTGACATCAGGTGTGCCACAGGGCTCCGTTTTGGGTCCTTTGTTGTTTTTAATTTATATCGATGATATTTCGGTTGGTATCTCATCGTCTATCCGGCTTTTTGCCGATGACTGTATAGTCTACCGGAAAATTAAGAGCGAGCAGGATTCCTCCCAACTTCAAAATCACTTGGTGCGTATTCATGACTGGTGTAAAACGTGGAAAATGTCTTTAAATTTTAATAAGTGCATTAACCTTTGTTTTTCAAAGAAGACAAAGAAGATTGAATTTAGATATTGTATAAATGGTGTGCCAGTTACCACAAAGACAAGTTACAAATACCTGGGTGTGTTCTTTTCTTCTGACTGTTCATGGAATGTACATGTTGTTTATGTTGTCGCGAAAGATGCGAGGGTGTTAAATTTTATTCAGCGTAACTTGCGATGTTCGCATCAGCGACTTAAAGAATGTGCGTATTTGACGTGTGTACGACCAGTCTTAGGGTAGGGTACGCCTGCGCTGTGTGGGATCCGGCGCAGGTGTATCTTAGTGATAAGATAGAAAAAATACAGAACAGGGCAGCAAGGTTCGTCCTGGGACGGTATCAATGGCGGGAAAGCTCTACCGCTATGAAACAAGAATTGAATTGGGAGCTGCTTTCATCACGTAGAAAAAAATTGCGATTAAAACTTTTATATCTAATATTTATTAATAAAACTGGAATCAATAAGAATATGTATTTACAGACACCGTATTATTTGTCAAATCGAATTGATCATCCTTTTAAACTGAGGGAATACCGTCCCAGGACTGGAATTTTTGCAAATTCTTTTTTTGTCAGAACAATACATGAGTGGAATGGGCTCACAAGTGTACAAGTGTCTGCTGTAAATGAAAATTTGTTTTTTTTCGAATCTGTAACCCCCCTGCTATAACGCCTTCGGGCGCTGCAGGTGTACTTCGAACAAAGAATAAAGTAACTCCAGATGGCGTATTTTAATTTATGGTCATGCCTTTTGGCCTTTGTAATGCTCCGGCCACCTTTGAAAGATTTATGGACACAGTATTACGTGGTCTAAAATGGGAGATATGCATGTGCTACCTTGACGATGTTGTGATCTTTGGCCGTAGGTTTGAGGAACATAACAACCGTCTCAGTCTTGTTCTTGACTGCATCGAAAAAGCTGGGCTGGTTTTGAATTCTAAAAAAATGTCGCTTTGGCGAACGACAAACTCTCGTGCTGGGTCACTTGGTCGACAAGGATGGCGTCAGACCCGATCCTCGCAAGATAGAAGCAGTGAGCTTTTTTAAATCACCGCAATCCACACGAGAACTTCGCTCATTTGTCAGCCTATGCTCATATTTTCAGTTTTGTTCCACGATTTTCGGAGATCATGTACCCGCTGACAAGCCTCTTGCGACAGGATGCAACCTTCAACTGGAGACCGGAGTGTGACGCCGCATTCTTAACTCTTAAGTTTGTACTAACGTCAACACCATTGTTGCGTCACTTCGATCCATCTTGCCCGACTAAGGTCCACATGGACGCTATTGGTATCGGTATAGGAGCGGTGCTTGTACAACGTCACAATGACGCAGAGCATGTCGTGGCATATGCCAGCCGTTGCCTGAGCAAATCTGAACGTAATTACACAGTTACTCAACAGGAATGTCTGGCAGCTGTTTTTGCCGTACAGAAGTTTCATTGTAATTTTTACAGAAAGCCATTTAAGATAATTACCGATCACCATTTGTTATGCTGGCTGGTCGGTTTGCGTGACCCCTCTGGCCACCTCGCACGTTGGTTGCTGCGACTTAAGGAATACGACTTTACGGTGTCGTACAAAAGTGCCCGTCGTCACGCTGACACAGACTGCCGCTCTTGGATTCCTCTTGCGACTACCGACTGCACGTTCCCTAACGTGGCTGATTTCCACAGAGAACACTGCAGCGATCTCAACCTGGATCCTCTTTTTGCCGCGGCACGTGCCTCTCAGCACAGCGGTCGCTTTACGGTCTGGGACAAGTTGCTCTCCAGGCCTGGAGCACATTTTCTTTTAGTTGTCCCCGAGAGCTTTCGTTCCGATGTTCTACATGCCATGCATGACGATGCGACGTCCGGTCATTTCGGCTTCATACGAACGCTGAACCACACGCAGTAACGCTTTTACTGGCCCAAGATGTACGAAACAACGAAGCGTTTCGTCACTAGCTGTGAGACGTGCCAACGTCACAAGCGCCCGGCCACCGCTACACCAGGTCCCCTTCAGCCATTAACACCACACAGCACACCTTTTGAACAAGTAGGAATTAACAATATAGGTCAATTTCCATTATCTTACAATAAGAACCGTTGGATAATCTTGTGCGTAGATCATCTTACGCGGTATGCCAAAACCGCAGCCATTCCTTATTCTACCGCTGCATCTATGGCAGACTTCTTGTTCCACTCCGTGGTCCTTCGCCGTGGCCCACCACGTGTTATTATCATTCAGTTACCGTGGCCGCCAGTTCACTGCTGATGCCATTGAAGAATTACAACTCATGTGCAAGACAGAGTTCCGTCATTCCACACCATATCATCCGTAGACAAATGGCCTCGTTGAACGGACAAACAGAACGGTGACCAACATGCTTGCCATGTACGTTTCTTCCAATCACAAGAACTGGGATGAAGTGCTGCCTTTTATCACGTACGCATACAACACAGCAAAACGTGAAAATACAAACTTCAGCACATTTTATCTGTTGCACGCCAGGTTGCCACTAAGCCCTCTATACACTTTCTTACCCTTCATTCTACACATCGAGGACTCTGTATCAAACACCCTGTGCCTCGCGGCTGTGCCTAGCGGAAAAAGCTCGTCGAATCGCTCGTCTTCGGACTCTGGTCTCTCAACGTCGTTCGAAGAAACAATACGACGACCGTCACGAACCGGTGTTATTCGAAAAAAGTGACTTGGTGTTACTTTGGACACCGCAACGCAAGGCTGGATTGTGTCAAAAGCTTCTGCCACGATATTCAGGCCCATTTGTAGTTTTGGAGCGTCTCAGCCAGCTCACTTACGTAATAGCTCGTCTTTTGTCCACTGGTCAACGATCGAGCAGAACGCAGCTCAGACACGTTGCTCGCCTGAAACCTTTCTACCCTCCTTGTACATCATAACTCGCCCTACGCGCTTCGTCTGCTTGCGGGGGAGTGTAACCGACTAGTAAAAGGTATGGAAGGGAAGGAGAAGAAGACGAAGAGTCTTGGGACGAGCGCAGTCTTGGGACGAACGACCATCATTCACCTCCTGTAAATAAAACCATTTAATCACAGTTTGCTGTTAAAATATATACATATATATATATATATATATATATTGTTACGCACAAGGAGGACCAGGACGTGTACGGCTGAAGGGGGCCGTTTATTTTGGTTGCGAAGAGAAGCGCCGGAGCGGCTAACAGTTTGATGATCGCTGTCTCGTCGTCTTCTTTCTTCCTCCAGCTTGGGGCAGTCAGCATGTTCACCCATATTCGTTTTCTTCCAAGGCATGCGTAACATTCCTCCCCTCGCAGACGAAGCCCGCCGGGCGAGGTAACCGATTCACCTTGGTGTGTATAACTTCAGTCGAGCAACATGAACTGCTTGGGTTTTAGCGGCTCTTCTACCACTTCTCGTGAGGCGAGCTATTGTGTATGTGATTTCCGTGATTTTGTCGAGAACGACAAACGGTCCGTCGTATGTGGCCAAGAACTTTTGGCATAACCCGCGTCTTCGTACCGGAGTCCACAGCCACACTAAGTCTCCTGGGTGGTAAGTTACAGGCCGGCGGCGGACGTCATAGCGTACCTTCGATTTTTCCTGTGATGCCAAAGTGCGTAGACGAGCAATACGACGCGCTTCTTCTGCAAGGCAGAGGATTTCGGTGACTGAGAGGTTCTCGTGTGCCGAGAATGGCAAAACTGTGTCGAGTGTGTGCCGTGGCGGTCGTGCGTACATCAAGAAAAAGGGGCTATAGCCTGTTGTCTCGTGCTTAGCGGTATTGAACGCGTACGTTATAAATGGTAGCACGTCATCCCAGTTCTTGTGGTCGGATGCCACATACATAGAGAGCATGTTTACAATTGCTCGGTTGGTACGCTCCGTGAGCCCATTTGTTTGCGGATGGTATGGCGACGAGTGACGAAGGCGGGACTCACTCAATCGAAGCAGCTCTTCTACTATGTCTGCCGTAAATTGTCGCCCGCGATCACTGATGATCACCTGAGGTGGGCCATGTCGGAGGATAACGTGCTGCAGCAGGAACACAGAGACGTCGCTGGCAGTTGCGGTTGGTATGGCCGCCGTCTCGCAGTAGCGCGTGAGGTAATCGACACATACAATTATCGAGCGATTGCCCTTAGCCGACTTTGGAAAAGGGCCCATGAGGTCAATGCCCACCTGTTGGAAAGGTGTGCTTGGAGGTGGCAAGGGCTGTAGAAAACCAGCCGGAGCAGTAGACGGGTGTTTGTGGCGTTGACACTGTGTGCAGCTGGCCACATACGCCTCGACTGACTGTCGCATTCCTGGCCAATAAAAGCGTTCCTTAGCACGGTAAAGCGTCCGCGCAGAACCTAAATGTCCGGACGTAGGATCATCGTGCATCACACCTAAAATCGCTGTCCGAAGGGTTTTTGGCACTACCAGGAGGAAACGTGCACGAGTGCTGGAAAAGTTCTTCTTATATAGGAGTCCGTTGCGTACACAGAAATGGCATGCCGTAGGAGCTGTGCAAAGCGATGATAGTCTGGTGTCCTTTCGCTGTTCATCTTTGAAAGTACTGAGGTCGGGAAACTTCGGTGACACAGAAGCTACGAGGTGATCGAGGTCATCGGCGTCACACTCTGTAGTGCTCAGTGGCATGCGCGAAAGGCAATCTGCGTCGGCGTGTCGTCGACCACTTTTGTACGAGACTATGAAGTTATACTCTTGGAGTCGAAGTGCTCAGTGCGCTAGACGGCCGCAAGGATCCCGAAGGTTGACGAGCCAACACAATGAGTGGTGGTCGGTGACAACTGTAACAGGGCGTCCGTATAAGTAAGACCGAAACCGCTGAATCGCAAATACTACCGCGAGGCATTCTTGTTCTGTGACAGTGTAATTCTGTTCGGGCCTACTCAAGGAGCGACTTGCGTATGCAATCACGTGCTCGCGGTTTCCATAGCGTTGAACTAGGACGGCACCAATTCCTATGCCGCTGGCATCTGTGTGCAGTTCGGTTGGAGCTGATGGGTTGAAGTGTTGAAGAACAGGCCGCGACGTCAGCAGGAACTTCAGTTGACGAAAAGAGGAGTCGCACTCCGGAGTCCACTCGAAGGGAGTATTCTTCCGTAGCAAACATGTCAGCGGATACGCGACATCGGCAAATTTGGGTATAAAGCGGCGAAAATAGGAGCAAAGCCCCCCAAAACTGCGGAGCTCCTTCACAGAGCGCGGCACACTGAATGCTTCAACGGCTGCTGTCTTCTGGGGATCTGGACGGATGCCCTCCTGATCGACTAGGTGCCCGAGAACAAGGGTTTGTCGGTCTCCGAAGTGGCATTTCTTTGAGTTAAGAACAAGGCCAGCGTTTCTTATGCAAGCCAGTACACTATCCAGACGTGAATTGTGTTCGCTGAAGGTGCGGCCAAAAATGACGACGTCGTCGAGATAGCACATGCAAATGCTCCACTTCAAGCCACGAAGAACAGTGTCCAGAAATCGCTCGAACGTCGCCGGCGCGTTGCACAGTCCAAATGGCATCACGTTGAATTCAAAAAGGCCGTCAGGTGTTACAAAGGCTGTCTTTTCTTTATCTTCAGGATGCATGGGAATTTGCCAGTAGCCCGATCTTAAGTCTACAGAGGAAAAGTAAGAGGCCGAATGCAGACAGTCTATGGCATCATCAACACGTGGAAGTGGGTACACGTCTTTTTTTGTTACAGCATTCAATCGGCGATAATCGACGCAAAATCTCCAGGATCCGTCTTTCTTTTTAACGAGAATTACTGGAGCTGCCCATGGACTTACCGACTCTTGAATGATACCGTTTTCAATCATTTCGTTCACCTGCTCCGCCGCTCGGATGGCGAAACACGGTATGGCTTTTGTCTAATCGGATTGGCCAAACCCGTGTTGATAGTGTGACATGACCGAGAAGCAGGGATTAGGGGCGCTTTGTCTTTCTGCGCAAAGTCGAATGCAGAGACGTGCTTCGAAAGTACATTGACCAATGTTCGGCGTTCACTTGTGCTCAGCGACTTATTCACCATTGACAGAAGAGCCGTTTCGAAACTGTGACTACGATGCTCTTCCGGCGCATCTCTAAGCTCGGTCACCAGTAAGGCCTCGTGTTGTCCACTCACGACGGCTAACTTTAGACCATCTGGTAACATCACGGGTTCTGTAGAGCAATTGACAGTCCATAAACCAGCGCGTCCACGTCTGATCGACACCACACAATGTGGGATCAACACATTCTTTTTCATGCAGTTGGTGTACACTGGTTCTACGTTGGCATCAAAGCCTCGTCGTCTTCTTTCTTCCTCCAGCTTGGGGCAGTCAGCATGTTCACCCATCTTCGTTTTCTTCCAAGGCATGCGTAACATTATATATATTGATACGTGTATGAAACTGTCACCCCGACACAGCTGAATTGGCACCCAAATGAAGAAGACAACAACGTGGTTGTAGTGGGTGGGACTCTCCAGCTTCTCCCGTTGGCCTGCATGACTGTGCGCTCTTTCAGCCGTTAGCAAGACCAGCTCTCGGTAAATAAATCTTCCCCGTAACATCTTTTGGTGGAGGTGCTGGGTTCTTCACACAACCCGGCTCTGGAACTCCGCAGTGGACGCCACCTTTCTCCAGCCGCGATGCCTGAAACTGGCACTCAGGCCTCGCCATCCGCGCCGGCTCCATCACCTGTGATTCCCCCCCATCTTCTCGACCCTGGCACATTTTCCGGCACGGACAGCACGGACGTCGAAGAATGGCTCGCATTATTCGAGCGCGTCAGCAAGCACTACAGGTGGGACGAAACGCTTATGCTGGCAAATATTCTGTTCTACCTAAGGGGTACGGCACGCGCCTGGTATGAGACGCATGAAGAAGAATTAACCAGCTGGGACACATGCAAGCAAAAGCTTCGCGATTTGTTCGGTCGGTCAGTTGCTCGTCAGATGGCAGCCAGGCAGGACCTCGCGTCGCGTGTTCAATCATCGACGGAGTCGTACGTCACGTACATCCAAGACGTACTGGCACTGTGCCGGAAGACGGACAAAAACATGTCCGAGGCGGACAAGATCAGCAACGTGTTGAAAGGCATTGCTGATGATGCTTTCAACATACTAATGTGCAAGAACTGCACCACTGTCGACTCCATCATCTCCGAATGCCGACGATTTGAACAAGCAAAAAGCAGGCGAATCACTCACCACATCGCGAGACTACCAAACACTGCTGCGACTTCGTCTTGCGAGGATTCTGCAGCGCCCCGTTCACTTGCGCCTCCTGCCAATATCGCAAGGATTGTTCGCCAGGAGCTGGAAGCCATGGCACCCGCTTCCTATCAGCCCCCTGCGCAAGACCACTGGGCAACAGTCTCGCTCATTCAAGCCGTCGTACGCCAGGAGTTTGCTAACCTGGGCGTCCAGGTTCCCCAGCCGCAGCCCATGAGCACTCCTGTCCACAACGCTGACCACCACTCTGCCCCACTTGTCGCTGCGGCAGCTTCGACTCCTCGGTTTCCACCACGCTACCGAAATCCATCTGAGTGGCGTACGCACGATGATCGACCCATCTGTTTTTCTTGCTCTCGAGTTGGGCACATCTCCCGCCATTGTCGCAACAGGGGGTATTTCCGGCCAAGCTTTCGTAATGTCGACCGCCGTCAGGACCGTGGACACTATTCGCAACCCGGTTTTTCGGATGACCATATTCAGGACTCTTCAGCTCGCCGTTCATCTCCACGCTCCGAACCGTCCTACGCTGACGTCGTCGCCCAAAGAAACTGGTCAAGCCGCTCGCCGTCACCTCAGGGTCGGCCGTCACGCTCCCCTCAACGCCGCCGCTCTCCGTCACCGGCTTATTCTGGCCATTCCCCGGGAAACTGACGAGTGCAGCTCCTGGAGGTGGCGCTGCGTTGACGACTCGGAACGAAAACCCTCAACCGGCTACAATTTCAAGACGCAATTTACTTCGGGTGTTCGTTGATGGCCACGCCGTTACTGCTCTAATTGACACTGGTGCCCAAGTATCTGTTATGAGTTCTACACTTCGATCTCGCCTGAAAAAAGTTCTCACACCAGCTATGTTCTCTACTGTTCGAGTTGCTAACGGAAGTCGAACATCGGTACTTGGTATGTGCACTGCCCGCGTTACTGTTGCTGGCCACCACACTTCCGTTCTCTTCGCAGTCCTCGATGCTTGCCCACACGACGTCATCTTTGGAATTGACTTCTTAACCACCCACTCCGCCCTCATCGATTGTTCTACCGGTATCTTACGGCTCGAATTGCCTTTGCGCTCCGATTTCACTCCTCCAAGTCGCACTCGGCTACGATCCGTGGAGTCTCTACGGCTACCGCCCCAGGCTGCTATGTACGTTCCTCTGTCGCCCTTCCCGTCCGTTCCTGATGGAGACTATCTGGTAGCTCCCCTCATTGATTTGACCCTTACGCACCACATCGCACTACCACATACTATAGTGATTGTTGCCAACAACACGGTGCTACTTCCAGTTCTGAACTTCTCTACGTCGACCCAAGTTCTTCCCCAAGGCATCACTTTAGCCGATCTTTCCACCCTCGATGAATGTTCGATTTGTTCTTTTACACCTGACACTAAGACCATGGCGAAACCTGTCATCACGTCGCAAAATAAGGCATTCCTCGACAAAATGATATCCAGCGACCTCTTACCTTCCCAAATTGCGGCGCTCCGGGGTGTTCTGTTTTCTTACCTGGATATCTTTGACGTCGACGACCGTCCCCTGGGCCGCACAAGTGCCGTAACCCACCGCATCGACACCGGCGACGCCAGTCCACTCCACAAACGCCCTTATCGCGTGTCACATGCTGAGCGCCAAGTTATACAGACGGAGGTCGAGAAAATGTTGAGTAAAGACGTCATTGAGCCTTCATCGAGTCCTTGGGCCTCCCCTGTGGTCTTAGTTAAAAAGAAGGACAACACCTGGCGCTTTTGCGTCGACTATCGCCACCTGAATCGGATCACCAAGAAGGACGTTTATCCTTTACCCCGAATCGATGATGCGCTCGACTGCCTCCACGGCGCCAACTATTTCTCGACCCTTGACCTTCGATCCGGATACTGGCAAATTTCGGTCGACGACCGCGACCGCGAGAAGACAGCATTCATCACACCCGACGGCCTTTACCAATTCAAGGTCATGCCTTTTGGGTTGTGCAATGCCCCGGCTACGTTTGAACGTATGATGGACTCTCTTCTTCGCGGTTTCAAATGGTCGACCTGCCTTTGCTATCTGGATGATGTAATAGTTTTCTCGCCCTCCTTCGAAAGCCACCTGTCTCGTCTCTCAACAATTCTTGACGTTTTTCGTTGCGCTGGTCTCCAACTGAATTCGTCGAAATGTTCATTTGGACGTCGGCAGATTAAACTACTCGGCCACCTTGTTGACGCCACTGGTGTTCAACCCGACCCTGACAAAGTCCGTGCAGTCCGAGAATTCCCGGTTCCGCGTTCCACACAAGAAGTTCGCAGTTTTATTGGGCTCTGCTCATACTTCCGCCGCTTTGTCTTCAACTTCGCGGATATTGCTAGGCCCCTCACGGATCTCCTCAAAAAGAATGTGGCCTTCTCTTGGGGAAGGGACCAAGAACATTCCTTCGCGTCGCTAATTACCGCCCTCACCTCACCACCTGTGTTGGCTCATTTTGATCCAACGGCTCGAACAGAGCTTCGCACCGATGCAAGCGGCCATGGCATTGGTGCTATACTCGCTCAGATACAGAATGGCACCAACCGTGTGATAGCCTACGCTAGCCGCCTTTTGTCTCAAGCGGAACAAAATTATTCTATAACTGAGCGGGAATGCTTAGCCCTCGTTTGGGCTATCGCGAAATTCCGTCCGTACTTATACGGACGTCCGTTCGCAGTCATCACGGACCATCATGCGCTTTGCTGGCTGTCGACGCTTAAGGACCCTACAGGGAGACTCGGCCGATGGGCTCTTCGATTACAGGAGTACACTTTCTCGGTTGTTTATAAATGTGGAAAGCTGCACAGCGATGCTGACTGCTTATCCCGGCACCCCGTTGATCCACCTAGCTCCACTGATTTGGAATCCGATGCCTGCGTTTTAGCCATCACTGACTTTTTGAACGTGGCTGACGAACAGCGCCGAGATCCATCGTTGCTCACCATCATTGACCGCCTTCAATCGCGTTATGCTGACCCTTCTCTCAGCAGATACCTGCTTCAAGACAACATTTTGAACCGCCGCAACTTACACCCCGACGGCGCGGAACTTTTACTCGTCGTACCGCATCACCTGCGGAAGGATGTTCTGCGACAATTCCACGACGCTCCAACTTCTGGACATCTAGGAGTCTCCAGAACTTACGACCGCATTCGACGACGAGTATTCTGGAAGGGTCTCTACCGCTCTGTTCGCCGTTACGTCACATCTTGTGACCTCTGCCAGCGCCGAAAGAAGCCTACGACTCCCCCTGCCGGTCTTCTTCAACCTATTGAAGTTCCAGCCGAGCCATTTTATCGAGTGGGGTTGGACTTGCTAGGTCCCTTTCCTACTTCTACAACTGGAAATAAATGGATTGCAGTGGCCACAGACTATGCCACTCGGTATGCAATCACTCGAGCGCTACCAACCAGCTGCGCAACCGACGTTGCCGACTTCTTGCTGTACGATATTATTCTCCAGCATGGCGCTCCGACTCACCTGCTCACAGACCGTGGTCGCTACTTTCTATCTCGTGTGGTTGATGACCTACTCCGATCTTGTGCTACCCGTCACAACTTCACCACATCTTACCACCCTCAGACTAACGGCCTTACGGAGCGCCTAAACCGCACATTGACGGACATGCTTTCCATGTACGTATCTACCGACCACACTGATTGGGACATAGCTCTTCCGTTCGTAACCTTCGCCTATAACTCGTCGCGTCATGAAACAGCGGGCTACTCCCCTTTTTATCTACTCTTCGGACGTCATCCCTTACTGCCCTTCGACACACTGCTTTCATCAGACCACCCATCCTCCACTTCGTACGCTCAGGATGCGATCACCCGGGCCCTCACGGCACGCGCGGTAGCGCGCGCTCGGTTATCGTCGTCGCAGACAGCACAAAAGTCCCTTTACGACCGTCGACATAGAGATGCCGTTTTTTCTGCGGGATCTCTTGTTCTCTTGTGGCTCCCATCTCGACGTGTTGGCCTCTGCGAAAAACTACTATCGCGATACGCCGGGCCCTACCGAATCATTCGTCAGGTCACACCTGTGACCTACGAGATTTCCGCTACCACAAACTCATCAGCTGCTGCACCCAGAACGAAAGTAGTCCACGTTTCTCGTCTCAAGCCCTACAACACCGACTCGCTCATTTAACAGGCACCGAGACGGTGCCTTACGGGCCGGGGTGATGATACGTGTATGAAACTGTCACCCCGACACAGCTGAATTGGCACCCAAATGAAGAAGACAACAACGTGGTTGTAGTGGGTGGGACTCTCCAGCTTCTCCCGTTGGCCTGCATGACTGTGCGCTCTTTCAGCCGTTAGCAAGACCAGCTCTCGGTAAATAAATCTTCCCCGTAACAATATATATATATATATATATATATATATATATATATATATATATATATATATATATATATATATATATATATATATATATATATATGGGCACACCTGGTTATGCAGTAGAAGATGATTACTAGGCACCAAGACAGACTCCAACAAAATTAAATTATTTTCTTGCCAGCGCGATAGAGGGCATGTAATAAACTTGCCACCCATGTTTTCAATCTCCTCATTTCTCGTTCATTTAGGCAACGACTGGTTTGTATTGCCAGCTGCTATCTGTGGCCATTGCTACATCAGTCAAACCAGTTGTTACCTAAATAAACGGCTGCGTGAAAACTATTAAAATGTTAGAAACGTGGCAGCTGGTTTCCTAGCAGTGCACTGTAAGAAGTGTGGTTGTTTTCCTCTGTTTGACAAATGCAGAATTTCGGCACCAAGCAGAAATCGGCTTACACGTGAATTCATAGAAGCTGGGGAGATTGAAAAAAAATAGGTGACAAGTGTATTTGCATGCCCTCTATCGTGCTGGCAAAAAAAATTTTGATTTTCTTGATGTCCGTCTTGATGCCTAGTAATGATTTTCTTCTACTGTGCAACAGGTGTGCTCATATTTTTTTGGCCCTGTAAGTATCTTTGGACTTGCAAAATAAAAATATTGAAAGTAGTGCTATGTATGTATATATGTGCCTTCTTTGTGTCCTCATTTCCAGTGCGCTTTTACCGTTCTTAAACTTGAATCTGAACCTAAAAAACAGCAAAAATATGCGACTCAATTTCCATCAACTCAACAGTTGCACAGAGCCATTCAGTGTAATTGTATCACAAATAATAATAATGTCCATTAGAACATACCCGTTTACACCATGCATTTGATTTGCCTCGAAGTATGCTGAAAAGGCTAAGATGTTCAAAAATAAAGAGCTTCCCAGTTCAGCACATCAACAAGTCACTGGTGTTCTCATTAACAAGAGAACTGTATGAGTTGCCATGAAGTTTACATTTGCTGATGACCTTATTTACCCCCAGCATCTAAGCTTACTTACACGCATGACAAACACCAGCTGCAATGAAGCTAGGAGCTGAAATCGTTCGAACTGATGCGATCCAAAGACGAAGTGAGATTATAAAGGCGCACAGTGTTTCCGACTACTTTACAAGTTAACAATTTTCTATGCACCGCTGACTGTAGTCAACCTTTTTATTTTTGTACATGAAGTTTTTCTTGTAGAAGAATAGGTCGCTAGCTCAGAGCGCATATGAGGGGGTTGAGCTAGGGTGAGTTTTCACTCGCTACTTGCTTTTGGAAAAACTGTTACTGAAAGACAAGAAGTGCTGTGTAAGAAAAGCGTGAATGCGGAAAATGCTCACAAAGAGACACTCTTCCCAAATGGCACAAAAAACAAAAAGTTATTTTTAAAAATATTTTCTCCTACCCTGGTGCCCTTAAGGAGCAGAGTTTTGCCTCATGCTTCATCCCACTATCATGCATTAGTCGCAATCCACTCATATAAAAAACAGTTGCAGAATGGGAGTATTTTGGTGCGTCAAGGTGATTAAAAATTCTAGCGAACTGTCCTACACAGAGCAAAATGAGTAAGTAACAATAAGCAAATTGTGTTGATTTAACGTATCAGACTTTTTTCTCATAATAGTAGGGTGGTCTTTTCTTTATCGTAAACTTATTACTGAACATCAGCCATTGTTTTCAGTTTTTCACACATATTTCAGAGTGACGGGCATTCCTCAAGCTTTAGCTGCTCTTAAACTTGTTACAGTGTGCTGTCTCGCTCTGTGTTAAACGTATTGAATTATAGTAAAGAAAAATGAGAAAAAAAGTGATGCACTGCTCACGTTTTCTTTTTCCCCATCTTCTGTATCATTTTGCTTTTATGCTTTGTGCTTTTAATATCTTTTTAGCAGATAAACTCTCCAAGAAATTTTCCTCAGCCATATGACATGCTCAGATTTTTTGTTTTTGACTGGTGCAGGAGGAGCATTTTAGACACCGCAATATTCATTAAACTGGAGCTGTGGCTTACACTATGCATGAAGGAGAAGAAAAAGAAGAAGCAGTGGAGGCCCTTCTACTACTTGCAACGTCAGGCAGTCAAAAGATTGTTGCCGAGAAATCTATGCAGGAGGATTATTCTGCAGTTCTATGCAGGAAGGTCAATTTTACAGAGTCACTGTCAACAGACAATGGTGTTCGTGCATTTACGGGTGTTTCATTTTTGACACTGTTTTAAGCCATTTGTGATAAAGTAGTTGAAATTGATGACAATTCGTCAGAAATGTCTGTGCTTGAGCATGTTGCTCTTGTTCTTGTACACTTAAAGACATGCCTTTCCTATGAGTGCTTAGGGACATTGTTTGGCATCAGTAAGTTGATTGTGCATAGGCTGTTTTACTGTACACTGTGCAGCCTTGCTGCAGTTTTAGAATGTGCAATTCTTTGGCCTACAACTGAGGAAAACAAGAAAAACATGCCACTTTGTTTTTGCACGCTCTCATACGTACGTGTCGTGCTTGACTGCACAGAGTTTGAGCGAGAGAAAAGTCACTCTGCATCATGCCGAATATTAACGTATTCACACTATAAAGGAACGTGCACTGCAAAGATCCTTGTCGGCGTGTCACCTGCAAGTACGATAACTTTCGTCAGTGAAAGGGCATCGGATAAGGCTTGTGTAGAAAAATCAGAGGTGCTTGAAAAGCTGACCGGCTTTTAGGATGATATCATGGTCGATAAAGGATTTAGTGTGGATGACTTGTGCATAGACCTTGGGTTGGGTGTGATACAGCCTCCTTTTCTTGCGATCTCAGCAGCAGTTCTCTGCACAAGATGCCAGCAAAACACTGAACATTGCATGAGCATGTGTTCATGTTGAGCGTGCAATACAAGGAGCGAAGTTATTCAAAGTACTCAAGGGCTCTGTGACATGGGAAATGACAGGAGCATTGGACGAAATATACAAGGTCATTAGAGGTATTGTTAATTTGTCAGCACCAATACTTTCACAAAAAAGGTTTTAAGACTCGTAACTGCATCTGCTTTCTCAGAAGTGCATGCCACAAGAAAAAATATAATGTGTTTTACATAGATTAAAGGAATCGACAACAAATTCCTTAGATAATTTATGTTTCAACACGAACGTCTTTAATACCAGGGTTCACCAAGATTTTAGTGACTATTTACTTTACAGAAATGGCGTTGAAAAAATACACACGATCAGAAGACAAAAAAATATATTACATCAGCGCAATTCGAACCCATGACCTCTGGGTCTGCGATAACATATGTCGGGTACACTATCCACAGCATCACGGTCACATACGTTGTATACTTTAAAAATATATGCCTTTTATACTTATCACTGTTCTCTAATAGCGTTTTTGGTAAAGTGCATTAATGCATTATGGCCGTGGTGTCTGCCATTAGTTTCTTCAATGGTTGTTTCGAAGTGTCCGTACTATTTGGCACGTCTTGCAGGAGGAGTGTGATTTTTGTCAATGCTTTAACACACCCCCTGGTGGCGACCTTACCACAGGTGTCGGCATTGCTCATGGCATCTATCCATAGCTTAAATGTTTTTATTCAGCAAGAAGATATTGCTGGAGCAAAATGTTTGCTAATGTAACCTACACAATTCCTCATTTAGAGATGTCAGGGAGAGAAGGGGAGAATGAATTCCCTTTTTTTTTCACTATTCTTAGCTTCATTGTATTTTATTTTCTGTATGTGTGTAACGAAGAGCAAGACTTGTGTTCATGAAAGTGTCCCCAGCTGTCTTGGTCTACATTTTGCAACATTGTTTATTCCCTGCTTTTGTGTTTAAAACAAAAGTACCGCATTTAAATATAAAGGAGTACAGACATGAATTTCAAGTATTTTTGGGTCATTGCTGTGGATAAAAACGCAGATGTCAAGCACCCTAAAAAAGAGGGCTTGAGATTGCACTGAATATATTTCTAATACCAGCACCTTGAAACTGCAATTTCGCTATCAAGGTGGTGGCTTCGTAGTGACGTGTTAACCGAGGTTTGAGGCCATGGGAAGACAAACTCACGACATACTATCAACTGCTGCCTGTTTGCTGTGAATTGTGCATGGTTCACTTAAACAAGTCAATTATCGTCCAAAGATTCTGACAGGGATTTCTGCTATGTAGGCTTCATGTGGGACACAAATTTTGCCAACCCAGTCAACCATTTTGGTGGGGCTTGCTTGCAGATGCTGGGTGGCAAAAACTAAAACCAAAGTACTTTATACGTGTCACCTGGCTTCGATGTGGGGAGAGCATTGATAATGCACACCAAGAAAATGAAAAATGTCACTTTTGGGGGCCTTAGAATGGTGTAAATACCCCTTTAAGTTTTCGTTTTAGTTTCTGGCCACTTGTCTGTTCAGTGTATTAGGTTGTTGCTATGAAAATCGGAGTCAGTGCATTTCAAAGCAAAACACAATATTTATTAGCACAATGTTCATGTACACCTAGCATTTCTGTCTACATACAAAAATGGCATAGACGTAAGCCAAATTTGAAAAAAAACGTACATCAGATCGCATGTACTATTACATCCTGTATGGAGATCAAAATGAGTGTGTTTGAAAGTAAAACAATATTTATTAGTAAAATTGTTCAGGTACACGCAACACTTATGTTCAGTGTTGAAGGATGGCATAGATGCCAGCGTAATTTGAAGTACAGAAACATTACCTTAGGTCATGCATAAATAATGCAACAAACAATGCTACAGGAAACTTGACTATGATATACATTGAAGTAAAACAGTGTCCGAAATAACATAAAAATTCCATACCATCTTGAAACTACAAAACACTGTCATAACAGATAAATGGCTGTCAGTTATAGTACAATAGGTATCGTGCATGCCTCGCTACACGGTCCGAGCATTAAACGTGAGGTACCGACACCAATTATCAAAGTCGAGTCTACTCGGCCACACAAATATCCTCACATAGATGGCTCTGAGTAAGTGTGAACCTTATATAATACTGATAAAGTATTTTACTTTGAAGCTAAATAAACTTTACTATACACTAGCTGACATTGGTACTAACTTGACGCCTGGCTACAATACTAATTCATACAATGCATAGTAGCAATCTAGCTAATTGCAATGATGGTAGATATTAATTAATCCACAATGCAGAGTGGCCGAACATGACATCTTTGGCGAACATGTGACTTGCTCATACTGTGTTGATGTCAAGGTACAATAGGAAGCAAAACTAGCTTTTAAAAACATGCTGTGACCAATTTTCCAGAATGCAATTACGTATAGCTGTGTATTTTCTAGGGTCTTAAGGGCATTGTCTTTCAATTGGTGCACGAAAACTTCAAATAAAAATTTTTGTGCCGGCACCCCTTTGAAGTGCAGAAGGTCTTCAATGACTACAAGTATTTGTAATCGTTGCTGTAAAGAAACTAGAGTGAAAAAAACGCTGGCTGCGAAGACCGACACACTGCAAATTCATGAAACGGTATGCTGCAACAAATCCTTCAGATAGCAGCATAAAGGATGAAAATATCACATAGCCAGACTATGACTAGACATCAATAGGACTAGAAAAAAAATGCTGGCCGGAAAGACTTGTACATTGCTAATTCACAACAAGGCATGCTGCGGCCTTTATATAGCAGCATAAAGAATAAAAATATCACACAGTAAGACCGTGACTATAGATCACCACAAAACTCTAATGAAAAAAAATGCTGGTTGAAAATGCTTGCACTCTATTACTCTATAAGAAGGAAAGCAGCAACAAAGCCTTCAGATAGCAGCATAAAAAATAAAAATATCATGCCGGTAGACTGTGACCAGACACCACTGCTGAATGCCATGAATTCTTGAGCATCACATATTTTCCTTGTGGTAGGTGAAGGGCATTGTAACAGGGTTTATTTGCAGAGCAGAACGCAGGAGGCGAAGCAGTCAGCAGTGTCCGGCCAAGCGCAGCAAGCAGGAGCTTATGCTGATGGGGATGCCCCTGAGGCGCCGAGAAATGCCGCTGAGGTCCCTTTTCTTCTCTACAATCGCCCTCCACAAAAAAAAAGGCGCCATCCGGGGGCGGATTAGGGAGAATAAACGACTAATGGGACTAATGGAATATGGCTTGAGGCGAGAGACGTGGACAGTGTCGCGGCCCCGGTAGCGTAGGTCTGTGGATGGGATGATGGGGTCCATGATATAGTTGACGAGTGACGTTTGCTCTACAACCTGGTATTAAGACGATGGCGTTCGAGACAATGCGATCAGACTCAACTCCGTCTTTAAAGTATAAAGCGAAAAATACTTGTTAAAGACGGTTAGTTGGGCCAGTTGGTTAGGATCCATCGTGAGCTTACTTACAGCGCAACACCAGAAAAAATAGAGGACAGGGAAGGAGCAAAAGAGAAAGAAAATACGGCGCTGACTTAGAACTGTTGTTTATTAGAAAGAACGGGGTGAAATGTGTATATATAGGTACTGGCAGCCTACATCACAACATGCGCAGAAAACGAGGTGCACCGAGGTAGCGTTATCACAATCATGGCAATAAACAAGATTGTCCTAAATAACTTACCTCTTTTTCATGCAGTGTGACGGATGGTTCACTAACGCACTTGCTCCCCCACGCACTTGTGGGGCACTAACGCACTAGCGCACTTGTTCACTAACGCACTTGCTCATTGTTGGGAAAAATTACAAAATCATCGACATAACAAAAAACATCACTGCAGCACTTACTAAGGTGACCTTCCAGCTGCCTGTCAATGTAGCCTAAAATAATGTCACTTATAATGAGGGCCACGCTCGACCCTATGCATACACCAGACTTTTGTACATAAAGATCCCCCCGCCATGACATTCTTTTGTGCATTCTTTATGTACAGAAGTCTGGTGTCTGCATAGGGTCGAGCGTGGCCCCCATTATTAGTGACATTATTTTAGGCTACATTGACAGGCAGCTGGAAGGTCACCTTAGTAAGTGCTGCAGTGCTGTTTTCCGTTACGTCAACGATTTTGTAATTTTTTCCCACAATGACATTAATTATAAGGACATTGACCACATTCTCAAATAGTTCTGCCAGCATGGTATAGGTCTCACCTTCACCCACGAAGTCTGTAAGGATTACGAGCTACAGTTTCTTGACCTAAAGCTAACTTTTGGTAAAGATCATTTGTGTTGAAAATATGACCCACGATCAGTGAAGCCTATCCTAAACTACAAGTCTGGCCATTCTAAGATTGTGAAGAGAGCGATTGAAAAGGCAATGTTAAATGCGTCGCTCAAGAAATCCTGTGTGCACGTGTCGAATACTGCTTTTCATAACCAGGTAAAACGGTTAGTAGATGCTGGTTATCCTGACAAGGTGATAAGCTCGTGAAACACAGAGGAGCTCAAGAAAATTCTGATAGAAAAAGAGCGGTTTTTCCTCATGTACACAAGTTGGCGCATGGGTTGAAAAACGTAGGCTCAAGATATGGTGTCGACGTTATTTTTTCCGCCAAACATAAGATAGGTCGCATTTGCCCGATTGTTGATCATGCGCTGAGGAACAAACAAGCCAAAGGGAGATGCACGGTGAATCATAGGAACAAGTACATCGCATGCGTAAAAAAAGCTGTGTATTTAACTCCATTATCGTGTGGTAGGGAGTCCGTGGGACAAACGAAACGATGTGTCAATGTTCGTTTAAGGGAGCATGAGTTATCTCTTCAAGGAATCGCGCGACTTCATCTGCCGGAACATTGCAGGTCATGTGGTTGTCGTCCCATTTTTGAAAGAAGCACCATCATCTTCAAGCATCCTAACCAGCTAACAAGAGAAATTGCTGGGGCATATCATATAAAGATTAGGGGGAGCAAGTGCGTTAGTGAACCATCCGTCACACTGCATGAAAAAAGGTAGGTTATTCAGGCCAATCTTGTTTATTGCCATGAATGTGATAACGCTACCTCCGTGCATCTCGTATTCTGCGCATGTTGTGATGTAGGCTGCCAGTACCTATATATACACTTTTCACCCCGTTTTTTCTAATAAACAACAGTTGTGAGTCAGCGCCGTATTTTCTTTCTCTTTTGCTCCTTCCCTGTCCTGTATTTTTTCTGGTGTTGCGCTGTAAAAAAGTTCACGATCGATCCTAACCAACTGGCCTAACTAACCATCTTACTACAATATATTTCTAATACCCAGGGCTCTTTTCTATGTGTTAACTCGAACCTTCATGACCCGGCTTGCCTGGCAGCCATGATTGCTGTGTGCGTGTGTGGAGCCAGAGTTGCTTCCTGGCACGTACGACAAAAAATTTGCCCGGCCGAGGTGCAGGTGTTGTGCGGTTGGCTGAAGCCTTCGGATGGACATTCGCGAAGGATCTGCAAAATTTTCAAGTCTGAATGGTGGCGACAAGTTAGGATGCTTAAGGACCTACTTCGCATTGCATGTTCGAGTTATCTGGATCACTACCCTGGTTCACGCCGGTACAGACAGTGGTGCTACACAGCCGAATTCACCAGCGAGTTCCTCTGGCGCATTGTACGTCCGACGCTTACGGTGAAGAAGAAAGCAAATTTGGTACAGGGCCATGTGCTCAACCTTAGCGCAACGCCAATACCGGAGGAACATGAGAAGGTGCTCGGACTTGGCCCGAAGTACTGCTTCGAGCCCCGCCTGAATCCTTTTGAAAAGGTAGCCACAGCGAGGGCGGTCTCAAGGTGTGCCAAGGAAGATGAACGTTCAAGGTGTGTTTCGGACTGTGTAGATACCATTGCCAGAACGGGAAAGGTGCGAAGGGGCGGGGGTTCACTAAGGCCGCTAGTTGATTTTCTTGGTGAAAACAAGCTGCATGTACTAGTAGCCGACAAAGAAGGATACTTTGCCATTATGAATTCCGAAGCGTATTCACAAAAGAGCGAGGCCGCAGTTAAGAAAAATTTCAGGCGTGTCAGTGTTAAGGCCACAGAAGTAAAACACTGAGCGCTTTCCTTGTTAAAAAGAATGAATCTGCAACGTTTGGCAGCCAGCGTAAAGAGGGCAAAAAACCTGGAGTTAGAAGTTTTCTTTACGGTGAAATCGCACAAAGAAGACATGCCTTTCCGGGCCATAGTCTCGGAAAAAGGTAGCTGGCAGTTAGATGTTTCGCGTTTTCTGCAAAAAAACCTAGCATGCCTGAATATTGTTGACCCTTTCCGTATACCGAATTCGGATTCTGTGTGAGAGTACCTCAAAAATAACTCGAGGAGCCTGCGTGGCGCCTTCAGTGTCGATGTGGAAAATTTATATTATTTCCTTCCGCATTGCCAGGTTATGAAATGCGTAAAAGCCCGCATTGTGTTGGACAACGATGAACAATCTTTCATCGATGGTTGCGGTATTTCTTTAGAATCATTTCTTGAACTTTTGTCATGGCACCTTGAAAGTGCCCCGCCGCGGTGGTCTAGTGGCTAAGGTACTCGGCTGCTGACCCGCAGGGCGCGGGTTCGAATCCCGGCTGCGGCGGCTGCATTTCCGATGGAGGCGGAAATGTTGTAGGCCCGTGTGCTCAGATTTGTGTGCACGTTAAAGAACCCCAGGTGGTCTAAATTTCCGGAGCCCTCCACTACGGCGTCTCTCATAATCATATAGTGGTTTTGGGACGTTAAACCCCACATATCAATCATATGGCACCTTGAAAGTACTTTTGTGTCGTGGCGGGGGGATCTTTATGTACAAAAGTCTGGTGTCTGCATAGGGTCGAGCGTGGCCCCCATTATTAGTGACTATATTTTAGGCTACATTGACAGGCAGCTGGAAGGTCACCTTAGTAAATGCTGCAGTGCTGTTTTTTATTTGTAGATACTGCAATACCACATGAGGGATTATAGCAGGGTGGGAAGTACAATCATAAATATTCCTAGGTGAACAAGAACAAAAATACGGAAGCAAAGTACAGTTCTCGGAATTACAAAAAAGGGGAAAAACTGATATGCAAAATTCACGAATACATGATCAACCATGGCGACAAAATACAATTCAAAATGTACAGGATAATAAATATTCCAGAAGCAGAGTCACATACGCAAGGATTGGAAAAAAAAACACGGGTGTTAATTCTACACAATTTCAAATATATACACATATATACATACATATACATACACACATATGCACACATATATATTATGCAGTTAAACACAAGGCAAACTTTTGAAGTGATGGCTGTAAAACAACGTCATTAGTTAGGTTGTTCCATTCCCCGACTGTTCTCGGGAAAAATGAATACGTGAAGCAGTTATTGCGTGTTTGAAAGGGCGTAATGGAGAGGTTGTGGCGATGCCTTGTCGGATACCCAGAGGAGAAAGACAATAATTTGCTAGTGTCTATCTTATAGTGCTTCTTAATTAGTTGATATAAAAATTTGAGACGAGAAATTCGGTTTCTTTCAGTTATTGGTGGAAGATTAGCTCTCGCTAGCAGTGCACTAACAGATGTGCGACCATAACTGTTGTATATAAAACGGGCTGCCTTTCTTTGTATTTTTTCAATCTTCTTTTTATTAGTCAACGTAAAAGGATCCCATATAACGACTGCAAAATCTAGAATGGGTAGAACTGTTGATTTGTACGCCAGCAAGCGCACAGTGGGAGTGGAGTGCTTGAGAACTCTCCTAAGAAATGAAAGTCTTGTGTTAGCACAAGCTGCAACATAATCGATATGTTTATTCCACGTCAAGTTGTTTTTAATGTAAACCCCTAGATACTTGTAATACTGCACCTCAGCAAGGTATATATTGTTACAGCAATATTGGAACAAGAGGGGCTCTTTTTTGTGTGAAATGCGCATAAATACGGTTTTTTCAAAGTTTATGGGCATCTGCCAACTGTCGCACCAAGATTTAACTTTTTGAAATGCGGCATTTAACTTTATTTGGTCATTAGAATTTTTTACCTCGGAGTAAATAACGCAGTCGTCTGCATAGAGTTTTATGTTAACGAGTATGTCATTCACAATGTCATTGATATATAAAAGAAAAAGAAGCGGTCCAAGTACCGAACCCTGGGGGACGCCAGATTCCACAGAAACCCTCTCAGAGCATTTATCTTTAAATACAACATATTGCTGTCGGTTATGAAGGTAAGATAAAAACCATTTAGTTAACTGCTTGTTTTTGAGTATGTTGTCTAGTTTGAAAATTAATTTTTTGTGAGAAACCTTATCAAACGCCTTTGAAAAATCCATAAAAATTGCGTCAGTCTGCTCACCATTATTAATTGTCAATGCAAAATTGTAAACGGTCTGAACTAATTGGGTACAAGTAGAGTAGCCTCTTCTGAACCCATGTTGAGACTCGGATAGGGCATTATGAGCAGTTAGAAATTCCGAAATATGATTATGAACTATATGCTCGAGCAACTTACAAACTGTTGACAATAGTGATATTGGCCTATAATTACTAATTTCATCTTTCTTACCCTTTTTATGAAGTGGTTTCACTTTGGCTGTCCTCCAATCGATTGGCAGCTGTCCTTCTTTCAACGATTTTGTAAAAAGAATGCAAAGATATTTGGCGACCCATTCAGCGTACCTTTTGAGAAAGGCATTGGGTATTTCGTCAGCACCACCAGATTTTTTTACATCAAGTTTCAAGAGCATGTTGTAAATTCCCTTTTCACTTACGGTAATGTTAGGCATCGGCGGTAATGGTGACACAAAATTAGGCAGTTTGCCATCATCATTAGTAAAGCAGGACTGAAACTGCCTATTGAATGCATTTGCAATTTTTGTGGCATCAGTAATTTGGACACCATTAATGGTAAAAGCATCCACATCTGTATAAGATGGGGAAATTGCTTGCCAAAACTTCTGCGGCGAACTAGTAATGAAACTAGGTAATGAAACTGAAAAATATTTGTCTTTGTCAGCTGCAACTTGTGTTTTAACTTTGTGAGACAAATCTGAAATTTTGGATTCTAGGTTTACGCAGTCGCCTACAGATCGACGTTTTTTCTTTAACCTCTTTAATTTTCTCTGCAAATGTATAGTAGAACGACTTATCCAGGCATTCACACGTTTGTTTTTCTTGCGTATCAATGGCACAAATTGTTCAATACATTCATGTACAAGTTTCGTAAAAGAAGCCCAAAGATTGTGAACATTCGCATCACTGCGAGAGAAATTATCTAGATGAAACGAAAGCACGTCTATTATAGCTTCGTCATCGGCTCTGGAAAAGTTTCGAAAATACGAAGCTACGTTAGCTTTGTCGACTTTAACATTGCTGAGGCTAAGAAAGACGGCCTGATGATCGGAAATTCCTGGCATGATTTGAGATGTGGCGTTCTCGAAAATGCTACCGCTTACGAAGAAAAGATCTAGTAGAGTCTTACTGCTATCCTGAATTCTTGTGAAGCCTTCAACAACTTGAGTAAGGTCAAAGGCAAAATCAATATCAAGCATTGCCTCTCCTACCTTGTCATTACGAATTTTGGGGGACATTGTTAGCCAGTCAACATCAGGCAAATTGAAATCACCAGATAGGATTATCCGATTATCAGGTTTGACATGGTCACATAAATACTCCTTCAACACATCCATGGTAGAAGCATCAGAGTTAGGGGGTCTGTACATGGCACCAACAATATACCTAAGGCCGCCACTATAGGCTTTGCAGAATAAACACTCAATGTTGGCAACTTCAGGCATCAAGAATACGTTAAGAATACGTTACGTCGACGATTTTGTAATTTTTCCCACAATGACTTTCACCATAAGGACATTGACCACATTCTCAAATTGTTCAGCCAGCATGATATAGGTCTTACCTTCACCCGCGAAGTCTGTAAGGATTACGAGCTACAGTTTCTTGACCTAAAGCTAACTTTTGGTAAAGATCATTTGTGTTGGAAATATGACCCAAAATCAGTGAAGCCTATCCTAAACTACAAGTCTGGCCATTCTAAGATTGTGAAGAGAGCGAATGCAAAGACAATCTTAAATGCGTCGCTCAAGAAATCCTGTGTGCACGTGTCGAATACTGCTTTTCATAACCAAGTAAAACGGTTAGTAGATGCTGGTTATCCTGACAAGGTGATTTCGGCGGTGTGTGTGTCAATGGTTCGGAGCCTTAAGCTCGTGAAACACAGAGGAGCTCAAGAGAATTCTGATAGAAAAAGAGCGGGTTTTCCTTATGTACACAAGTAGGCGCATGGGCTGAAAAACGTAGGCTCAAGATATGGTGTCGACGTTCTTTTTTCCGCCAAACATAAGATAGGTCGCATTTGCCCGACGGTTGATCATGCGCTGAGGAACAAACAAGTCAAAGGGAGATGCACGGTGAATCATAAGAACAAGTACATCGCATGCGTAAAAAAAGCTGTGTATTTAACTCCATTATCGTGTGCTAGGGAGTACGTGGGACAAACGAAACGTTGTGTCAATGTTCGTTTAAGGGAGCATGAGTTATCTCTTCAAGGAATCGCGCGACTTCATCTGCCGGAACATTGCAGGTCATGTGGTTGTCGTCCCATTTTTGAAAGAACCACCATCATCTTCAAGCATCCTAACCAGCTAACAAGAGAAAGCGCTGAGGCATATCATATAAAGATTAGGGGGAGCAAGTGCGTTAGTGAACCATCCGTCACACTGCATGAAAAAAGGTAGGTTATTCAGGCCAATCTTGTTTATTGCCATGAATGTGATAACGCTACCTCCGTGCACCTCGTATTGTGCGCATGTTGTGATGTAGGCTGCCAGTACCTATATATACACTTTTCACCCCGTTTTTTCTAATAAACAACAGTTGTGAGTCAGCGCCGTATTTTCTTTCTCTTTTGCTCCTTCCCTGTCCTGTATTTTTTCTGGTGTTGTGCTGTAAGTAAGTTCACGATCAATACTTGTTTATTTAACTGAGCTCGGAAGCGCCTTGCTGTCACTTGAGCGTTCACGCGTCCCTCGGGCGCGCTTTTTCTTTCTCGTTTCCTTGTCCCAGCCCAGAACGTGAAAAATAATCAACGTTCCCGGCCGCACAAAGTTAAACACATAGTTCAAGTGTGTACAGTCTTTGTATCGGCCTGATCGCAAAGTGACCGCCTTGCAAATTGATCTTGAAAGAACGAATGAGACCGTCTACACTGCGGTACACTCCCGTGACCCTTGCAAGCTTCCATAACTGGCGTGGCGTGTTATGCGCATGCACGAGAACAATGTCTTCTTGTTTCAATGCTGTGTTTGATTTCGTGTCGGCAAAGTGTGCAGATCGTAATTGCAACAGGTATTCTTTTTGCCAATGCTTCCAAAAACTGTCAACCAGCAGCTTCCTGTAGTTGTGTCTGCGTATGGCGTCTGATCGTTTCGAATTACTGTTGACTTCGTCAGCGGTCGCATACGGTATGGAAGTCAACCTTCGTCCAAGGAGAAGTTCGGCTGGCGTCAAAGTGCAAGGTTCTCCTGCATCTGTCTCGATGAAAGTCGGAGGCCTAAAGTTTACGACTGCTTTGACCTCCGCCAGCACTGTCGATACTTCTTCGTAGTTCAGACGAGCTTTGCTGATAATTTTTGGCAGCGGAAGCTTCACTGATCGTACAAGGCTCTCCCACCATCCACCTCACCAAGGAGCATTTGGTGCTATAAACTTCCACAAAATGCCGTTGGTGCTGAAGTGACCAGCGACGTTCTCTTCAGACAACAATCGGTGTAGCTGCTTTATGTGTGCCGATGTGTTGTGAAAGCTTCGTGCGTTGTCAGAATAGATCACCCTAGGTAATCCTCTCCGAGCTGGAAATCGTCGTAGGCACAGCAGGAAAGCCTCGGATGTCATTTCCAAGACAAGCTCGAGATGCACGACTCTAGATACGGCGCACGTAAAAAGTGCAACGTAGCACTTCGTGTCCCCTTTCTCCGTGCGTGCATACAGAGGGCCTGCGAAGTCGACTCCTACAACTTCGAACGGATTCGTTGGTGTCGCTCGATGACTTGTTAACGGAGCAGTCTCAGCATTTCCTGGGCCCGCACTGAAACGCTTGCATATATTGCAGCAATGCAGCACTCTTTTTACCAATGAGCGAGCTTGACAAATACAGCAGCGTTCCCGAAGCTGCGTAAGTGTATCTCTAACTCCTCCATGTAAGACTTCAAGATGGGCTCTGTTTGCCAAAAGTGTCGAAAAGTGGTGGCTTGACGGCATTATGATTGGGGGCTTGACATCTTGTGTGGAATGCATGAGGGATAAACGGCCTCCAACCGGAAGAATTCCGTTTTTGTCTATGTAAGAGCATAGTTCAGCGATTCTAGATGTAGACTCGACTGGTTAGCCATTGGTCAAAGTTGTGAGTTCTTCAATAAACCTTGCTCTTGTGTACATCTTATCCAATACTGTTCAGCGTTCAGGATTTCTGTTGCCTGAGATGTCCTGTATGATTACTTCTTTTTATGCATCGGTCAGTAAATCTGAAAATCCATGCAGTGACTCTGAGTAGGTGCTGAAGCCTGCTGTACCATTGAATATCAATTATCGGAACTGAGAAGCGTGTCATTAGTGCGACGTGGACGGTTGTAACTTCACCTTGGGTGGCTTCCGCTATGTCTAGTTCACTGAACTGTAGGGGCCATTCAGACATCGGTTTAGTTAGCCACTCGGGACAATGCCACCATTTTGAGCTGCACAGCAGTCTTTCAAGCGTCGCGCCACGTGTGAGTAGGTCAGCCGGGTTGTCCGTTCCAGGACAGTATCTCCACTTGATGGATCTGTAGTGCACCTAATTTCATTGACTCTGTTGGCTACGAACTGTTTCCACTTTTTTACGTCACCTTTTATCCATGACAACACAATGGCCGAATCTGTCCACATCATGTAGTCAACTTGAACATTCCTCAAAGCGCTTTTCCCGTATGCCAACATTCTTGAGCCGATTAAGGCAGTCAGCAGCTCCAATCGCGGCAGCGTTGTCTCCTTAATGGGTGCTACACGAGCTTCGCAATCAACAGTATCGGCTCCTCAGGACTTGATACGACGTATATCGCTGTTCCGTATGCCGCTGGACTGGCATCGCAGAAAACATGCACTTGAAGCACATTAGGCTTCCTTGCTCCGCCGCCCATATAGCGAGGAACGACGACGTCTTGCAGTTGCGGCGGCTGGATGACCCAATCACTCCCTTCTTTTTGCAGGTAATTGGGTAGTACTTCATCCCAGCCAATTCCTCGTATCCACAGTCTCTGAAACAATATTCGTATGGCAATAGTATATGGTCCTACAAATCCCAACGGGTCAAATATTCTTGATGCTGACTGCAAGACAAATTGTTTTGTACCCGTCTGTGCTGTCAAAAACCGGAGTAGATCTTCAACCGAAAAGTTGAATTTATCCTTTGCAAAATTCCAAACCAAACCCAGGACCTTGACCGACGTTTCGTGAAGAACGACCATCTCATTACTAGTAGATTCCACTTGATTTTCAAGCGTGCGCATCAAATTTACTGAATTCTTTGTCCATTTTCGCAATGTCATGCCGGCCGATTTCATTATTGTGCGCGCTTCTCGGCATAGTTTAGCGGCTTCCTCTTCTGTGTCGGCACCAGTGACTAAGTCATGCACGTAAAACGACTCGGCAAGAGTTTGCGCTGCTTGTGCCATGACAGCTGGTGCTCTTTTCACGTGGTAGAGAATAGTAGCTGTGAGCAAAAATGGGCTACATGTAGCTCCAAAAGGCACTCGTGTCATCCTCCACTCTTGCAGCTTGCCCTTGGATAAATCTCCTTCTGCAAACCAGAGAAAGCGGAAAGCATCTCTGTCGTCCTCCCGAATCGCAATCTGAAGGAATGCCTTTTCTATGTCCGCGATAACTGCCACCGGGTGCATTCTGAAGCATAGCAGAATTTGCACGAGGTCCTGGTATAAGTTGTCACCCTTTTCAAGGCAGTCATTAAGGGACTTGAATCCTTTGGCATGTGATGAAGCGTCAAACGCCACTCTCATTTGCGTCGTCAGTGCTTGTTCACGCATGGCTTCCTTGTGCGGCATGCAATATAATTTCGTCACCTCTGCAGGTACGTCACTGACTACTTCGGCGTGTCCTGCCCTCAAGTACTCCCTTATGGTGCGATCATACGTTTCGAGCAGTCCTTTTCTGGAGTCGAGACGGTTGACAAGCTTGTCCAGTCGAGTAACGGCTACTTGCCTGTTGCTTGCAAGCTCGAAATAATCCTTTCAAAGGAGGGTCACTTCATATCTTCCGTTTATAAAGGTAATCGTTTGCTCAAAATGCCTCATGGTGTTGCTCATTTCAGGTGGCTTGTTTATCGTGTCCGTAATTCCTATGTTTTCAAGTTCCCAAAAAGAGCGCAAAATCTCGTCGTAATCGGTAGCTTGTGCTTTTAGCACGCACACCATCATTTGTGAAGTAGTTGGTCGGGACACCAAGAGCGATGTGCTTCCCTGGAAGGTCCATCCAAGCTTGGAGTTCAGTGCGATCAATGACTTGTTGCCTTTGCACCGTGAAAATTCGCCAGTGAACACTTTACACATCTGATCGGACCCGATAAGTATGCTGGTACCACTCTTAGTTATGATAGATGGATGTTGGAGCTCATCGGCAACATCGTTTCCCAGCTTCTTGAAAGACGCAGCGAAGGCTACGTCCATTGCAGTCTCTGCAATGTCTTGGCAGATGCTTGGGATCTCTATTGCAGTTAAGACTATTTCCGCGTCGGAAAACTGGCTTTGCAGTCGTAGTTCTACTATGCAACGCCTCTAAGCCTCTTGGTCCGATGTATTTGCGAAAGTATTGAAGGCTATTCGAGTTGCTCTCACGCTTTTCAGCTTAAGGTGCTTGGACAGATTTTCAGTTACGAAAGTCCTCTGACTGCCACCATCAAAAACGCCTCGTATGTAGCAGCAGGTGTCATCATTCATGGCCCATTCTCTGAAAGTCTGAAGAAAAACGCAAGTGGTAGAGCCTTCCTTGACGGTTCTTCTTCCAAGTGATGCGCAGACTGTCGTAGTTTTTTCGTGGTTCTTGTTAGCATAGTCTGACATCTGCGAACACCTATCGGGATCGCACATGCTTGTAGCGTGTGGAGCTTGGCATCTGGAGCAGGAAATCCTCTTTTTGCAGTCCCGGGCCCGATGTCCTTTGGTGGTGCAGCGGAAACACCTTTTGTCGTGGGAAAGCAGTTCCTTCTTCTGCGTGAGTGACAAGTCAGCTGTGCAGGCTTCCGATCCGTGATGGCTGGACGAGCAGAATACACAGTTGTCCTTTTTTCTCGTACCGAGTTGCTGTGAAGCACAGATGACGTCGGTTTCCCACGCCGAGAGTACGTCGACTGACTGGCCACAGGGAGTGTTCCATGTTCTCGTCCTTTGACATCTTTAAAATCCCTCTTATCCAGGCTTTCCAGCTCGATACACAAGTAGTTGAGCACACGGTCCAGTCCCACGGGTGTAGCTTCAGCTCTCGGGTCATATGCCAACTGGACGGCACATGATCGATGCTACTGCACCACTATATCCCGTTGAAGAACACGCAGTAGGATGTCGCAGAACATTGACGAAAATGACGACTTGTGCACACTCAAAGTCTCTAAGAATTGGATATTCACGAGAACTTGGTCGTACAAGCTGTGTAGCGCTTTGGTGCCAGTCGATGAACGGACAGGGCTTAACATCCGCAGCTTGGCAAAATATTCTTGCTCCAGGCACGTCTTGTCCCCAAATCTCTTCTGTAGCATTTTTACGGCGTCACTGTAGCAACTTTCTGTCGTCGGAAGGCCCGAAATTACTGATGCAGCATCTCCTTTAAGATACAGTCGCAGATAATGAAACTTTTCTGTGGCAGTGATGCAATTGTTACTATGAACAATTTGGTAAATATGTTCCCAAAGTTCGGTCTACTTGCATAGGTCTCCAAAAAAAGGAGCTATTGTCAGTTTAGGCAATTTAAATCCAGTTCCGTCTGATGGTGCTGCGACTGTCTGGGACATGTTTCTTGAGTTCCGGTTGATGTCGTTAGCATGCGATCTTTCTTGCTGAGAATCTCTGCGAGAAGGCGCGCAGCATTGTCCTCGTATTGTAAGACAGCGTTATACTCGACTTCGATCTACTCGTCAGGTATATGCGGCTCAATCTCGTTGTTCAGATTTTTAAGCTCTTCGTTATTAGCCTTCAGCCTCTGATATATGGAGTTGAGCTGGTCATAGGAGGCAGAGTCGTTAGCAAGGAGCTCACTTGCCTCGTTTATAATGCTCATGTTCTGTGCTCGCCGCGACGTCCGCTTCGACTTCAGTCGCTCCATGTCGCTGCAGTTGACTGGTAGCCGTCCGTAGGGTCCTGGTTTTCAATCCCGGTTCATCGCATCAGCACCAATATTTAAGATGATGGCGTTCCAGACACTGCGATCAGACTCAACTCCGTCTTTAAGGTATAAGGCAAAAAATACTTGTTTATTTAACTGAGCTCGGAAGCGCCTTGCTGTCACTTGAGCATCCCCACGTCCCTCGCTCGCGCTCTTCTTCTTTCTCGTCTCCTTGTCCCAGCCCAGAACGTGAAAAATAATGAACAGCGGTATGGCCCGATGTATTTGGGAAGAAGTTTTGCGGAGTGGCCAGGTGCGGTAGCAGGTGCCCGAAGCCATACCAATGAACCAGGTGGAAAGTTTGGTGCCGAACAGTCCCCAGTCTGGCGGAATTGCTGCTGCCACTGGTCCTAGGTAGAAAAAGAGCAGGCAAGCTGGCGGCATTCTTCAGCATGTCGGGCAGCTTCGGACAGAGTTGTACTATCGGACTGATAAGGTTTATATGGAAGAATAGTGTCTACTGTATTTGAAGGTTCTCGCCCGTACAGAAGAAAGCATGGCGAAAACGCAGTAGTAGCTTGTACAGCAGTATTGTACGCGTAGGTGACGAACGGGAGAACTTGGTCCCAGTTTGAATGATCAGAGGTGACGTAGATCGACAGCATATTGCCAAGAGTACGGTTGAAGCGCTCCATCATGCCATTCATTTGAGGGTGGTACGCTGTATTTGTCCGGTGCACGATTCGGCATTCGTTGAGTAATGCCTTCAAGGCATCAGAAAGGAAGGCACGGCCTCTGTCACTTAAGAGCTAGCGAGGGGAATCATTTCGCAGAATGAAACGTTGCAACAGAAACATTCGAACGTCCCGGGCTGTGGCAGTCGGCAGCGCGGCTGTTTCGGCATAGCGTGTCAGATGGTCTATCGCAACAATAATCCAGCGATTACCAGCTAGAGTTGATGGTAGTGGTCCGTAAATGTCAATGCCGACACAATCAAAAGGTCGACTAGGACAAGGAAGAGGTTCTGATGGGTATACTTGCCCGGGAGGTAACTTTTGTTGTTGGCACTGAGCACTGGGTATACTTGCCCGGGAGGTAACTTTTGTTGTTGGCACTGAGTACACGAGCAAATGAATTTCCGCACGTAGTTATACATGCCACGCCAATAAAATCTGAGTCGAAGCCTAGCGTATGTCTTGAAGAGGCCTGTGTAGGCGCACTGTGGGTCTGCGTGAAAAGCTTCACAGATAACAGCTCGAAGATGGCGGGGTATCACAAGGAGACACTTGTGTCCATCAAAAAGGCAGTTGCGTCGACAAAGAAGATCATCTCTTAGGCAAAAGTTGCTAGCCAGGTGGCGGAGAGCGCGAGACGGTGAAGGAGTGAGAGGTTCAGCAAGAATGCTTATGAGGCCACTGATCCAGGGATCCTTTCGTTGTTCCACCGTCATGTTGCACAAGGCGGATGACGCAAGTGCAGGCTCAAGGAAAGAGAGGCAAACACCTTCATCTGACATGGGTGAGCAAGAAAGGGCGTCGGCGTCCGTGTGTTTACGACCAGATCTGTAAATAACGCGGATGTCGTATTCCTGAAGTTTGAGCGCCAGGCGAGCAAGTCGTCCGGAAGGATGGATAGCCAACAAAGGGCGTGGTGGTCAGTGACGACGTCGAATGCGAGACCATACAGGTAGGGGCAAAATTTTCCAAGGGCCCAAATAATAGCTAAACACTCTTTCTCGGTCACGGAGTAGTTAGCCTCAGCTTTCGTCAAAGTTCGCCTTGCATAGGCGACGACATATTCATCAAACCCTGCCTTTCGTTGCGCGAGCACAGCGCCAAGTCCAACACCGCTGGCATCAGTATGAACCTCCGTGAAAGGCGGCAGGAGCGTAGTGGCGGAGGATGGGTGGTGAAGTTAGCAGGTGGCGTAATTTAGTGAACGCATCGTCGCATGCTGGTGACCAGGTGGAAAGGTCCTTGTCGCCGCTAAGAAGGTCCGTAAGAGGCGCACATACAGAAGCGAAATTTTGAATAAAGCAATGGAAGTATGACGACAAGCCGACGAAACTTCTAAGATTCTTTAAGTTTTTTGGCTTCAGAAAATCGACGACTGCTCGAAGCTTGGCGGGGTTGGGAAGTACGCCGTCCCGCGATACGACGTGGCCAAGAATAGTGAGCTGCCGGGCACCAAAACGACACTTCTTGAGGTTGAGTTGAAGGCCGGCGTCGGTGAGGCATGTGAGGACAAGCTCAAGATGATTTAAATGGGTGTCGAAATCGGTGGAAGAGACAACTACGTCATCGAGGTAGCATAAACATGTGTTCCACTTGAAGCCTCGTAAAATAGTGTCCATCATTCTTTTGAAAAGTGGCTGGAGCGTTACAAAGGCCGAAAGGCACAACGGTAAACTCATATAAACCATCAGGTATGACAAATGCTGTCTTTGGTCGGTCAGATGCTTCCACAGGAACTTGCCAGTATCCAGACCGTAAATCCAGTGAAGAGAAGTATTCTGCTCCCTGCAAACAGTCAAGGGCGTCGTCTATTCGCGGTAACGGGTAAACGTCCTTACGGGTGATCTTGTTTAAACGTCGATAGTCCACACAGAACCGAATGGAGCCGTCCTTCTTCTTAACAAGAACGACCGGTGACGCCCAGGGACTGCTAGAAGGCTGTACAATACCGCGCTGGAGCATGTCAGCAACCTGGTCGTGAATAACACGGCACTCCGACGCCGAGACTTGGTAGGGGCGCTGCCGTAGAGGCGTATGATTTCCTGTGTCAATCTTGTGAGATATGTTCGATGTGCGACTGAGGCCAGAAGCGTAGCTGTCAAAAGAAGTACGAAACTTTTGCAGCAGGTTCACCAACTGGCTTCGTTCTGAAGTAGACGTTCCGACAATCATGGCGCGGTGGAAAGCGTCAAGGAGTAACTGGTCAACAACAGAGTCAGAAATGAGTGCGCTGAGGTCCGTAGAAAGTAAACTAGATGAAGCGTCAGAAATGTGACGGGCGTCAATCGGATGCACGTGAACGAGACATTTACCATAGAATAAAGGTAAAGGCCCTTCTAGTGTATTGTACACGAGCGTCTTCGTGACGCCATGATGAAGAGTAAGGAGAGCAACTGGCAGTGGAGAACATTTGCGTTGAATGAACAGGGCAGAGGGCGTAAATAGAACATCAACATCGGAAATAGCGTCACACGACACAGTCACCAGCAGAGAAGAGTGCGGTGGTACGGTGGTGTCGTCGGAAACAAACAGTTTATAATGCGGCAGGGAGGCTTCGACAGCGTCTACATAAGGAAGTGCAGATAACTCAAGTTCAGCGCGACAGCAGTCAATGAGGGCATTATTATTCACAAGGAAGTCCCAGCCGAGTATCATGTCTTGGGAACACGAGGGCAGCACTAATAATTCGAGGATATACACAATCCTTTCGAATGATGACTCGTGTGGTACAGGCTGAGAGAGATGTTACACTTTGTGCGTTAGCCGTTTTAAGAGAGAGGCCGGATAAAGGCGTCAGAACTTTGCGGAGTTGCTGGCACAGATTGATGGAAAGGATGGATAGAGCGGCTCCGGTGCCGACGAGCGCCAAGACGACGATACCATTGACTGACACTTCAATGACGTTAGTTGGACAGGTGCGCGGACTTGTACATGGCAACGGGGAGGCAGTTCGTGCCTCGGGAACTGCGGCCGTTAGTTTTTCTGGTCGGTGGGTCCGGAACAGCGACGCATAGGGGAATGCGAACGTCGACGTGGAGATGAGGAGCGGCAGGTGGGGCCGTGTGGACGATCAGAAGGAAAGGAAGAGGAAGGAGGGCTTGAAGGCGTAGAAGCAAAGTGAAAGTCGAAAGAGGGCATTGGTTGAATGTTCTGAGCAGCCTGGCAACGACGACAATAACGTGCCACGTGGCCAACACCGCCACAAGCAAAACATATCGGATGGTTGTCGTAGGTCCGCCATTGGTCGGAGTAGACTCCGACTTGCGGCTGGGGGGCAGAAAACTGCCGCTGAGGTGGTATCGTCATAGGCGGCGGTGAATAGGTTGGCGGCGAATGCATAGGCGCTGGCTGGAGCGCAGGCCGTCGAGTTAGAGCAACGGCCTCGGCGTATGTGAGAGGTGCGGCGACTGGCGGCGGTTCACGGGCGAGAGGAAGAACTTGAGCGGCCTGGTCTTGAATGAAGTCGCGGAGTGTAGACGTCAATCTGCGTGTTGATCGGGTACGAAGGACATCAAAGAGAGCTGACGAGCGACCTCGGAGCGGATAAACTCTTGGATCTTGGAGAGAAGAGGGGCATGGTCTTCTCCTATGCCAAGGATGGACAGGCTGGACAAAGAGTGGTCGAGCACCGAGGGACGTCGGGTGGAAAGACGTTGACTGCGCAAGTCGTCAAAACTCTGGCATAACTCAGTCAGTTCTAGGACAGTGCGAGGACTCTTGGAAAGCAACATTTGGAAAGCCTTGTCCTCAATGCCCTTCATGATGTGCTTGATCCTAAGCTCTTCGGACATCGACTCGTTGACTCGCTTGCAAAAGTCTAGAACGTCCTCAATATAGCTTGTGAAATTCTCACCAAGCTCTTGGGACCGAGTATGCAAGCGTTGTTCGGCACGGCGTTTGTGTACCTCAGGCCGTCCGAAAACTTGTGTGAGGCTCGTTTTGAAGACCGACCATGTAGGGAGTTCCGCTTCGTGGTTTATAAACCACAGCTTGGCCACGTCCGACAGGTAGAAGGAGACGTAGGCCAACTTGGCGGCGTCATCCCATTTGTTGTGAGTACTCACTCTCTCGTACATTGAAATCCAGTCGTCAACGTCTTTGTCTTCTGTGCCTGAGAAAACAGGGGGATCTCGCAGACGCAGAGAACTGGCGCAGAGAACAGTAGGCGGTGCCGGTGAAGGAGTTGGAGCGGCGCTTGCGTCGGTAGGCATAATGGATAGTAAAATGCGATTTCGAAGCTCCAGGGTGATCGAAACCCCGCCGACTCCACCACTTGTAACGGGGTTTATTTGCAGAGCAGAACACAGAAGGCGAAGCAATCAGCAGCGTCCGGCCAAGCGCAGCAAGCACGAGCTTGTGCTGATGGCGATGCCCTTGAGGCGCCGAGAAATGCCGCTGAGGCCCCTCTTCTTCACCACAGGCATATAAATGTACAGATTTAAAGGAACGGTGATAAAAATAACGCACATCACAAAGTATAGAAAATTTTACCTAAGACATGTGGGCACTGCCATCTTTAGCTGTAAGTCAATGTTTTCGTTTCGTATGTTACGATGTGAATTAATAAGGCCATGCAGCACTGTATGCATCAATTCAACTGTTTTCTTGAGTATGTGTTTACCATAACACTGTTCGTTTTGTTGAAAGAGCAAAACAAAAAGGTCAACAGCCCATCATGGCTGCACTAAAGCCCCTTTGTAAAATAAGTCTATACTTGGTACATTTAACATGGAAGCGCATCCTTTAAGGTAACTACTTGCAGAAACATTACTATCGTTGATTGTCTTTCCAATTTTCAATGTCTAACGAGTCACGCACATTTCGCAAGCTCTGGAAGAATGTATTGAAAGTAAACATATCACAGCTTTCGCACAAGTTTGTTAATGTGCATATCACAACGATTGACAGTGAGAATTAGAGACTCAGTCTTCCAGTAAACCACAAAGTGTACAACATCCAAGTTAAGTACAAACATTTCCAGCTGAAGCTGTGAGAAATAAGAATGCCTGCAGTTGAATTCCAGATTTTCTCTCTTTGGTTTTACATAAAGGAGCTTCTTTGCACAGGCTAGCTCAGCAGCTTTCTGTGATTTGCCTAGCACTGGGCTCTTAACTTTGAGAAGGATGGCTGGTCTACCATCCTGCAAGGAAACACCATCCGGACTATACCCTCACCACGGCACTATAGGGTTCACGACCACACTGAGCCGTGTGACTGCATTGCCGGTGCGATTCCCATAGTCTTGAAGAGCCGGCCCTTCACACTCTTTTCACCTTGTTGCTGCATTTCCACGAAAAGAATATCCCAACACGGAAGACACTTTCTGCTCTAATGAGTGGTCGTTACGAGGCATAAATGTATAATAGGCATGGCACATGCTACCCGTTATTCAAACTTTTCTTACACGTTGGCACTTGGTAGTCTCCTGACTTCTCGTGTCCACGCATATCTGTGCAGCCTGTGCTCCCGTTATCACTACATTAGCAGTATAAAACTACTGCTGCATTTTTGTGAGGTCATCTAGAGCAATTTTTTTATCTTGCATGAAGTGGCATCAGAAAACATGACTTCATGAAACAGCATGTCCTTGCACAATCCTACTCTTGTACACTCCATGTTTGTGAAAAGGGTTTTCTAATCAACAGACACACCTGTACTTGTAGCAGTCTCACTCTGCTAATGAAGTCCTCCGTGAAAGTGCAAAGCAAGTGCACTAAGTGGTGCAGCCTCCATAGGTCTCTTCCTGATGCCTTCCTTTTTTTTAATGTCCGGAAGGTGTATAGACGGCTGCATCTGCACATGGCAAAGCTCTTTCAGTTCCTTGGCTGCGTAAATTCAAGACCCTTGCAGTTTTTCCCATGCCTGTTTTATATCAGTCGTCGATAAAGTCTCCAGGTCTTCAGAACCAGACCTGTTAATAAATCAAAGTTGGTATGTTTACACATGCTTGTATTTTCAGATTCTGCTTGTTCTGGTGAACACATAAAATATGCAAAAGAACTAAGCTACATTATTATAACTGCACTGGGAACTCGAAGTCTCACGTCACATATGCATGCACTAGGGACTGTTCTGTTTGTCTCATGCTGTCCACAGCACATGCCCAATAAAGATTTTTTCGGAATTTTGTGCTGTGATTATTGCATGAAACATACAAAAAACTTCATATGTAACACCATCATACATTAATGAGGTGAAGTGTAGGGGAAGCTTCAGTTTTCTTACTCGAAAAAATGCATCACCTTTGGCTTGAGTGTAAAATAACTGATTTAGGTCTTGCCTGGACATGCATATGGGCCCAGTTTGACAGCATGCAGTAGTGAACAAATAATATTATTACAAGATTACTACAATTACTATTGCAAAGGCCTTTGAGCTTGCCTGTTCACATGTAGCAGCATCGCGACCATGTGCTTGCAGCGTTGTGAATTCCCGGCTTTGCAACTACATTGGCCCTGAAAAACAATGTCGCACAACATAAAGCACTAGCACTAAATTCATGTCCAGACCCTTCACGCGAACGACAAACAGCTGCACCAGCGAACATAAGTGAAAGCTAGTAGTGTGGCATATAGTTTTTTTAATGCTTCAAAATTATCAGCATTTTATGCCAAGTTAGCGAAATCCTACATTGGTGGACCTGAGCACGTTAAATGAAGTACGACGGCGAGTCACGCCGTTAGTGGGGGGAAATTAACGTGCACTAAAATCACACAGTACTCGGCCTCTTTTAACATTCCCCCTCTATCGCAAAGCAGCCGGTGTGCTCGGGGTTGAACAAGCGACGTTAGGGTGATAGTAGAACATCGTAAAGACTACACTATTGCGACAGACACGTATAGAGCATTGAAAAACAGATTTTTTGCGTCGGCGTACGTCACAGGTAAAAAGGGGCGTCTTGTGCACCGGCACATTTATCGCGAAGAAAAAGACGAAGAGCAAGCAAACTTACCTTTATAGAACCTTCCCTGTCGTATGAGAATTTGACTTCGTGTGGCTTCTGGCGGACATCAGACGTCTGCAAGCAGAGTCCTTGCACGATGATAGATGATGCGGTGCAGGCCTTCATGCCACAACAAATTATGTTTATGGCATTCAGCACCTCTTCACCTTGTATGAGGCATCATATGCGAGTGTCTGAAGTGTCTAGGTGATGCAAAATATCACTCAGTGACAGCGACTGTGAAAAACGTTATGTCATCGTCTTGTACAGAGCCAAAATAAAGAAGCGACTCTGATACTCGCGAAGTGGTAACTCCAGGAGGATGATCCTCGCTCTCATCGGCTAGTTCGATGCAGACGTCACCGCTCCGTACAACAGCGCTTTCTGGAGAATTCTAGGGACGGCGCAGCGTCAACAACGAGAGAAATTATGAACTCGATTATTCCCCATGAGGCGATGTCAAGTTTTCTCAGTTTACCTACAGTTCCTGCCAATCCCGCAACAAGTGAGCCTCGCGTTCCCGTCTCCCGAGTTCTGTCGGACGCTCTCGAAGGACGGCAGCGAGAGCGCGCGCTAGCACTTCCACGAGACTCGACAAGATCTGCTCTTTCTGCGACAAGGCTTTTTAAAATGCAAGCAATTTAAAAAGGCACATAAAATTGTCCATGGAGAAGAGGCCTTGGCAACAGCAAAAACAAATGAGTGCGGTGAAGGACTATCGCCTGCAACTTGTGTCCAATGTTTTTTTTGAAGCTTCTAGAGCTTCGGTAGCAACATGTTCGTGAACATAGATTTAAAGAAGTACAGAACTTCACGTTTGACTCGTACAAAGGTAAGAAAAATGTGAGCCACGTGTGCATGCATCAGCTAAACAGACTCTCTTTTTCTTTAGCATAATAGGAGGGTACGTCTTTGACCCCTCGCCAGTAGTGACAAGAAGTCTGGGACCCCCTGTGCGAGAATGTTGGGTTTGCGCTGGCAAAATGTAAATTGCGCTCGTAAAATATACAGGCAGCTGTGCACGGCATGCAACGATGTCATTTAGGCCTCGCTCAAAAATATGCGCGTGCTTTGTTCGTCTTTACTCGGTGTTGCGGGCGGCCTGCACGATATATTTCACGCTATGAGATGGGCGCTGATGCTTTGTACGAGAGCACTATCTGGAAACCTTTGGCTGCTCTGCACGTGCGGCCTTGCACCTTGAACCTCGTGCTGATGTCTGTCTCAGGAGACCACCGAGACTGTTCGGAAAAGCTACGGTTGCTTTTATGTTGCGAATATTTAATACACGAGAAGTGCCGACGCTTCTGTTCACTGTGAACTATTTTACATTAGATGCTGCAAAGCAACTAGGCAGCGCATGGGAATGGCTTGTTTCAGCTAGGTCAACATGAATTGATAAAAAAAATGCATTAAACATCGCTTCCCTCTAAAAGGAGAAAGTAGCCCTACTTATAGAAGACATGGAAAAGCTTCTTAAAACCAATTATGTGTATGTCTTCACGCCATCAAATTAGTGATCGAAAGTGAAGAAGGGTCTTCTTTTGAATTAGAAAAAAATGGGTTTGATTCTCTAAATTAGATTACATGTTATGGCAATAAAGGCCGTGCATCGTAATGTGTGTGGGTTACATAGCTAAATAGACATTTTTATAGTGCTCCGTACTGTCCCTGTAGATTAAATGAGACTTTGACAGTCATTCTATGGATTGTGCTACAGGAAAAGACACAGTTCACAACGCTTACTAGCAGGTATACCTATCAAAATGCTTTGCGTTTCCAGGGTTGAAATGTGGCACTGATTACACGATGTCAAGGAGTTCAAGTCACAAAGCTTTTGCTATTTTTTAATACCAAACAGTAAAGGTCCAGAAGATCATCAATTTATTGGCATGAGAAATATACCATATGACATTTGAAAAATATTGTTCAAATGTTAACTCATGAAACATATACATGTCAGTGAAAGCATGCCTGTATCACGATAAGGTAACAACAAGACTTCAGCAGTTCTCAGAATCTTCCAGCCCAATTAAGCCAACAAGCGAAGCAGTGCAAAACACTGAAACAAAGAGATGAAGGAGTCATTTTTTGGGGAGCTTTCTTCAGTTTCACCACTTTCACTGGATCACGAGGTGCCGTCAGGGCATTGAATCAGGTCATCTAAAAAATGCCATGAGGGTCCTTAACGCAGGCCCTTACAGGACGAAATTCATCAAATTCTCTAGTACCCAGCTCACTAGCGTCTGTACGTAATGCCAATTAAACTGAACCCCAATTAGATCGCTCATAATCGTGCTGCGGCAGTGTGGGGGCCGGTAATGGTTCGAAAATAGCCAGAGTTTGCCGATTCGCTAGTTTACTTTCATGAGATTACCTTGCACTACAAGGAGACTAGCTGGGTGTTCCATCTCTTCACGATGAACTTAGCAGACCACTACTCAATTGAATTCTAAATGCTCCAAACAGGCTGATATCCTTGAAGGAGCTTCCTGAGTACGATACTTATGAAGATGGACTCAAAATGGCCACATTGCTGAGTGTTAGCTTATTCAAACACATGTTCTGGCAATGCCTTGCATTGCAGGTCTGCAGTCATGGAGACTGGTGGACTGCTGCAATCAACACCAGCTATTACAACTAGATCCTGGCTGTTGTGAAGGCCCAGACATGGCAGAGCGGCTCGGCATTCTCATTCTCACATGGAATCAGCTGGATTTTAGATGTATAAACGCCTCGTGCTGTTCGCTCTGGACCAAATAAATGTATTTTCTCTCTCACACTGTTTTTTTTAAGACACGCAGACGAGAATATACTACAGCCATGCTGTCTGTGTCTTCAACCAACCACGGCAGTGACCAAAGCATCAATGTACAGTCGTCAGCAAGCTTATCACGAACGCTCAGACCTGTGACCTGGACTACTTTGACTAATGCCAGCCGCGAAGCGCTGTTGCCGAGGTATTACCGAGGTATGCTTGGATAGTATTTCGGCATTAATTGGTAAAGTCTCGACAAGAGAACCCAAAGCTACGCAGCGCAAGCGTCAAACTGTTCCAGAACACGCGGAGAAGCGTTCGTGTTAAACTTGCTGACGACTGTACACAGTCCAAATCACTTGTCTAGGGCAACCAGTCGGCCGCTTAAGCCAGAATTGTGTGAACACCGACGCCGTTATTATATAAGAAATAATCATACACCAAGCTAGGACGTTGTGCAAATTATCAAGCACGAGAAAAAGCTTCATGCGAGTTGACAGCCGCGGACGGCGCCAACGACCTCAGCCGCGAACAGTGTGTTTGTATGTTGTATGCACGCTGTCGTCTGATCGGCAGGTCGTCGCTTTCTGTTAGCCATTCACTCAAACTAATCGCCACCTTTCTAAATGAAAGCGTTAATGCAGTCGAGCATACATTGAGAGTACAAATAGTTCACAGAGTTTGCGAGAATCAAGTCCTTGAGAAAATCATCATTAAATGCATCCAAGTCGGAGGAGGTTCATCAAATCACATGGTCGTACTTACTACCTTACTTGTCATGTTATACTCGTTGGTGCGTCAAAGATCCATTATGTTGTGACATTTTGACGATAACGTGATGTCAGAGCAAGGGCACAAAGCATCGAAACGCGTCTTACAACTTTTGTTGGGCATATATTAGTAACAGACGGTTTCGCTACTTTACCTTCGCGCGCGCTTCCCTCTTCGTTATTGAACGTTTGGATAGATAATGCTTTCACCAGACAGTAGCTCACGTCGCCTAGTGCCCTTTTAATGAGTGCCAAAGCAACAAGTTTGCGAGAAACAAAAAAACTTTTGTTTGATCTTTTAAAATAAAATGTAAAACTTTGTTGAACATAAAAAAGCAAATTACAAGCTTAATAAAATAAGTGCTACAAGTTAGCGCTATCTATGAGAGTTATGGGCGCGCAGTACTTACTACTTTATTGCAGTCTCAATAGATGGCGCTACGCTTTCAACGCAAAAATGTTTGCAAGTTTGTTTGTTTTTTTAAATAATGACGCACTGACTCTGCCAAGCGGTGCGCACCAAAGAATGGTGCCTTTATGAGCATTGCTGCGTAAGTATTTAAATAAAGAGGGGCTCGGTGAGCTTGCTACGAGTTTTAGCTGCACCGACACCTTGCTGTTACTCGCCATAACTTCTATTTCCACATACGTAGTTGCCATGTAAACCGCAATTACGACCCGACAGGTACTGTTTTGACGGAGCACGTAAAAAATTTGACGGTGTGCCCGGACGTCCGGACCTAATCCCATGAAAATTCGATGCAAGCTGGCACGCGATATTGATCGCACTACACGACGCAAAATCGTTCCGACTGGAGTGAAAGTTTCTCAATCATGTAAAATTTGTAAACAGCTGTCATTCTCGTCCAACCTCCTAACCACTTAAAGTAAGGGTGTTCAAGAACAATCGTATATAGTCCCATTGCCACCACTGTTTTGCATAATTAAAGAAACGAATGAGCCAAGGAATGCATATGGGCATTATTTGTGTTTTTAACCAGAGTACAATAATTGTCCCTTAAATTGAAAGGAATTCAAGTGGACGAAAAATAGCAGCAATTTTTCATCCACTTTAATTGCTTCAAACATATAACGAAACTTCACTTGGGAATATCCCCAGAGGTACTGCAGAATTCTGCTATCACTCATGGCAGGGGAAGCGGATGGTGGCTGTCGTACTGCTTGCCTAACAACGTATTAAATTTAAAAAAAACATAAGGGAATTGAGAGTGCTTCCTTGGTGTTACCTTAGACCACCGAATCGGATGGAGTTTGCATGTTGCTGATCTAGCAAATCAAGTGAACTCTATCATAAATGTTATTCGTCGCATAGCGGGAACAAAATGGGGCGGTACACCTGCATTTCTACTCCACGTCCATTGTGAAGTAATCTGACTGAAGATTGCCTACTCCACGCCAGTTCTCCACAACATCTCTCGGACATCTCTGCGCCGACTTCAGCTGTTACAAGCACGAAGCTTACGCATATGTCTGGGGGTTTCACAGGCAACATCAAGTTCTCTGACATGGGCAGAGGCACGAGAACCCAACTTTATAGCGATTCGAGATCTGGAGACCTGTCGGAACCTCTTCCACCTAAACACGCAACACCCTGCACATCCACTCGTATCAAATATTGAGAACTGCACCGGAGTGCAGATATATAATGTGTACCAACACTATATTTCATGACTTCCTGTGTCAACACATTGGCCAATAGACCTGCTAAGCTCAGATAAACAATGGCCAACCTGCTAAGCTCAGATAAACTACGGGTTTCGATTTTCAAATGTTTACGTGAAGCAGAAAGCTCTGGTTGCACATGGTCTGAGATAAGGAGCTTGGCTGTCCGTCACTTGGTCTCGAAAACCTGATCCTTATGGCTGAATAAAACTGCTAAAAATAAGTGCGGCACTGAATATTGTTAGAGAATGTTCTATTCCAAACAAACAAAAAAACAAATTCAATTTTCAACAACTTTACTCCACTGTGTCCTTAAATTATTGATCTATGACTTTATAATTACCAAATAAAACTGAGCACTTCATTTATCTAGTATACCATGACATTACTGTATGCACTCTTTTACTCAATAAAGTTGCTGGTTCCAAAGAAAAGCACAGGTCGGTTTAGTTTAGGCGGTGCGCCTAGGGCTAACAGCACAGCCATGCTTGGCACTGTTGATGGCGACAACATTCTGAAGATGTACGTGTTCACCTGAAATGCTAAAATAGATGTCGGAGGTGGTTTGGGGGCCGTTATATGATGAGCTGCCATTATAACCATGATGATAGTTGTTATAAAGGGATTGTTTTAAAATTAATGTCAGTGATTATGTTGTAAAGTGTATCTATACCTCACAACACACAGAACCTGTCGACATACATAACTGCAATTTTATGTTCCTAAACCGTGATATGACAAAGAGAGAAGCCGTAAAGGAGGGCTTCGGAAATTTTGACTATCTCGGGTTCTTTAACATGCACCGACATTGCACAGTACAGAGACCTCTAACATTTTGCTGTGACCGAAACGCAACCACTGTGGCCAGGATTGAGCACGCAATCTTCGGGTCAGTAGTTAAGTATTATAAGCCCTGCTCCACCACAGTAGTCATGGTCACACTGTTGTCGACTACCATATAGAGAATGAGTGCAGACTTTTACCTGAAACCCTTTTTCATTTTCCAGGCAAACCACAATGAAGCACTCATTTGGAGAAAAGATGAGCATCAAAAATAGGTAATCCTTTCAGTGGAAAAAAAGGATTGACAAAGTAGTGTAAAACTATGCAAGTTGAAAGTGTAAACATGTCCAGAAATAAAGACGGCGTTTAGTGATAATTGTTAGAGCGTCAAGTGCACCAGTGGCACAAGGCTTTTTTAAGAACACAAAAAGCTCAGCGATGAGCCCACGGTGGACAGCCGTCAACAACCACCGGAAACAAAAACGTTCTGGCATGCACCACTCATGTCGTCACCTGCTTCCCGGTCGATTCAAAGGTGCCAAAGGTTCACAAGCCATCTGACCATTATGGCATGACTTCACCCTGCCTTCTATTTATTTCAACCTTGAAAACTCTAACGAAAAGGCATAATTTTGGGACAGTTGATAAAATTAGAGGCTTGCACCAAGGCTCTTATGAATATTCTGTAGGAGGCCTGCCGTGATGCCTTCTGTGCCTGGAAATCTCGCTGGAGCCCATGTATTGGCACAAGACGACTTTTGTGTTGTATGATATAATGAATATATCTTTTTTAATCAACTCGTTGACATTACTTTTGAGACCTATCCTTAGAGCTAAGCCTCGAGCAGATACTGTTGAGCACCATGTAACTGGTTAAAATGCCACTTTATTCATTAGCCTCATCAGTGAAAGTGTATATTATCTTCATGTGTATATAACAGGAAATCAAACCACCCTAACAATAGTTTATTCGCACTGCATTAAAGAATTACATTACAAAGCACTGCTAACATATATATATATATATATATATATATATATATATATATATATATATATATATATATATATATATATATATATTCAAATTTCTTGACAGTGGGAAGGATAAAATAAATGAAAAAGAAGCCAGTGTGCTTTACTAATGACGGTTGGCATGCAAACATGCACACAGTGAAAGAACTACACTACACAAACACCACTAGTGACGTCTCATCCTTTTCTGCCCCCCACTTTCTTTTGTGATAAATGCCTACCAATTAGCTCAACTTTCTTCCATTCTAAACAGGGGCATCAGCGGAACTTAATTAGGGTGATGCATCCACAAGGGTAGGGGCATCCAGCATTGCAGCTTTTCTTTCACTGCAGACACATGATAGGCAAGATTAGTCAATAGTGCGAAATTGAATAGAAATCTTGAAGGCCAGGACTTGAGTGCGCTAATAAAGCTGTGCAGTTTAGCTATTATATAAAACAAATATATATGTGTGTGTGTGTATAATTTCAGGAAGGGTGCATGCACCCTTCTCTCCTGGAACCATTTTCCGGACGCCCATAATTCTAAGGAAGAGTGGCCTTGTTGGCTGGAGCCTAACACACGTAAGCACTAGATGGGCTGAGCCTCGAGGTTCATTTCACCACGTGTGCAATTCACACACTGCTCAACATGTGCACTTACCAGCACAATATGCATCTGTATCTCAGATTGCAACAAAAACAGCAACAGGAGAAGACACAAACCTTAGGTAAGCAAGAATGAGCTGTTGCTGTATTCAGCACACATGACACTGCTGGCACACATCAATAGAGAGACCGATTAAAATGCCTCAACCTAGCTGTTTACAGTACATTTGGTTCATTGGCGCTTCTCAACAAAAAAAGCCAAAATGTGTTGGAAGGTCAACATTGATTATAAAAGAATTCTATGGCACGCTGACCAGCATTAGCTTAAGATCATCCCATTCCTTGCACCAATGGTTTTTCAAATTTTCATAACTCTCAGCATAGAAAAGGTCAATCAGTGTTGCAAAGCCAACATTAATTATGAAAGTTTGGGGAATTCTATGGCACGTCGACCAGCATTAGCCCAAAATCAGCCCATTCTTTGCACCATTACTTCTTCAAAGCTTTATAATTATCAAGATTTGTTTTACACCATGTTCTATGAATTCTTACACTGTGAAAGAGTGGGATTGTGAAATTATACTACCGACATTCCACCAGAATTGTTTACTGCTTGGAAGCATTGCACTCACTGATTGTACCAACTCAAGTGACATATTTACTGTATGCTTTGGATTTGCAGCGTCACTAATTGTAAACATTTATTTAGTGTCCATATAAAGCTTCCAGTAAACAACCGGTTAAACTGTATTGGGAGCAAGGCATAACGTATGAAGTCCTTCAAAGTAAACTGGTCATGAAGCACTTGGTATGTCTGTGCATCATCAGATGCACTACCTTAGACATTTTCTATTGCACAGCGCTACTAGTACACACGTCTGCAAAATACATATAGCGCACATGTCCGCATCTGCCAATAACTTAGACCTAGCACAAGCAAGTGGAATAGCACATACTGAGACAGCGACGGAGCAAGCAAAACACCACATGCTCTCGTGTAAACTTGCTTACACCGTCCCTGCCTCGGTGTGAGCTATTCCGCTTGCGTTATGTATGTACACGAACAAGCCCAAGCTATTCTTCTTGCGCACAAGAATTTATACGGAACCCTTAAAATGTGTGCAGCTGGATGCAATACAAGAGAAAAAAAAAACGCAAAACACTTCTAAAACCATTCACAGAAACTACGTAGAGTCAGCACACATGACACACATCAATAGAGAGACCAATTAAAACGTCTCAACGTAGCTGTTGCCAGTGCATTTGGCTCGTAGGCGCCTTCTTAACAATTATCACTTCACAGTGCGTGTTCACACGTCACTCGCCTGTATTTCTTTTCCCCCGAGTCGGTTTCCGTGCTAATAAGGACGTGTGGTTGAAACGGCCTGCCACGCTTTATGTGGCAATGAATTAACACAACTTTACTAGCTCGGAAGCTGTGGACACACGTCCACCCCGTTCATGCTTCTCACACACACCCATAACACACCACGCGATTGTACGTGTTCGGCGTGTTCTGTGGTTTACCTAAATGGTCCCTAGACACACTCTCTGCTCCTAGGTGTAGACGTACCTAGATGAGCTATCGTTTTGATCACATGACTATGCCCACGTGACATGAGGATCGTTCTCCTGCATTTACCGCCTCGCCAGACACTCTCTGTGGGCGCCTTATTGAATCACCCACTTCGCCCCCTATAGGCGACGAAACTTGCGCATTCTTTATTGCGAGCCTTAGGTTACGTAAAACAAGAAACGACTAGCACATAATAAACAACTGTTCGTTGCGTTAAACTCTTCACACAGCTCGCACATGCTGGATAAAATCAGTGTAAACAAAGAATCACAGCAGTGGTTTTCACATACAAACTAATTAAAAGTCCACGGATTGACTCACCCTGTGAATGTCGTTGCGGGACTGGGAGTGAGAAGCTAGACGGTGGTTGACCACAGCAAGAATCGACGTGGCTGCGACAGGAAAAATGTAGTCCACGCTCTCAGGCACCGGAACACTGCGCAAGAAAGAAACCAGCATTCGTCATGGAGACCATGTCTGGCGATGGAACAGCGATGTACGTGAGATCACGAGGCGACGGCTACGTAGGCTTCGGCTGAGGAGTTCAGGTGATTGATGATGATTATGGTGTCTATTTCCACGCGTTTCTTGTTAGATGGAATCACGCGCTGAGATTCTGCCACGCGAGGTTTGTTTGTCTACTTGTTTGTTAGGTGATTCCTCTGTAAGTGGCACATACCATCAACAAGTTGAAGAAGAAAAGCCACGGCTTAACACCGTGCAATACCAAATTAGAAAAAAAAGGAGGCTAGAAAAATAGTAGGCGTTCACAATTTGCACAATCTAGGCCACCTATAGTGAGTGCTTTCATTATCGTGTGTATCGTGTGTAGATATCGTGTGTAGATATCGTGTATAGATATCGCGTAGACACCGCGTGTAGATATAGTGTGTAAAAATAAAAGTTAAATAATCGTGTAGGTCGCCGACCAGGCCTGTGTGCGGGATCTACTCAAATGTAGCTCGTTTGCCGCTACCGCAGTGATTGCTTTCATTCCGCCTTACATTGCGTGTACCAAAGGCCCTACATGGAGCGTCAACCCCAAGTTAAGTCCAGCTGAGACCCGAGACAGGCTCTTTTGAGATGGCGTTATTTCTATTTACCGATGTAATCGGCCAGTCAACAACGAGAAAGCCCTAATTGAAACTGTCATCGAGATACTTGTTGGCACAACATGCCCTTCAGAAGTAATGTTATGGCCATTAATTTTTCACGTAGAGCCTCTCGCTTCTCGTCCAGAATACTGAGTACACAATCGTCTAGAAATTTATTGCACAAAATCTTATCTAGGAAGAGGGTTTCTGGGGATTTTTAGACCTAGGGATTTTCGATGGTAGCATCGTTACGTCGCAGCGGAGTTTTTCAAACACCACTTCGCCAGCCGGTGAGGTGTTCGCTGGCCTAATTCTCAAGCTAGCGTCTTGCTCGAGTGAATTTGATTGTTTGCCTGTGTATTTGTTTCTGCGAGTCGTGCAGCTTTCGTGTGGCTAACGTGGTGCACGAACCTGTGCCCCGTGGTGATCTTGTTTACATCGCGGTGACTGTGCTTGCTCGATTGGCAGGCGTCGCAGGCTGAAATGCGCTGCCTTGCCACAACAGGTACGCAGTCGTCTCTATTATTTGTAGTTGTACTCTGCCCTGTTGACCGCTATCCCACGTGTAATAGTGAGAAATATCTGTCAACATCAGATAGCGTGATAATATAGGGCTATATGCTGCCGGTATTCGAGAACACTTTCCGACATACCTCCCATATGTAGGACTGAATTCTTTGGCACCTGTATAATAGCTTCGTATTGCAGGAAAACTTGTGTAACTTGCACCGAGTGATCCTCTCAATAGATTAATAAGCTGGAATGGCTAAATTAAATTGTGCTTCGCTTTGCCCATTTCGGATTGAGAGAACAACACTGATGTAATTGTAATGACCATAAACGTATGCTTCCAGGCAACGCACCTACATGGCGGTGAAGCCGAACATGTATATGCCAGTACCTTTGTTTTGTGCTTCTCCGCAGCGCATGTGTATGGCACTGAAGCCGAACTTATTCATGTATTGCATCATTGGTCGTATTTGCAGGCATAGAGATAAACGTTTCAAGTTCCAATCGGTACGTATTTTTCTTTACTTTTATCCAACATTCATCCTAAATTTCAGTCATGCTCATGCCTCAAATCAACAAATATGAGGTAGCACATTGTTGAGATACCCGTCAACAAACCCGAGTACGAATGTAAGCCAATATAACATTATTAATTATGCTGAAGATGAGCAGAATAAACTTTATTACACGTTGTGAAAATTTGGCTATTCTGTGCAGGAGTTGCCTCTACGGCTGAGAAGGCACTGGATGGAGAAAACCAAATAGAGGTAAATGGATCTGTGCTTCATTATGAACCTGTAGTGCTGTTTTTAATTACTCTTACTAACTTTGTGGAGTGATGATTGCAATGGTTAGGTATCACAGTACTAAAATCAAGATACTACTTTCTTATTTTGGAGCCATTTCTGTTGCATGTCTATTATAACATAATAGATTGCTATTGTAGTGCTCTGCACGTTGTCAGCACATTTATTTGATGAGCAGTGTATGTGAAATCTAAATTCTTTAGCAAGAACGATAATATCAAAGAAATCATAAGGGCACAGCGTCGATCCTATACGACCCATGCATTTTTGTCATATTGAGGTGCCATTATCTCGGTGACTAAAAGGGAAACTCACATACTCTATGCATACGCATTTTCCAAATTTTCCACTTTTTTCATAACATTGTTATCTCCCATTTATATGTTATCTCCCATTGAGCGAGACCGCCTTCTCACGATGATCAACAAGTTTCACGGCTGCTTCTCATCCACATCAAGAGTTGGTCAAACGGCACTGACGAAACACCGCATCATTACGGATGCCGACGCCAGACCCATCCGGCAAAATGGTTATCGAGTCGCCCCAAAGGAGCGTGAGGCAATTCAAAAACAGGTGAAAACGATGCTAGAAGATGGTGTTATTCGGCCATCTAACAGTCCTTGGGCATCACCAGTAGTACTCGTCAAAAAGAAGGACGGTAGCTTGCGTTTCTGCGTCGACTACCATAAGCTTAATCAGATCACAAAGAAGGACGTCTACCCTCTGCCGCATATTGATGATTCATTGGATAGACTACGAAACGCACGCTACTTTTCGTCTATGGACTTAAAAAGCGGCTACTGGCAAATTGAAGTGGATGAGAGATCGTGAGAAGACCACCTTTGTTACACCCGATGGACTTTATGAATTTCAGGTTCTTCCTTTCGGTTTGTGTTCGGCGCCAGCAACATTCCAGCGTCTTATGGACACGGTTTGTCGGGACTTAAGTGGCAAACCTGCTTGGTGTACCTCGACGACGTGATTGTCTTTTCGGTGACTTTCGAGGAACACTTACTAAGGCTCGAAGCAGTTTTTGAAGCAATACGCTTGGCCGGCCTTACTCTAAAACCAGAAAAGTGTCACTTCGACTTCCACGAACTTAAATTCCTCGGTCACGTCGTGAGCAGCCAAAGGATCCGACGCGACCCGGATAAAATTGCCGTCGTGGCAAACTTCCCGACGCCATCAGACAAAAAATCAGTGCGACGTTTTTTAGGACTGTGCATATTACCGGCGGTTTATTGCTAATTTTTCGCGCATCGCATGGCCATTGACACAGCTTACTCGGGAAGTTACCCCCTTCAGATGGGGCGAAGACCAACAGCAGGCATTTCACGAGCTTCGTCAGCGAATGCAAACACCCCTCGTGCTGGTCCACTTCGATGAAGACGTGGCGATAATACTTCATACAGACGCCAGCAATGTTGGTCTTGGAGCCCCGCCGCGGTGGTCTAGTGGCTAAGGTACTCGGCTGCTGACCCGCAGGTCGCGGGTTCAAATCCCGGCTGCGGCGGCTGCATTTCCGATGGAGGCGGAAATGTTGTAGGCCCGTGTGCTCAGATTTGGGTGCACGTTAAAGAACCCCAGGTGGTCGAAATTTCCGGAGCCCTCCACTACGGCATCTCTCATAATCATATAGTTGTTTTGGGACGTTAAACCCCACATATCAATAAATAAATCAATCAATGTTGGTCTTGGAGCAGTGCTCGTACAGTCAAAGGACAACAACAAAAACGTGATCGCCTACGCCAGCAGGACGCTGTCCCGAGCTGAAGCTAATTACACTACGACGGAAAAAGAATGTCTTGTAATAGTATGGGCAGTCCTGAAGTGTCGTCCTTATTTGTACGGCCGCCCATTCAACGTTATCAGCGATCACCACTGTCTCTGTTGGTTAGTCAACTTGAAAGATCCGTCTGGCCGCCTTCACGATTGAGTTTTCGACTCCTGCCTACAAGTCGGGAAAACGACACACCGATGCCGACTGTCTTTCTTGGTCTCCTGTTGAGACGGCGTCCCCGGACAACGACGATGACGACACGGCCTTTCTCGGAATTGTGGACACTGCCGCCTTTTCTCAACCGCAGCGTGGCGATGCTGAGCTGCTACCACTTATAGATTACCTACAAGGGCGAACGAATAGCGTTCCGAAGTTATTTGCGAGAAGGCTGTCGTCGTACTGCTTGCGAAATGACGTTCTTTATAAGAGGAACTGTTCACCCACCGGCAGCAGCTACTTGCTCATAGTTCCTTCTTCGCTTTGCCGTGAGGTACTGCAAGCCTGTCACGACGAACCTACCGCTGGTAACTTGGGTTACGCAAGAACAATGACGAGGATAAGGCAAAACTATTACTGGCCAAGACTTGTCGAAGTTGTCAAAACTTACGTGCAGGCATGTCTAGATTGCCAGCGCCGTAAGCCATCATCTATCAAACCAGCTAGCCTGCTGCAGCCTGTCCGAGTGCCGGCGACAAGGTTTGCACAAATTGGCATGGATTTTCTGGGCCCCTTCTCTGAGTCTGCCACTGGAAAAAGGTGGATAATCGTCGCCACGGCTTACCTGACCCGATACGCGGAGACAGGCGCTCTGCCACGGGCAACGACAGCTGAAGCGGCGCAATTTTTCATCGAAGCCATCGTCTTAAGACACGGTGCTCCCGCAATAGTCATCACCGACAGAGGTACTGCATTCATGGCCGAGCTTTTGGACACCATTTTCCGACTAAGTGGTACAGCTCACAGGAAGACAACGGCGTATCATCCCCAGACCAACGGGCTCACCGAACGCCTCAACTAGACCCTGGCTGACATGATAAGCATGTACGTAGATGTAGAGCCCAAGAACTGGGACACCATTTTGCCCTACGTCACGTTCGCGTACAACACGGCTCGTCAAGAGATCACTCGGAAGACACCCTTTAGTCTCCTTTACGGATGCGAGGTTACAACAACGTTAGGCGCAATGCTCCCTCATGAAAATGATGGCAATGAGACAAACACCGAAGAGTTTACCCAGCTAGCAGAAGAAGCCAGACAACTTGCCAGGTTGCGAATCACCAAACAGCAAGACGACGATGCCAAGTATTACAACCTCCGGCACAGACCCGTCATATACAACATGGACGACAAAGTATGGGTCTGGACACCTGTTCGTCAGCGTGGGCTCTCCGAAAAGCTGTTGCGAAGATACTTCGGACCCTACAAGGTTCTGCGACGCATTAGTGACGTCGACTACGAGGTTGTTCCGGACGGCGTGCAGTGTTCAAAGCGGCGCAGACATTCACCAGAAATTGTCCACGTGCTTCGGATGAAGCCTTACTTTCATTGACTAACTGTGCTTTTTTGGTTTCGCCTTGCTTCTAAAAGGTTTAACATCGGGACCGATGGATCCGTAACTTCATCCGCCTCAGCTGCAGCCTTCGTGATCCCTCAACTCACTATTTCCCGACAGTACAAATTAGACCATAGGTCATCTTTGACAGCTGCAGAACTTGTTGCTATACAAGAAGCCATAAAATTTGTGAACGACCAAGCACCGCGTAAATGGACGATTCTGTCTGATTCAAATCAGCGCTTCAAGCTATCCATTCTTGCTCAAGAAGAGGCCAATTTTACAAGTTAACGTTAGGAATCGTCCAAGCATTTCACCAAACACACAGGACCGGTCACTTGAATACACTCCAATGGATTCCTGGACACCGCGGCCTAGTTGGCAACGAAACAGCCGATAGTGAAGCAAGAGCGGCAATATACAACGCTCCTATGTACGTCCAAGTACCGTACTCGCGAGGTGACGTCAACACATTGTTGAGATCACTCATGCGCGAATGCGCTGCCACTTACTGGTCGCTACCAGATCACCGGAACAAGCGCCTGCGGGAAACAGACCCCGGTATGACTTTTCGTCCTCCGGATAAAATTACCCGAAGACATGCTAATATACTGCACCGAATTCGCCTAGGCGTCGCCTTCACTCGCCACTACACCCACCTAATCGGCCGTGCGGACAGCCCGAATTGTGAACGCTGCCAAGTGCGCGAAACGATAGCTCACATAATTTGTGACTGTGCATTATACGTGGCGTAAAGAAAAATGCTAACTGCAGCGTTGGCAAGCATTAGACGAACACCATTAAGTGAAAACCACATATTGTCAGCAATGAACGACCAAACAGTGTCAAAAACTGCTACGAAGGCTGTTCTAGACATTATGAAAAGCACTGGACTAGAAACTAGGCTGTAGGGTATATTGCTAAGTGGCTACTGTACATACGCACCACCTCTTCTTGTCCCCATCATCACCCTTCATCCCTCTTTCCTTCCCCTTTCCCTTATCCCCTGTGTAGAGTAGCAGGCTAGAGCGAACTAGCTCAGGCCGACCTCTCTGCCTTCTAATAAATTCTCGCACTCCTACTCCACCAACATCGGGACGATGTTTTTTTTAAAGGGGGAATAATGCCGCGCGTAAGTGCCAGTGGTGAGGAGAACGAAGCAGCGCGAGTGTCCTTGGCCGAGGGCAAAAGACGAAGAAGTCGTTGCAGTCTGTTTCCTGCGATCGATAAATCGTATTTGTTTGAGGCGCTTTGTGTGCTCGTCAATCTCGCGTCGTCACAATATCAAAAACCAGATAATATTATTATAGATAGAATAAAAGCCCCATATAGTGTCATTATATATATTAAAAAATTATTACTAAAATTTTTGTGTATTCTTTACTGCTAGAACCCAATGTTTCAGTTCATTGGCATCTATAAACATTTGTAACAAAAAACTGTGAGCTGCACAACTTCGATTCTGCTTTAGTATCTGTATGTACTTATACAGAATATAAGAAAAAAATTATCAACTGGTTACCTGGTAATATATAGAAAGTAATTGACTTAAGTAAAAAGAAAGACATGGTGTTGGGATAGTAGAGTTTAAAATTGAAAAATGTCTGAAAAGAGATCACTTTGTCAAAAACACTGTTCCACTTATTAGCTATGAGCTTCGTAATCATTACCAATTTATTGTTATATTTTGGAGCTTCTCCTAATGACCGTCTTGCTTCTTTTGTGAGATGTCATGCAGCTCTATCTGCTATGTATCATCACATGGGGTCAACGTTTTTCAGCGAATTGACTGTAGTTCGGCCAGGCTTCAATCTTAACTATCGCAGAATTTTGGCTCGTGTGGTACTACGACCATTAAACGCAAGAACAATATCCAATATTGCAATTCTTAACTATGAAGTTCCCCATGCTGGATATCTGGGAACGTTGGTATTCTACATTTAAAAACGGTAAAAGCACACTGGAAACAAGAACACAATGAAGGCCCACACTGGATGCATAGCTCTACTTTCAACAGTTTTATTTTGTGATTCCAAGACTACTTATAGGGCAATATATATAGTGAAACCTCGTTAAACAGTAGTTTCGTTTTAAAAGTAGTGAAGTCAAATGCCCGACTCGGCGGCCATTGAACATAATGCATTTTTTATCCGCATAAGCTGTACCAGCTTATCGCGTATGTATCGGTTAATAAGTAGTTTTTCTAATTTTCGTTGCGCACTCGCCGCGGTGTGTCGTCCTCCACTGGGCGTCCCGACAAAACAGCAAGCCCCAGAGATCGAAACATGCCTCGCTTGTTTGTGTTGATGATGGTGGATGGATGAAAATGGCTGTACCATTTAGATTGGGCGGTGGCTAGCGCCCCCAAGTCGTAATACCTAATGAACCAATAACTAGATTTATTTTTTTTTCTTTTAAAAAGTGAGGCTGAGGATTTGTACTATGCAGTGAAATGTTTAATTTTTACTCGTGCCTTGACTTTAGCTGCCAATCAGATAACCTCCTTCTAGTTAATTCTACTCGCTTAAAGTCTATTTTGCCCTCCCTGCCCCTAAACCGAAGTGCTTTGAAAAACTCTGCGCCAGCATCCTGAACTATAGGGTGAAGCCCTTTACAGAACATTATCAAGTGTTCGGCAGTTTTTTCTTCCTCTCCACACGCACTGCATACCGTATCTACCCCTTCGTATTTGGCCCGATATGTCTTGGTTCGCAACACTACCGTCCTGGCCTAAACCAGTAGAGAACTACCCCGAGTATTATAGATCCTTTTCTTGGCAATTTTCTGCTTAAAAGTTTGATAGACCTCTAGTGCGGACTTCTTAATCATGCCAATTCTCCACATATCGGTCTCAGCTTCCTTCACCTTCTTCTTAACCGATAATTCTTTTTGGTTTGGCCCCCTGCTCTTTTCTAATTATTTACCAGTCAATTTTCTTGTTTGTTTCTTTCATTTTGTATCGACATTCTTCATGTACAAGTAGCTGAATACCTTCCTAGCCCAACGATCCTCCCACATTACTCTCAATCGCTTCTCAAGGCTGTGTTGGTGAGCGCCATCTCTTGAAGTTTTCTGCAACAAGAAGCACTTGGCCGGCTAGGCTTCTGGCGTTGTCCACGCGATAGCGCTTTGCACAAACATGCAAACACGGTGTGCGTTTGCTTTGCTTTCTTTGTTCCTTTGGCGCCGTGCATAGCTGTTTTCTGGTTGATCCGTGCCGTACAGCTCTCGCGTCGTTTCTCACGTGTTGTATATGTGAGCTTGTGCTGCTTTGTACTTGCGTCATGCCGAAGCTAGGACAAAAGCATCAAGTTCTGAAAATAGAGGAGAAATTGGACATAATTCGTGCTATTGAAAGTGGCACGAAAAAATCGGCACTGGCACGCGAAAAGGACCTGCCGTTAACCACGGTGTGTGGAATTTGGAATTCTAGAAAGAAGTTGCTCGGCAGTGCTGCTGCAACTGTGAAAAGGTGCCGGCTATGCGGTTCGGCGTTTTTTGGATGTAGAGGAGGCGCTGGTTAAGTGGCTAAAAGCTGCACGGTCAAAAAATCTCCCTATCAGCAGACCCCTGCTTGTGGAGAAGGCCCTGGTTTTTGCCTCGCAGTTCAACCATGACAACGTTGTGTGCAGCAATGGCTGGCTGGCCAGATTTAAGGCGAGGCACGGCATTACCACGAGGACTGTTTCGGGGAAGGTGCTGCTGCTGACGTGGATTGCACGGAGCTGTGGCAAAATGGTCAGCCGAAGAATATCTTGGAAGACTACGCACCTGATGACATCTTTAATATAGATGAATCGGCGCTATTCTTTAAGCTGCTACCAGACAAAACGCTCGCGTTCAAAGGCGAGACGTGCACCGGCGGCAAGCATGCAAAAGACAGAAAATCAGTGGCATTTTGCGTAAACATGACTGGAACCGGCATAGCTCCGCTCCTCGGGATTGAAAAGTCGGCTAAGCCTAGATGTGATGAAGAGTGGAAGTTTGTGCCAGTTGGTAGGACATAGGTAAATGCAGGAACAGCGCAACCTAGAAGTAGTTACTTCGTAACTATGGAAGCGAACTACAGCGCTCTTTTCTGTCCTTGTTTTTTAGAAGCCTAGATGTTTCAAAGGTGCCCGGTTGCCATCAGAGGTCAACAATCGCACAACACCAAACCATGGACGACGGCAAAACTCTTTGAAGAGTACGTGCACCTCACCGATCGTCGTTTTGCGGCTAAGAACAGAAGAGTTCTTATTATTTTAGACAACCCTTCGGCGACGTCGCCCTGGACAACCTGATGGCTGTGAAGTTGGCGTTTCTGCCACCAAACACAACAGCGATTGCCCAGCCCTTGGACCAAGGCATCATTCGAGCTGTAAAACAGCTCTACAAGAAGAATCTGCTGCGCAGATTTCTCCTGGCCATTGAATGTGGCAAATTATTCTCCATCGACCTGATTGGCGCGATTCACATGCTAAAATACTCCTGGCGGCAGTTTGAAGCAACAACAGTTCAAAATTGCTTCAAGCGTCCTGGCTTCAGTGTGTGTGCGGGCGACGCAGATGACGCCAGTGACACCATCGACCAGACTTCGGACATCGTAGACGAAGCTTGCAAATCTCTGCTAGCTGAAGTGCTGGAGCGGCAGGGCGTTATGGAAGGCATTTCCTTCCCCGACTTCAGAGACGGAGGCAGCAATGTGCAGACCTCTCCGGACATGTCCGACGAAGCCATTGTTGCCTCGGTTGTCGAAGTGTCACCAATTGTAGTGATGAGGACGAGATGGAAAGCGACAACACGGGTGATCCAGGTCCGACAGTGGCCGAAGCTGCGCATTGCGTCAGCGTCATGCGGGTATTTGCCGAGAAGAGGGGGCTGGTGGAAAAGCTGGCTCACAGCATAAGTGAGTTTGAGGCCGCTGTCGTTGCTGCTAGGCCGCCGCGTCGTGAAATGAAGATTACACACTTTATCACGCGAATTTAATAAATTACTGCACGTTTTTTGTTCTTTCATCGCACTCCCTGAAGGTTTCTTTTTTTGACAGTTAAGTGAGCGACCTGACGCTATTTCGGTTAAGCAGTACTACCATTTAGTACGTACTGTTTCCGAGCTCCGGCCAACTACGGTTTAACGAGATTTCACTACATATATATATATATATATATATATATATATATATATATATATATATATATATATATATATATATATATATATATATAAAAGAAGTGTATACCTAAGGGCTCGTTTTTCCGTGTTTTAACACAATATTACTGAGATATAACAGACAGTAATGCCAAGGAATGTACAAGGAAGTTGTTAGAACCAATGGAATGTAAATAAGAAGAAAGAAAAGTGGATGAAAAATAACCAGCCGTGAGCAGGCTCACGGCTGGTTATCTGGGCACACCTGGTTGTGCAGTAGAAGACGATTACTAGGCACCAAGACGGACTCCAACAAAATTAAAATATTTTCTTGCCAGCACAATCGAGGGCATGTAATACACTTGCCACCCATGTTTTCAATCTCCCCTGCTTCTGTGATTTCATATGTAAGCTGATTTCTACTTCGTGCCAAAATTCTGCATTTGTCAAACTGGTGGAAACAACCACATTCCTTACCGTGCACTGCTATAAAACCGGTTGCCACGTTTTTAACGTTGTAATGGTTTTCACGCACTCGTTCATTAAGACAACGACTGGTTTGTATTGCCTGCTGCTATCTTGTGGCCATTGCTACATCAGTCAAACCAGTTGTTACCTAAGTAAACGGCTGCGTGAAAACTATTAAAATGTTAGAAACGTGGCAGCCGGTTTCCTAGCAGTGCACTGTAAGAAGTGTGGTTGTTTTCCTCTGTTTGACAAATGCAGAATTTTGGCACCAAGCAGAAATCGGCTTACACGTGAATTCATAGAAGCTGGGGAGATTGAAAAAAAATAGGTGACAAGTGTATTTGCATGCCCTCTATCGTGCTGGCAAAAAAATATTTTGATTTTCTTGATGTCCGTCTTGATGCCTAGTAATGATTTTCTTCTACTGTGCAACAGGTGTGCTCATATTTTTTTTGGCCCTGTAAGTATCTTTGGACTTGCAAAATAAAAATATTGAAAGTAGTGCTATGTATGTGTATGTGTGCCTTCTTTGTGTCCTCATTTCCAATGCGCTTTTACCATTCTTAAACTTGACTCTGAACCTAAACAAAACATCAAAAACTATGCGACTCGATTTTCATCATCTCAACAGTTGCACCGAGCCATTCAGTGTAATTGTGTCACAAATATTAATAATGTCCATTAAAGCATACACGTTGTCACCATGCATGTGATTCTCCTCGAAGTATGCTGAAAAGGCCAAGATGTTCAAAAATGAAGAGCATGCCAGTTCATCACATCAACATGTCACTGGTGTTCTCATTAATAAGACAACTGTATGAGTTGCCATGAAGTTTACATTTGCTGGAGGCCTTATTTACCCTCAGCATCTAAGCCTATTTACAAGCATGACAAACACCAGGTGCAATGAAACTAGGAGCTGATATCGTTCGAACTGATGCGATCCAAAGACGAAGTAGGACTATAAAGGCGCACAGTGTTTCGGACTACCTTACAAGTTAACGATTTTTTAAGACTGCTGACTGTAGTCAACGTTTTTATTTTTGTACATGAAGTTTTTCTTTTAGAAAAGTAGGTCATAAGCTCAGAGAGCATATGAGGGTGTTGAGCTAGGGTGAGTTTTCACTCACTGCTTGCTTTTGGAAAAACTGTTACTGAAAGACAAGGATTGCTGTGTAAGAAAAGCGTGAAAGCGGAAAATGCGCACAAAGGGACACCCTTCCCAAATGGCACAAAAAAAAGTTATTTTAGAAAGTATTTGCGCCTACACTGGTGCCCTTAAGGAGCCGAGTTTAGCCTCATGCTCCATCCCACTATCATGCATTAGTTGCAATCCATTCATATAAAAAACAGTTGCAGAATGGGAGTATTTTGGTGAGTCAAGGTGATTGAAAATTCTAGCAAACTGTGCAACACAGAGCAAAATGAGTAAGTAACAATAAGCAAATTGTGTTGATTTAACGCATCAGACTTTTTTCTCATATAGTAGGGTAGTCTTTTATGTATCGTAAAGTTATTACTGAACATCAGCCCTTGTTTTCAGTTTTTCACACATATTTGAAAGTGACGGGCGTTCCTCAAGCTTGGCTGCTCTTAAACTTGTTACGGTGTGCTGTCTTGCTCTGTGTTAAACGTATTGAAGTAATAGTAAAGAAAAAGGGAAAAAAAGTGACGCACTGCTCATGTTTTCCTTTTTCCCTCACCGTCTGTATCACTTTGCTTTTAGGTTTTGTGCTTTTAATATCTTTTTAGCAGACAAACTCCCCTAGAAATTTTCCTCAGCCATATGACATGCTCAGACTTTTTGTTGTTGACTGGTGCAGGCGGAGCATTCCAGACACCACAATATTCATTAAAGTGGAGCTGTGGCTGACACTATGCATGAATGAGAAGAAGAAGAAGAAGCAGTGGAGGCCCTTCTACTACTTGCAACGTCAGGCAGTCAAAAGATTGTTGCCGAGAAATCTGTGCAGGTGGATATTTCTTCAGTTCCATGGAGGAAGGTCAATTTTAGAGTCACTGTCAACAGACAATGTTGTTCGTGCATTTACGGGTGTTTAATTTTTGACACTGTTTCAAGCCATTTGTGATAAAGTAGCTGAAATTGATGACAATTCGTCAGAAATGTCTGTGCTTGAGCATGTTGCTCTTGTTCTTGTACACTTAAAGACATGCCTTTCCTATGAGTGCTTAGGGACATTGTTTGGCATCAGTAAGTTGATTGTGCATAGGCTGTTTTACTGTACACTGTGCAGCCTTGCTGCAGTTTTAGAATGTGCAATTCCTTGGCCTACAACTGGGGAAAACAAGAAAAAACATGCCACTTTGTTTTTGCACGCTCTCATACGTACGTGTCGTGCTTGACTGCACAGAGTTTGAACGAGAGAAAAGTCACTCTGCATCATGCCGAATATTAACATATTCACACTATAAAGATACGTGCACTGCAAAGATCCTTGTCGGCGTGTCACCTGCAGGTACGATAAGTTTCGTCAATGAAAGGACATCGGATAAGGTTTGTGTAGAAAAATCAGAGGTGCTTGAAAAGCTGACCGGATTTCAGGATAATATCAAGGTCGATAAAGGATTTAGTGTGGATGACTTGTGCATAGACCTTGGGTTGGGTGTGATACAGCCCCATTTCTTGCGATCTAAGCAGCAGTTCTCTGCACAAGACGCCAGCAAAACACTGAAAATTGCATGAGCATGTGTTCATGTTGAACGTGCAATACAAGGAGCGAAGTTATTCAAAGTACTCAAGGGCCCTGTGCCAGTTCTTGCATCTGTTAAGGAGGTTCGCACCTCCTGAAATACAACATGCGCTCTGATAGACAGGGGCTTTATGCAAAACCTTACATACAAAAAAAAGCTCTGCTGGCCTCGACTCCCTGAATGCCACAGCGAACTTTCGTTCAAGCAAAAAAGTTCAAGAGCAAACCTTTGAATTTCGCACCGAATTCTCACTGCCAAACAGCCAGCATGGCGTCACATAATCAAACGATATTTTTATTTATTTACTTATTTATTCATCTACGGCCCGTTTCGGCAGATAAAAATGTTATGACACCTCGTCAGGTATGAAAAGTCTCAAGACTGAAATTTTTTTCTCCCACACCTTCAGCTCAGCCAAACTGCCAAGGAGTATGTGCGCAGAAGTCATTTTTTTTCATGCAGAAAAAGTTTGTTTCGTACATTTATGGGTGGCGCGCCCGAATGACAGGCGAATCAGAGATGCTTATGAAAATGCGATTTCGTTTCGGTTGGATGGATGGATGGATGGATGGATGGATATGGCTGTACCCTTTAGATTGGGCGGTGGCTAGCGCCACCAAGCCGTAATACCTAATGAACCAAAAACTGCATTTATTTTTTTCCTTTAAATAGTGAGATTGAGGATTCGTATTTTGCAGCGAAGGGTTTCATTTTCACTCGTGCCTTGACTTTAGCTGCCGATCAAATAACCTCCTTCTGGTTATTTCTACCCGCTTGAAGTCTATTTTGCCTTCCCTGTCCCTAAACTCCAGTGCTTTGAAAAACTCTGCGCCATCAACATGAACTACAGGGTGAAGCCTTTTACAGAACATTAACAAGTGTTCGGCAGTTTTTTCTTCCTCTCCACACGCACTGAATACCTTGTCTACCCCATCGTATTTGGCCCGATATGTCTTTGTTCACAACACTCCCGTCCAGGCCTGAAACCGTTGAGAACTACCCCGAGTATTATCATAGATTCTTTCCTTGGCTATTTCCTGCTTAAAAGTTCGATAGACCTCTAGTGCGGACTTCTTAATCATGCCAATTCTCCACTTATAGGTTTCAGCTTCCTTCACCTTCTTCTTAACCGATAATTCTTTTTGGTTTGGCCCCCTGCTGTTTTCCAAGTATTTACCAGTCAATTTTCTGGTTCATTTCCGCCATTTTGTGTCGACATTCTTCACGTACAAGTAGCTGAATGCCTTCATAGTTCAACGATTCTCCCCCATTTCGCTCAATCGCTTGTCAAGTTTTATCTGGCTGCTAGCTTCCCTGCCCTCAAATGATGTCCATCCCTTATCACCTTGTACTCCCTGATTTGGTGTATTCCCATGAGCTACTAAGGCAAGCCTACCTATTCCACGTTGCTTAATTTCTAATCTTGCTTGGACTTCTGATCTCATGCACAAGACCGCATTGCCGAACGTTCGACCAGGAACTATGACCCCTTTCTACATAACTCTCACAACACCATACCAATTGTAATTCCACAGTGCCCTGTTTTTCATCACTGCTGCATTCCTGTTACCTTTAGTCGTCACGCATATTTCGTGGTCCCTTAGGTACTCGGCCCCATTGCTTATCCATACGCCCAGATATTTGTATTTATCTGTTATCTCTATCGTGACCTCCTGTATTCTAAGCTCACTACCTTCATTGTCATTAAAATCATGACTGCAGATTTTTCCTTACTGAATCTGAAATCTAACCTCTCTCTCTCATTACTGCAGATGTCCATCAATCTCTGCAAATCTTTCTTGTTGTCGGCGATTAGCACTATAATATCTGCGTACATCAATGCTGGTAGTGCCTGTTCAATGAGATTTCCTTGTTTGACGAAAGAGAGGTTGAAGCCCAGTCCACTTCCCTCTAATTTGGCCTCTAATTTTTGATTGATTGATATGTGGGGTTTAACGTCCCAAAACCACCATGTGATTATGAGAGACGCCGTAGTGGAGGGCTCCGGAAATTTTGACCACCTGGGGTTCTTTAACGTGCACCCAAATCTGAGCACACGGGCCTACAACATTTCCGCCTCCATTGGAAATGCAGCCGCCGCAGCCGGGATTCGAACCCGCGACCTGCGGGTCAGCAGCCGAGTACCTTAGCCACTAGACCACCACGGCGGGGCAGGCCTCTAATTTTTGTAGGTACATCACGAATAATAAGGGTGACATAGGACACCCCTGCCTAAGCCCCCGTTTCACCTCTGCAGGCTAGGATACGTGTTTTTCCCGCTTTATAACTGCCTTGTTACCTTTATAGATATCCTTTAAAAGATTAGTGACTCCATCTTCACGCATATGGTTCTTAGCTGCGCAAAGCGCTACCTGCTTCCTGTAGCAGGTGTCAAGGCGACTTCCTGTTTACATTTTTTGGCTGCAAGGCGTGCGTTCAACATCCAAGCTTCAGTGCTGTTCCTCGTGACATTGTGAGATCTATGTGGATAAATACGTGGTGATTACATTTAACACCATCCGGAACATTGAGCGTCAATATTTGATGTGCAACACTTCGCCTACTGGTCGTCAGAAGGTGAGCAAAACGCCGCGTCATCATGCACGAACTTGCGTGGTCAACGTGTCAAGGTGAATATCTATTGCTTTCACGGCTTCCGCAGTCCATGAATTTTATGAATGACGATTGTGTGCTTTCACGTTGAATTAGCGACCAAGATCTGCGTCTTCAATGCGGAAGAATGTGAGCTGCTCAAACACGGACTTCAGAGAGTCAGACGACGTACCTTTTATGTTGTTCGACGCATGTCTCCACATCTCGATCGTTTTCTGATAACTACCGCAAATTTCTGACTGCATTTTTAAAACGATATCGCATGCGTTCGCGTGCAGGATCACCCATTGCCTTTGCTTTTTTGTTTTTTGCTTTTTTTTGCACAGGAAGAAGAGTGGCCCGTGGTTGCATAAACTTCAGCAAAAGCGAGAGTTGGGGAAGTTGTGTTGGGTTCATTTTAAAATAGCGCAAAGATGCAACACACGAAAGACAGTGCTCGTGTTGGCCAGGTTTTTCTGTTTTTTTCGCTGTCTCAAGTTGCATGCATGAACTCAAGATCAAGTTGCATGCATGAACTGCCTTGTTGACTTGTTTCATGCTCCGCGCGAAGCCATAAGACTTTCGTCACTGCGGCCTCTCTCCAGCTGCTGTCCATACTGTACTGGACTCGGCTAGTACAGTAACCCAAACGCAAGCGAGCTTCTGTTTTTGCCACTCTTAACACAGTTGTACTGTTGAGACTCTATCAACAGAAGACTCAGCATATCGAGCAGATATGAACGCGATGGTTCAAATAACAGACGCACGTTGGATTTAGTTCATCTTGCAGGTTTATAAATTGGCGCACACGCATGCGCAACTAAATAGGTGGCGTATACGGGTGGCATGCTTGTTTATTCACAATTGCACTATATAGAAACCAATCAGTTCCTTGGACCAAAAAGTGGTGGGCCATCATTTTTGTTCAATATTCGACCTCTTTCAGTATCATTGCAAGAAAATTTTCTTGCTGTCTTCAGAAGCGGTTTAATTTTGCCATAGTGGGTATAACCTAGGTTGATTAAAAAAAGTCATCAATACAATACTGTATGAATTAATGAAAACATATGCTAATAAATAACATCCAAGGGGGTGTTATTTGTTGCAATTATCATACAAGTGTGAAGTCGGCAAATAGACAACTTGCTGCGACGAATAATTGCTACAGATAACATCTAAACTTTCCTTGCCATTACTTCCTGTGCTCATTAATATTGTATTTAACAAAAAAAAACAAGTTCTTAAAATACCCTTCTTTCTTTAATACTGCATTGACTGTTCTGATCTGCTGCTGGTAGCTAGAAAAGGAATGGTGCTTTTTATCCACTTTACTGGCATGCACCTTTCTGTTACGATATGCATTTTAGTGAAAGCAAAACAGCAAGTCTGCACTCATTCTGACAATTTTTTCAGTTCTGCAATATATACAATAGCGTCACACGCCAAAATAGTTGCTAGCATTCGTGTCAAATAAGCATGGAGGTCGATGACCAAGTAGTTTTTAAGAATAAGGAGTGTAAACGTAAAAAATTGTGCAAGTCGGGGTGTCGCACTACTTGCTACACCTGAATGCGTATAGATGGCAACATAAAAGTCAAAGTGCCAACTTGCCACACGAACCTTTTCTTCAATTCATTCATGCCGAAGAGAGCATCTGAATAATTGAGGCGTAAACCCGCAAAGGCTCATGAGGGGCGCTGTCTGCATCGACTTCCGGTTCAAGACATACGTGGCGCCCTGTTTCGCTGGCCGCGTTTTTGGTGTCGTAGATACGTTTTTTCTTTTAATTGGGTGGCAAGTTAATTACTCATGCAATCATGATTGATTGTGCAGCTGTAGAGCAACCGACAGCTGCACAATCAGAGAAAAAATCAAAGCACCAAAGAGAAAAAAAAATGTTTAGATTCTCCCGGAACGAAGTTAAAATATGGAAGTGGGTTTTGTGGTAATAAGGACAGCCACGGTGAGTGGTTTAGCCTTTGGATGCCTAACGTAAGGTGGGTAATGCTTGTCCCAAATCCTGCATGGATGGTTTTGTTTGTCTGACACATTTGGTATTTACGTACAGGCGCTCGCAGCAAAATTCATGGTAGGTTGACTACGTGCCGTCAACCTTTTGGCATGACAAAAGAGAAACTGAAGCATCAAGACGTAAGCACGAAAGGAATTTAAATGTGTAGTTTTTCATCAGCACAACCACAGTCACTATATACGCATATACTACAAGAATATGGCGTTTACGTTAAGACGCACAACCGCCACATAACGTGCAGCCAGCTCTCATTTTGATACCGAAAAATGCGTGACACAGCAGCCGCACGACATCAGGTCAGCGGTGACGCTGCGGAATGTATGTACACAGCATTTGTCAATGATATCAACTTAAGCGATGTATATGCAATCTGTCAGTGGCTCTGACGGCGACGACCTCGCACCAGTAGTAGAAAATGATGTCAGTAACGTTATGTAGACAAGAAAATACTATTCTACTTACAGAGCAGCTATGTAATAGGTTTCTGGTAATTTCAAGTGTTTTTCCAAGCATTTCTTTTAGTAGTCCGTTTATTCATACCTCATCCAGTGCACATTAAGCAGAACAGGTAACTACACAGAACTAGCACGGCGCCTGACTATGAAGTGAGTGTCGTCTTGGCCAGCTTGTTTAGCGACATGATGCAATACGTAAATGCTAAACAAGCTCGATTTTGCTAAAAAAGTTTCCGCCAGCTTATTTAGCTTTTTGAAGCTTTGTCAGTGCACTATAGAGTCGAAGTAGCGTAAAATAGGTGGTGAAATAAGGAGATGGCGTAATGGTGCAAAAGCATCATCGCATACTGGCGACCAATGAGAGAGGTGTCCATCGCCAGTGATCAGCTTTGTCAGTGGTGCGATTATCGAAGCAAGGTGCTTCACAAAGCGGCGAAAGTATGAGCACAGTCCAACGAAGCTGCTAAGCGCTTTCACGGTCGAAGGCTTCGGGAACTCAGCGACAGCACGAAGCTTCTATGGGTCTGGGAGGACGCCATATTTTGAGACAACGTGGCCAAGTATTGTGAGTTTCCGAGCTCTAAAGTGGCACTTCTTGATGTTTAGTTGAAGACCTGCACTCGTGAGGTATCTCAAGACTTCGCTGAGATGACGGAGGTGGCTGTCGAAATCAGGGGAGAAAAACACATCATCCAATTAACAGGGGGACACAATCTCCCCAATGCTATTTACCGCGTGCTTACGGGAGGTTTTCAGAAGCCTAGAATGGGAACAGTTAGAGATAAGAGTTAATGAAGAGTAGCTTCCTAACCTGCGATTCACCGATGACATTGCATTGCTGAGTAACTGAGGAGACAAATTGCAACTTATAATTACGGAGTTAGACAAGGAGAGCAGAAAGTTGGGTCTTAAAATTAATCTGCAGAAAACGAAAGTAGTGTACAACGACCTCGGAAAAGAGCAGCACTTCGAGATAGGTAATAGTGCACTTCAAGTTGTAAAAGACTATGTATACTCAGGGCAGGTAATAACCGCGGAGCCAAACCACGAGATTGAAGTAACTAGAAGAATAAGAATTGGGTGGAGCACATTTGGCAAGCCCTCTCAAATTATGACAGGTAGATTACTACTATCCCTCAAGAGGAAGGTATATAACAGCTGTATCTTGCCAGTACTTAGCTACGGAGCAGAAACCTGGAGACTTACAAAAAGGGTTCAGCTTAAATTGAGGACGACGTAGCGAGCAATGGAAAGAAAATGGTAGGTGTAACCTCAAGAGACAAGAAGAGAGCAGAGTGGATTAGAGAACAAACGGGGGTTAAGGATATCATAGTTGAAATCAAGAAGAGGAAATGGACATGGGCCAGGCATGCAGCGCATAGACAGGATAACCGCTGCTCATTAAGGGTAACTAACCGGATTCCCAGAGAAGGCAAGCGGGTTAGGGGGAGACAGAATATTAGGTGGGCAGATGAGATTAAGAAGTTTGTGGGTATAAATTGGCAGCAGCAAGTACAGAACCGGGTTAACTGGCGGGAAATGCGAGAGGCCTTTGTCCTGCAGTGGACGTAGTCAGGCTGATGATAATGATGATGATGATGATGAATCAACGCAGAAGCGAATTGAGCCGTCTTTTTTTCTCACAAGTGCCACAGTTGAAGACCAGGGACTGCTGGACGGCTGAATGGCGCCACGTTGAAGCATTTCAGCCACTTTCTCGGTGATCACACAACGCTCAACAGGAGATACACGGTAGGGACGCTGTCGCAGATGCGCTTGGGAGCCGGTGTTAATGTGATGGACAGCGGTGTGCGTTCGGCCTGATGACGTCTGCTGCCAGTCGAACGAGGTGCGAAACTTGTGAAGAAGTTCTAGAAGCTTTTTGCGGTATAGTTTGTCAAGTTCGCCAAACAAACTAATGTTTTCGTGAACAGGTGAACGGGCAGATGGCGTCAGTGCATCAAGCTGCAAATCATTTTCACCATCAAAGCCGAAGATGGACGAAATGCTTAAGTCTTGGAATGTTCCTATACATTCCCCACGGTGCAAGGTTGTGGCAGACGGCAAGGGATTTGTGACAAACAAATTAGTAGCGTACACCAAAATATTTAGGACAGCAAACGGCAACGCGAGGCTCTTGCGGCTTTGGTATGTTTGGGAAGGCGTAAACAACACTGCAGGCTTACACACATCGGCACAAGACACGGGAACAAAGGCTACTGTAGTCGGTGGTATGTCGATGTCATCGGCGACAAACAGCTTGTTCAACGCAAGTTTTGGAGACGAGGCACACAATGCAGAGAAGGCCGCTTCAGCACGAGCACCGTCGATAATCGCACGATTACGAGACAGAAAATCCCAGCCGAGGATCACATCATGAGAACACGCTTGTAGCACAAGGAACTCATTGGTATACAAAACATCTTGGAGTAGAATGCGGGCAGTACAGGCAGCTGATTTTCCAATATGGTGAGCACTGGCAGTATGGAAACACAATCCCTTTGGCGTCGTGGTAACTTTGAGAAGCAGGCGGTAAAGTTTTAAATCTATTACTGAAACGGCAGCACCAGTGTCCACAAGTGCAAGGGTACGATAACCATCCACAAAAACGTCCATGAGGTTTGTAGAAGATATGCGAGGACTTGAGTCTTTCGACGACGGCGCAGTTCGTGCCTCGCAAAGTGCGGAATTTAGTTTTCCGCGACCGAAGAGCAGGGTTCACGGTGCATAGGTGACAGGAAGTGGGGAGCGACGTCGGGGAGATGGAGATCGGTGACTGACTGAGAAGGAGGGGGGGGCAGTCGGGTGAAGAGGATCCTTGTTGACGTGCTGTGTCGTTAAAGCGCCGAGAGCCGTGCGACAATCTTCGCATGGTGTCGCTGTGAACGTGAGGGTGGCGGTGGCACAAGCGACCCACCGCCACCCTCACCTGCGTAACCTGTCCCTGCGTAACATGTCCGGCGTAACCGCAAGAATAGCAAATCGGGTGGTTGCCTGCGGTGCGCCACGGATTCGGAAACACCGCGATTGGCTGGCTTATCGGAGCTGGGGATGACCGAACAGGGACCAGTGAGGTAGCATGAGTGGGCTGTCGAGGTTCTCTGGCTGAAACGACTTGTGCATACGTCAAGGGCGCGGCCTCCAGAAGTGGCGAACGAGCGAAAAGCAAAGCGTCAGCTACCTCACCTTGTATGACGTGCCTTATCACCGGGGCCTTATTATCTGGTGCCAAAGGATGCGTTTGTGCTGGTTCGGGCGGACCCAATAAAATTGAGAGCTGCCGAGCGAACTCTTCCCGCACGAACTGTTTTATGCGAGCCAACATGTCATTCTGGTCTCCGAGAGTCAAAGCCGCAATCGAGTCACGTTGTTCTAGAGAGCACCGTGTTGGGCGCACTGCTTGCGCAATTCGTCATAACTCTGGCACAAGCTGACGAGATCAACTATGGTTTGTGGGTCCTTGGCTAACAACATTTGAAATGCGTCATCGCATATGCCCTTGAGCATTTGTTTGATTTTGTTGGCTTCGAGAATCGCTGGGTTTACTCGCTTGCACAAGTGAACAACGTCTTCAATATATATATATATATATATATATATATATATATATATATATATATATATATATATATATATATATATATATATATACGCGCGCGTGTGTGTGTGTGTGTGTGTGTGTGTGGAAGGTATTTGAGACACGACGTACCTTTTCGCAGCAGCGAGAAAACACAAAAACAACACGAACATCACTTTTTATCAAAATGCATGCAGGACTTTCAAGCTTTTCCCATCACCGAACTATGGGATTTCTTCGTTCAATTCTAGTGTTGCCAAAGTCAGCGTGTCCTCAACCCACTACTATTTGTGTGAGATGCATAGTGCAATATTATTTACCCATTAGGTTTTGTTGTTTTAAAGCAGGTCGCTTTGTTTTACCTCGAATAGTGAAGTCACTGCTGTATCCACTCTACATTCAAATAGATGCCTGTAAGGTTCTAGCCTCTACAGTATGCGATCTTACCTCCGTTTACATTACTTTGATATGTTTCGTAGGTTAAATATAATGGTAATGTTACTTTAAGGTTTCTGAATATTTATTCAAGTATAAAAGTAGGGGTGTGCTAATAGTGGATTATAAAGCTGAATCAAATAGTGATGACACTTAATAGAATAGAAATAAAAACTAAATACTCTTTGAATAGTTCTGGAATAGTAAGGCGACGATCTTCAAAGCAGCCCAGAGTGATGAGGGAGCAATTTTGTGAACACTGAATGGATTTCCACACAATTTTTGTTTCAGAGAGATATTCACAAACTCGAACATAGTGACATTACGATTACTTTTTGCCGACGAAGAATATCACAAATTTTTGAAACTGAGGCAACTTTGTTTACACGTCCAACAACAACCACGGCCTTCGAAATATTTTGTAAATAAATGCTGAAAGATAGGGATTACTACAATATTCAAACTGATACTTTGTCAACCGCTTTGAAATAAAACTAATAGTGAACATCAAGAAATATACATGACAATATCATCACTGTGAATATGTTGAAGATTGTAGATCAGTAACATTGCCGCTTCAGTGACAATGGAGTTTTAGGCAAAAACGCCTTTATAATTTGATCAATACAGCTTCGATAAATGGTCTGCGTGCATCTGTGCTGCGCGATGTCGAAAAAAAGAAAAGTTAACCCATCATTCTTCCAACGTCTCGTTCTTTCGCACATTTTTCATCATTGCTGATTATTCCAAAAACATTCGAAACATATTTAGTATTTCCAATATCCGTTATCTGCGCTTCGTTATTCGGAATTTATGAATGTTCGCACACCCCTAGAAAAAAGCTGTAGAAGCTGTAGAAAAGCTGTAGAAGATCACGCGCATGCCTGTCTCGAAAATGGTTGCCTTACTATTCCAAGATCATACGAATAGCATTCGATGCGTAATCGTATTCGATTCTATATTATGCGTGATTCTAGTCAAATACCGAATCAAATACAGCGCTTGTTATTCGCAATTTCTTGATATTCGCACACTTCTTTAAAAAAGATGTAGAATCACGTGCCTGTCTTGAAGCTATTTTGAAACTATGCGAATAGCACTCGATGCGTAATCGTGTTTGATTCGGTACAATCACTATTTCATGCATGTTCTATTCGGTTCTGAATTGCGCTATTCGCACACCCTTACGTGCGATTAGCATTCACAAACTGAATGAGTTGGCGACCGTTGAGTGACTTGACAACTCATGCATTTCGCCATTCATGAGCACACTTGATCCTCTACATTAGAATATTCCATTGTCGAACTAAATTAACAGGCAAGTTGAGGGGCATTTTGTTTATGTTTGTTTTTATTTTTATTTTTCTTCCACGCTGACTGGCTATAGTGTTGAGCAATTTTGATGTGATGTGCACCACTAACTTTTAGTAGACAGCAACTCTGCGAATGGGCTCTTGTCCTTGCATTGCGCTGACTTAGCGTTGTCTCATGTGCCGACTTGTGTAGACTCACTCCTTCCAACTTCGTGACTACAATGCCGTCAGTATGAACCAAATAATTAATAACTAAGGTTTTCCACCAAGCAGAGCAAGTGGAGATCTTTCTATGTGTGAAGCTATACCACTGAACGTAGAGAATTCGCCACACTACATCCGTTCCCCCCTACTTCCTCATTAGAGCGAATTTCGGCGACAAAGTAGCAGTGGACCCTTCAATTTTGCCCAGAACGTGTGCCATGCACTCCCTCACTCGGGCTTGTCTACACTGTCAAGGTTTGGTGGACTTCGAATACCGTTATGCTTTGGTGAGCGCATCGATATTGAACTCAAAATTGTGCAAATGTTCTCTGCTTAAAAGCTTCCTTCGTCCCATACACGCGCTTTGCGTGTTGTCTTTATTTCTCTTAGCCTCCCTACTCCTGTCCCCCCCCCTCTCTGTGCGTATGTGTGTGTGTGTGTGTGTGATTTGGTATGCGCTGCTGACTCTTTTTTTGTACGTTAGTTACAGTCGCTACAGCCTCAACGACTCGCATTGTATGGAGAAGTCTGTACACCCTGTTGGTCAACGTCTTTCGCAGTAAGTTGGGTCGAACGCGCCTCAGCCAAGCAAAAACATCTTTCCGGCGATGTTCCCAAACGTACCGGCACTTTCGATCCATTTCTGCGCCACCGAGAAAGTCAATAAACGAACGTACCGCGTGGTTTCACTTTCCTCCGCCCAGTGCTCAGAGAACAGAAAGCCTGGCAGGCATTGTGGTTACCCTCATTGTTCAATGGCGTCCCTTTCATGTGCGCACTCCGGCACGACTGAACGTTGTGTGACAATGACTTCGGCTAAACTGAACACGCTGAAACATTTTTCACCGCATCAAGCAGCTGGACCACCCCTCATGAAAGAAACACTATATGCACTATCGCTGTGTAAATCTGGTGAAGCAATAATTGCACTACTTGCGGGATACTTGTTGGAGGCTCGCACGAAGAATCATGTCACAAGACATTTAGATTGACGCAATGGGGCATGTATTGAAATCTCAATACGTCTACACATCGAATCCCTCCCAGTCTCCTGCTTTTCCATTGTATAGACGAAAGGTTGCTGCACAAAAATATTTATTCAGAGCAAGTTCTTGTCAATCATGACGCTGGACATGCACAGTTAGCGAAGGCAACGCGAAAGTACGTGGGGAGTGGGGGCGGGGGTGAAAAATTGTATTTTTATGAGAGCGTGGCCGGTGAACTTCTGATCAGCACTATAGATGTAGAGACAAAAAACATTACGATATTGGTGTGTCAATGGCTTTCATTGAAAGCCTTTAAACTCTCGATGCATAAATTGAACTAAAACATCAATACTAGTTCAAAGTTTGTGCTCTTGTGCTGAACAATTTAGCAGACAAGCACCCAGTGCAAGCTATTTGAACTTCTTTAATAAAACTGCGAACGACATGCTGTCGGCCTTTTACCTTCGTGGGCCGAAAAGACCGTCATTTCTACGCGATGGCATAGGCCACTTTAGTTGTGAGCGAAAAATCAGCATTGGCGGCGTGCCAAAATTCCTTATGAATGAAAATAAACAAAAGCTTGCCACAAGTTATGTTATTGAAATGGGGGCTTTGACGTCCCATAACCGCCATATGATTATGAGAGACGCTGCAGTGAAGGGCTCCAAAAATTTCGACCATCTGTTCTTTAACGTGTACCCAATCTGAGCACACGGGCCTACAGCACTCCCGCCTCCATCGAAAATGCAGCCGCCGCAGCCGGGATTCGATCCCGTGACCTACAGGTCAGCAGCCAAGTACTTTAGCCACTAGGCCACTGCGGCGGGGAATCCCTACAATGAATGTCAAGGTGGCTGCTAATATAGCGTTCTTCACGTTACACTCGTGCTCCTTCAATCTTACACTTACGCACCTTCCTGTTTGGTCCATTTATATTTTTTTCACAGGACAGCGGGATCTAATATACTACGTTTCCGCGCATTGTACGAAGCTAGCTTTATGGCTTTTTGCGCAGAGCTGCTGCTTGCTTGCGGGTTTGTTTACTTGCGCGTTGACGACAGCTTTCTCGGCGCAGAGAATAATGGCACTCTGACTATGGTATGCTTTCCTCACTTTTATTGCGATGCAAATTATATGGACACTTTCGGCGGAATTTCGCCGCTGGCGTGGGCGAGATGCACCGTCTACACATATATACGTATATGAAAACGCAAGAAAGAAACAAAATACCAGAAAAGATACTCCGGCGCACGGAATCGAACGTGAGAATTCCGCGTCGCGAATGCGAGGCGTTAACTACTGAGCCAGCGAAATGTACCTCCCTCAACGTTCAAACGGCAAGCTATATCTGCCAATTACCACTGTTGGCAGGCATTTTTTTTTGGGGGGGGGGGATATCGCGTTTCTATCATTATCAGCAAGATGGCGCAGTGGGCGCGCGGTGGCTCTCATCTCTCACGCGCACTTTGGCCCACGTAGAGAAGAATAAGGTGTCTGTACGCTTCATCACACGCCCTTATCCCACAGTGTGGAGAATCGCACGCCTTGGCTAGCTTTTCAGTTTCGTCGGAACGATATTGGTGTAGTTACCGGGCGCACAAAGGTCACTGCAGTCGTTGCACAGCCTCTGTTTGCAAAAAGGGCGCGCTTATCAGACACAGCGAAGTAACAACTGAGACGCTTATTCGCGTTACCTGTGCCTAATAGTACGTTTCGTGCGTATTTTGTGCGTGAGAAATGCGGGGAACGTCTCTATCTGCTTGCCATTATACGCGTTTTCTTCCAATTTGTTGCTGTCACGTTCATTGCTTCGCCTTTGGGGTCAAGCTGTGACTTTTTTTCGAGTTATGCGTGTTCCCATGGGCATACAAGGCAATACAGTAAACTTTTGATTTTTGTTACAAGCCGATACTGACTGCCGCTCTGCCGTGGCGGTACTCGTCTGCTGACCCGCTGGTCGCTTGATCAAATCCCGGCTTCGCCGGCTGCATTTTCTATGAAGGCGAAAATGCTGTAGGCCTGTGTGCTCAGATTTATGTGCACGTTAAAAAACCCTAGGGTGTCGAAATGTCTTGAGGAGGAGACACTACGGCGCCTCTGATATTCATATGGTGGTTGCGGGACGTTAAACTTCACATATCAATCGATACTGATTGCTGGTCCTGGGTATTCTTTAGCTTTTTAAAAAAGATTTTGCGACAGAAATTAACAAATGTGGTGAATAACCTGCTGCCGTAAGGCATTAGAGCTGTTTGCTGAAGCTCTTTGAAACTTGGTAGCAACAAAACTTTTTTAAAAGGGCATTAATAAAGCACGTTGTGGCAATAGATACTTTCACCAACTTGGAATGGCGGGAATCAAAAGGTAACAATGGCTTGCTGGCTCGCGACTCAGACTCGCAGCAGATACGATCTGTGTCAAATTTAAGCTTTAGATCCAGAAACCTAATGGTCAGCCGCTCTGGTAATTCATTCGTTAAAAAAGTGGCTGAAAAAACTTTTGAAGTTCCCTTAAAACTTCCGACATTAGTAGTTGTGGGCCCGCTTCGTCTAGGTGTAGTATAACTAAAAAATTACCTACAAGGGGGAAAACCTTGGTCAGCCTTGAAACATTCATTTGGTCCTGCGATTGCCTATCTAGATGCATGCACTGAAAAAGAATCACATAATATCGGTGTTATGGTAGAACCGATTCAATCTGGATGTAAACGTCATGCCATGTGGCAAATTTCGAATTAAAGTACATAGTTAAAAGCTCTAAGAATCTTGGCACCGATAAGCCTGTGTCGGTTTGATAGACGGTTGCACCATGCTTATCTATGTTCTCTTCAATACACAGCATCAGTTTACTATGAGGCAAGGCATAGTAAAGGTGCTTTACGTTGGAGCGACATTTTTGATAGTGTGGTGGTCACGTGTGTTTTGCCTGCCTTGATGTAGATGCGTTCGCATTCTGTAAATAAAAATTAGTTGTTAGTCAGCGCTCTGTTCTGCCTCCTCCTTTTCTTTTCTGCCATTTTCTCGCTTTGTTTTTTGCTATACGATCGAAAAAATTCGCCTTTTAACGTTAGCGAGATATTGTATTTGTGTTCTTGTCGTAGCATGCAGACGACAAATGTCCTTGAAATCGTCACTCACAGAGAGTGCAAAATGTGAGTTGCAATCCATGTTTAGGGAACGAAAGGATCACGTATGCGGCTTAAATTCATCAAAAGTACTCAACATTTTTATCTATTTACAGTATTGAGTTGAAGAAAAGTAAGACAATGGCGAGAAGACTTCTGGCATGACGATAAAAGAGCGCTTCGTGACGAACTGTGCAGTAGGACCAGTGTTAAGGAATGATGAATAATAATTGTTGAAGTTTGACGTTCTAAAACCACCATATGATTTTGAGGGGCGCCGTCATGGAGGGCTCCGGAAATTTCGACTACCTGGAGTTCTTTAAGTTGTATCTAAATTTAAGCACGCAGGCCTCACGCATTTTCGCCTCAAACGATAAAGCGGCCACCACTGCTGGTATTCGATCCCGCGACCTGCAGGTCAGCAGGCAACTGCCATAGCCACAAGACCATCATGACGGGTAAGAGTGATAAAAACACTGAAGACTGAAAATCGGGCGCACCTCGCCTGACTGGTTGGTCCATAGCATCTCAGGGTGCCGCCCAGCATTCAACGTTCTTTAGCTGCAGCCAAGAAACACATGCCCACTTCTCAAGCCGGTACCACTGCGTTCCTGTCGCGCATTCATCAGCCAGTCCTTTGACGGTTAGGTGAGACTGAACAACTTTTCTTCCACTACGCCACCACCCAACCACGCCATAGTTGCAGTATGGGTAGTACTCGACTTATTTACCTGAAATCACATGTTGCTTGTCATTAAAGTGGAGCTGTTAAAGCCTAGCTCAAACAGGAACATTATCATCCGCTACCCAGCGAAGGAGGGAGAGAAAAAAGAAGGAGAGTGAAGCATAGCATACACATGCCAAGGGGTGGAATGGGATGCGAGGGTGGAGTGAATTCAGGTTGTGTAAAAAAGAGAGTAAAAGCATGCTTTGCCATGTATAGCATAGTATAGCAAGGACGAGAAAAGGAAGTGAAGGTAAAAAGCAGAGGTTGAGCGTTAGGAGGATGGAAAGTGGGAGAGGGTAATACATGGCACAGTGATGTGTAGCATATATACAAGCGGTATGGAATAGATAATAAGGATGAGTAGGAGAGGAGGGTAAAAGTATAGTCATGTAAATTATAGCAAGAATGGGGAAAGTAAAGTTAGAGTAGGTGTGATGTGAGAGGGGAAAGAATGGAAAGGAGGAGGTTTGAATGGGATGTATAGCATAGTCATATTATAATATACATAGCTATGCTATAATACTGCATAGCATAGTATAGCAAGGGGCCGGAAAGGGGTTGTGGAGGAGAAAAGAATAGAGTGGGTGATAGGGTAGAGATTGCAATAGTCGCTGATAGTATACTATAGTAAGATGGTTGGAAAGGGAAATGAGGTTGAGGAGAAGTTATGTAAGATTGAGGAGGAGGTAAAGAAGGGGGAGGGCTAGCGGAGCCAAGTGGAGGAGGGAGGCGAGTTGTTTTTGTCTTGTACAGCAAAGTGTTCATTAGGTGTTTAGTTTTGCGCAGTTATTTGTGTTTGAGTCTGTATGAAAGGTTTTATTATTTTTTATAACAAACGACTTTGTCCATGATTGTATTCTGGTATAGGCTCATCCTCGATGAGGTAACAGAAATCATTAGGAAGCTGCATCACAGTTGTACAGAGTTGGTGTGCATTGGATCGATGGAGTGGGCATAATTTCATGAAGTCAAATTATTTAGAAATTGCTGAGGTTCGGGCCCGTTAGCATTCGACATCAGTATACAACACGAAGACACAAGATACAAGTATGATATGGAACAGGTGCTGGCAGTAAAGGATGGGGGCGAGAAAAGGAAGTAACGGAGATAGGAGTGATTCGATGTGTTCTCTTCCACTCGAAAGAACTCTCTCGATGTACACTCACCGATGATGTGCTGGACCAGCATTCACAATATTTACTCAAGTTCGCAAACTTTAAATACGCCAGGATAACAAATAGCTGGGCCAGTTGGTAGGTATACTCATGTTAAAAAAGTGCATGGGCGTGCAAACGCGGACACAATATAAAATTCGAAACAGCACAAAGGCCAGCGTGTGTGTTCTTCCCTTCTTTGTCAAAAACCTCATATTCATTTCTGTTTAGTATAGAGCAAATACTCCTTATTGAATACACTAAATTTATTGAGTTTCTTTGTTATATTGTTTCGATATTCGATTTGAAGTTTTTTCCTATTCGAATACCCCCGAAATTTATGCTTTCTTAGACGTCAAACGGACCAGACATGCTCAGCACGCCTCTAGAAGTTGCGTTACTACACGCCGCACATCACCACTTTACCCTCCGAAATAACACCTCTTACGCAAGACTGGGGCTTAGGTGTCACATAGAAAGGCCCGTGTTTACGCTAGAGTTTCTGAATGCTACTTAGAAGCGCATGATAACCGCAAAATAAACCCGAAAAAGCGATGTTACTTTCGCGAGGCAAAAAAGCGGCAAGAACACTTCCTATTCTTGAAAGTATTTTAATTATAACAAAAGTTCTCACCTGAGTACGAAGGAGAGCTTTTTTTATTTTGTACAGCAAAAATTGGTGCGACTATGAACCAATGCACAAATTTAACATTGTCTTCAGTGTATACCCTCTATTTAGCTGAATGCACGTTTGACAACGCATGCATGGTTAACGTTCATTGTTGATTCCCCCAACGTACGTTTGACTTTGACACTCAACTGCCCAAAGTCATCAACACTTTACGCGCTATCGGTGAACGTGATTGCCACTAAACTGATTATTTAGCGGGAAAACTCAAATAAGCCCCCCCCCCCCCCCCCCCCAAAAAAAAATTGCGACAAGTGGCTAGGCCATTCTCCAAATGGCTCCGGAAAAGAAGCCCAAATCCACTTATTATAAGCGCAACTGACAATTCGGGTCTACGCTGTGCTGCTGCAGCCCTTACAACATTGGCTGGTAGCATTGAGAATACCTCCCGGTAACCATCTATTAGTGACCATCTGTAGCAACTATTGTTAATTGGCTCTCTAAGGACACCCTTTTTCACTATTCTATGAAGACTTTATCATGTCGACAATCTAAAATCATCCTTTAACTAATGTATAAAGACTCTATTATTTAGACCATCTAAAGGTGCCGAACAAATATATCAGCGTTATACTATGTAGACCATCTAAATGTATGCTACCTTACTGACGTGTACAGCCAATTGTAAATACATGCCCTGAGGCCTCATTTGTAAACTGTTTTAAATGTACCGTACCATGAGAGGCTAATTTATCTTTGCTATGTAGAAATCATCAAACATTTAACCTCTCTTCACTTCTCCTGTCCCAAAACAACTATGCCGTATTATTTACTTACAATTTACACCCTAACACACCCACACATGCGTACACATACTCACGGAAAAGCTAATAATTAGGTTACTACGAGAGCGCATATAAATTTGCACCAATGGGAACCTACAGAGATGTAATGATAATAATGCATTCATACAGGCCTTCGTTGGTAAGGGAAAGGATCCAGCACTGAAGCCTGCGCATGGATTGGCGTGCTAACATAAATAAGCGCACGCGCTAAAAAACTGCTAGCGCCATATACGTATGGCTGGGGAAGCCAACGATGTATTAATCCTTCCTTTTTCAGTTTTCTCTTACCCCTATGGTAAACAGTGCTCGCTGGTGCAATCACTCTTCTGGACAAAAGAGGTGGTCATAAAAACAAAACGCTCTCTGTGATTCCTTCGACCATACGCGTAACAGTCACAAAAAGTGGAAATTAGATTACATCTACTCCTAACCTGATGGGGCAAACTCCCAATGCTTCGCTTCAATGTGTGTGTGTGTGTGTGAGAGAGAGAGAGGGAGCCTGTGTGTTGCAACCTTGTTCATTAATATGGTGCAGCACCAGGACTTACCGAAGCATTATCGCACGCCTTTAGCCAAAGACCTTTTATTTTTGAATATGACAGTCTTTCTTGGGGACCTTCGACGCAAAAATTTTGATCTGTCTGTCTCTCTGTACTGTATTTGTCTACTTGTACATCCTTAACGGTACCCTAAACGGCACCCAAATGACCAAATGATACTTCAATCGGCTGACCCCATCCGCAGCACCCACCAATATTGCTCAAGCTTCAGTCTTCATACTTGTGCGATTGCCAATTAAAAATCAATTATTGCGCGTATCTGAGGCACCATAACAATACGTTATTATTATGTGTGTGTTTTTATTACAAGAGGCATACATAGGTAATTTTAGAGATCGTAGCCTTTATAACGCTGCGCTGGCCATGCAATGCTTCCACGAAAAAGCAAGTGTTTCCAACGCTTTGCTTAGACGACATGGTGGTGGCCCCTACCCGTCGCCTTGCGGTCTACACCTTGTCACCTCAGAGACCGGCGCGCACGGCACTCGCCGCGCTTTCCAAGATAACTGCCAGATGGCGCTCATGTCTCACGTGTGACGTGACTTGATGCGCTCGTTCGCCTCCCCTGCACGCTCGAGGCACTCCAACGCAGCGCCTCCAGAATACCATAATGATTGATATGTGGGGTTTAACGTCCCAAAACCACCACATGATTATGAGAGACGCCGTAGTGGAGGGCTCCGGAAATTTCGACCACCTGGGGTTCTTTAACGTGCACCCAAATCTGAGCACACGGGCCTAGAACATTTCCGCCTCCATCGGAAATGCAGCCACCGCAGCCGGGATTCGAACCCGCGACCTGCGGGTCAGCAGCCGAGTACTTTAGCCACTAGACCACCACGGCGGGGCACCTCCAGAATACTAGTCACCGATTTTCTTGCGCAGAACTCCAAATAGACGTTTAGTTCACTCTCCTCAGACGCAAGACTATCGGCTGTCGACAACGTTTGCGGTGTAACATGCAGATACAGGGCCAATTTTTTCTTTGAATACGCAATCAAGAAGCATAAGGCAAACCTGACATAATTACCGCACTACGTCTCATACAATCTTTCACGCTATGAGCGCGTGATGCGCGTGCTCATGAAAAGGCCAGTGAAGTGTAATACGCGTATAATATCTCAAATGATGTCAAATAAGTTTGCGTTATGAATATTGCAAACACTTCTTTCATTCAGTGCTTCTCAGTTTTTCTAGAAGCAGTGCACTCATTGATGATTATTATTATTATTATTATTATTATTATTATTATTATTCCTCATTTGGTCCAGCCACATATCCTCTTTCTCTGAATATCTCAAGACCAAATTCAGGAATATACCTTTTCCATATTCTGTCATACCGAGTTGTTATGAAAGCTTTATGAGATCAGTAACATCAGCGTTCTTTTTAAAAGCATGCTACATTTTTCTGTTCCCTCTAAACGTGCTGCCATGCGAGGTCTTCGTTCTCTCGGCTGAGTCTGCAGAATCTCTCGGGATTTTGGTTATCCTACAGTCTTCCACAAGATGTACGCCACGATATGTCTTGCTCAACTTCCATATGCAGTGTAACTTACCAGGGCTCGCTTAACACTGAGCTTGAAAGCAGCTCAAAATTCACGTGTGAATTGGATCTAACATTGTATTTGCACATTATTAGAAGCACTTTACAAGTGTTTTTTTTTGTGGCCCTTTTATTTGCGTTTGGGGTCAGGCGAACCGATTGCTTTGCGTTTTAGAAGTGGGCAGAATTAAGAAAAGCCAGAATATTTTACTGGTGAAAGAAGGTGCAAATACACGTTGGCGGCGGCCAACGTTATTAGACGGCGGCAGCGGCGCGCCGTCCTCTCTGTGCAAGCTTCTACCACGGCAGTGACACTGGCATGTGCAACACCCGGTTATCTGCGCTAAGATTTAGAAATGGGAACACCACAATTAAGGAAAAAGACCTATTGATATATGAAGAAAATTTAACAATACTTGGCCACTGGTAAACCACGACGATTGTGTTGGTTCGCATAAGGTTCGTATATTTATCGAAGCAAAAAAATCACTGCTATGAAGGTAGCGCAACAGTTGACAATTGATCAAATGTCAATGTGATGTAACTCTGAGTATCAACAGCATTGTTCATCGCCTGCCCTTTGTCTTGCGTTTGATTTCTGGCGGCTCCTTCAAACAAACTAGACACTGGGCTTTTTTTATAAGGGCGCCTTGTGTTTTGGGGGATATTAGAGCCTTGGTTATAAACATTTTGGCTTCGATATATGGGGTGGAAAACCAGGGAACAAGCGCAATAGAGTTCTGGGCGCGAGCTCCCGCTTCCCGCGTGATATCAAAGCTTCGTCCAGCAAAATGTGCTCAACGATATCGTATAACTCCCGAATTGGACGTCATAGACGTTTTTCGTAGTGGGTTTCTATATATTAGCAATTCAAAGCTTTGTCCTACCTTTTGAATTGCCTCGGATTATTTCAGAAGTCCGTCACTGTAAACATTGGTATACACATCAATCAAGAGGAAATTATGGCATACAAATGATTCAATTCACCATGTCGGATTTGAAACCTCATCTATAATACCATATGATCTCATTTTGTTACACTCATCCGTTCACTCTCCTGGGTTGTTATTGTTGGATGTTACAAATAACAACCTTTCAGTGTGTGTACCTCAATCATACTCTGAAATTACGTTGTTGGATAAACAACTGTCTTTGCAACTATAATTATGTTTTTGCGCTGTATATTATTCGAATGCGGCAGCGTTAAAGAGCTCTTTTTGCAGAAATTCCGTTGTCGGCTTCATCGGTTGTGAGTGAATAATCATCTTGTTTGTGACTAAAAAATCGAGATGTCAATAAAACAAATTATAATAAACTTTAGTACTAGTGAAAATTGAAGCCAGGGTGTCATTGTGACAATGAGGTGTTCTACCACAGAGCCATGCCAATTATCGTAGCTGATTCAATAAAAAACAATATGACTGCAATGTAGTGGAAGTTGTCTAACAAGGAAAACGAGCCCTTAAGACTGCCCTTCTGTCCTTCGTATAGTAGAAGGAATATTGAACGCACGCAATATTATGTGGTTAACGCGTAGAATTGCTCGAGGCACCAAAACACGTGAATTGCGCAAGTGCGCTCAAATATATGTTGGCGTCTTGCCTCACGCACGCGTGGAGGGCCCTTCACTGATTAGCAATAGGTACAGTTATGGCGTAGTCGGCGCTTAACACATACATTTGCAGTACACATTCTACGAATATTATATGTAGTGATGGGCTATCGAGTTGGTGAGCCATGATTTTTGAAGCAGCAGTGCAGAGGAGGATACAGAACACACACACTTGAAAGGCGTAAACACAAGCGCTGCATTTACGTATTGATGAGCGCGTGTTCTGTATTGTTTGTTGTGCTGCTTCGTAAAAAAAAAATCTGCGATATATAATTTCAAACGACCAGTGTTGAGCACGCACAGTCATGTGACACGGCTGAGGCATACAACGAGACCGAAGCAGTGGTTCGCACAGAGCCCGATTACGGTGTACCGCGTTCTATACTCTTAAACGTGAAGCTCAAAAGTCCTCCAAGTTTTCTAATTGTTGTGTAATTGTTGCCATACAATATATATATATAATACTCAATGGTGTCAGCTGCACCGTATCCGCCAAATGCTGTCGCGCGTAATAAGAATGGAGTGGAATGGAATGATAATTTTTATTTGCTCGACAATGTGAATTCTCGGGTGACTTGTAGGGACGAAAAAAAAATCTCTTCGTGTGCATGCTAGCTCATCAGCGCAGGGAGAAGGAGACGAGGGGCTATGAGCTTTTCAAGCTTCTTATATCAACTTTTACCTTGGCCCTTGCTACTGTGCTCCCATGTTTACAAAGTAAATAAGCCGCGTAAAGCGGCATCGTCACTGCGGTCGCCGCTCTTGGAGGCTGGAGCCCGGCTCAAAACAAGTCGGCATAGCACAATGTAGAAAAAGCTCCTCTTCCCTACTCTTCATACACGACAAAGGCGTTTTCGTACAAGAAAATATGCAATGCCAAAAACAGTCCCAGAAGTGGCGTGTGAACACAGCGCACCGTTCGCGGCATAGTGAGTGAGAGAAATAGACATTTGTTTCGAAAGAGTGTTTCGAGCGATGCCCTGTATGACCCTGGCTTCTACTGCCTTCTCAGCCCTGGCGACGAGTTGTCGCTGGTCTTCCGGATCCTCGAGGACGAGCTTGGCCTCCCCGGTTTCAATTAGGTGGTCGTCGTTAATTTCTTCTCATCTAATCTTGCCATGCGTCACACGTAACTGGCAGAAGAGACGAGAAAGAAAACATGGCAGTATCTCCCGAACAGTATAATAGATGGCGCTGTCTCATAGAAGTACATACAAGCTGCAGTTGAGTGAGGATATTCTAGATAGCGCTATACCGCTACTATCCCATTGGCTGCGGCGCGGGATGTGCCTGGGTACGTAGAGAACGAGTGCCTCTCTTAGTCTCCTGGATAGTCGCCGTACGGGGCGGATCGTTGGGGGGGCATGGACGAACCGGAGAAGCGGGCGCGTTGAAGACGCTTGCGCTCGGCTTCCAATTGGCTCGCATCTTGTCGGTGTTACCCACCTACCGTCTGCATTCTCGAATGCGATCGAACAAATGGATGGACACACGGACGGACAGACGCTACGCCCCACTCATCATCATTCACTCCATGGATATGTTGCGATTTTTTTTCGCGATTGTTTCACGTTCGTATCCGGTTGCACGTCGCATGCTTGTATGACACTGGCTTTCCAAGAGCAAGTATGCGTGCTAGAGTGTCCGGTACGCTGCAAAGAGGGCACACTTAGCACAGTTTCATACAAAATACCTGCAGATGCATCTGGTGCAAGTCCCTACGCGGCTCTTTCAGGGGCTAAGCACGAGGATAGAGTGCGTCGATGCGCAGGTGAACGAGCGCATCGACGCACTATACGCGAGGACAATGCGCCACCATGTGGAGGCATCGCTGTGACGTGTGTGGTTAGATTACTGCGCCACCCTTTCGCGCGCAGCCAGCAGCCGCTTTCTCGTTTCGTTTTTTTTTGGGGGGGGGGGGGGAGGGGGCGAAGCTTCGAAACGCGTGGGTCTGCCCATTTCTTGTATTTGTGTACGCGACTACCCAGAGTACCACCTTTGTCCACTGTGAAGTCTGAGTTTGCACTTCTAGTGGCAGTTTGCCAGCTACCCACTGCTTCATCCTTGCAAACATCTCACTAGGCCCCATCACCGATCCACCACTTGACCGACCACAAGGCAAATACTGTTGATAAGTAGCGAATATGAAATGCAAGATGGTCGTGTACTTGTATCCAGGTGCGCGTTAGTGTACGATAGATTGTCCAACTGTGTCCATGTGTCCATCCCTTGTTTGTACGTGACCGCCTATAGCTCAAACTTTGCAAACTGCCCACTACTTCGCCCTTGCAAACATCCCACTACGCCCCATCCCCGATCTACCACTTCACCGACCATAAAGCCATTTTAATGAAGGGCTAAGGGAAGGGACGTATAGTTACCACTTACGATTGATAAATTTTTTGTATAAATATATGCAGTGTTTGTCACCTCTTTGACGATGTAGTTGGCGATATTCGCAGATGATTCACGGCTTAGCGATGAATCCTTCCAGCCCTTCGCCCCACTCATCATGATTCACTCCTTAGATATGGTGTGATGTTTTTCTTTTTTCAAATGTGAATGCATTTCTTAGACGGGCTATGTCAGGCATCCTGCGTTGTCCGCGGCGTCGACGTGCCGGCAGGTGTTATCTCTCCGCTCTCACTCCCTGTTTCATAGCAACAGGTGCAGGCGCACGTGCTTATCCTCGCTCCTAGCAACTGGACCATGTGTTGCGAGAAAGTGTAGCAAAGGCGTAGCCAGATAGTGGCACACTGAACACGAAACCCCCTCCCACGCCGAAATTTTTTTCGCTTTGACATAGAGAGCAAAAAATGGGCATTTTAAGGGAGTACCTTTTTCAAAATCAAAATGGCGCCCCCCCCACCCCCACGAAAGAAATTTCTAGCTACGCACCCGAGTGTTGGAGAGGTTAGGTGTAGATGCAGTGCTTCGCCACTCCTTCTCTCGCCGTTTGCTCTCTCTCCTCCTTGCACCCCACTCTGCCGTCCCCTCGCGCCTCACTCTCGACCATTCCCTGGCTGGGCGCCTCTCAAGAACACCCAGAAATGTGTGCTCAAGACGCCGCTATGAAATGCCAACGTAGAGCCGAGAACACTGGCACCCCACTATCCCATCCGCCCGCTCTTCACTCTCGATCGTACGCTGGCAAGGCGCCTCTCAAGCATGGCAGAAATCGGTGAAGGCCAATGTCTGACGGACACGGTGACCTCTCTTGGTGCAAAAAATTCATTCGCATTTTGTCACGATTTCCTTCGGGGAGGTGGCGGCTTTTTATTCTTGTGGAACTTCCCTCAACAAAATCAGTAAAATACTGCTGCAGCTTCTCCAGGACTGAACGAAGTGCTAAAGAACCTATCCGGAAAAGCTTCACGCTTCATATATTGCCTGACTGCCAACGTCATCTGCAATGGCCCCTTATATGAAAACCACGGGGGACGATTGCGCTGCTTTTGTAAAATGTAACTACTATTCCGTGTCGAATTGAAGCATCAAATGGGTATTAACGCGTGTTTGCGGCAAAGAAACTGGTTTTTGCTGCAGAAGCGTGCGATCACGCTACTTCATTCATCACAGGTTTACGTCTAAAGACGGGCTACGGTTGATACGACAAGCAAGCTCAAATTCACATTTTTTTTTTGTTGTAGACGAGCAGACAGCCCTACGAAGCATCGCGACAGTGGATTCTCCGCTTAGTGGGAAACAGAATTCTTAGATAGACATGTGGGATTGGACTTTCCAAAACCACCATATGATTATGAGAGACGCCAAAAAATATGATTATGAGATTTTGAGGAGGCCGGGCAGGCAGATATGGCCGACCGTTGTTTTGTGCGCTATATGCTATGAGTAAAAATGTTGAGATGGTGGGAGGGTGGGGGTGGGGCACCAGTTTGGTGTGCTACGCCACTGGTGGACAGGAACCCGTATGGGCGGGTACACACCTGGGGATGGACACCCGGGGAAGAGGTTGGGGAGTGGTGCAGACTGCAGTTAAGGTTACCTTGGTGAGAGAAGTAAGCTTTAGCAAAGACTGGAGCACCGCATGTATGTTGTAAGAATGGCTTCGTCGAACGCGCTGGCCGAACACGCAAAAGCAACTGGCCAAGAAATTGACCAGAATAGCCTGTTGTCGCAATACGGGCTGTAGGATGGCGATGGCTACCGCGGTCGAATGCGTGGAAGAGCGACAAAAAGGTACTCTAGAGGTGTACTACCCAAACATTATCGTTTATTGATTCCCGTCGAGGCCGTATCAGAAAGAGCGGCGACAACGCTGGATCTCTAAAGCACAACAAACTTATACTTAGCAATCACGTTGCAGCTTAGGTATGTGCAAGCACGCTGAGAACTATATTCACTTTATCATGCCTCAATCCTTCAAACGCCACGACTTCAAAAAAAGAAAGAAAAACAAGCGTTCTGGCACGTAAACTGCACCATCGATTTTTGTGTACTACACTCTAAAAAATATCGAGTAAAAAGGGTGTCTTTTTGTCCCACAACAATAATCGTCATCAGGCTTGCGTGTGCTTCCTTTTTTGAAAACTCGTCGCTGGCAACTTTCCTATCGAGAATGCAATGTAACCCTGATAATGGGCATGTCGATCGCGACCGGAATGTACCGGGCGCGGAGCGATAGCGCAAGAAGGGAACGCAATATAGATGACGATTATTGTTGTGGGACAAAAAGACACTCTTTTTACTCGCTCTTTTTTTAAGGGTACACTCTAAAAAAAGAGCGAGTAAAAAGGGTGTCTTCTGAAAAAGTTTCTGAAAGACCGCCACTGGTATTCAACACGGGGTGATGTAATCTGGCTAACTTAGCAGGCGGAACCAAAAGCGACGTACTCAACAGCGCACCAACCATTCACTTCAAAAAAAAAAAAACACCCTTAATGACGACAGTATTCGCTCGCCAACTGTTAATTTACATACTTCAGCTAGTGGCAGCGCTTTCTTTCCACATGGTCACTTATCGACAGTCGTTTATCCTCCTGCCCCATGCAAAGGAAACACTGTCGTAATTGAGCGCGTTTACGAAGTTAATGGTAGCCGGGCTGTTTGGTGCGTCAGTTTGGTGCGTCAGTTGGTGCGCCTGCAAGATTAGCGAGATTTCATCGCTCCACTGCTTTTCCGAAATTTCAAAGTGGCTGTGGACTATATTCGCAGGAATATCTTTAAAATAACCATTTAGTTTGACCATTTACTACCACTCTTTAAATGTTATTTTGTTAATATCTTACATTCCTGCGTTAATTATGTTTGTACGCATGCCAAGATAACTTCTGCCTCTGGAAAGGGAACGGCACAGGTAGCATGCAGACACCTGCTTTGTATAATTTATGACTTATAGTGGATACATTTCTGGAAACAATCTGTGAATTACATTGTAAGCACCTTGAAATGCTACTTGTTCTCGAGAGAGAAGTCGACTTCTGGTAAACTGATGAGGAGCTCTATGATGTCGACACGATGCCTGTCTATATCAGTGTTGCAGCATGTGTCCTGAATGTTGATGTTGAGGACAATATGAAACTTGCGCCACACTCATTTGCAGAAGGTTGTTGACCACCACGTAAAGTGGCGTGCTTTTTACCGTAATGACGGCGTTAATGTTCGCACTCACCTTGAACAGTATCTCCATGATTGAAAGTTGGTTTCCTAATGCAGTGTTATGTAGTGCGTTGTCTCCATTATTGTCATGGCCATCGGCTGAAACACCATTTACGGAAGCAATAGATCCAGAATCTCTTTATGCCCTTGGTGGCTTGGCACACATTTTTACTATATCCCCTACAGAGAACAATGAAACCTTTGTAAGTGCGTCTGGATGAAACGTCCAGTGACTGTCCGAGCCTTCTTACCAGACCCTGACGTCCCCTCGATCGGTCACGTGGTGCACAGTGCCAATTTTCTTTATGACCTCAAAAATTAATAATTGATTCGCCGTGGCCAACCTGTCACTTCTTCAGCTTCTTCAGGTCGTTGCATATTTTCACCACGTACCCTGCAGAAAACATCACGACCAGTGGCGTAGCCAAAAGAGCGGGGAGGGGTCCAACCCTCTCCCCCGAAATCTTTCAAACATACCCCCCCCCCCCTCCCCACGCTCCTTACCCACCTATTTTTTTCGTCGCTTCCCGCTGACATGATTTAGAAACAAAGCGGTGGTACTATCGCAATATTGTTCCTGGGCGCTTTTAAAGTGAATAATGTGTGCACACAGAAGAACATGTCGTGGTGTTTGTCAAGGCTTTAAAACTCTGTGAGATTTTGTGCAGAAATTTCGGCCGCGAGCGTTTTAAAGGGCCCTGCAACACTTTATCCGCGTGGACAAAAAGCGATGCCGATCGGTAGTAGAGGCTCCCGACAACACCTGAGCCAAATATTATAGCACAGCACATGGCCTGGAATTCACAATAAAATATTAAAGTCAGCTAAAAATTGCTTTCTTTTCTCTCAAAAAATCACGTTATATGCCCAAAAATCACACGTCATCGACCCATCTATCAGCCATCATGTGGCTAATTTGAACATGGCGCACTCGCTCGTTACAGTGATCACTACGGGAGGCCGCGACTTGTACACGCATGCGTGCAAGATCATACTGAAAAAAGCACGCATTCGAAGAAAAACAAATCAAAAAGGGCTCAAGGTCGCGAAGTGCGCGTGACGTTTTTCTGTGACCCTGCCATCGCTCTCTGCTTAGCTTCCAGCGCTTTCGTCGGGACGAGATAAGAGAGAATGCAATAGGTGGACAGCAAAACGGCGCATCGTCTGCTACGGTACTTCCGGTTTGAGGCCAATTCCTTCGATGCTTCAAGGAGCCTGCTGCGCAGTGTAATCGGGGAGGTAACACGCGCAATTCTGGGACGCTTTTGCTGCCGTGCGTTCAACAAATGTGTTCTTCAATTCTTTTTTTAATGAATAGATAAATTTTCACGCGTTTGAGAGAACGAAGTGAAACGTGGACATGTGCGAAAATGAGGAACGGTGAGAGATGATTTCCGAGCATAGCGTGCTGTTATGCTCGTAAACACGCAGTAATCTTTTGCATAATAACCTTGATTTAGTATTTTCGAGCGCATACACATGCCGAGAGCACTTCAAAATAAGTTACACATATGTACACATGCTATGAAATGTCAATATACGTACGATGTCTACATTTGTACGCGTACTTTGCGCGATCAAGTGCGCCGATATAGTATGTTTTTATATCATCACCTGCATTGCTGTCTGTAAGATTTATGGGAACAAATGCACGTGTAAAAGGCCCACAAAAAAAAACGGCCACTCAAATAATGTTATCGTGTGACATAAAACGATCGAAGTCACTTTTGAAGCAACCGTAGAAGCAAGGTATAGCATCTCTGTTATTGATTGATTGATTGATATGTGGGGTCTAACGTCCCAAAACCACTGATGATTATGAGAGACGCCGTAGTGGAGGGCTCCGGAAATTTCGACCACCTGGGGTTCTTTAACGTGCACCCAAATCTGAGTACACGGGCCTACAACATTTCCGCCTCCATCGGAAATGCAGCCGCCGCAGCCGGGATTCAAACCCGCGACCTGCGGGTCAGCAGCCGAGTACCTTAGCCACTAGACCACCGCGGCGGGGCAGCGTCTCTGTTATGTCAGGCTTGCAAGCGTGAAGTACAAATAGGTTGTGTTATACTCCGACTCATGGCCCTAAAGCTATGCTCCACAACTGTACGCTAAGTGCGGAGAATTTCGCATGCATCGAAGAACAATGTCCGAGTGTGTGAGGGACGACACCTTATGTAATGGAATATTGAGAGACGTAAAAAAAAGGCCAAAGAACTACGCGCGCAATTGATTTATATTGTTCAAAACACAATATACTAAGTCCATTTGTTAAATATAGCCCGGAATCGTCTCTATGTAACCCAAAAATAAATGTTAAATAATTTTACGAGTACGTGATTGACATGAAAATAAATGAACGGATATTTCGTGATCCTATATTGTGCAGAAAGTCTTCGTATGTAGCAAAACATGCGCGATATAATAACCTTTGGTGCAGAACAACAAGTATGTGTCCTGAGGTACAATTCGTTTCAGTAAAATATAATATGTCCCCTCACACCAATATAGCTATTTTGTAGTAATTGAATTTGTTATAGTCAATCATGCTGCATAGCACTCCGAAAATTTTTGCAGCATATTGTAAGAAAAGGGCACCACGATTGCAAGTTGGAACACACAAAATGCGCCGGCACTGGCAAGACTGCCCGCATGACAGCACGGCGTCTCGAACCGGAAGTCGATGAAGACGGTCCCCGTAGCCCGCACTCTATTGCATGAGCCACGATTTTACAATCCACCTGTTGCAGCATGCGACAAACCTTTGTAACTCCACTCAAACTGGACGGATTCTTTAAATTTTTGCGGCGTTGAATTCGTTAGGCAATAAACTCTTTCATGATTTCATTTCATGGTTACTTTAAAAAGTGTTTCAGGACCCTTTTACGTTGACTCGGCGGCGCGTATAATGCTGGAGTTGTGGTCATACTTGCACCCGTTGGAACAGATCTCGACGGAGTCATTCACAACAATAATTTGTTTAATGGTAAACGCCTGGTAGGCCACGCTCAAGTACGGTGCAGTATGACTCTTTGTACGTGTGCTAAGCTATACTCAAAACAGAGAAATAACAATTATATTGCACTTTCCGACGTTCTGCTATAACATCTGAACACACACACACACAAACGCGTGCGCGCACGCGTGACAGCATATTCGCTTTACCCATGGAATGCGAGCGTACATATATTTGCTGTACGTAAATGGCTAAAGTAACTCCGACGTGTTGTGTGATGACGAACGTGAAACACACGCAAACTTGCGGGCAAATCACAACCTTAGAAAGGCCTACTAACGCACACATCATGCAGCTTAAGCTGATAAATAAAAAGGTGGTGATCACAAGCCTACAACAGCGTAATAAGAAATGCAGTGCGGACAGCTGTAACGAGCACAAGTGCTATTGTTCAGCAGTGCAGCAAACAGTGCAATAATAAGGAACCTAAAGCAGAAAGAATATACGAAAAATAAAAAATACATATATTGATTCGCTTTATTTGTTCGTTCCTTTACATTGACATGACTATAAAAGGGCACACCGAGCGACATCTGCAACTAGCGACATAACGCCCAACGAGAAATGCACGAAATGAAGAAACATCAGTGGACATGTCGTGATGTAAAATTAACACAAATATAGATAGTGACCAATTTTATTTACAGGAAATAAAAAAAACTTAGTTCAAGCTATCTTTTGCACAGCATAGGGACACATGCCATAGTGGAATAGTGTTGATTATCTTTTTGAGCTGACACTAAGATTGGCACGCGTATAGAGCAGAGGTCTTGTGGTAGTCAAACTCACTGGGGCTTCAGAAATTTTCTAGCGCGTTCTTCCAACTCGTGAGTGAAGAGAGGACCAAGGTACCAAGAACTCGGTGAGTCACCTAGCCTGAACATTTTTTTCCAAAAAGGTCTTGCAGAAAGCTTTCTTCTGATATTTGGAATACACCAACAAGGAAAACATTTCTTGACAGAGAGTTTGGAAGTTCAGTTTGCGCTTACTAACTGAGGGAAAGCTGTAGTAAGCGACTGGTTTCCATTGCGTCACTAGCGAACGTTGTCTAGTCTCGTCGCCCCGCAACTCATGACGTCATGGCCCGTTAAACAAGCAGACCAATGTCATCGTCAGGAATCGCGTTTTTTGTGCATGCATCATGCTCCAATACGTTTTCAGGAGTTCTTTCGGCACACGAGTCGTATTCAAGCAGTGAAAAACTACAGATGGGAACCGTTTCTTCTGCTGCTGTAGCCTTTTCACCAGTTGTCGAGTGCATGCGCACGAGGAGCAGCGTCACCTTTCGAGAAATAGTCATCAAGCTGATTGATTGATTTGTGGGGTTTAACGTCCCAAAACCACCATTTGATTATGAGAGACGCCGTAGTGGAGGGCTCCGGAAATTTTGACCACCTGGGGTTCTTTAACGTGCACCCAAATCTGAGTACACGGGCCTACAACATTTCCGCCTCCATCGGAAATGCAGCCGCCGCAGCCGGGAATCGAACCCGCGACCTTCGGGTCAGCAGCCGAGTACCTTAGCCACTAGACCAAAAAAATAGTCATCAAGCGTAACATTACGGCGTTTCGTCGCGGCTATCGAGTCTCTTAGAGGGTCGCTGATTGACACAGAACACGAACTACCCAGCAATACGTATAGACAGCGTATTTATAGGGGGTGACTTCACACTGCTAGAAAGCAATGCGCTCAGCAAAGTTCGGGCTGACACTGAATGCGAGAAAGGACACCTTTAGCGACGAAACGTGCGCGCTGGTAAAGCTCCACCTTAAACTATAGTGTTTGTTTCTCCCCTGGCAAAAGGATACGTTGGTATACATTTCTTCCACTTCCCTTCGGGTGCTGGTAAGGTCGGGCTCGCCCAGTAGCTTACCCTGCGCGCTAAAGTTTTGCGCTTATGATTGCGTCTCTGTGAAAGGCTGGTAGTTTCTGTTCCGTTGTGATGTAATACTACAAACGCCAAAGAACGTGCAGCAGTTGATGCCAGCAGTGAAATTCCAGCGACTCGCATCATAATGCCGTAAAAAGTCAACCGGCAGGCACAGATGGTGCACGGTACCCTATACTCGTGTTGCATTTGTTGGCAGTTCTCGTCGGGTGGTCATTGACACTACGTGATCCTGGCGGCATTTCAGGAACAGATGGTGAGGACTTAGCATAATGGCTTTGACTGGACGAGATCGTGAGTAAAAATTACTGGTGGGACCTAACCATGACGCTAGCCATCTTAATTTTTTACTTGAAAGGAACGGCGAAGGCATGGTTCAACAACAACGGGAAAGAGCTGTTCAGCTGGAGCGTATATAAGACTTTAAGCTGCGGGAGTTGTTCAGCCAATTTGCCGGCTGCACGTAGGCTGCTAAAAAGAACTTGGTATTCGTGGAGTCTTACCTGGCATATATTCAATATGTCTTGACCCTTTGCAGTAAAGTCGACACCACTATGGCAGAAGCTGACATGATAGCGCACGTGCTCAAGGGCATCGCAGACGATGCCTTTAGTCTCTTTGTACTCAAAGGCCGTTCGACTGTTCAAGCTGTTATTACAGAGTGCCGACGCTTTGAAGAGGTTAAAAGTCATCGCATTGCCCACCATTTCACCCGTCTTCCTAACACTGCTGCGGCTACAACTTGTGAAGACCTCCACATGGAGAATCGTTCGACGCGAAATTGATGCCATAGCAACCGCACCCTTGAGGACTCTGGCACCGAATCATCCTCAGCCGACCATACCACTCATACATAGTGTTGTGTGCGAAAAACTGGCAAAAGCGGGCCGTCAGACGATTTGTTTTGCGCACCACCCCGACGCTGTCCATCTGCCTACAGTATAAACACCCTTCAGCACTTTGAAACTTTGAAACTTTATTCATTCCAACATTTCATCATTTGGGATGCTGAGGGCCGGGGTCAAAAAGCCTCTTCACGGGCTTGACTACGACCACGACCCTGTACAGAGTGGCAGGGATAAGCAAGTGTACAGGGCAATACAATACTGTATGGAGGGAAAAATAACATATCAATTTAATACTAGCACCACCTGGCCCCTCATGATCGCGATACAAATGTGTGCACGGAGGATGCTTGACGACCGGCCGATTTCCTTTCGGTGTGAACGAGTGAGACACAGCTCGCGTCATTGATGAAGCACGCAAACCACGTCATCTCGGACAAGCCCAAACTTCACCAACTACTACGCATCAACCCGTCCACGCATCAGCCAAGTTTTGAGATATCAAAAATATTGCGCGTAGTTTCAGAGATTCTTTGTCGAATATGTAGAGCGCGATGCGGGAGGAACCGAGACTGAAGGTACCGGTATTTACGTAATCGTAGCGAGACGGGAGACTATTCTGCTTCCGTTTCGCATGCGTTCCTATTCTCGCACTCTGCGCATCGTACAGAGGCCATTCGCGTTCCAGCACTCATGAAACTTACTTACCCTCCCGCGTGAGGGGGAGACGGCACAGCTGCGCGCAGAGGACCGCACACTGGCCATCGCGAGTATGAGACATGGAAGGCTTTCGCTTTATTATTCATGTCCTGCACCTTTCTGAAGTTAAAATTAGCAATATTAGGATAACCAACGAACATCACGCGCGAACAACGAACGGTTGGCATGCGCTGTTAGGTTGACACAACGTTTTCAGCACGACGCGCCATCATTCAATTTCCTGAAAGGAAAGTTCGCACGTGACGCACCACTGGGACCACGATTCCAGCACACCTGGTACGTTCAATTTCAGTTTCTGCTGCTTCGTGGTCTTAACATTCGATGTTGGATCTTCAAAACTACGGACGAATTTTTTGTTTTTTTTTTTAAAACATGCTCGGCATAATTTATGACGCAGAAAAACTTCACCATATGACCAGTTACCCTAAAATGGCTGATATGAAAGTTTGTCAAAAACTTTTGATAATCATTTCTGAGTTGTCTAGTTAGTGGCGAAATCAGCCTAGTAATTGTATGCGATTATGGTAGGTGCCTAACTATTATAGTTCTTTGAGGGAAAATCTGTACTGCTTTAAAAAAAACAGCCGAGACTGTCCATATAATTGCTATCGCAATAAGAACACCCTGATATATATTGCCACGCCAAGTGATGCCGGACACGTCATTAGGCTAAATTAGTACCACCTGCCTTCTGACGAACATGATTAAAGTGCACCTTGACGATGCTTCTACCGCCGGGGGCAGTATATACGTATATGGCGCGCGTCTCGTATCCGGTATTTCTTTACCTCCTTGCACAATTCTCTCATACATGCACCATATGGCCGAAGTCTAACTCTGTAAGACAGGGTCATCATTACAGGATAGGCCACAAGATGAAGGCAAGCTCGGGGTTGAGCGTTGCGCCTCTAACTTGGTGAATTCAGCGTTGTTTTGCAGAAACGCGATGAAGGTGATAAAGGGCGCCTGCACATGTCACAAAATCAGACCTATATTACCTAACGAATTCAACCCTTCCTTTCAAAGAGTGAATTAATTTAAAAAGCAAGGCACCGTCCCATACATGACCCATCCCCCTAGGTGGGTTGCGTCAAGTTGTTGAGGAACCAAACCATCCATACAAGAACAAATATGTTATGGGCATGGCCATCGTTATGGCATATTGAGGACACTGCAAGATGGTTTTATGGTTTCAGGAGTCTTCATTAGATTTTTTTTACATTTAAGACGACTTCCATTGCTCACCTTTCTCCGAATGATTTCCCTATCTATTATTTAAGAGGGGGGATGCTGTCTTTCTCTTTCCAACTAATTAAGTCGTTGTTCTCAACTACTTTTTCTCTGTTAGTATACCAGTTATTTACGTCGATTCCGCACATTCACTTGGAAATCAAGCGTTATCGAAAAACTAGTGAGAAACGCTGCGAATTTCGTCACGCATAATAAATAATAAATAAACAAATAAATAAATAAATAAATAAATAAATAAATAAATAAATAAATAAATAAATAAATAAACAAATAAATAAATAAACAAACAAATAAATAAATAAATAAACAAAAAAATAAAAAAACTAAGAAATCGGCGGGCGCTAAACTTCGCTTTTGAGAAGTGAACACAATAGCGATATTCGGTTCCTAGTGCATACTTCAAACACTCAGTGCATGACATTGTTTCTTACTTCCTATGCACCCACTATATGATTTTAAGGGTGCAGTGTTGTGTGTGCCTTTTGTAGAGGGAGACTCACTTTATACAATGAACCCATTATAATAATGCCACGTTTTGACGCCCGATGTCAATGTAAGCTTGTTTCACGCATTATTACGGCAATAATTTATGTTGTATTGTGAAACATGTATACAGGACGCGTGTGTTTGAAAAGAATGAATGTTACTTTCACTGCGTTTAGAAGCTAAATACGTTCTTTTCTCTTTATTCACAAGCAGAGGTGGGGCTGTGTGATAGAACACCAACACCCGCTTGCCACGCAAACAACGCGGGTTCGATGCCCACTCGAACCCAAACGCCCCAAGTTCGGTCCCCGCCCTTACCCAGAATTTCTTTATTATTTCTTTTATTGATTGGCATCATTCTCGAGTTTTCTGTCACGCACTACATGATTTTTCGCTCTCAACCACCGACACTCACGTCAAAGCCGGAATTTCTGCGCAACGAGCTCTTTAACGCTATCGTGTTAACAAACAAACAACCGAAACATAAATTAACAGAAGTTGATGAAAATACTGTGAGGCTGCTCCAGCATGTACACGCATGTGAAATAATTGCTTCACCACATACATTCAATGGTTTTAACGCCCCCCCCCCCAAAAAAAAAGAAAAAAAAACGCCCGGCCGGCGCGGAAAGCGCTGCACAGTCACAGGGAAAGCTAGAAGAGCGACCTTTCAGAGCCTTTCAAAACACTCATTGGATAACTACTGCAAGCACACTTGTTTGATACCCACTAGGGCATTATTATTATAATTTTTGGGGAAGTAGGCTGGCATTCTTTATGCTATTTTTCGTCATTGTTCTGGAAAGCGTCACATCCGCTGAACACTTGCAAAGAATTTTGAGCCAATTCTTCACGCAGTGGCTGACGACGATGATGAATTATGGCTTAAGTTGGTATTCGCCACAGTTATTAAAGGAACAAGAACAAGCTTTTCTAATGGCTTGGAGTATTGGACAACCCACTAGTTATACGCTATTCGCATTGTCTGACGACTGGTTGTTCTTCCGCAGCTTTAAAACGTTTTGAAGTCGTATTAACGCGATTGCTTTCCCGACATTAAGCCTGCCTCATAACAGCTTTCAATGTAAAGAAGTCTCGCTTCGAGAAATGGGTACGTGTTCCTTTGGAGCCGTATTAATGCACTACATCTGCCCAACGACTCATGGCTACATTTGCCCGCTCTGCAGCGTACCGGACACCTTGGCACACTTGCTTCTGGAATGCCAGTGCCATGCAAACCACTACATGCAACTGGAGCGGGACCCAGCACCAAGAACAAACGACGACGACATAATTGAAACGTGGGAGGCCAAGCTCACCTGCGAGGACATGGAATACCAGGGACAACTCATTGCCAGGGCCGAGAGAGCAGTCGAAGCCAGAGGGTTCCTGGACTAGAGAACCCTCCCACCTTAGGGTGATACCGGGCATCGCTTGGAACACTGTTTCAAATAAACGTTTATTTCTCTCTTTCGAGAAATGATCGAGTGTTACTTTTAGGGGTGAAGTCCCTTATGGCGTGGCTTGTGCGTCCCCCGTTGTCACAGTGCGTAACCTGTGGCACATACTCGCATACCAGTGGCACATTCCTGCCCTCAGGCACATATGCGACAAAGCACTGACAGCAGAAATGCGGTACATACTCTCGTTTATTCTTTGGATTGTCTGCTTGCTGGATGGCGGTACTTGTATATGATGAATATATGATAAACAGAAGCAAGATCGCGGTACTTCAAGTCTTCACTGGACGCACGGATGGACGGACAGACAAGCAGATGGACGGAAGGACAGATGGACAGATAGACAAAGTGATGAACGAACGGACGAACGAACGCACAGATGGACGCATGGATGGACACATGAACGGACGCATGAACGGGCGCATGTACAGATGCACGGAGAGAAGCATGCACGGACGAATTGATGGACGCTTTGCGCCACTCATCATTATTAATTCCGTGGATATGCTGTCATTTTTTTACTGCCTCGATGGTTGTTTATAGCAACCATAAGTTAAAGCCCACGAACGTCTTCACCTTTCTTAACCGTAGAAATGTGGCGGACGCCAGTGAAGGACAAGTAGTTATAATTATGACAAATGCCATTCAGTACAAGATATATCTGTATATATGACTCAGTGCGGTAAGGGAAGCGAGCTGCAAGTTACAGAGTTGAAGCAGAGAAAAAAATAAAAGAAAAGTTTCAGGCGCATTCTGTCAAGCAAGGTTCAGCACTCATGGATTTCTTAACCTGCATAGAAGGCTTGTGTGTTAGCGATGTAATCGTCTTCTGCTGCTGGAGGCAATCTCCATTTCGCTTGATTTTTGCTGTCAACGCGACTCAACCACGGGACTGGAGATTGAGCCAAGGAGACAGGCATCGGGAAGTGTCGGGATGTTGACGATTTCACATGCCGGCGCTGTTATATGGCGTTAATATGCTAGACACTTCCTGAGCGATAAACCAGAAAAGAGCTGTAGCGGACACATGTGGGTGATTCCACGAGAGATCGACATGGATCGAAAAGTTGATATTTTAGATTTGATTGTTTTATGTTTTTTGCACATACCACCCAGTAGCCTGAAAGTGATCTTTGTTTTTGTATTAACAGCATAGTTTAGGAGGAACAAAATATGGAGCTTATTTTGTAAAGAGAGACCAATTTCGTCTCTTGTCATTTTCGAAAGTTAACGGCAATATAAAAACACAATAATTAGCTTGGTAAAAACAATTGTTTGCTTGTAAATGTACGCGTAATGAAGAGTGAAACAGGATTGCTTGAAGTTTGTTTACTACAACAAAGTGTTTCTGAAAAATGTCTGAACAGGTGATATTCTTTAAAAGTAGCTTAATTTGAGATTTTTTTTCCTCCTAAGCTACATCAGCTATTGCTTTATAGCTTGGTATAACTTGGTGACCTATTACAACATAATGTTCACGATATAGCCTGTCAATACTGTTGCTGTGCCTCAAACAGGCAATTTTATAAATGGCCTCAAACTTTCAAATTCGTTGACTGCAAAGTCTATTGAAAAATTAATATTGAAAAAAAATGCCGAATTCGACTTTTCTTGAAATCTCATAAAAAGTTCCTCACAGATGAAAGAAAAAGAATATTAAAAACATACGGCATCATTTTGTTTGCAGCGACACTATTGCGGTTGGATGTTCCAGCTTTTCGAGCATGCACTTAGGCGATAAACGCATGAGAAATCGAACCAAAAAAAAGAGGGCTTGGGCTTATGAGTCGTTTGAACAGGTCCATACTTACAGAGTAGAAGCAGATTTAGCACACTGAGGAATAAAAATTTGCAAAGGCGCATTTCTGGTGCGCCTCATTCGCTCAGATTTATTACTGGATGAGCAATACATAGAGACGCACTCTAAGGTAATCCGTAGATATTTGCCGACAACGCGATGTATTAAAATGCTCTAACACCAGCATAGGACCAAGGAAGATAGTACATGAACACTTGGATTGATCCCCTCTCCTATCCCTGCTCAAGGTGAGGAATGCATTGAACAAAAGCCATGGTGTGCTCAAAACGCCATGTTTTTTTTCCAGATGACTTACAGCAGTGTTTGAGACTAGCAAAACACGACCATATATCTTTAGGTGAGGTTGACCAAAAGCATCGAAAACATAGGCCAGCAACACGTGGAAAAAATATGCACTGAAACAATCTCAAAGTAACAAATGGCCTCTAGGTATTCTTCATTTGCACAGAGCATTTTGACATTCTTCAGCCATATGGTATTCTACACCATCATTTCAGATATCGGCTTAATCATTCCCAAGCTTGCCGCTCTTAGGTGGGAGAGTGAGGTTTCGTGCTTTGCTAGTCTTTACCAAATTATGTGCTGTTAAAATTACAGATTTCTTGCCATTTCCTATAGTTGAAACCCTATGATATCATACATTGCCTACAACAGGGGGCGCACATCAAATCGTTAAGCAGGCGACCGGGGAAGAAAACGCTGAATCGTGTTCAGGTTAAAGAGGCGGCCGCAGCGTTATTAAATCTCAATATTCGTTTTGATTCGATAGTTCTTCTCGTGAGCCTATTCCCATATAAGTGTACTGAACCAAAACGCTAAAAGCAGATGACTGCAATAGCTGCCTCATGTAACCGAGGTGAGCAAATGAGGTGCCAATAACTTGGGGGTCTCAAGCCTTGGCTTGAAATGGCAAATTGAGGTATTTCAGATGGGTGCACATAGAACGGTTATTCTCTTTTACCAAATCTGCTTTTCCTCTCTAAATATGGTCCTGTTCAAACGACTCATAAGCCCAAGCCCACTTGTTTTTGCCCGATTTTATAATGCGTTTATCGCTTAAGTGAACGCTCGAAAAGCTGGAATATCCACCGGTAATATTTTTACGGCAAATCAAATATTGTGATATGTTTTTTTAATATTCTTTTTCTTTCATCTGTGAGGAACTTTTTATGAGATTTCAAAAAAAAGTCAAAGAGGGGGTTTTCATTTATTGACTTCCTAATAGGATTTACTGTCGACGAATTTGAAAGCTTGAGGCCATTTATAAAATTGTGTGTTTGAGGTAATTCAACGGTATTGACAGGCAATATTGTAAACAATATGTTGTAATAGGCTGCCAAGTTATACCAAGTTATGAAGCACTAGCTGATTTAGCTTCGGAGAAAAAATATCTCAAATCAAGCAACTTCTAAAAAATGTCACCTGTTCAGAGATTTTTCAGGCACTTTTTGCAGCATGAAAGCTTCAAGCAATGCTGCTTCACTCTTTATTACGCATACACTTACTGGAAAAAATCGTCATCCAGCTAATAATTGTGTTTTTTTATTGTCGTAACTTTCGAAAATGACAAGAGATAAAATTGGTCTCTCTGTACAAAATAGGTTCAATATTATTTTCCTCCTAAACTATGCAGTTAATAAAAAAAACAAAGATTGCTTTCAGGCTACTGGGTGGTATGTGCAAAAAATAATAAATAAACAATCAAACCTAAAATATCCACTTTTCTACCACTGTCGATCTCGTGAAATCCCCTATGTGTTCTCCTAGCCGAAAGATTGTGCGATGAGACTTGAGGACAATAGCACTGCCCTATGAAGTACCGTGCATATTTTTAAAAAATATAATCACTATAGAAGCACGGGTATCAGCTTTCTACCTTACAGAGAGCCCATGATGTGGCAGTGTGGCTTAGTTGGCCCATTCAAACGGGGAAGAGCCCATTGCCCGCTAGTCACGTCACTCAGAACAGTTAATAAAGTTTGACCAATTAACTGTAGAAGCCAAATTGCGTGTCTATTTTCATTCTTCAGTTCTATGACTTTGATTTCCCAGAGTTTCAAAAGCGCCATTCAGATATGGACGAAAAAAAGCGCACACGCACACGCGCGCACAAGCACTCTAGTCAAATATGTAGGATTATGAGGTTACATGACAATTATGCATTACTTGTTTACGCCTTCGACTCAGCGGCTAACAAGTGTTCCAAATTCCAGATCTTTTATGCACTTCATGAGAAAGGACACAAAGAGACATTTCAGTGGCTTCGATTCGACTGTGACGTAAGGGGCAACAATCATGCCGATGAAGCAGCTAGATCTGTTGATGAAGAGGGCTTGTTAAAAACCAGACTCCGGCCTATCTGTCATGAGCCGCTTCGAAAGTTCAATTGCTTGTGATACTACAAAAATTTTTGAAACACACAATGATTCCAGCGCACGTGTGCATCACATTAACCCTTTTTTCAACCTGTATTTCTATCATTCTTTCCCCTTTCCTATGGCGTAGGGTAGTGAGCTGAAAGTTTCCCTCTCGGTTAACCAGTCTGCTTTAACCCCATTTGCATTTCTCTCTTCCTCTCTTGTAACATAATATTATCTCCAAACAAGACAACAGTATTTAATCGATTGTGACTACTAGCACTTTTGACAGGCTGATTTGCCTTCAGTATCTGAGTCGCAGACTGCGCTTCTTGTGATGACTGCGGCATCGTGTAAACTTCCAAATGAGTTGTTTGCTGTTCCCCTCCAGCGCAAACAGGTGGCCACTTACGACCATGCGGGCTCGTCTCTAGGACTAACCGGTCTCACATCAGGCAGTTCTGTACGGTCGGTGCACCAGAAGTCGGTCAAGGCACTATAGAAGTAATTACACGATCGAGGGCTCTGCTACACTTCAATGTCCCCCTTTGCACACACATAGAAATGCGCAAACGCTTGCTCCACGGTGTATTCTTACACCATGGCTTGCACGCATGCATGTACACACATGCACATGTAATATACACGTCCACCAATATTCACAATATGCTTTTTTTATTAGATGTATGTAAGGATAGGTTGGCGCCAATGCGTGGCTCCGGCTACTCCTCTTCTTTTGCACAAAAGTCAACATCGCACATTTAGTAGCGAACACAAGGCTATACAAATGTACATAGCACAACACTTACACAATGAGTTCACGTTTTTCCACACTGAGTGCCCACACCACACAAAAATGAGTCCACACTGCGTAGAAGTGTGTCCGCACAACACTGAGTTTGTAAAAAACAAAACAAAAGTAATCCACACAAGTAATCACGCCAATTTAAGTGTTCACACAAAAACGTGAAAGTTCAATAAAACGTGTAAGGTGATCTTGTCGCTTAAATACTGACATGTTTTCAGAAAGGCTTTCTCAAAAATATCGTAGTGAAGCAGGAAAATACTGTTTTGAAACATACTGCGGTTAACATTTGTTTTTTGTTTAGTACTTTTGATCTATTTCTGATTCCTCCAGAATGTGAACGACTGTACGTGCTGCAGTGGCTTGTAGCTTTCCTTTTGGCCATGGACCCAAGATTTTTGGAATTGATGGAGGTCGCTTATCCAAAGAATTGAGTTTTTGAAAAAGGTTCTTTCGAGGTACGTCATGATTTTTACAATGCAGAAGAATATGCTCCATGTCTTCTTGAGCTTCTCCACATGAGCAGGTGGGACTGCCAGCTCTCCTTATTCTATACAGGAAAGCCTTCGTGTAGGCTGTACCACATCGAAGCCTATGGATGACTGTTTCTACCGATCGGCTGACCTTTAACGGAATACTCAATTCTATACCGGGATCAATGTTATACAACAGAGAGTTTTGCGCACCACTTTCGAACCAGGTTTCCTTAGACAGTTCACAGCTCATCTTATTTATAAGACAACGTGCATCGCTCATCGATATAGGTAGCAGTGATATATTTTTTTCTTCATGTGCTGCACGTGCAGTGTGATCAGCTTTGTGGGTTCCTGTGATTCCACAGTGGCTTGGCACCCACTGGAACATTATAGTGTGGTTTAAATATTTTGCTATAGTGTACGTCCTCTGTATTTCATATGCTTATAATAACTGTAATTTTAAAACTGCCAATTGCCTGCAGTCTTCAAATTATTTAGGAATTTGGTTATATTATTTAGGCATTTCCAAGAACTCTCACAAAAAAGAAAATTCTGAGAGCACAGAATAACAACCACCCAAGGCTCGACAGAGTAAGTGCTCAGTCAAGGTCGATTCAAATGGGTCGCGATGCTTGGGGCGAAAAGCGTTTCAGGACCTATTGCCAGAGAGATGAAAAAGAGAGAGCTATGGGTAATACGACTGAATCGCGACTTTATAGCTGGGAAAAGAACAAACACTAATAGCGGACAACCGTGTTTTATTCAAGGGCTAAGCAATATTTGTGTTTTGCAAATATTATATTTATTTCTCCAACAATAACACGCAGGGGCAACGTACGGAGAATTCATGATTGTGCTCAGCTATTACGAAAAACCTTTTTCATGGCGCCCCCTTACGAGAGGTGCAAGGCATTACCATAGAGAAATAAATGGGTAAAGGTGAACACTCTACAAAATGTGGCATCAGAAGGCACGTCAAGACTACGTAACGAACTAGTGCTCTCACCAAACGCCAGAGGATGCAAGTGCAAAAAACAAAAAGGTATCCACCCAACGGTGTGTTTTTTTTTGCAAAATAATAATTATAAGCCCATATCTAGCATGTTCATTATACATAAAAACAATTTATTCAGCACACTGTACGTTGATATTCTTGGTGAGCCGCCCTGCCATAAACAGCCTCTACGATTCACGCCTATTAGAGTACCTGTCATACCAGCATGCGACAAGCCCAGACATAACAGCGGGAATGTTTCGTCAACACCGGTTGTTTTGGTGTTTTCGTGTGTGAGACAACAGGTGAGGCACGTTTTCAAGCGAAGCTTGTTGAGTGATATGTTGTTAGACTACTTGGGACTTTGATTTAGAAAAAGGTCACATCTGCGCGAATAAGACACCACGTAAGAAATGTAAACACGCCACACACGTTGAGCTTCGTGTGGGGCGAGTTTGTATGTTTTTCACGTGGTGTCTTATTCGCGCAGTTCAGACCCTTTTCTGAAGCTTCTTAGGATGGTGAGGTTTGCTAAAAAACAGTTTGCGGCTTTATGCGGCGGCAAGACGTGAAGATTGTGCAACGCATGTATTATAGAAAAGCATATCTGTGCTATGCTCCTCTCATTTTGTGCTTTTTATATGCTCAGCCTCTACCTTGCCTTGGAATGAAAACACTGCGGATATTCTGTCTGCGGCCTCTTCAATAGCAGCATGTGTTCAATAGCAGCATGTGTACTACTCGATGCTCATGTTGTCTACATAATACACCGGGGCAACGGTTTGGAGTGCTGTGCTCGCTGCGTTTTCCCGAACCAGTGTTACTGCGGCCCGGTATCTTTCATGAACACTCAGGGCCTACAGTTACTCCTGTTATCGCTAAGTTATCTATCATGCAACTTTTCACATGTCTGTATACGTTACGGTACCTTACACGTTACCGTAATTTGTCGGAGCATAAGGCTAAACAATGTTCACGTCCATCCGCGCACTTCCTGTACATTTTGCCACACTTGGAAACGATGCTAATGGTGTGCAGTGTAATAAAAATGCGTTGTTGTCACCATTGAACAAAACTAAAATGTCCTAATTTTGACGTGACTAGGCGTCAATTATTCTTATTAGAACTGAAGCAAACAAGCAATGGGCGTTTTAAGAAACCGGCGCTTGTGCGAAGGAATAAGCAACGCTGCATATAGGACAGGTACTCTGCAGCTTGTTTTAACCGATATGCGAAGATGCCGTGAACGCCATGTAAACGTTTCAAGGATATATTTCTGGTAAAAACAAGGTAGCGAACTAAACGGCAGCACACTTAAACAGCACTATCTAGACATTATTTGATATTACTGGTTTAGCCGGGGTTGACCTGAAGCACGCTCGTCAAAGACTCACCGGGTCGCATTTGCACGAGTCTCGATATTATGGGCCTATGAAAACTATTTTTGAATAAAAATTCGTGTTAGTGCCACGAAAATGACGTCACTGATTTTCCGGATGTTGCTTTACATCCATAGTATGTCATTGTTGTGCCGTAAATGTTCCATCCTCACACAGGTGGCACTAAGCCCCATCAGCAGCTGATGAGGCACCGTTTCCTGAACCTATGAGCGCCTATGAAAGTTTCGCTACCAGCTACACTTACTTCGCCCAGTCCACATACAACTAATTGAAATGAGCATCTTAATTTCCCAATTATTACAAGACAGACACCTTTAAACAGAATGCCCATTTCATATTCTCTTTCTGTGTACTTTCTTCTGATTTGTAATACTTTGAAAAAGAATAAACGTTAACTTGAACTTGAAAAAATTAGGTAGTATAAAAATGAAAAGAAATGACCAGCTTTCACCTATTTGCCAGAGCACTAGCAGCTAAGATCCCAAAAGCAGAAATATGAAAACAAACGCAGGCAATGGTTTGTAGAATGTGTCCTACGCGACTGCGTTAGAGATACCGCTTACATGCAGGCACAGTTACAGCGGCCAAACAAGACGAATTGTATATGACCGTTTATATGAACACACGTCGTACTCGCTAAAAGTCTGGGTTCTCAGTCATTTGGCTCAACGATGTAAATAACAAAATCACAGCATATCCACTGAATGAACGATGATGAGTGTGTCGAAGCATCCATCAATCCGTGCGTGCTTCCGTCCGTGCTTCCGTACGTGCAGCCGTTCGTGCGTCCGTCCGTCCATCTAGTGAACACTTCAAGTACCTCCATATCGCTTCTTTTTATCATATATTCATCATATGCGAGTACCACCATCCAGCGGACAATCTTAGGGCTAAAAAAGAGTATTTACTGAATTTCTGCTGTAAGCACTTCGTTAACATTGAGAGCGTGATAACGACGCAGTGCTACGTTTTTCATAACATGTGGACATGCGGATTTCAGCCGCAGGGCGGGTATGTGCCACTAGTATGCGGGTATGTGCCACAGATAACGCACTACGAGCACGGAGAAGCACAAGCCACACCACAAGGAGCTTCGTCCCTAAAAAAGATGACTCTCACAAATCTTGAACGATACACACTTTCAGGATGTCATAATGAGAAATGCGTGCATGATCCCCCCCCGCTGTAAAAGTCATGTAATAATAAAAAAGTGAAATAATAATTGAAAGCGAAAGATAAACAATAAGCTATACCATCCCAAGCCGGCCAAAATGTGGCTTAGGATGACTTTGTTTACTCTTCTTGTTTTTTGTTTAGTATAATACTTCGCACAGATGCTTCTTATTACATCTCTTGAGGTGGAATTTTCCTATAAAGATTTTTTTTCCAGAGGCCTATAAGCGTTGCGTTCGCGAAGCCGTCCGCTCAGCACGAGCTTTGCATTTTTTTAAGCATTCAATTGCTTTGTACTGGGCCACATGCAAGCACCCCATAGCCTCGTCGGCACGCTCATCCACGAACTCAATCAAGTCCTGGCCCTGCGATCGTTCAGTGCTAGCCGTAGCCCTAACGACGTGCGGCAGTTCGTAAATCTGGAACATCTCACTTATCGATTGGCGCTGGCTGCCGGTACACAAAGGATGTACGCCTTCATTCTTTCATTGCTGTCTCTTTCTACTGTTTTATCTTCATTTCTGCCAATCTCTCTCTCGCTCGAGCGGACTTGCCATGCTCCACACAACACACGGCAACGGCTGAAGTCATCGACGTTTAATGACCAGGTTTATAGACTGAGCAAAATTACTAATGGGACCTCCGAATAGTTGTTTTTACTCACAGTTCTTTCACTCAGACATTTTTATCCCCTGATTCTTTATTAAGAATTACGAGTCGACGAACGAGCATATTTTTTGTGTTTTCATGCTTTCGGTTTGTCTGAAGATGAAAGCGCATTACCCGAAGGATGATAAACTTTATTACTGACACAATTTTGGCTCGACGATGAAAACATTTTATTTAAATGCAAAGAAAACGGAGACAGTCCCCATTACGGGACACCTATGGCAACCTCTGCTTGACCGCCCAAGTGCATGCACACTGCTTTGTTGACGCTTAACACACCCAAGCGGCTCCACGGGTGAGTATGATCGATATAAATTTTACAAACATGTGAGCCACAGTTGCGGTGGCCGCATTTTCTATGGGGGCACAAATTCTTGAGACATCTGTAGTTAAATTAAGATTCACGTTAAAGAACCATAGGTGGTCCAAATTTTCGGAGCCCTCGTAATCAAATTGAAGTTTTTGATTGTAAATCTTTAAAAATATTTTTCTGCGTTTTTTGCTTGACCGCTTTTATTTTTTGATTTGTACTATGAAGCAGTAAGTATTGCATGCGCATAAGGTACCCATATACAGCGCTCACTGTTGGCGGACTAACGACAAGTGTGATCCACAAAAAAAAAATAAACCGCACAATATTATTCAAGGCTCCATAGAAGCTGGCGTTCAATACATACTTTAAAATGTTATTAATGTATTTGTCGACGCCATGATTTCAAATAAAATGACGGGCATTTCCCCCGAAAATTAGAATAAAGGTTCTAATTTTGCGGATCATTAAGTGTCGTCGACCCTACCTGAGTAGACAAATTAGGCCAGTTAGAAGTGCCCCGTAGAGCAATGTAATCAAATTGACGTATATGTAGACTAGCATTCAGTAATACAGTTCTGTTCAATATTCTACAATCGCGCAAATGTGGGGTTGCTACACTCTGAGGACAGGGAGCACTGACATAATACCAGAATATGAAAGTAAACGACTTCAATTGTTTACTGGGTGCACGCTTCTGCAAAGCAAGGACAGCAACACTTCATTTCACCACGATATCGGTAAACACTGTCAGCCATCGGTCATTCGGACATCACCTTAAAGACCCAGTTCACCCACTATTAATACACGTATATATCCCACAATAATCACATGCGCTTCTACACAATAAAAAATGTACAACTGTGTTCACGCTTTCACTGTGATTGGATGTGCTTATTTGGCAGAAGAACTGTCGACTACAGTTCGAAAAATTCGGATTCATGGACTATATGTAGCTATGTAAGGTTATACGTGTGTTGCCGTCGGGACTACAAGGGGGAAATAATCTCTTGTTAAAAGAAATGGCAAGCCATGCCATTCCAGGTTCGGCCGGCTCATACCGATTTATCTTGCAACTGAAGCTCCACTGCCGTGCGGCCGTCCTTGACCCGTGGTCTCAATTGGATTATTCCGAGCCCTTTAGCGGAACCTCCGACAACGTCTCGCACGTGTTCGCGTTGAACAGTCTCATCTCAATCGCCGATGTGGGCAATGTTCTGCGCTTGCGTCACGTACGTTCGTTCGTGCTTTTTTTTCTGTGGTCTCTCTACAGCACAGATTTTTTTAGAACAAGGTATAGATTATCGCATTAGGCAGAGTTGCGAGGACGCACTTTTTTCAGAACAGTGGACCTCTATATGCATCCTTCCAGCAAGTATATATATATATATATATATATATATATATATATATATATATATATAGTACAGTAGATCCTCCGTGAGCGGTCACAACGTGGTTTATTTCGACGTTTCGGCCTAGGGTCTGGCCTTCATCAGGATTAAATCCTTTAATCCTGATGAAGGCCAGACTCTAGGCCGAAATGTCGAAATAAACCACGTTGTGACCACTCACGGAGGATCTACTGGACTATATGCAACGCGACGGCCACTCAACCATCATGCCTGCCTATATATATATATATATATATATATATATATATATATATATATATATATATATATATATATATATATATATATATATATATATATATATATATATATATTATGCATAAGAGTTAATAGAGAGAACCTTACTAACCTGCACTTCACCGATGTCATTGCATTGCTGAGTAACTCAGGGCTCAGGGGACTGATTGATTGATTGATATGTGGGGTTTAACGTCCGAAAACCACCATATGATTATGATGGACGCCTTAGTGGAGGGCTCCGGAAATTTCGACCACCAGGGTTTCTTTAACGTGCACCCAAATCTGAGCACATGGGCCTACAGCGTTTCCGCCTCCATCGGAAATGCAGCCGCCACTGCCGGGATTCGATCCCGCGACCTGCGGGTCAGCAGCCGAGTACCTTAGCCATTAAACCACGGCAGCGGGGCAGGGCTCAGGGGACGAATAGCAAGTCATCATAACGGAGTTTGACAAGGAGAACAGAAAAGTAGGTCTTAAATTAAATCTGCAGAAAACGAAAGTAATGTACGACAACATCGGAAAAAAACAGCGCTTCGAGATAGGTAATAGTGCACGTGAAGTTGTAAAAGGCTTTGTCTACTTAAGACAGGTGAAAACAGCGGAGCCGAACCACGAGACTGCAGTAACTAGAAGAATAAAAATGGGGTGGAGCACATTTGGCAAGAACTCTCAAATCATGACAGGTAGATTCCCACTATCCCTGAAGAGGAAGGCATATAACAGCTGCATCTTGCCGGTACTTAGCTACGGAGCACAAACCTGGAGACTTACAAAGAGGGTTCAGCTTAAATTGAGGACGACGCAGCGAGCAATAGAAAGGAAAATGGTAAGTGAAACTTTAAGAGACAAAAAGAGAACAGAGTGGATTAGGGAATAAACCGGGGTTAAGGATATCGTAGTTGAAATCAAGAAGAGAAAATGGACATGAGCCAGGCATGTAGCACGTAGACAGGATAACCGCTGTTCATCAAAGGTAACTAACTGGATTCCTAGAGAAGGCAAGCGTGTTAGGGGGAGACAGAAGGTTAGGTGGGCAGATGAGATTAAGAACTTAGAAGTTTGCGGGTATAAATTGGCAGCAGCAAGCACAAAACCGAATTGGCTGGCAGAACACGGGAGAGGCCTGTGTCCTGCAGTGGGCGTAGTCAGGCTGATGATGACGATGATATATATATATATATATTCTACAAGAGTGTGGGTTTCCCTGACAAAGGCCAGACCCAGGTCGAAACGTAGGAATTGATAAATTTTTTTGTAGGTTTGTCCGCTCAAGCCTATTTCTATTTTTCACTGGATCCACGGAAGACACTCGCATGATATATATATATATATATATATATATATATATATATATATATATATATATATATATATATATATTGTCGCTAAGTGAAAAGAAAAATAGCAGGATAGAGGACGATGGTGCTGCCAGGAAGAACAAGGTGTGTATTAACAGATCAAAAGAGCAGCCACTTCGATGTCGTCTTCTCCGGAGGAACCGTAGTTGCTGTCCACGCTCATCACCTCGTCATCCTCTGTCTTTTTGCCCGGCCTTCAGCTGTGATATTAGCCTCCCATTCAAGAAAGCATCGTGATGATGCTGTATAATCAAAGTAGTTTGTCCTTGTTGGAAACGCATGAGTTCATTCGGAATAATAAGGTTTCTTCCGAACCACGTCCACAACTTCTGAAGCGTACCTTCGACGCTTTAAGGTGTGTGCAGTGTCAGGAACAACCTCATAATTAATGTCACTGAGACGTCGTAGAACTTTATAGGGCCCGAAGTACCGTCATAACAGTTTTTTTTTGAGAGGCAAAGGCGCCGAATAGGAGTCTATATCCAAACTTTCTCTCCTGGCTCGTATGAGACTGATCGGTGACGAAGGTTGTACCGTCTTGAATCATAGTCCTTTTGCTGACAAATGATTAGGTGAGCAAGTTGGCGGGCTTCTTCCGCAAGCTGGGTGATATAATCAGCATCCGTTACGGCGGCTTCGCCCTCGTGCGGCAGCATAGCATTAAGCATAGTGGTGGCTTCACGACCATGGAGAAGGCGGAATGACGTTGTTCTTGTTGTTTCTTGATAAGCCGTGTTATAAGCGAACGTGACATACGGCAAGATCTCGCGCCACATTTTATGCTCCACATCAACTTACATGCAGAGCATATCCGAAAGTGTCTTGTTCAGACTCTCCGTAAGACCATTCGCTTACGGATGGAACGCCGTTGTTCGCCGGTGGGATGTGCCACTAAGTTTTAAAACTGTCTGCAATAATTTGGCTGCGAATGCAGTTTTCCTGTCATTTATTACCACTGACGGAGCGCCTTGCCTCAGCACCACATTCTCTACGAAAAATTGGGCTGCTTCACTTGCCGTGCCCCTCTCCAGAGCCTTGATTTTGGCTTAACGAGTGAGGTTGTCGGTGGCTACTATAATCCATTTGCGACCTGACGATGAGGTTGGAAATTGGCCCAAAATATCAATTCTGACTTGAGCGAAAGGAGTAACAGGCACGTCAATAGAATGGAGGAGGCCTGCGGATTTGACGGGTTGGACTTTTCTGCGCTGGTAATCAAGGCAAGTCCGTACATAGTGTTGAAAGGTCGCCGTCAATCTTGACCAGTATTATTTCCGCCTCACTCTGCACAGCGTACGCGTGTAACCCAAGTGGCCGGATGTTAGTTCATCGTGGCATGCCTGTAATATTTCGCTCCTTAGAGATGTTGGAACGACGAGTAAGTAGTCGTTTCCGTGTGGCGTGAAGTTCATCTTATACAGGACGTCGTTGCGCAAGCAAAATGATGAAAGCCCTCTCACAAACAGTCAACGTACAGCTAAAATGCGACCCTCCAAAAAACGAATTATGAGTTCCAGTTCCGCGTCGTCTCGTTGCAGCTGTGCGACAGTAGCCGTGTTTACAACCCCGACAAAGGCTACATGTATTGTCATCTTCTGCCGTCTAAGGTTCGTATGGCGCACGAGATAGGCAATCAGCGTCCGAATGTTGCTTCCCCGATCTGTAGACCACCGTCATGTCAAATTATTTAGGCTTCAGGCTCCAGCGTGCCAACCATCCTAAAGGGTCCTATAAGTTCGTCAGCCAGAAGAGCGAGTGATGGTCATTGACAACATTAAAAGGACAACCATACAGACATGGGCGAAATCGTATAACCGTCCATACCACCGCAAGGCACTCTTTTTCTGTGGTGGAATAATTTTCGTCCACACGTGAAATTTCTTCCACAAAAGTAAGCAATTACTCGTTCAGCGCCACCCTGCCACTGCACGACTACAGCCGACATTGCTAGCGTCGGTGTGCACTGTTGTCGGGGCGTCATCATCAAAGTGTGCGAGGACTGGTGGCTTCTGCAGGCGTTGCCGCAGCTTGTCGAATAATTTTTGCTGTTCGTCACTTCATACGAATGTGACGTCTTCTCTGGTAAGGCGCGTCAATGGCGAGGCAATGCAAAAGAAGTTCTCAATGAAGCGTCGTTAGTACGCACCTGCAGTCCTAAAAATCGTCTTACTGCGTTTTTGTCAGTTGGCGCTAGGAAAGTTTTAACGGCAGCTATTTTTTCAGGGTCAGGCCGCACACCTTCGCTGCTGACAAGGTGCCCCAGGAACAGAAGCTCTTCGAAGCCGAAGTGGCATTTTTCCGGCTTAAGTGTTAGTCCGGCGAATGAATACCTTGATATACTGAATGCCGTTGCCTGAAGTGTTCACCGAATGTGGCAGAAAATACGATGACGTCATCTAATTACACTAAAGACGTCTGCCATTGGAGGCCTGATAGTACAGTGTCACTGTACCGCTTAAACGTTGCCGGTGCTGAGCACAAGCCAAATGGAAGTACCTTAAATTCAAAAAGGCCATCAGGTGGAGGCTGTTTTCTCCCGGTATCTTTCATCGACTTCTATCTGCCAAAACTCACTCCTTAGATCCATCGATGAGAAATAACGCACATGCCGTAGTCGATTGAGTGAATCATCGATACGTGGGAGTGGGTAGACGTCTTTTTTCGTCACCTGATTCAGCTTGCGGTAATCTACACAGAAACTTAAGGTGCCGTCTTTTTTCTTCGCTAACACAACTGGCTAAGCCCAAGGGCTTTTCGACGGCTGAATAACGTCATCTTTAAGCCTCTTTCGCACCTGGTTTTCGACGGCTTCACGTTCCCGCGGAGCTACCCGGTACAGGTTTTGCCTAATGGGTCTGGTCATGTCGTCCGTTATAATTCGATGTTTCGTCAGTGGCGTTTGACAGACCCTGGACGTCGCATAGAAACTATCTTCAAACTGGTTAATAAGCTGCAGAATACTTTGCTTCTGCACCGGCAGCAAACTTGGGCCAATATAAAAAGATAGAGGTACGGGGGGCCCAATCAGTTGAATTATATTTTTTAAGAGTTAGGCAGTCTGTCATCTCGGCGAGCTCTGCCATGTACGCGACTGCCATGCCCCTAGTTAGATGTCGGCGTTCAGAACTGAAGTTAGTAGCAAGGACGTGCGTGTGTCTGCATTTTATGCTCACGACGCCTCTTGTAATAGATAAACCATGGCTGAATAGCAGTGTTGGAATTTGTTCGGCGATGTTTTCAGAATTGCTCGACGTGTCACATGTCACAGCCACGAGTGAACTCGACCATGGCGAGATAGTCACGTCGTCGTTGAAGACGCGCAAAGGTTTACGTCGCTGTTCTGTACAGGGCTCATCCGAAACTTGACCTGGGGCCGTCCAGAACGTAACTGATCTCTCAGGAATGTTGATAATGGCGCCGTATTCACGCAGGAAGTGCATGCCCAAAATTAGGTCTTTGCAGCACTCCGATAAAATTACGAAAGTAGCGACGAAATCTTAACTGCCGATAATAATTCTAGCGGTACATTTGCCCACCGGCATCACGAATTGACCCCTTGTGGTTCTTATGTGCAGGGCCGTAAATATTGTTCTCACTTTTTTTAGGCAGTCGGCGAGTTTACATCTTATAATAGAAAAGTCCACGCCAGTATCTACCAGCGCTGTTACCGGGCGTTCGTCTATACAAATGTCTAGATTTGCGCTTACGCTTTCCGTTGATGTCGGTGGCGTCGTATCGTCCTTGGTATCGTCGGTCGTATGATCCGTAGAATCATCAGTCGTATCGCATCATCGTGAAGATGTTGGGGGTGTGGTAGTATCTCGACGGGCGGCAACCTTCCCCCCAAAGGTCGCTGCTGTTAGTTTTCTCGACGACAGCTAGGGTATCTGCCCCGGACCACCTCGGCGTAACTGCGCTGCTGTGGCGAGTTCGGTGCAGGTGAAGAAGAGAAGGGTTGACGATACGACACATCGGGTTGCGGTGCTTGCGGGTCTGCTGCTGTCACAACGGTTATCAAAATAAGCACGAGGGGAGGTTTGTAGAAAGTTCTGATGTCTATGGTCACGGTATGGGCAAATGCGAAAAACATGGCCGGCTTCTCCGCAATGGTTGCAAAGTGGTCAACGGTGTGCCACAAGTCCGTCTTATGGATGAATTGTCGACGGGTGGGCATCCTTCGCGACCAAGATGTAATGTCAGCGGAGTGTACACCCTAAGGTGAAATTACGCGAAAAAGGAGTAACGGGGCCCAATAGGCGTGTGCGATGAACGGATAGACCGTTGAGGAGCAACGGCATAGGGCAGCGTGCCGCGTGCAAACCACTTAGTCTCTAAACACGCTCCAAAGGAATGAACCACCCAGGAATTGCAGGCAGCGCGAAAAGCGTTGCCAGGGTCACTAGCCGTTCTCCTCTTCTGGCTCAGTCTTTCCCCGTATTTTGCTGTCGACGGTTCACGTTGCGTCGCGCTCGGAGTTCTCGACCTCGGCCGCCTGGTTTCGACGTGGTGCTCGTGTGTGCTCGACGTGGTGCTCGTGTGTACTCGTGTGTAGCTCGTGTGTACTCGTGTGTACGTGGTGCTCGTGTGTAACTACGACGTGGTGCTCGTGTGTACACTTGGATGAGCGTAGGCTGCTGCTTTTACGTATCGCCGCATCCATGAAGGCTGGAGCAGGTCTCGAGACGTCACCACGCCACGCTGTATATCTCTGGCTTCTAGATAGTCACGACCAACACACGACAGCAACAGTTGGGAAGGCCAACAAGGCGGCCGAGAAGACAGCAGACCTATTGGATATATTACTTCAGTGTGACCCAGAGCAGAAATTAGCGCTGGATTCTTTCGCAAGTAGGTGTCCATTCTCTATTCTACTCTACTTGTCGCGTGTGCGATACAGATCACGCTTGCCGGCAACCGGCTCGGTCGTGTCGTATATCGCACACTCGAAATGCATTGCGAAGGTGAGCTTCGGCGTATTCAGTTCGCCTGTGCTTCAGTCCGCCATTGCCTTCGGCCTTCCGTACGCTCGCTCATCGAGTGCTCGCCTGTCTTCGCCGCCGCGATGAGCTCCGTGCTGACGATATTAGGCTGAGACCTCGTCGTTGTGTTGGGAGTCATCGAAAACACGTTGCGGGTTCTCGTAACGAGCTTGGTTGTATGTCGCACGCTGTAAGCGCTTTCGCTAGCATCGGAACTCGGTGAAAATTGGTCGCCATTACAGTTGGCTTCCCCGTCAGTCGGTCGCAAACAGCTCGGCGCTGTCCGTTGGCCGTGGCGGCGGACTCGCGTTTGCGCGCTGCACTCGCTCGAGTTTATGGAAAAGGGCCGCATTACCGTCGATGTTTTCAGCGATAGCTCCACACCAGCTTGGCGCTGTTCGTGCCGGCGGCCAAGCGTAGGCTCGCTCTCCTGTTCGATGTTCGCTGGCGGCAGACACTCCGCGTGCAGTGCTGTGTTTGGTCTCACGTTCGCTTGCTCGAGCTGAACGACGTCGCTCACTTAGAACTCGCCGACTTGTTGGCGGCACGGTGGTTCGCGGAGTTGTGGCTGTGGCCGACGCTCCTAAGCTGTTGCCTACAGGAATTGAAATGAGTCTTTGACGATGTATGACACCACGGTGAAAGTATTAGCATATCATATGTCACGTATATTTTCATTTCACCTTCCACGTATTTCTCATATGCATTCCTATTCATCCTCTGTCACGTGTGCCTCACTATTTTACATACTTGTGCAGCCGTGGGCACACACCGTGCTGAAGGCAGTGTGCGCTGGCGTCTGCCATGCCTGTCATTCATCTCTTTCGTCAGAGCAGCTTCAGAAGGACTGAAGGACTGTACGAGATTTGAAGGTAAAGTACTTATATATATACGAGCCTTTAAGTATACACTTCTTTCCTTAATTCATTCACGAGGGTCTCGTACTGGCAAACTTGGTGCCTTTAGGTTGTATACGAGGGACGATTGCTCAGCTGCCCACCCGTAATAAGTTCACGTGCTACGTGACGTCAAACAGGCTCCAAAGAGTGTGCTACCCTCACCGCCATAGCTACTGGTGGTGCTGACTGACACTCCCGCGTTTAAATTCGCATATAAGACCCAATAAAGTGGCTGGGGGGATAGCCGCCGTGGTAACTCAGTGTTAGAGCTTTGAACGCGTTATTTGAAGGTCACAGGGTCGGTTCCCGCCCACGGCAACTTATCCTTTCACCCACGTTTCTTTCTTCATATCTGCATTACAGTTAGGTCTAATATCTCCGCCTATACTTTCCTTGGCATTATTGTCTGTTCGATCTCAATAATATTGTTTAATAAATTGAATAATAATAATAATAATAATAATAATAATAATAATAATAATAATAATAACATTATTATTAATAATAATAAAAAGTACAGTAAGAATAATGTCATTATTATTAGCACTTATTTTCTATTGAAACCTAACGCCGTCATAAAACGCAGAGTTAACATCACCCCTGTTTGTCAAACAATCATCCCGTTGAAATTTCACGCTCCTACATCTCTGTTGTTCGTCCTGACCATTTCCACCCACCATTTGATGCAAAAATACCTGTACGTGCCTAAACCACGAACTACAGCAACCATTTTAACCAACCTTCAAGATTTGCTTGGAAGAGAGGTGACTACATGGGATTTTATCAATAGTTGTCAGCCGTTGATTGGTCAAAGGTTACTGTCAAACCAAAAGTCGATGACCAGGTTGAGCAGTTTGCGGAGCTTGTATTAAACAGCATACGCGAGTTTATTCAGCAACATACACCTAAACGTTGTAAATATCCTCCCTCGTGATTCCCTGATCTTATAAGTGCACTGAAGCATAACTATCACGTGCGCAAGAAGGCTGAATGTTCTCTATATAGCACGTGGAAGAACGAGTTCAAGCTTTTTCTAACACTGCCTTAGCGACAATATAAACGGGACCACAGTTCATATATTGCATTATTAGAAAAAAATTTGCCCCACCGTGGTGTTTTAGAGGCTAAGGTACTCAGCTGCTGACCCGCAGATCGTGGGATGGAATCCCGGCTGCAGCGGCTGCATTTTCGATGGATGCCATAATGCTGCAGGCCCGTGTGCTCAAATTTGGGTGCACGGTAAAGAACCTCAGGTGGTCGAAATTTCTGGATCCCTCTACTACGGCATCTCTCATAATCATATGGTGGTTTTGAGACGTTAAACCCTACATGTCAATCAATCAGAAAATAATATCTTCCTGAGATTACAGCTCAGTTTTGGAAGTATACATGTGCAAGTGTTGCAGGAAAAGTGGGGAGTCTTTCAGCCTACTGGACTCAGATGGTCTCGAAGCGCAAGCCATTGCTGACTGTTTTATAACGCATTTTTCATCTGTTTATCAAGCCTCAGACTATAGGACTCAGATAAGAAAAGATAGGAAGTTTGCACATGTAGTGGTCTGTCGCTGGATGAAAGCTCATCTGCTCATGCATGAGGCACTTAAAACCATCCTTATCGTGTGGCCCATATGGCATCACTCCCGTCATACTGAAGGCTTATGGTAATACATTTGCCCCAGTACTGACTATATTTAATTGCTGTTTGAACGCTTTCACAATTCTCAGCATGTGAAAAACTGGACATGCTCTTCTAGTATTTAGGTCGGGATGCAAAACTGATATTTCTCATTATCGCCCAATTTCTCTACTGTCTCCATATTGAAGATTTTTGAGCTGTCTCTTCACAACATATTGTATGTTAGCGTAAACATTTCATTAATTTCTAATCAACATGGGTTTCTCCCTGGCCACCCAACTACCACAAAGCTTGCTAGTTTAATAACGCCAATCTCCCCACGTATTTCTCAGGAAGGACAAGTTCACATAGGCTCCTGTGACCCGAGGAAGGCTTATGACGTAGTCATCCACCGACTGTTTTTTTTGGTAAACATGCCAACTTTGATGTTGAATACTCTGTCGTGAATCTCCTGCACAGCTATCTGCTTAATATGTTATGTTGCCGTAAATGGCCAAACTTTTTCTTTGTACAAACTGATTATAGAGTTCCTCAAGGGTCGGTATTAGGCCCACTCGTATTTTCAATTTCTTTTGCAATTCGGTACTTTTAAAGACGATAGTCTTTCTTGGGGACCTTCGACGGAAAATTTTGGTCTGTCTGTCTGTTTGTACATTTGTTTGTTTGTCCGCCCTTAACAATACCCCAAACGGCTCCTAAAGGGACCCCAAACGGCCGACCCCATCCGAAGCGCCCATCAATATTGCTCAAGGTTCAGTGTTCATACTTGTGCGATAGTCAATTAAAAAGCTATTATTGCGCATATCTGAGGCACCATAAGAAAGCGTCAATATTATGCATGTGTGTTTATACTAGAAAATGTATACATAAGTGATCTTAAGGACCAGAACGTTTATCACGCTTCGATGACAATGCAATGCTTGCACGAAAAGGCAAAAGTTTCCAACTCTTTGCTAAGACGATACGGTGGTGGCACCTACCCATCGCCTTACGTTTTGCACCTAATCACCTCTGAGATGGGCGTGCACGCCCGTCTCAGAGCCGCACGTTTCGTTTTCTAATATAACTGCCAGATAGCGCTCATGTCTCACTTGTGACGTGACTTGATGCGCTCGTTCGCCTCCGCTTCACGCTCGAGACATTCTAACGCAGCGCCTTCAGAATACCATTCACCAATTTTCTTGCGTAGAAAATAAAATAAACGTTTTGTTCACTCTCTCCAGTCGTAAGACTACCATCTTTCGACGACATTTGCAGTGTAATATGCAGATACGGGGCCTTTTTTTTCTTGTATACCGATGACATCAAGATACTTAAGAAAATTCTTTCAGGTAACGACTATCGCTTGCTGCAGTCAGACTTGTGTTCTTTCTCTTAATTGTGTGACAACAATACCCTTTCCCTGAAAACCTCAAAGACCAAATTTATGAGTTTTTTTCGCAAATAAATTATCCTATCATGTTCATACTCAGTGAAAACTGTGTCGGTATGTAAGACTTAGAATTTCAGTGATCTTGCCGTTCTTTATTACAGTATGCTAAGTTTTTCTGCTCACACCTTTAGCGTACTTCAATGCGTGATTTTCATTCTCTCGGCGGAGTTTGCAGAATTTCTCCAGAATTCGGTTCGTCTACAGCCTTCTACGAATTCCACAGTACAATATTTCTTCTTCAACTTGAGTATGCATATGCCATCTGGAACGGCATTGCTAAATCTGGCAGTCACGCTATTGAGCAAGTCCAGAAAAAAATCATGAGCATTTACATCTACCTTTTGGCTATATATGACTCTGGATCCTGTTCTAACTCTGCAAAATTATTATCATTGCCATCACTTCACTGTCGACGAAATTGCAAAGACCTGTTATTTCTTTACAAACTACTTCAAGGTCTGATATGCTGCCCTTTTCTTCTCAGTTGTAAAAATTTTCAAATTCTTTGTAAGTTAATCAGAGTGAATCAACCATTTCATGTACCCACGAACATCTTTTAGCACTCTACCACTTACAGAATACGAAAACTCTATAAGGTGAACTTTCAGGATCTTGATGTTTTTCACATTCCACTTCCATTGTCTTTTATCTCATTTGCAAGGGTAGGACGATTTTTGTGCGAATTAAATAAAGTTTGTTCATCGTCATTAGCTTTGCACTATTTTAAGATAATGTTTTTTTCGCCGTGTACAGATTCTTCCATTTTCCATCTTTTGAGGAAGCTTTGCAGGTAGTTGGTCAGTGGTCTACATCTAAAGGTCTGCGCATAAATGCGAAAAAAAAACCTGTATTTTTTAGGTCGAGAGGTATGGAAATTCATCCTTACCAATCTATAATGCTTGACGGAATACCTGTCAAAAATACGGAGAAACATAAAGTTCTACGCGTGACTTTTTTCTGTTCATATGACATGGCCATATCATGTCGAATCATTGGCCAAAACATTATTGCGTGTTGCTGGTGTTCTGTCACCATGTCGGCATTTTCTTCCGGAAAAAGCTAAGGTGCAGATCTACCACGGTCTGTTTTCCTCGCACATAAATTACTGCCTACTTGTTTGGGGCACCATAACCTTGGGCAACATAAAATCAATTAATTAATTGCAAAAAAAACCGTGCGCTGTATTGCAAATGTTTCACGCAGTATGTCTGCAGGTTCTTTGTTCCACCACTATAAAATAATCGTTATAAAACATAAGTACTTTTGACTAATTATTAACTACTTCTTTGTTAAAGACTTGCCAAACATAGGTATTCAACATACGGATTCACGGACCCGAAGTGCGGACAAATGGCTCGTTCTTCGTTCTCGCACAAACTATTTTCTACACTCCCTGGGATACAAATTACCCTTTTTGCTTAATAAGTACAAAATTAGTGACCCTAACTATCCCGTTTTTTCAAGAAATAGAAATACGTGAATCTTTTGCACTCTTGCATACTGTTCTTTGTAGTGTGTTTTTATTATGTAAAATACATCACTTGAACAAAATCATTCCAGTGGCGTATAAATTTGCACTTTATACTATAGTATTACACTTTGTATCGCGTTCATGAGTGTTCTTCATGAGTGAATATACAGTTATTTAGTTTGCTCTGAATCTGTTTGTACCACTGCTCTGTTTATATAATACTCACCTAATTTTTTTCAGTTGTCATTTGTGAATGCTTTTTTTGTTAAAAGTTTGTATTCCCAAGCTGCTGCTATGAATGTGGGCCTTCAGGGCTTCTCAAGTAGTTTTTTAACCACTTCTCGCCTAAGAGACCCCCAACTTGTTGAAAAAAAATACGTTGAAGATGTTAAAAATATATAAACAAATGAAAATATTTATGAATATGAGAGATGTCGTTGTGCAGGGCTCTGGAAAGTTCGACCATCTGATACTCTTTAACGTGTACATAAAACTAAGTGAACGGGCCTCAAACATCTCCCCTCCACTGAAATGCGGCCAACACGACCGCAATTACACCACGTGACCTATGTGTCAGCTGTCGAGAATCCCAACCAGAAGACCGCCGCGGTAAGTATTGATAGAAACTCAATTAAATATCGCATGGTAACACGTCTGCACTAAATGAGATACCTACCGATAATATGGATCATGAATGTGGGCTTATTTGAAGTCAAGTCACGAAACGCTCCATTCTCTGGTTTATATATAAACCATCGACCCCATATATGGGATCGATAATCGTCTACGCTATGTCAATGGACCTTTCTACATCGGCAGTACTTATTGACGAGCGTCTTTAGGCGCTATGGGGATTCTCCTTACAGTCTACGTGGTAACGAAAACTTGAAATATACAAACATTAAGCGTCTTGAAGTACTTCGTATATTCAAGACCAATTTGTTGGGTATGTCCTTCAGGACTTTATAAAATGTAGTCAGCTCATTTGCGAAATACAAGGACGCCCTGAGAATCTGGCAATCACCAGAGGTAGCCACTGAGAAGACAGCTTGCTTTCCTCGTGTATATGATTATTATCTAAGTGTTTTAGGAAGACCTTCACAATTTTTGTTCAAATATGAGGCGTTAAATGAAAGCAGCACACGCAGGGAACAAATCTGAAGCCATTCTATTATTCAGAGCACTTCCGTTTCAAGCCTATAGAAAGGTAGCGGTGCTGTTTATAGTTAAGTCTGGAGATGTGTCCCGGCTCATGACCTGGCAATATAAACCAGGTCTTGCGTGAAATTTTTTTAGTGCGCAGTGATGATACAAACACAAACGATGCATTCGAGGTTGCCAAACAGAAACTTGAACTGATGATATAGTCTTATTAGCGAGCACAGTTTTCCTAAATACTCGAAGCTACAGAATTAACATTGACATTGATTTGAAGTGGTTATTTAGGCACATTGCTTAAGAGCCATAGTTTCATTGGTGAAGTGCCTTCATGTGGTTGCATATATATAATCTTGCCAAGGATACCATGAATACTTCGGCTGAAGTTTAGTGCGGCATCAACAGTACAAGGCGAGGCAAGGAGCAGGAAAACAAAAAAGAATAGGACGGGACAGGGAGGATAGCCAGTACTCAGGCGTGATTCGTCGTTTTTTCTATCCGGAAACAGGGGGTGTGACTGCTTGCTCAGTAAGCATTTTTGTTGATTTGAAGTTTTATCTCTAAACAAAATTTTCAGATTGGTTTTAGTTTCAATGCTTTAAGCATCCTGCCACCCGGTTGTTGGTCCATCCTTCTTTTAGGGTGAACGCCAACCACATGAGGTCATCATCATCATCATCACCATCATCAGTTCTCAGACCCACTGGCTGCTCTGTGCTGGGTAACGGGAACATAACCACATCATCACGATGCTAAACATGTGACGCGAAGGTACTTCGCAGTGTTATTATCTTCGAATTCAATGGTATCCTTGCAAACGCGAAGTAGAGCAGCTTCCCAGATTTCAATGCAAAAGTAGGAACAAAATAAATTGGGGAAAAGGCAGTCGGTAATTATGGTATTGACCTTATGGACAGCAGAGGAGAGATGTTGGTGGAGTTCGCCGAGCGAAACAGGCTTTGCATGATTTAAATCTTTTTTTCGGAAAGCGTGAAAATAGAAAGTGGACATAGAAAACCCTTAATGGACTAACAAAAAACTAAATATATTTTGTTTCATGAGGAAAGCCAGGCATAATGCAGGACATTAGTGTCATAAAACAGGTAAAGTGCAGTGACCATATGTTAGGAACGGTGAAAATAGCACTTAACTTGTTAAGACCTCGAGCAAGATCATGGATATAAAAATACTACCCAACCTTGCCGTATAGTAAGAAAAAAATCAGAATTGTTAAGATTATGATAAAAAAATACGCAGCCTTAAGAGTAAAGGATAACGCGGACACAGAGGGGACGAACAAAACAGTAACTGGACTGATATCTGAAGCAACTATTGAAGTTAGAGGTAACGCACGGAGACATAAACTAGCCAAGCTTTTCCAATCAAATCTTTGTCATAAAGAACTACCATGTCCGAGCGGTGGACCCAGCAGTGAAAAAGGGGCGCCAGCGTCAAAAATGCGAAGTGGCTTTGTATAGGAAGAAACAAAATACACGCCCTCAAAGAAAAGTAGAGAAATAATATCAGCAACTTCAATGACATAGTTCGAGTGGCAGAAGAGTTCTGCGTTGAACTAAGTAGTTTGAAAATAAGTCATCCAACCTCGAGATAAAGGAGGGAAGAGAAACATACGGAAGTTCCGTATGTAACCTCCGACGACATTAGAAAGGACATACGGGTTATGCCACGCGAAAAAGCAGCTGACGATGATGGAATAAGAGTAGGTCTAATTAGGGACGCACGAGAATTTACTTGTAGGAGACGATCTACACATTATACTTACGATGGCGACAGTTTCAGTTAGCTGAGAAATGCCAATATTATACTAATACACAAGAAGGGAGACATCAAGGACATAAAAAACCACAGGTCCATCACGGTGATGTAACAAGTATTTACGAAAGTAATACCAAACACGAATATAGTAATGGCTGATTTCAACCGACCCCCCCCCCCCCAAAAAAAAAAGACAATCTGGATTCATGAAGGCTACTCTATAATAGAATACATTCACCTGATAAATAAGTTAAGTGAAAAAGCTGCTGAATACAACAAACCCCTATTCTTAGCCTTCATAGACTATGAAAAGGCATTTGACTCGAGATATATGAAAGATATCGGCAGTTTTAAAAGCATCAAATTGGCGAGAAGTACCTCAATCATATTTTAATACCTTTACTGACATCTACAAAGGAAATGCTGAATCCCCAATGTTGTTCACAGCGGGCTTGGAAGAAGTGTGTAAAACTGCTTGACTGGAAGGAAACAGGAATCCATGTTGACACAGAATGGCTTTACAACTTACGATTTGTAGACAGCATTGTGCTCTTCAGTAATTATAGCACCAATTGAAAAACATGATTGAGTAACCACACCGAGCAAGTATTAAGGTAGCCCCCAAAAGAATATGGCAAAAACAAGCCTGGCAAATAACCTGGCAAATAACCTGGCAAAACAGAAAGACGTCAACATCAAAAACCTTGCATAGAAGTACAGGCATATGTATACTTAGGACAACTACACGCGGCAGTTCCCAATCACCAAAGAGAAATTCACCGAAAATAAGCTGGAGCGTATTCGGCCGGCACTCCCAAATAATGTCAAGAGCATCTATCATCAAAGCAAAAAGAATACACCCACTGCATACCGCCAGTTCTTACGTAGGGAATTGAAACATGGAGATCAACAAAACACTTAGAGTAAAAGAGTAACGGACTGAAGAGACTCTGCGCTATGTGAATTGAGCATAGGCATATAAACAGAAAAAAACGTGCTCGGTTTAGGTAAACCCTTATATGCTGTATTTATATTGCGAAACTTACATAACGGTGGACGCACTTTTTTATTGGTGTTACCGACCACTTAGTGGCAATTCACTGATGCGTCCGGCGGTGTCACGAACACACGATACTATTAGTGCAGAGTAGACAAACTTGAAGATCTCAAAATTAATCTCTCGGTACTTACGTGCCAAAACCATGAAGCGATTATGAAGCACCTGGTAATTACAAAAAAAAAAATGCCGGGTTACTTTTTCCCAGCTGCGGTTCCTTAACATGCGCCTAAACCTAAAATGCACGGGTGTTCTCGCGCTTTACCCCAATTGAAATGCGACCTTCGTGGCCGGAAATCGAAAACGCAACATCGAGCCTGGCAGCAGACGAAGATGGCAACCCTCTTTGATTGTGAACAGCATTTCCTGGAATTGATCGGCTGTGCTATTGGCGTACTCATTGCCACTCAAGGCCTTACATCCGAGGCTACCAGCATGTACTCTTTTGTAGAGATAGTATACACGTAGTACACGTACTACATGCGTAAAGTACGCATACAGGCGAGTTCATGTGCGTTCTGTGTCAATGCCATCTAGATAATCTCAGGCCTGCTCACTGTGTCAGCCACAGGCTCTGACGTCACTCAGTTTTGACCAGTGTGTTTTGCTGCACAGACGTGCCTACGCATGTTCTCATCGCTCGGCAGACATAGATTGACAAGCCCGATGAAAGCTTTCGTGGCGTGCTAGTGTTTTTGTTGGCGGCTTGAGAAGACCATTTTTTTCGGTGTCCGTGAACTGCAGCGTGGGTATGTGATGCGTTTTGTGCACTGGATATTCGCAATCTGTGCGGCTGAAAATCCGAACGGTTGAGCGAAGGTTGCGTGGCAAATTGTCTCGGCAAAGGGGCCAATGCTGCGAGTGTTCTTGTTTTGTAACAACCGAAGAACAAAATGGGAGCGTGTCGTTCGTCAAGCTGACGTCTACATTCGTTTTCTTCGTGACCCGAAGGTACGTGTGTTCGTACTACGTATTTTTAAGTCGTTCCCCATAGCCACCATGTTCCATTCTTGCTCCAAGGATTCGTTTACGGAACACATCTTGCTCGTCTTTGTGCTTTTCTGGATTTTTCGCCGCAGTTGTGGGGTCTATCGCCCATATATCGTGGTGATGGATGTTCAACCTCACGGGGCACCGTCCGAGTCCGGTTAGACCGCTGGGACTGCTTCGAGGAAGCGAGGAAACGCGTCTAGTGAGAGTGAGGACACTGAGCTATACTCCGCATCAAGCGACGAGTCCTCGGACGACGACTTCCAACCCGTCCTGTACCGCAAGGCTAAACGACGGATCGTCAATGCATCTTCGGCATCAAGCACGACTACCATGAAAACTGCCCCTCAGCGATGGCCTCACTCTATCCTGCTTGTGCCACTGAAGGCTACCGACAGTCTACGCGGGCTGAACAGGCAAGCGCTCTCTGTGTATCCCGAGAATATTACGCCAAATCAGATCAAAGAAATACGTCTAAACGCAAGAAAGAACATCTTGGCAATCGATGTGCTGAACCCACGTGCGCTAAACACGCTTCAGAAAGTAACGCAACTGGGTAACATCAATGTCAAGTCTATAATACAGGCTGATAGCACCACTTCAACAGGAGTCATTTATGACATCGCCACTGAAATTCCAGACTCGGATCTTTCAGTGCTAATAAAACCGGCAAATGAAGATAACGTCATTGTGAATGTCAGCCGCCTTGGTAACACACATTGTGTGAGAATTACGTTCAAAGGGGACTGTCTCCCCTCCCATGTGAAGGTTGGCCACTTTCGTCACCAGTTCCGACCATTTATTCCAAAACCAATGCGATGTCATAAGTGCCAGAAGATCGGCCATGTGCAGGGATCGTGCATGAACTCCGAAGTGTGCCCCTGATGCTCAGAACCACATACCGAGGACAAATGCAGCGCAACCATACTAAAGTGCCCTAATTGTCAAGGTGCCCACAGTGCATCTTCCAAAGACTCTCCACGCATAAAGAAGGAGTTTACTATTCTTAGACAAATGGTGCGAGACAGCTTTACCCACAAAGAGGCCGCGGAAAAAGTCCGGCGAAGATGACGACGTCACCGTCGAAGATCTTCGCGAAGAACGCAGTCGACTACAAGAAGTAAGTCATTGATTGATTGATATGTGGGGTTTAACGTCCCAAAACCACTATATGATTATGAGAGACGCCGTAGTGGAGGGCTCCGGAAATTTAGACCACCTGGGGTTCTTTAACGTGCACCCAAATCTGAGCACACGGGCCTTCAACATTTCCGCCTCCATCGGAAATGCAGCCGCCGCAGCCGGGATTCGAACCCGCGCCCTGCGGGTCAGCAGCCGAGTACCTTAGCCACTAGACCACCGCGGCGGGGCAAGAGGTAAGTCAACGCATCTGGGAACGGCGCCCACTGCCGGGTACACCGCGGCGAACGCAGACGATCGAAGACAGAAAACAAGTAGATCTCTCTCTACTGAAGATTGGCCGCCACTTACGCGCACGCAACTTGTGGAAGAACCACATCAGAAGCCGCATTCATCAGAGCAAGCTGCGACAACAGAGGCGCAGCGGAACTTGGATAAGGAAGTGATTGCTCTTCTACGACCCATAATTAATGCCATTCGCACGGTGTTAAACAACATGCGCACAACGTCAGCCAAAAGTGCACTTCAAGTACTGGACGCTCTGAGTCCAGTACTGGCGGCTCTTGAGTAGATAGTGGCCCACCAGCCACTGTCTTTCAGGGAAGAGGTCAAAAAAGCAACAATTTTTCAGTGGAATGCACGGGGACTGAAATCACGCATTGCTGATTTCCGTCGGTTCTTTTCCACCAATATGTTTCCCGTCATCGTCATCTGCGAGCCAAATTTATCGAGCGCTATTAGACTCTCCGGATGCGAATCCTTTATGTCGGCTTGTTATAGTGAAAACAGCAAGGTCCTGCTGTTTATTCGACGTGACCTGACCTACATTATTTGGCCTGTACCACCTGACAACGATAACCAATATATATGCTTAACAGTGAAGAAAAGAGGTCTTACTGTCACTGTTGTCGGTGCATACCTGTCGCCATCAAGTAGATTTGACCACAGAAGACTAGGACACATCCTATCATCCACTCCTGGCCCATGGGTGAACATCGGAGACTTCAACGCCCACCATACGCTATGGGGGAGCCCGAAGATCAGCGCAAAGGGTAGAAGTCTGATAACGTTTGCTTCAGACAACGAGCTGTGCTTGTTAAATGATGGCAGCCCAACATTTTTACGTGGCCCTGGATACAGCAGTTGCCTTGACTTGGCTTTTGTTTCTCGAGGTCTCGTCAGATGTGCCGGATGGTTTGCGGACATAGAAACACATGGGAGCGACCACATTCCCACATATCTCAAAATCAGAGGATTATCACCTTGCAAGGTACGCGAAACTATCCAAAGAGTGGACTGGACCAAGTTTGAATCTCTCATGGAAGAACGCTGTCAAGAGAACACCTCATTTGACTTAGAAGAGGTGATCAAGTCCACAGTGCAAGACACAGTGTGCACCCTCACATGCTCTTCGAGAGTAACCGAATTTGAAATGGAATTAGAACGACTTCGGGCTCTCCGACGGCGTGCGGAACGAAGGTACCGACGCACGAAAGCAATCGACGATTTACGAATCGCTAGACGTCTTCAGAAGAAGATACAACGCCGCATAGACAAGCTAGAGTCACAACGTTGGGCAGCCTTCTGCGCTTCGTTAGATCCTCGCAAGCCTTTATCACACTTGTGGAGGACAATAAGAGGGCTCCGGACATCTCCCATTCAGCGGTCTCCATTCAAGGCTCTAGCCCTTTCTCAACAGAGATCGGAGGTCGACGTGGCAGAAGAGTTCTGTGCCAACTTATCTGGTCAACTCGCAGATCCTAACATCTCCACGCTCTCACGTGGTGGCACGACATCACACGATCACCACATGGACCATTTTTTTCTATTCATGAGCTTAAAGCAGCACTGGCTTTGTGTAGACGGACATCAGCACCCGGGCCTGATAGAATATCATACAGAGCACTGTGTCACCTTGGTGAGTGTGCGAGGAGTGCCCTCCTTGAGATATACAACGACTCGTGGCGAGAGGGCACCCTCCCAGTTAACTGGAAGACCAGCCGTTTGGTTCCCTTACTGAAGCCTGGCAAGTCACCATTGGTGCTCACATCATACCGCCCGATTGCACTGGCTAGTTGCTTGGGCAAAGTGATGGAGAGGATGGTACTTGGACGGCTAGAATGGTTCCTGGAGCATCACAACATCTACCCGGACGCTATGACGGGATTTCGCCGTGGCCGGTCATCAATTGATAGCGTCATAGACCTGGTCAGCTACGAGCAACACGAAAAAGGCCGTAAGCGTCTCTGCGCTTCTTTATTTCTTGATGTTAAAGGGGCGTACAAGAACGTCACACATGAAGCTGTCCTCATCGCTCTCAAGGAGGTAGGAGTGGGTGGTCGGATGTTTCAGTGGCTACGCAGCTATCTCTCTGAGCGATCCTTTTTCGTGAGAACCGAGGATGGTGACACTTCGCTACATTACAGCCACCGTGGTGTTCCCCAGGGTGCCATACTTAGCCCTGTACTATTCAACCTGACGCTAATAGCTCTCAATGAGCATCTGCCAAGTACTGTCAGATTGTCAATGTACGCGGACGACATCTGCGTTTGGACGTCTGCAGTAACACGTCTACAGCTGCGAGCGCGAATTCAGAGAGCTGCCACTCAAGTTGCTATTTACCTCCGTCAACGAGGTCTGGAAATTTCCTCTGAGAAATGTGCACTAGTGGCATTTACGCGCAAACCAATGCATAACTACAACGTTCTGATAAACAGCGAAAGAATACGTCACCTCCGATCATACAAGTTCCTAGGTGTTATAATTGACAGAGATCTCTCATGGAGCTCACATGTATCATACATGAAAAGGCGATTGACAGGCATCTGTCATTTGTTCAAGTTCTTCACTGGAAAGAACTTGGGAATGTCCACAACTCCTATGTTGCGACTATACAGGTTTCTTTTCCTTGGATTCCTTCGGTACAGCCTACCTGTGTTAACCAACGCAAGTAAAACAAGCCTACGAATGCTTCAAAGTGTCCAGGCTCAAGCACTCCGGATATGTTTAGGCTTGCCCCAAAGTGCGTCAACAGCGGCAACTATCGCCATCACAAGGGACAACCTCATCAAGACCCACATTAATGTGGAAGTGCTGAGGACACATATACGACACCTTGCTCGAACCCCTCGACATCACCTAGCCTCTCTACCAGTGGTCCGACCATGCACATCTTACTGCAAAACAGTGACCGCACAAGGTGAGTCAATCCCAACTTCGTTCTCTCCTGCCGCTAGACCTGTGACTCCGCCATGGTGCCTCGCTGAACCAATGATTATTATTAACATACCTGGCGTCGATAAAAAGGCCAATTTCTCGTCACCGGCTCTTAAACAGCTCACACTACTTCTCTTGTATGAGAAATATAAAGACTCCACACATATCTACACTGACGGATCGGTTCAGCCGGGCAACTCTACAGGAGCAGTAGTGATACCAAGGTTGGCCACGACAATTAAATTCAAGACATCTCACGCAACAACATCAACGGCAGCAGAATTGGCAGCACTTCGTGCCGCGTTGCAATTTGTAGTTGATCAACCTACACGCAAGTGGACTATTTTCTGCGACTCGAAGGCGGCACTGCAGTCTCTACTATCAGCCTTACGCCGTGGACCACACGAGCAGCTGGTACTAGAGATAGTAGAGGTTATACACCACCTGACTGAGAAAGGGCACCAAATTACATTTCAGTGGTTGCCCAGTCACTGCGAAATCATCGGCAATGAACGGGCCGATCAAGCTGCCCGCTCAGCCCACACAGAAGATCATAAACTGGGACTACCACTTTCTAGGACGGATGCTGCACGAGAGCTCCGCAGACTTGCTCGTCGGCAAACCACATCGCAATGGAATCAGCCGCACTTCAAGCATGCCCGACTGTACTCGCTTGACCCTACGCTAAGTCTTCAAGTCCCGTCGAGGCTTCGCCGAGCAGACCAGACCCTGTTATGTAGGCTGTGGTTGGGCGTTGCATTTACCAACCCCTACGCTTTCCGCATTGGGATGGCCGACACCGCAGCCTGTGGCCACTGTGGTAAGGAGGAAACCATTTAACATGTTCTTTGTGAGTGCCTAGCGTATAGTAGGCGGCGACTATGCCTTCGCAGGGAACTCAACAAATTAGATGATCAGCCTCTGTCGGAGCAGGAAATTCTGCAGTATCGTCAGGATGCGACTTCACAGAAGAGGGCCCTGAAAGCGCTGCTGCACTTTTTGCGATTGACCGGCCTTGCTGAACGGTTGTAGCTGGGACGCCCTTCCTGTGTGTGTTTTCGTTTTTTTTTATGAGTGCGCGTGCGTTTTCTTTTTTTTCCTCTATCTAACCCCTCTTTCTTGCCCCTACTTCCCCACCCCCAGCGCTGGGTAACAAACCAGATGCCAATATCTGGTTAACCTCTCGGCCTTTCCTTTCTCACTCTCTCTCTCTTGCTCCAAAACAAAGGTGTCATGTGTGCTTCTGAGTTGTTGGCGTAGGCTCTAGCCTTAAATTAATAAACGCCCGTAGTAGAACATTTTTACAAGAGGCATTATTCCTTCAGGGTCAGTAAACGTTTTGCAACTGGTGATTAGCACTGCGGACTTGTATTACCTCTGTTCACTTGGGTGATAAAAATGGAAGAGATGCTGTTGCTGTACACAGTGCCTCGAATTTGTGCATAATAATTTCTTGCCGTTGTTGATATTATTTTATTGCAGTATTATTGTGGTCAGCACCTCAATCTAATTTATTTTCTTGAAATTTAGATGCGTGTAGGCACTTGCGGCAAAACGCTTTCTTAATTGGTTTTTGGGTCTGTAATCTCTACTTCAAGCTTGAATAATTAAGAACCGCTACCGAAAATATACCGATTCAAGAGTCAGCAGTTCACTAGAAGCGCCCACGGGGCCTACATAGTTTATTATAGACCCAGTACTAAAAGTTTTCCCAGGCCCTAAGTTATATGACCGACTATGCGCCACTGCAAGAAGGGCCAGAGCAAAAGAGGAAACGCTAATTCTTGTGTCGGTCTCAAGAGATTTTTGTGAAACGAAAGATTTTGTTTTCTCTTGCTATGGTCACCACCCTGATATTGGGCTGAATAACGTATATACTTGTGACAGCAGCACACACTCTTCTCAAAAACTACGTGCATGTCTATAAAGACAGATGTTGGAAAGAGTAGAAATAAAACTGCCGAAACTTTGTGAATGAGTGAGGAAGAGTTTCTCTGCATGCTCTAGATTGTGTGTGTATACGTGCGTGTGTAAATATATAAAGAATCACTAAAATTTACCGTATTTATTTTGTCAATTTGTGGGTCCTTCAAAGTTTGCTCTTACAGATCGACCACACGTTTGACAGCATCAATCTTTGGCTTTTTCGGGAAAGAAATGACTCAGCGGTGAGTCTGCAAATGCTTTAAAGCGCAATACATTACTTCAAGCAGTACTTCTTCTGACCCAAAAGGTAGAATAAAGCTGGTAAGCATGTAAAACTAGCCCGCGAATGCATTATCTTTAAACGGGAGACGATGGTGGCAATGAATTCACAGCCTCCCGTACGCACGCTCGCTCAGGCAAAACGAGTAAAGTCACGGCGGCAGTGAGCAGGCCTGATGATCTTCTTGGTGGCATTGGGCGGTGTTCACACATAAGCTCGTGTGCACTGCTAAGGCATGTTAACCGCGAGTGCACATATGTGAGGGCATCGGAGGACGGGACGATAATAAAGCGTGAGGGACATGCGTCTGTCCTAAATCCTTGCATTGTGAACGCTTTGTAGAAAAGGCAGTACACGATCAAGGTCGGGTTCATATCACACATTTACAGAACTGGTGCGACTACTGCGTGCTCGGTGCAACGGCGCGACCGTCGTCAATCCGTCAATTACTTTTGGCCTACACGCGCTTTGAGTGCGGGGTACTTGGTAGCGATTGAATGAGCCTCGGGCTCGCCGAGAGCATGCACGGGGATATTCATGAGCGGAAGGCCAGCGCTCTGGGCCGAGACCGCAGCGCACATGTCGCCTTCGATTCCACTGCGCGGTTTGTGTGCTGACGACGCCGTACTACAGACGTGCTCGCGCGTCGCGACGGGGGCTGATTGATGGTCCCTGCGTGCGGGAAGAGTGCCAGTGAAGCGGCAAGCGCTGCTGCGGGAAAAATAATGCGCTGCGTTAGCGAACCACGCGCATCAGAATTTGATTTACTCCTGGTTCATTTTTACCACTAAATTTCTTAAAAATAACTAGAGGGGACTCCAGCAATGCGATCTTTTAGCGACCATGGGAATTATGGGTAATACACACATTTTCCTGGCCTTCGTACTTGCGGGCCTCAAACCACATTGTGGCTTCGTTTATTGCTCTGTTTCGATTTTGTTTCGAATAACAGAACAACCATTTTGAACTTTGACGCGATTAGACCTGTTGAGCCTAATTTATTAGGATGGTGAAGCGTAACTTTTAAAATATTGCTGATTGTTGTTTTGTGACAAAACAGCTTCGAGCCACGCTAAGCGAGAAGGAACGTAAAGTACGAAGACTAAGCAAATTCATGTACTACCCATAATTCCCAGTCCTTAAAATTCCCAATTGGGGATATTATATTAGAGGAGGGCTTACAAAAATAAATATTGTTACAAGTACTGGTGCTGTTTATTGTGCACACTAATCTGAAAACCATGTTGCATGTTTAACCTTGTAATGACTTGGTGAGCAGACATTAGAAAAAAATTTAAGGCATTGGGCTCTGGAAAAGGAAAACACCCGTTGTGATTTTTTTATTCGGAAAGCTCACAAGATGTCTCTTCACTGGGATTTTGCTGTTGTGAGCATTATACGCATTACATGCATTTCTTTCTGTTTGGCAATTTTTCTGCCACTAGGGTTTATCTTGTAATTATGCGCCTGAAAGTTGTGTGATATTTAGATACGCTATATTACATGGTAAAACGTGCTCGCTCTACCTTAAGCTGGGGTGACACTTTCTCTGTTAGAAAAACTGAATTTATGAATTTTGCAATCAAATAAAAGAGATTGTTTTTATTTTTAAGAAAAATTGTTACAAAGTGAGCATCAACGGTTTTAAAACTAATATTTTGCCGTTATTATCACATAAACTGTGACACATCGGTACTTAAACTGTACTCAAAACAGAATCACCGTACGCCACCGTGTGCTTAGATTTAAGAACGCTTTGAAGAGTCCGGACGTTGAAAATTAATTCAGACGCCATGCCTTATATATAATGTCGTATGATTTCAATGAACATTAGATTGCTTTCTTTACACTGACTTCAGCGCTTGTGTGGCATTGTTAGTGACCAACGAAAAGCAGTGGTAATTTTTTGTCTAAAAAAATGCCAGACCTACGAGGTAGGCGCAGCATAGTCAAAGCGAAAGCAAAAAGAGCGGCCTTTCACATATTTTCAACACACTCATTGGGTAACTACTGCAAGCACACTTGCTGGGTACCCACTATAGGGCCTTAATAATAAGCTTTTGGGTAGTAGGCCGACATTCGCTATGCTATTTTTCGCCATTCTTCTGAGAAGCGCGGTATCCACTAAACACTTGCAAGAAATTTTGTACCAATTTTCAATGGAGTGCCTCACGACGATGTGGAGTTAAGGCTGAAGTGGGTGTGCGAACCAGTTAATAGGGAAACAAGAACAAGATTTTGCAATGGGTTGGAGCATCGGACGGCCCACTCGTTACGCTATTCGCATTGTGCGACGACTGCTTGTTCTTTCGCTGTCGTAAAACGCTTTATAAGTCGCAATAACGTGATTGCTTTCCCGACATGAAGCCTGTCTAAGGCAAGTTTGACGACAACTCGCAAGCACCGGTGTAGCTCAGTGGTAGAATATAGGGCTGGAACCCAGCGGACCGGGGTTTGAGCCCCACTGTGCCATTGGTGCTAGGTCATGCCTGCCTAAGACAAGGTTGACAAGTTACAAGCACTAGCGTAAGTGAGTGGTAGAATATTGAGCTGGTACCCAGCGGACCCGGCTTCAAGCCCCAATGTGTCGTTTTTGCAGTTTATTTTTCTAATTTAACGCGCAATGTGGCTACGGCTACCGGCGGTGGCGGCGGACAATAGCACGTGACCCGAAAAGTGATCTCATTTTGCTGTAAAAAAATCCATCCGTCCGTGCAGCCATCCGTGTGTCCGTCCATGCATCTGTCTGTGTGTCCGTTCGTCCACCTATTCAGCACTCCAAGTACCACCATTTCGCATCTTTTCATCATATATTCCGCATATAGAAGCACCGCCATCCAGCGGACACTCCAAGGACTAAACAAGAAGTGGCACACGCACACTTTTTTGCGGCTTGCGCTTCGGGTATACTTCCCACTTTTAACCACCTCGAGTTCATGGTATATACTAGTTCACTGTATTCATGGCACTGCGGCCCAACGCCCGCTAAACCTTTCTAAAACCAAGGAGGTTACGCCCAGCGAGTATAACGTAGCAACTCTTTCTTGTCAGATAGTGCTCAATGTACATGCCAATGGCTGCTAAGGGGGAATGAGAGACAGGAGAATTCGGCTTTTATTTAACACGCACGCTGCGAATATTTTATTGTTCAACAACGCAAAAAAGAAATGTGCCACTGGCACTACCTTGGAGGTCAAAATGTAAGACTGGTTACACAGTACTACGACTACGAGGGACGAACGGGTGCTGCTATAAAAAGCTTCGCACCTAAAACATGCTTGTCCCATTAACCAGGTCTTGGTTGTAGCATTGTCATGCACGTAATCCATCGATGAAAGCTTTCTGGTGAACTCTTATAAACTCATTTATATTTTTACTAGTGCAAGAACATGTGCGTACACGTGGTAAACGCAGTGTAGTGCAAGGCGCTGTCAGCCACTAAGCTTTCCTGACTAGGCTTTGCTGGCTGTTTCAGATTTTATGGTGAACAGAATGAGAGAAAAAAAAAACCCGTATGTGCGTAAGATGCTAACGGTGGTACTGAACTAATCGCGCAGATATGCGGGCTTTTACGATCTTTTTTTTCGTTTCTTTTTTGTAGTATGCAGATGACAAAGATGCAAGTTCATATACGCTACAGCAGTGTGTAGCAGGTGGAACACAAGCTAACCACGTACAAACAACACAGCAAAGGTGGTGTTTAGTGCGAAAGCGCGAAGAGAGTCACCCAAAGCGAGCGTCCCTATGAAAGGCAGAATGCGCTTTACTCGTGGGTAATGTTAACGTTGCATAGGCGTCGTGCAGTGATTCAGTGGAGAAGAGCGTAGATATTAACAGTAAACTGTAGTCAACGCATTTTGTCCGCCGACAATCGGCTCATACCGTATACGAAGGGCCACTGCGTGTATTTGTATACGCGCCGCCAACCGCCTATCCACACTTTTGCGAGACTGTGCTGCCACCTATAGTCTGATGTCGCCGCGAATACACAGACGTGGCTGTGTATGTGCATCCATTGATAAGGATCTACATATGTGCTGTATTATTATTTTGAAATAGTTTTTTAGTTGTCAATCTTTGTTTTACTTGATTTATACTTGTTCTAGCAGGAGGTCCCCCTGACATTTTTTTTAAATTTGGGACCTCCTTTTGTATTATACGCAATTTATGTTTCCATTGCATTGTATTATTGTATTGACTATTAAATAAAGAGCAGCACACTTAACCTATAATGTGTCTATCAGCCTGATCTTTTTTGTCGATCGGCTGACCTACATAAAGAGTTTATGGGCCGTTTTAGTAATAACCTTTCCCGTTGCTGTGACATTCACGGCTTGTATTAACAGTAAAAAAAGTATCCAGCACTGCATATAAGAACTCCATCTCCAAAACAGCATGTAAATAAAAAACTATCTACGCAGTGTAGATAGTTTCTCATTAAAAAAAACAAAAAAATGAACATTTCCGCTGTCGCGAACATGGCATTATTTTAACAATAACATCACACCGAACCCCCGCATTGCCTTTGCATAGCGAAAAGCGTGAAATGCAGGTGTATAAAAAAAATCTTAACAGCATTACGAATTTCTCAGGAGCTTCCGCTGAGCAGCATACATTATCTCAACGTGCTAAAAATCAATGCGGAAGTGTAGCACGTGGCATTCAATATTTTGCATTGAAGAGACCGCATACCCTTAAAATAACTCTTTGTAAAGTGGGCGAAACTGAATGGCGCGTTTTCATCACCGCGAAATTTATTGCTGCATGAGGCGAGGACAGGAGTTGAGCCGGCCGCCCACTGGTGCTATCTTTGGCATTTAAATGGCGGGCGTAGCTGTCGTAAACCGTCGCATAATGTTTCTATGTTTAGAGCCTAACTGACACGCTTCACCAGTGTGACCTTTGCGTGGGGCGAAATGTGACCCAGAATGTGCGTCAGAAGGGCGCGATCTCCTATCTCACGCGCAACGTCGGTGGCTGGATGGCTCGAGTACACGAGTACGTATACGCATTCAACAAGCATATGCCTCGCTGTATAGTGTGGCGCATGACGAGGATAATGAAATGAGGATGTCTTCTCATCGAAGACATTCCCTCTCGGCGAAGTTCGGCGACCCACCACGTGTTCCTTCGCTTCGGAATCGGAAAATCCAGTCACCTGGCGATGACGTTTCATCCTGAAGCATACGTTCGAGTGTCTCTTTCCGCAATTGATATACACTGTTGTGGTCAGCCCTCTGAATAGGAGTGATGTTATGTGGCTTTTCATTCGTACTAGGGTTGCTTACCTGGATTCTTTACCTCTACCTTCTTTTCTTCTGGCCTCCATCCGGACTACATCGACGCGAACCGTCGCTTGTCACCTTTGGTAGGAAATTTCTTTCACGAAAGCAACTCCCAGCTAGGACAGTTAGGCATGCGATGTTTGTGCACCACCGAAAATATGCCACTGTGCTCAGAGAAAAAAGTTTGTCAATGCATTGTCGGCGACTGGATGATCGGCCACTTTCTGGGCAGGTGCTATTACAAAAACTTCCACATCGTTCGACAGCCCACAAAATACTAAAAGCCCTCTTTTGTGGACGACGGCCCCGTGTAAACCGTTCTGGCTTGCAGTGGAGTTCTACACGCTGCAGTGAACTTACTGCCTCTCTCTCCCTTTTTTCCTTCTCTTCCCTCCTCTCTTTTTCTAATCTCTCTATTCACCTTCTCCTCGTGTAGGGTAGCCTAGCGGAAGTCTTTCTGGTTAACCTCCCTGCCTTCTCTCTTTCTGTTTGCTTTCTTCCTCTCCACCTCCTTTTCCTTTTTGTACTCTGGAATATTCCGATTCGTCGCCTCTCTTTTGCTTTCCTGCTGCGTAATATAGAGTTTTCCATAGGAGTAGTCACGTTTTATATGTATGAAATTGATGTTGGCACTTGCCATTGCATGTTCGTCTTTTGAATACCCTACAATGATAGAAGGTATATGCAGTTTTTTTATTATGCTGCTGCCATTGACTTTCAAAAATTTGTTATTGCATTGTACTCAGCAATTGTAGATGAATTACTTCGGATAGCTTGTCAAACAGCTAAGGCAACCTATATCCCGCAAAATCTTCCGCGTTTTTCTTCTGCGAAATAAGGCTGATTTGAATTGACTTGCACAGAGTGCGCGCGAACTAAGACTCATCAGGACAAGCAAAGACATTTGCATGGTTGGTGGAGATTACAGAAATACGCTTCCTTTTCTTGAGGTGTGATAGAGGAGGGAAATTGATTGAGTGGTGCTGTATATATACATTTTTTTAATTTCAAGCCCACCCTGCTTCGAATGCAGAATGAAATTGCATACCGTACTTTACGTATCCTGCTTCCTAATTTTCGAGTTCTATGATGATGACAGAAGAAGAAAGATTATTACGAAGGCTTGCTTTCCAGCTTTGTGGCACAGCTTGTCACATAACGTTGGAAATGAATAGGACCAGCACAGATGAAATAAACACTTTTTTCTTGCCTCTCTAAATCTGTCACACATCAATATTCACGAGAATAACCAATGAAGAGTCATGCATGGAACGACTTATTAGGAACGCACGTATATTTGTGAGAAACTGTACCTGCTAGAGTCCAAACATTCGTACAAAAGAAAGAAAAAGTGCTAATCTTACACACGGTTGAGCTTTCACTTTTTGTGTTCAGTTATGTTTCCTGAATGAGGTCATTGCGCTGGTCCCACAAATGGTGGTGTGAGCTTCAAAATAATAATCCACATTCAAAAAGAAACTGAAAATGTTTTAGAATTCAATGAAATTCGTGGTTAGCAAGGAGAGGCATTACTGTCGATGATGTCATGCCTTTTTTCGTGGTTGTAGCAGCCGGAGCTGCAATATACGCGAAAAAAAGTTTGTCTTGCTCCACTCCCCACACCACGCCCCACAAGAGGCTGAAAGTGTGAGTGTGGAAACCTACGCCATCTTTTTTTTCTCTCGCGGAGTCGTTCTGCACTCCGACGTAAGGTTCGGCCGCTCACTAGCCATGTTTAGCTGAGCGTCGCTTACACTCAGCCACGCGCAGATATAGCGTCCTGAGACAGTGCAGGGGACTGTATAGATGCAGTCGCGGCAATCGTGGATCTCTCGTTTTTATCCCGTTTTGACGAGATGTGGTCAGCTTGGCCGCAAAACCATGGCAAAAACAAGTGAACGCATCTTTACCCTCCACTCAGACGACTTCGCAAGCCGAGCAAGAAATGCGTTCCTGTTTCAGAGTACTACGTGAGTCAGCGTTTCTGATATCTTGATTCATGGCCTCCGTGACCACCTCATGACGTTCCGTTGCCGGAACTAATCGAGGAGGCCACGCTTCAGCAGTGCTGCTGTTGCAGATGACGCGAAATAGCGAGTATGACGTCGTCACCTCATTCGCTCAGTGTCTCAAGAAACCCGGTAGCCACAACCTCTGTTTTTTTTTCATTAAGAAGTGCAATTTGCACTAACTTGCGAGAACTCTCACATTGCTTTGCGAATTCGGCTGGCATCAAACTTCAAGCATACCTTCATTACCATTACCCTTTAGGCATACCTTCATTACCCACCCTAAACAAACACCGTTATAGTTTGTGAGATATTTTCTATCTAATTCTTAAAAAGGAACACAAAATTCTATATATTATGTTCAATATTTCAAGCTAGCTTTGAACCTGTCTTTCGAGTGCAGTTCTATATGAAGATAAAGCTTTTGACGCGTTTGTGAGCGTCTTTCTATTCAGCATGGGGTTGTTTCAGTTACAGACAGAACAGAGTCTATAAGGAATCATCCAGTATGAAGAAATTCACGTGGCTCCGGTGGAGTTTACTTTTTTTTTCTAAGCAAAACACGAGACGAAATAGAGGTCTGTGCCTTGCATATTTTTTTGGCATGTTGTTTAAAGGTAGTACATTTCAGGTGTTTTCTTCTTTTTGTGTTAGAATTCATTTGTCTCCAATGAGAATTGCACTAGGCTGCTCAATAATTTACGTTTTAACTTTGAATGTATTTTTTCTTTACTACCAAGTGCACCATAGTATTATATGTTCTATGCATTCTTCAGCCATAGAATTAAAAAAAAAACAAGTAAACTGTCACTTTGCTGTTGCTTTGAGTAGGTGTTCCTAAACTGACATAAATGAACACTGTAAGCCTATGGCGTTGGGAGACGTTAATAGTTTATTTTGCGTAATTAAGCTGTGGGACCGTAATTTATTGCACTCGTTCGGAAGCCAGTCATCGGCTTCGTGCAAAGAAGCTGTGTTGCCATGTGCAAGACTTTTCGGATGACGTAGGCTATTCCCCGTTTCCTTCAAGCGATGGCCAGGAGACGACGTTCGTCGAACACCTGTCAAATTACTTTTGCTCGATATAGAACAGAGAGAGAGAGAAAAAAAAGAAAACCACTCGAAAAGCCAGCGGGTTCCCGAGTGGAGTTAAAAAAGGAATCCCCCCTCCCCCGTTTCTCCGGCCAGAGGAATGACGCAGTTCTGAGTCGAAGTTGACAGCTGATCGGACATATAATCTCGTTCTCATAATACATTTCGTAACACGGCGCACTTTTCCTCTCCTATGCGCGGCGTCGGGGCTTGTGTAGATGCGAACGCCGCGTTCCGACCGGGAAGTACAAGACAGCTACGCCGGAAGCATCCGTCCCGTTCCTTCCGCCGCGGTAAGTTGTGTGGGGTGGCGGCCAGAGTACGCCGGATCTTCAGGCATCCTTGCGCGTAGCCGAACGAGGAACCGCCCTTCCATACGTGTGAATTTGCAAGTCACCTGCGAACCGGAGACAACAAGAAGCAAGAATAAAAAAAAAGAAAAGAAGGTAAGATGGAGGACATAAGACGATCGGGAGAGTGGTGAAAGCGAAACGACGCAGAAAGAATAAAAACGAACAGACACGGATCAGAAGTGGGTCGCTCGGAGGCGCGCGCACACGTGAAGGCTTGCTCGAAGTCGAGTCCAAAGGAAGCACCCCGACAACCAATAAAAAAAAGAGAAAGATAAAAAGTGCCCGCGGCGCGTTTATGTTTTTCCTCGCCACTCTTCTTCCGCCAGCTCCGTCTGCATCGCCGCAAAATCAATAACCGTATACCCACGTCTTGGCGTGTGTGTGTTTTTTTCCTTCCTTCCAAGCGGCGCATTTCGGAGACATTTTCGACCTCTCGCTTTCGAATGTAACGTCGTGTCGTTAACTAAGGAGACCAACATGAAGACCGATTTGAAAGAGTGGATAATTTTTGACTTGGCGTCACCTTTTTCACGAGCCCCACCGCCGTGGTCTAGTGGCTAAGGTACTCGGCTGCTGACCCGCAGGTCGCGGGATCGAATCCCGGCTGCGGCGGCTGCATTTCCGATGGAGGCGGAAATGTTGTAGGCCAGTGTGCTCAGATTTGGGTGCACGTTAAAGAACCCCAGGTGGTCAAACTTTCCTGAGCCCTCCACTACGGCGTCTCTCATAATCATATGGTGGTTTTGGGACGTTAAACCCCACATATCAGTCAATCAATCATCGCCTTTTTACGATCGTTGACACAGGTCACGTGGTAGCGCGAAGAGCTTGTGTATAACATCTTTTCTTTGAATGTCATTATCATTTCGCCGGAAGCAAAAAAAGAACGTGAAATGAAAGCACTGAAGTGTATTTTCGTGTTCGCGTGGGATAGCTAGAAGCTGTGCTGGGGGAGCTATACCTTGACCACTAACGATACAAGATAAAGCTTACGTTATAGTTGCTGTTTTGCTTCCCTATGAATACGCTTGGTAGCAGGCTGGAACGTTTGGCAGTAGCGCACTGGCGAGCTACTTCACGATCCTTGGTTCCGAAAGAAGAGCTTTCAATAGCTATACAAATGAGTGAACCAGATTTTGCTCTCCGAAAGAAATTGCAACTGTTGAAAGAGTGCTTGCGCAGATATTTTAAGCACGGCATGTTTCTTGCTCCCAAAAATATCGCACTCAAAAAGAATAAGACTACAAAACTTTAAAATTGTAACTTAAGTTTAGACAAAATTCGTGTCGAAAATGCTCCTTGTGGCGACATCGACATTATTAGGACGCCATGACACGGAGAAATTTTCGTGGCGCCGAGGGGTAGTTTAGGGCTCAGCATAATAATTTTGAGCATAAAATTTTGCGCGTGTTCCTTTTACATACGTGGTCGCGTGTGGCAGCCTAAGACCTCGCTGTAATTTAGTGAACCGCTGTATCGTTACGTTCGGACACCAACACGTTCAATGATATTCGTTTTCACGTATCGCCGGTGGTGGAAGTGGCAGTGTCTACACGTTATCAATAATATCAATGCACCCTCGATGACAGAAAAGTGATGGAGTCAAGCGAAGCGAATTATTAGTTTATGTCGACTTAAATTCGCCAGATTAATTGACTCCTATGGCAAAATACTAATGAAGTATTTAATTGATGATGTTGAATACACTTCTTGCCAACTTGGCTTAAGCAGGAAGAGCAGTACACACAAAAAATGCAAGGTTGGGCTAATACATGCAATGGCGCAATCAAGAGCTAATCAATAGCAGTGTGGTAATATAGAATACAAAAAAACCCTTGCGCCATAAAGCACCCCACATCATTAGAATACAAAAAAAAGTTGAACAAAAACAAATGACAATTATTGCCTAATAAATAATAACACAGTCACATATAGCAGAATGTAGGCAAACATCAGCAGGAGAGAAACATGAAATCTAACAAAAACAACCTTTTCCGGTGATTGATGAAGTTTGATGACTTTAGATTACTAAATATGGAAGTATATTCTAGTCCCCTATAGTTTTGAGAAAAAAAGCTCTTCGAATGCTTCAATTTTTGCGGAAATTGATTACAATAAAATTAGGTCTAATGGGTATTGTTTGTCGAGTTGTAACAGGTTGAAGGTATGAATGATTGATTGATTATTTGATATGCCGGGTTTAAAGTACCATAACCCCCACGTTATTATGAGAGACGCCGTAGTGAAGGGCTCCAGAAATTTCAACCACCTAGGGTTCTTTAACGTGCACGCAAATCTGAGCACACGGGCCTACAGGATGAAGCTAATGAATATCAATTATATTCTAGTTAAATCCGAATGTTACTCTTCGTGACTTAGTGCCAATAATTTCATTACACTTGATAAATTTATTTTCCTGCGAAAAATTGCATGCTTCACATTTAGGGACACAAGTAAAGTAGCACCGGTTTCTGTTCTTTTTTTGTTTTTTAAACAGATGTGGTCACTTCAGAAGGCAATAAAACATTTAAGAAGGTGCAAGAGGAAATGGTAAACCCATGCTGACTCAGTGAAAAGCGGACGGGGGAGTTTAGGAGCAAGCCAAGCAAGCTTCGAATGTGATTTCGCTTTGATTTCCGTGCGAAACGTGCTGCACACGCGCGAAGAAATTCTATGCTGTAAAAAAAACAGAAAATTGTTAATTACTTTCGGCGGAACGGCGAGAACGTGGCCGGCTTTATCGGCGGCAATATGTCGTCGCTTTGCTGCGGCTCATTTCGCACCGCTTCGTCTTGCAATCACTCTTGTCGTTTATTTTTTTAGCTCACTTACTTTCCTTCCCCCCAATTCACCGTTTATTTTAGCTTGGCTTCTACTTCTAGTTCGCAGCTTTTCGTAAGGGCTTTGCTTGCAGTTTCGTCTTTTCATTCGTGACCACATTTTGTAAAATATCGTAAATTAACAGTCAAACTGGAGTTTTTGTTTTTGCTCAGTTTATCCCTGCCTTATTTATACGGTACCCATGAATTAAATTAAAATCTGTAATATCGCGTTAGCCGCAGTGTCTTTTCTCACACAAAATGTTATCATCATTCCAGAAGTTCAGAAATCACTTCTATCTGTCATCGGTTTCAGTCATCAGAATCGAATAAGGGGTACAGTTGAGTTCTCGGGTTGAAATAATCTTCTGGCGGGCTTAGGCGTTAAGAGTCAGCATTCCTGTGAAAACCTTATTTCCTTCATATGGTTCGTTCATCACTCCTTTTGGAAGCAAAAGAGAATATGCTTCCTTGAGGTGGGCGGATGATTCGAAAAGAAGTGGCTGCTCGTCTTGAACATTTTTTTTTACGAAAGACAGGTTTAAGGGATGTTGGGTAAGACATACCGTATGGAAAAGGCCGCTCAACCGGAGAAATTGCCGGACAGGCCTGCCAGGCTAACGCCACCTTCACCACCACCAACAGAAAGACAAAAAAAAGAACGCACCACAGCCATTACCTGTCTGTCTGACTGTCTGTTCGTGCGTCCGTCCGTCCGTTCATCTGTCTGTGCTTGCGCTAAAGAATGGGAATTTTTAAAGTAACAAGTTTGTTAGTAGGACGCAGTCAATAAAACCTACAGACAAGCGAAGGAAAAGATAGGTGGTATTATTTGTTGTTTTTTAACAGGAGTGGGGGGAAATGCATGTAGGTGGACAAAAAAGCAACCTTTCCGAAGGCGGGATTAATCCCACATCCTTCGAGTCATGCTATGTGTGAAGACATGTGTGCCCCTATTATACCAACTAGCAAAAACGTGCACATTTTTTCCCATCCTCTACACTATGCAGTTCTTCAGTCGTCCTGCGTGAATGCGCTGCACGGCTCAAAAGCAACACCGTTTTCTGGAACTCAACCGCAACTGGGATCATGCCAACAGAAGTCACTGCAAACAATTTCTGTAAAGTTCAGCAGAAGTTATAGACCGCTTCAAAAGTACTTATCTATGGGAACGGTTTGAGTTGCCCCGCATTTACTGATGATAAATTACACGTACGTAGAGGTTCTCACGACGCGACGGCGACACTTTCGTAATTACTGTCAGGCTGAGATCACTTTCCGAACGAACAATTGTTCTTTTTCATTGCATGTACGACAAAAAAAAGGGAAGCTACAAAAAGTGAGTGAGAGAGAAGAAAATGTAAGACTACTTCGTCTGTATATAAGACAAGTTGTTCTTAAAAAGCGCAACAACTCTTTAAAAGCCTTCTGTGATGAGCACGGTCATGGTAAGTTTCCCAGGATCCTTTCCTCTGACAAAAGACGATTCTCGCGTGTAATATATTGATTTGAATGCTCTTTTTTAGGCCCACTGAAACTGGGACACTCACCGAGAAGATGGGTAATTGTTTCCTCGCAGGCACACTTGCAGCATTTAGGGTTGTTGGTCGTTACGAACCGAAATGAGGGTGCGTTTGCGACGGCTCCATCAAGCAACAGGGAGCAAAGAATCGTCTACTCAGCTCGCGATATGGCCGACGGAAGGCGAAGCTGAATGTTTGTATCTCAGTTGCGGAGGCGAGGGTTTGTAAAGTGCGTCGAGTTGCACTGCGGGAGAACAAGTACGCATGCTTGCGAACGAAGTTTAGTAGCGGCGTCGGTTTTGGGTAACGGTATATCTACCCTATGGGTGTCATCATAGACACGTCGGTGGCTTCATATGTACGGTCACTTCCATATTCATTAACCTGGTGTATACCGATATATACGCTCTGTTGTGTTTTTTCTGTATTGTATAGTGATTAATGTGCCTTATGTCAGTGTATAATACTTGACCTTGATTCCTGACAAAGGGGTGACAAAAGGAATGGAAGGGCTGCTTTAGAATCGGAGAAAATTTACAAGGCCTATGATGGTTATTCAGTCTAGAACCGCCGTGCAGCATGAAGTATGACGAGTTATGCTATCGTCAATGACGTGAATTGCAATGCCTTCATTTTAGGGTGATTGACTTCACGAGGATCACCATTGTCCCTGCTGAGCTTGCAGAAAAAAAAAAGGTGAAGCATCTATGCATACGTCAAGGATTCTACTGTCTTTCCGTGCATGAACTGTAGTTTTGCTGTTGTGATGCTCTTCGTAAGATGAACTGCTCCGGCCCATGATAAGGCATTCTTTTTAAGGAATAAAAAAATGAATCATATAAAAGATTGCAATAATGGCGTTTCATACAACCTCCGTATAAACGAATCCCGTCCTCATAACTAAATATACATAAGTCGTGAAGTTTTCATGCTGCAACTTCGGTGTATTTTGCTGTTGTACATGCCGCTCATCGGCAATTCTGTTTGTAGTTCATGTTAAGAAAGCGCCTAATTTAGCGACAGAAAGAAGTTAGAAGATGAGAAAGAAATCGAAAGAAACAAATGAAAGCATAACAAACAAACAAAACATGTGTGCAGCTTGCATAAGCGATGCAAGGTTGGATTAATAGCGGAACTTCTTGCGACATATATTATCAGCAAGGTCTGAACTGGAGGGGTCTTAATCAGAAAGGCTCTCTCTTTCTTACCCTTCATTTTCTTATTTCACTTCCGTTTATCCACCTTGTGCTTTTTCTTAACTTTTTACAGAGGGCACCCGCATACAGAAACGCCCATATTCCACATTCATGGTGTAAACATCAACGGGCGTGCTGGCTGCAGGTATTCTTATCTGCCTAATTACTAGACGCAATCACGAAAAATGAGTACTATGGCTATCCCCCTTTCTCTAATGCACGTTGCCAAATGCAAACTGTAACTGTTCTTATACTGAAGCTTAAGATCAGGAAGAGGACGAAGAAAGTGCGTGCTGGCAGAGTGATTACGTTGCAGCGATACAGGCACAGCTTAGTTTTCTGGTCACGCGAAACTGCGGAACAAAAAGCTAGAACAGCTCCGCTGTCAAAATGAAATGTGAAGTGTTTTCAGGTTTAGTGTCACAGAATCCCAACTAACTGATGACTGCACAGCTGTTTCCAGGCGCTGGGACTGGCTGAAAAACGAGGAATATATATATATATATATATATATATATATATATATATATATATATATATATATATATATATATATATATATATATACACTGCTCACTACGCAAACAGCAAAACAGCAATTTACTTTTTTACTTTTACCCTACAATACGTTTATGTTGGTGGGTTGTTTGACTATTTTGCATTGGTATCCTACCTGCATCCAGCCTGAGTTCGTGGAAAGTCTGCATCTCAAGAAATTTGTCTGCGCAAGCACTTTGTGTGGATGTATGTTTGTTTTAGTGTATATACGCTATAAAATGCCACGCAATACATCGCCATCTGTTGCCTTCCTCTGCGTTACTGTGGTATAAGTACTAGCCGTCGAGGCACTATACCAGCCGGCCAGCTTTCCTTTACCTTCAATCAAATGTTTTCATCTCTGTACCAATAGAAAATGGCAATAACTATGTCAATTAAACTTGAATGCAGAAACTCTGATTTGAGAGCGCATCTGCGTCCAGAGCTGCCAGTGAGAGCAGAGATTTATAAGACGCTCTCCCTCAATGTGGAAATTTGTGTAGTCATTGTTCGTCTCAGTTGCATAAAGGTCAATGAAGAAATCGGAGAATACGATCACTTCACTGGGATCCTTTATAACACCATGGTATGTACTCTTATCTTGAAGTTTTAAGTGATGCTTAATGACAAAGTGGCAGCCAGTACGAGCGTTGTGAACGTGTGATAGGGCGAAACTCCAAGAAGTAGATGGTGTGGGAACGTACGCTCAGTGAAAACCGAATATGACTGTAAAATTCTCGTTTCGTACTGCACCACCGAATGAGGCGACTGATTACTGTTAACAGAAACAGGAATGTCGAAGTGTGCTATACCACTGCGACCACACAATTACTATGTGATAGCACAGTGTGCGAAGACACGTACCTTATAATCGAGGCTATCCACTGCTACCGTGTATTTAAATTGCTGCCGAGGCCAGTGTCTGAATCGTGGTCTTGGAGCTTGGCAGTTGTCGAGTGCTGTCAGCATGTCTAGAGAAGAGTGCAATTGAGTGCTTAAACTTGGGCGTAGAACCACAGCGCTTTCATATCAAAGTAGAATGCATTGTCCACCAGCTTGATGACAGAGGAAGTTGCTTTTCGGGAACTTCCCGCCACATGAGAGTAAGTGGAGACTCGCCTGACAAGTGGAGAACAGATCGGAGCAGAAACTGCAGAGTTATACGTTTATGAAATACTAGAGGGAAAAATATGCTTGCAAGTTTTGTAAACGATGAGGATAGAGAAGTGCAAGAGGGGACAAGCTTCAGTAGAATAACCGCAAAAGATTAAGAAATGTGGAACAGTTGATAACAATTTTAGGTAAATGTTAATGTTTAATTTCTGTTTGTGGGCATAACGGAGGAGAGTGTAAGTCAGCAGGAGCCACAAGACACTAATGGAACTTACAACTATTTCTGTTGTAACTGTAGTTTAGTTCACACTTGTAGGTTATTACTAATATGGTGACTTCTAGAACCTTTTCTGGTATCCTTGAACGGCATGCAACCAAGCAAACAAAGCGAGATTCCTCTATAACACTTTTGTTTCAGACAAAATTTAGTCTGAGGTGTGGCACCTATGACACAAAACACAGTCAGTTAAATGTGGTAGCATCTATTGCTTCACATGTGTAGCAAATTTACCTGGCCGACCCCTGCAATGCAAATGCATAAATAGCGTGAAAGTTTTGCTTTTTACTGTCTCTGCACATCATGTATACGAGAAGTATTTTTGTAGCATTTGTTCGCCCTTATTACGACGGGTTGGCTGATTGATAACATTAACTTTCCAATTTATACAGCTACCGGCAGCCATACGTACACCCTGAATGCGGTATATTGAGGCCTCGGAATGCGATTTGCCACTTAGAATTCATTGAAATTATAGTGAGCATACCTAAAGGCCTGTTCTTACCAGGAGCAAATTCAGCCATATTTTTCTAGGGGGGGGGGTGTTCAACCATATATCATGTATGTTCGTGCGTGCGTGTGTTTGTGTGCACGTATATATACGCAAGCAAAATTGAAAATTTTTAGGGACGGGGGATTTGAACCCCATTCCCGACTAAGCCCATGGTTCTCACAGTCCGCTGCCATCTAAACGGGGTTAAGGCATCTGACAACCGACTCCAACCGCTTGTGATGAGTAACGAGACGCCACAATAACTGAGTCATTGTGGCAGGTATTGCATGTTTTACGTAAACAATATTATGTTTCCTTTAAATTGCAGGAAACATTGAAAAAGTCAATGTGGCGCATACCTTATACTAAAGAACCTTATAGTTGCTCTTGCAGTGTAGATTTCAGAGGACATTATTAGTTGACTTCGCGCTGACTTGATTTCCTGGCCTGGCCATGCAGTCTTTACTTTCCTAAATTCACTTGTTTATTGTTCACCGAATACAAAATGAAGCGATGATGCTTCGGCTTTCGATAAAGATGCTGTGGTTGATGGTTCTGTTTCGTGTAACATTTGATTTGTTGTATCGAATTCCTGCTGCATCGCTTAGTGCCGTTTCTACTGCTAAGGTTAGGGCTTGGGCGTGTTGGCTCACATACACAGTAAAAAACACAGAGCGAAAACGACTGGGAAGAAACAGGAGACGCAGGTGAGAGGGTGGATAGAACGTCTCTTTGCTTGGCTCCCTCTCGTGTTCGCACTGTGTTTTTTTTGCTATTTTATTATTTCGCTTCATCAAGTATTTTGCTTCATTAAGTGGCTTTGAATATTTACCTGAATAGTGACGTGTCGTTGTCGCGTCATTAGGATGAGTAGCTAAGCCCCGTCATCGGTGGGGGCAAATCTCCGCCATTTGATTGTGCAACTGCACCTCCACCATTTGTTGCTTTCAATTGTTCTGTAAGGACAGACCGCGAGTTCGACCAATGTACAATTTGCACTACGGCCAGTTATTGGGATGACCTTAGAGACAAAACTAACATCCATCTAGGTTCGAAAGAAGAAAAAGAAACAAACAAGAGCTTTGCCCAATTGATAAGAAAGCTGGTGGGCCTTCTTTGTTTCTTTCCATTTCTTTTTCATCTGATCCTTTCCTCTTCTCTCTTCTCTCTGTTATTATCTTTTTTTGTCTATAAATATTTCTTTCCCTATCTGTATATATATTTTTTTCTTTTGCCTGCTCTGTCTATTCTTCTTCCCCTTTCTTCTCTTTCTCTCTATCTCTCTCGGTATTTCTTGCTTTATTTTTCTTTCCATCTAGTTAATTTCTACCTATAACTTTCTCTCTCTTTGATTCTCTTTCTTTCGTTCTATTTGAAGCCTTATTTCTCTTTATTACCTCTTTTCATGCTATACTTTGCTGTTTTCACTCGTACGTTTCTTCCTCCTCCCGCTCACTCGCCCTTCTTATAGCCTTGCAATACTGCATTATACAACGCTATCTTTTGCTCGGCCGCAGCGTACCTTGCTAGCCTAGTGGTTACGATGCGCGGCTTCGGATCAAGCGCAAAAGAGTTGAAATCCCGCCTCGTGAAATTATCTTGGTCAAGAATGTCTTTTTTTTTCTTTTTCTCTCGTTCTAGTTATTCCTTTCTTTGCACTCGCCCCTTCGCCCATCCGAGGTGTTGCATCCTACGCCGGACTAATAGCGGGAGAGCTGGCGCAGGTCACACTAGGAGGACGAAGTGTGCGCGCCCCGGCACGCTTATTGCATTGCACGCTTATTGCATTGCACGCTTATTGCATTGCACGCTTATTGCATTGCACGCTCTAGAAAGGTAGACGTCATTCACGATTACATTAGTGTATGCCAGCGAAAAGCATAACAGCTTCACTGTAACAAAGGAGAAGTGAAATCATTCTTTTTTACATTTTGTTGGCTCATTTGGCTCTTTCTTTCCATCATTTATTACGCTGTGATGATTTTAATAATGTAAAACCAGTGCAATTATTCTTCAACACGATGCCTATTCGGTGGTGTACTTCCTTGAACAATTTCACGAAATTCTAGTATAGACGTTTTTTCTTGTGAATATCCCACAATATTTCCCTGTGTACTTCTTTATATACCTGCTCTTATTCAATAAATTTATCTTAAAATCAGTAAACAAATGTGTGTTGTTATATTCAAAGCTATATGCATTGAGCTAGCACTAAGATATCATTGAGTGCCAGCCTTATTTAAATTGCATAGTTGCACCCACTGCACCATTATTTTTTTACCCACATCGAGACGCAATGGCTATAGCGTCATGACTTGCAGTGCTCTCCTGAGTGCCACCGACGTTAATTATCGCCAAACCTGTCTTGTGAAATAAATGACCGCTGTACTTCATTGTCATTTTACAGATATTCCTGGCAAGCGAAAGGTGGTTCCTGTCCTATTCGGTGGAGTGGAAAAGTTATTCGAGGTGAGGGCATCAATATGAAAGCTAGAAGGACAATTATGCATTACATGATTCCTTGTTAAAGTGTTCTACAATAATGGCGGCCCCAAGAGGTAGAGCCAATCTTTACATCGCGATTTTCGTTTATGTTTCCAATGTTGCCCTTGTTGATATATTTCAATAACAGCTTTCATAAAGCTCAGATTTATGCAGGTATTACGCAGTCGAACTCACCTACTTTCGGCACTCACCCACAGTACAACGTTATTTTGTCCACTTTCATTTTTCGTTGCCTTAATTCAATGTGTTTGTTGTATGAATAGTTAAATTCGTATACGTTTTTCATGAATAATATAATAACAATATACGAGATTTTACGACCCAAAACCAATATATGATTATTAGAGACGTCGTAGTAAAGGGCTGCAGGTCGCGGGATAGAATCCCGGCTGCGGCGACTGCAATTCCGATGGAGGCACAAATGTTGCAGGCCCGTGTGCTCAGATTTGGGCGGACGTTAAAGAACCCCACGTGGTCGAAATTTCCGGAGCACTCCACTACGGCGTCTCTCATAATCATATGGTGGTTTTGGGACGTTAAACCTCACATATCAATCACATCGTAGTAAAGGGCAAAGAAAATTTTGACCACCTGGTGTTCTTACACTGGCATCGCGCACACAGTACACACGCCTCTACCATTTCGCCTTCGTCGAAATGCGACTGCCGCCGTGGCCGGCACCCTATAATCATCGAGGCAGACTACGGTTTTCGTAGAACCACTGTATGTTGAGCTCACGTGGTTGTAACGAGTGAAGTAACAAGCCCCAAGGTTATACCCTTATTCTTTCTGCTTTCCACTAGAGTTTCCACGAACCGGGACTTCTTTCTAGCAAGTCCATTGGCTGGTGTTACTGCAAGTGAAGCTGATGCTGTTGCATACGCCACAAGGTAACCCTTCTGAAAACTGAAAGTCACAAAGGACTGCGCAAGTATAGTGAATGCCGATAGTAGTGCCCACTTATGATTGCTTGGGTTTCCCCACGCAACCCTGCGTAACAGAGTTGTTTCGTTAAGAGAAACTCTCATATAATGTGCAGCACACACACACACACACACACACACACACACACACACACGCACACGCACACACACACGCACACACACACGCACACACACACACGTGTTCACAGCATGCAACGCAAGCGCATTTGAGCAAGTTCAGGTTACCGATGCTTCTTCTTGCTAAAGAACTGCAACAACAAAAAGATAAAAAGAAACGAGATGTCATCGCGAATACTTCCCACATCTCTACAGCTTGGCGCTTTTTTTTTTTTTTGCTCCCTAGGAAGCCCTTTTGGACTCTTCTGTCACATATTCACGTTTGGAAAGCGCCAGCTCAATCTTCCTATATGCCAGCGAGGTATTATTCCAGATGCGGCGGGCCCATTAACCACATTCTTTCTCAAACAACGGGATATGCAGCGTGAAACATATTCTTCGGTCATGCCCAAGCTACAGCGATGAAAGGGGCTTTCTGCTTGGGAAAGCAAGAAACTGCTACACTCGGAGTTTTATAAGGGTCCACCAAAACACCCAAGTAAGCACCCCGTCTTTTCGTTCTTTTTATAATATCCACTGTCTTGCTGGAGGCGTACAAAAATACCACGTCGTGAAAGGACATTCTTGGTGGAGCAGTTGCCTGCCACGATTGCACTCTCCCCGCGTCTATATGCAGCCCAACGCCACGCCGTCGTAATACAGAGCCTTTTTTTTTATTGTAGAGGCCCATCGCGAGAGTCACACCGCGCGAAAGACGCGTATCATAATAATCCGCAACCCTTTATGCGAGGTTTTTCGACAAACCGCCAAGTTATGCCCTTGCCTTCAATTCATGTTGAAGTGCTTTCTGTCGCTGCGAGGCAATCGGCGTTGGCAAGAGTCACGCAGCTTTTATGGTGAATAATATGGTGATCAACATAAGCCACCGGCATTCGGTGACCGTGGATTTACGGGACACGAAAAGCATGCCTTGTTTGTTACGCCACAATAGAGAATGCATGGATTGAGCCAGGAGCCACACTTTAAAATTCAGACTCCTCCATCGATCCAAGTCTTACACGGCCAGAGTGAGAGAACTGCAGCGGTTGTACGTGACCAATGCTTCTTTTGGAATACTCTATATCTCCGCTTTTCCTCTTGCTCTTCGCTCACGGCAATAAAAAGAGGACTATACAGATTCGCATTTCCTTTATTGTAAGACGTGCGTGAGCCAACCGATTCAAACGATTTAAAAGGCTGTGCTACGCAGGGCACCCAGGAGAGCTTACGCCGAGGTTTAAAATTACACCGACGCGCTAGCAGCCCAGAGAAGTTCAATGTCACCTTCTTGTATGGGACTTCAGCCACGTACGAGCTCGTTTACTATACTGGAAAGCTTCCCCTCACGGAAGAGCGGCCGGCAGTACACATGTTTTTAAATGTGAATCCCCAGATTTCTATAGGGTAGTGTGATTGATATCTTCTCTGCTATTTCACACTAAATGTAATCGAATCATCGTTCGAGCCACAGTCAGTCCTAATAATAGTGACCACAATTATTTTTGTTGCCTGGCAGACGATAACGCGTTCGTTGTACAGTGTTAGTATCTTGTTAAGAGTGCTATGTAATCGTGGCGCTCGCATGGCGACTTATCAGTCTATTTTTTTGTTTTGCTTTCCTTTTTTTCACGTCCGCTTTGGTTTTCCATTGCGGTCTCTGCGCTGTTTTGCGAATGTTTTGTCCGTATCAGACACGGCTTGCGCAATCGGTCGCTCGAACGTTCGCAAAACACGTTTTTTAATGAAATGTAACATCTGTTAAACGTCGCCTTACCTAACTGATGAATCAGCAGGTTTCGATGCTTTGGTATGACGCAAGCCGAACCATATATGAAGGCACGAAGGAGATGAGAAGGCAGAAAATCTGTGGCTGGCTGAGTATAGAATCCAACTTTTGCCTGACATACAGTCTTTCTCTCACTTTCGCCGATAATACTAGCACAAGGGTACGGGTCAATACCCGGCTAAGTTGACCACACTTCGATGGGGACGAAACGTGAATCCGTGAGCTTGGATTCTGGCGCACGTTCAAGAACCCCACGAGGCCAAAATTATTCGTACGTATACCCCAACTACAACGCGCCTCCTTGTCATAAAGCGGCTTTCGCACCTAAAGCCTCCACATTTTTTTTTTGTAGAACGAAGAAATGGTATGAGGGGATTATATTATCATTTTTTGCACTTTGGAGGTTCGTTTAAAAACACCGGTAAGTTAACCACACGGGCACCGAACCTCTATCGGTTAAGTTTCAACGTCTCGCCAGCAGCCCATTAGGTTTGTTGCGGTTATAGAATTGCTTGAACACCTAATCCAAAATGACACTTTCAATCTTCGAATCTAGTCTAGCAAGCCAATTATTTTTCTGGTCTTGTTTAGTGGCTTGGAAGGTCTACGACAGCGTAAAGAACGAGGACGGAGAGACGGAAAGGAACGCATGCCCCGAAGCACTGCCTATAACTAATGTAGGGTTTATACCTTAACCGCGTTCGCCTGTCGGCTCCTCCAGAGTTGACATCATACAGCTGACATGTTGAACTTCACGATTGCATTAAATTGGGCTAGTATATTCACGATCGAAAAATATAACACCACAAAAAAAAACTCTTGTTTGCCTCTGTGCAGTAGTCATTTGTTTTTTTTTTGCACAGTTATATTTTTTATCATAAAGTTCAACACATTCAAAACACGTGTTCATGATCTCGTTTCACCCCCGAGGCTTGCGTCTCATCATGAGATCGCTGCGATCGATGACAGAAGTAGACAACTCGTTAAAAGAAACTACTCTTTTCTGCTGCCTGGTCATTCAGGGACCAGTGCAACACCGAAACACTCCACGGATTAACCACTTTGGTTGCGATTCAGGACTGCCGTATTTGCTGGCGTGAATTGGGGCAAACAGATTTGGGTGCACGTTAAAGAACCCCAGGTGGTCAAAATTTCCGGAGTCCTCCACTACGGCGTCTCTCATAATCAAAGGTGGTTTTGGGACGTTAAACCCCACAAATCAATCAAATCAATCAATTGGGGCAAATTACCGAAGGAGCGCTCCGTCTCTCACCGAAAGGGCGAGCTAAAGGATTACATTGATTGATTGATATGTGGGGTTTAACGTCCCAAAACCACTCTATGATTATGAGAGACGCAGTAGTGGAGGGCTCCGGAAATTTAGACCACCTGGGGTTCTTTAACGTGCACCCAAATCTGAGCACACGGGCCTACAACATTTCCGCCTCCATCGGAAATGCAGCCGCCGCAGCCGGGATTCGAACCCGCGCCCTGCGGCCCGCAGTGGCGTAACTAGATAGGACGGCGCCCAGGGCAAATATATTTCCGCGCCCCTCATTATCCCCCCCCCCCCCCCATTAAAAGCGCTAATGTAGGCTTCCGCGATTGCCTACTGGCGCGCGGCGGGCCATTTCGGAGGCCAAGGGCCACCAGTTCTGATTTCGATGAGCTACGCCCGCGTTTTTGTATAGTATTTTTCTTTTTTTATTCAAACTTCCGGAAGTCCCTTACCCGTCATTGTTCTCTTCCAGTCCACACTGCAAAAAGCTTGACGGCACGGGCGCTTCCCAGGCCCAAGTTTCTCGTACCTAAGCTTTCGCGCTATTTGTGCATCCCAAGGAATGCAGGGTGAGTACAAAACAAAGCAACCAGCTAGACACCGCGCCCTCGGGTCTGGTATGGGGGTTAAACTGGTCGGAGTGTTCTGCCGTTTCGCTCCGTTCGCTGTTCCATTGATGGAGGTCATCCTTGTGCGGCCGCATTCTTTCAGGGAAGTTCTTGGTTTCTCCAACGTACGAAGCGGGGCAGTCGGCACATGCTGTCGGGTACACTACGCTCTGCGCTTTTTTCGCAGGTGCGTGTTCTTTGGGCCAAAGGATGAACCTGCCCATGGCGGTGGATGGCATGTGGGAAACGTTGACCCCCGCCCTTCTATTGCTTTGCTGGCGCCCGCGATGCAGGGAATCAACAAACGTCGCCGTCGTGTCACGCTTTCTCCGTCTTTCCTCCAGAGAACTCTGCGAATAAACGCCTTTGTTTAGCCTTTGGTGCCGAGGTCACGGATTATATTCGCCCTTCCTTCCGCCGCTGCGTGGACGATTAGTCGTTGGACGATCGGCTATTTCGTTGGAGTTTTCTGTTCTTACTCAAAAAAGGTGCATTCGAACTTTTTTATTTTATTTTGTTTACGTACGTGGTTGGTTTCAGGGAAGCTTTCAGTAAGTGGTTTGGGAGGCTGGTGGGGTTCGCTGAAACTCATCTAACCCAGTGCTGCGGAGCACAAAACAAAGCTTAGCCGAGGGTCATGGGAAGGCACGGAGGTAGCGCAGCAAAATGAAAATAGAGGATCCTTTTCCCGATGCAAAAGCCATTGCGGCAACCCTTTCCTTCACCACCATCCCCACTTCCAGTCGTACATTACAACCTCGCCCCTCCCCCCTTCCAGGCGGTTTTACGGAAAAAAACATTGACAACCTTTCCAGGGGGCGCCAACCCGAGGACTCGGCTTGGCGCCCCCTCCCTAGTGGCGCCCGGGGCACTTGTACCCCCTTGCCCCCCCCTAGTTACGCCACTGCCTGCGGGTCAGCAGCCGAGTGCCTTAGCCACTAGACCACCGCGGCGGGGCAGCTAAAGGATTACAAAGGAAGTCGGAGGTAGCAGTGATGGTCAAGCCAGACGCGTCGGGAACAGAGTCTGGCCCAGTGATGGGGTTAACTGGGTCACCTGGTCGTACTGCTCCGGCGTGCTTTCTCAGCGCAGTCGGCGTTCGCTCCGCGCCGAGCGACAAAAGCACTCAGTGTTGGGGAAGGCAAACGGGGAGGGGCAGCGGTGCTTGCGTTACCTTTGACGCTGCACGGCTCCCGCTATGGTGCGTTCTGCTTTCACCCTCTGGCAATATCCGTTATAGGCCACGCGCGCACAACGCTAACGCGTAACCGCAGGACAACTCACTTTCTTCAAGAAGGAAGGGAGGAAGGAAAGGGACGAAGTTTCGAAGACACCCGCTCTAGGTCTTTTATTCATGTATTTTCCTTCTCTCGCTCCGCGCACCCAGCTCGGCATCCCTCGAATGCCGCTCGCCGAAGCCAGTGGACCAAAAAGTAGGTTGCTCCCTCACCACGCGCCTGATCAGCGGTTGCGCGGCAGAGAAAGTGCGCACGTGTATACACACACAGCGCCGGCTTGCCATTGAGGAAAAGCGACATCGAAGCGATCCGTGGAGCCAGTGTTGGCAGTGTTACGTCACTCGCACTTGTGTCGCTGCCAGGGAAAAGTGCATAAGCTCAAAGCGAAAACGATTGCAGCAGCTGTCTGCTGGATTTGCCCTGCCGGAAGGATGGGTTTTCTTTTTTTTTTACTGCAAATAGACACTTTCTTCTGACTCACACGTCTCTTCGAACAAAAGCCAGGGTGGCTATATAGTTTTTGCCGCTTCGAGTTTGCCTCCCTAAACCACTTCTCACATTCCGAAACTGCGTCACACGTGCTGACCAATCGGCACGCCATTGCACGAAATCAGTACATTGGGACCTCAGGCACATAACATCGCTCAGGGTTTTTTTTTTTAATTCCACGTGATGTATGGCTCTCCGTAAGCAGTCTCAACGTATACGGCACTGTTTGTTGTGCGCAGCAAAGATTGCTGCGCACTATGAAGTGTACTGTTATAGCTTTGGCGATGGTTCACAATTAGCAAGAGTAATCCCAAATAGATATGAGTATTCTAAGGTAGAGGCTTGAGATGATGTAAAGTCGTTCAACAGGAAGTGGAGCCAAAGTTTCAACAAGGGAACTTGTATTCCATTGGGGAGCAATGTCAGGGCTGCTTGATTGATATGTGGGGTTTAACGACCCAAAGCCACGATTTGATTTTGAGAGACGCCATAGTGGAGGGCTCCGGAAATTTCGACCACCTGGGGTTCTTTAACGTGCATCCAAATCTGAGCACACGAGCCTACAGCATTTCCGCCTCCACTGGAAATGCAGCCGCCGCAGCCAGGATTCGATCCCGCGACCTGCGGGTGAGCAACCGAGTACCTTAGCCACTATAGACCACCGCGGCGGGGCAATCTCAGGGCTGCCTTAAGACGTTGGCTCCAGCGATACTCCCTGTTTAGCGATTTTTCATATCTTGGCTACGCGTTACGAAGGTAAGCATCGTCTTGATGTCATTAGCGTGACCGCATGAAGTTTCGTAACGTTTTCAGCACTGCTTTGTAAGTTCAGTAACTGATAAAAAAAATAACAAAACGTTGACACCCCAAAACGGCCATTTTCATGAAATTTTAAAAGTGGAAATTTATGTAATATTGCTCACTCATTCATCACATGCATACATACGTACATTCGGCTAATTTATAACCTTTCGAAGTCAGATGCGTCTTCCGACGATTTCCAATATGTAAGACGTACGAGGCTTCGTATTATTTCGTATAGGCAACGCAAGAAGCATATATTGAGCTCAGTTTTTAATTAGCACGTGTAGCTGGTTCACAGTTTTAGCAGGAAACATGACGTAGTGAGTCGCGTAAGGCTAATGCTGCCTATACAGTGCAACGAAGAGACGCGCACTTACGCAGAGAAGCTACTGAGCAATGGCTGTGAAAAATCTAATTCAGTATTGTTGTATCCATGTGTGCTTTTCAGGAAATAAGAAAAGAAAACAAAAGGACATAACAACAAGGAGTAGCACTCATATTAGTCGCGTCACAAGACGTAAAACCCTTGCCCATGCTTTTAATAGCTGTACGTTTACACGACGTACGTAGCACAGCAGGCCACTGCTTCACGTGATCTAAGGCTTTTTACCATATATGTTTGAAGATGTTTGCTAATGTGCATTTCCTTTTTGAGACGTTTTACGGCATGTATTGCTGCGATTCACAACAAAGCATTTTGAAGAACCCGAGTACCGGTGCTTTTTATAAGTGTGAGCTAACATACAGTATGTGAAGGAGAGTATATATAAGGTGATGCGATTTCTAATGATTATGATATAGATATGAAGACAGTAAATCGGATGAAAGAATAACTCGAAGCTGGCGGGGAACGAAACCGTAACCTTCGAATTACGTCTACGGTGCTCTGTTATTTGAACTGTATACAGCGGCAGCCATCCGCACGTTCGCTTCATGGGGTACATCTGTGCATTTCAACCTGGCCGTGTTGGTGAGTGCCGACACCCATAGGCAATATTGTCTGTTAAAACACATTATTACTGTGTCAAACAAAAAAAAGCCCTTAAAGTCTCAATGCTTTTTATGAGATGCATATGCTTTTATCATCAGGAATCACTTGAAGGAATTGGTATACTATCATATTGTTTGGAAGTTAAACCGATGGCTTAGCGAAAGATTTGAAGCGTCTCTAAGTCTGTACTTAGCCTTAAATTGCGTTCTGCAGAGTGGTATCATCGAGGGCTCATTGTACCAACAAATATAAGAAATATAACTTCTTCACTTACGATACGTCGGCAGGGGATATAAAAATGACAAAGCAAGACAACGCTTGCCAAGATTTTGTTTCTCAGTTCGGCGATGATACTCAGTGTTATTTTCTTGGCGATGTTTACTAAATCTTGTTTTTAATTATTTTCTTTATATACGAAATGTGGCCTTTTCCGACACCAAACAATAATTGTGCTGAAGTTTTTTTTTGCCAATCACGTGAAACATTACAATGTCTGATTTGCCCAGCGTGCCTAATGATTTTCGCAACTCTGTGCTTTGAAGTTCAACAAATGCCTAAAGTTTCAGCTGATAAATCCCGAATTCCCAGTTTCCTGACCCTTAATTAATTTTCACGCGTCATTACGTTTTTGACATTTATGTCTTGCTGTCGTAACGTTTGTGTTATGTATGCTGCCGAAGTATTTATGTGCTAACAACCACTCTTTATAGATATACGAATTTTCTTACACGTTTTAGACGTCAACAATAAATTGATCTTTTTCTTCACAAGTGCGATTCTCTTTTTTTTCGCCTTGAGCTTTGACAATGCTGACTGTATAGATAGTGGTCGATTGATTTGATTGATATGTGGGGTTCAACGCCCCAAAACCACCATATGATTATGACAGACGCCGTAGTGGAGGGCTCCAGAAATTTCGACCACCTGGGGTTCTTTAACGTGCACTCAAATCTGAGCACACGGGCCTACAACATTTCCGCCTTCATCGGAAGTGCAGCCGCCGCAGCTGGGATTTGATCCCACGACCTGCGGGTCAGCAGCCGAGTACCTTAGCCACTAGACCACCGCGTTGGGGCTAGATAGTGGTCGCCGAAGCTTCGTGAGAAGACGGACCTTTGCTTCACTGTGCCTTCTGCTTTTTCGCGTAGAAAAAAAAAAAGAAATGAACTGCAAACCTGATGCTCCAAATATCACGCAACTACGTGATAGCTTTGGGGCTGCTTTCCGAATTGCGCGCAAGGCATCGGCGATGACTTTGTATGCAAGCCAAAAGCTGATTTTATTTAAAAGTGTGATTGGCTTTATCAAGTATCGAGGCACTTGTGACCGTATACATATGTCGCATAGAAAATATTTGGATGGTGTTTCTTGTTTGATTGTGTAATTATTTTAAAAAAATTGAACTGTAAACAAGCGTATTTGTAATGTTAATATATCTGACTAGATATGAGTCACTGTTATCGCCTGTCCGTTAAGTTATATGGCCCGTACAGATAGAATCAGACATGTCTAGCAGCGGAGCACGTGGCGCTCGAAAGCGCTATTGGCCGCGGCTTGTACCTCACGTTATCTACAAGTTTTCGTTCATGTTTAAATTATAGCACAAGAATCTAGCATGCAGTATAACCATATTTCGTATCGATACGGCTTCATTCATTACATATTTCTGGAAAAACTGGCAGCTGTAGCAGCCGGTTGGGTGCTCTATAGACAAGTATGATTTCATCTGTACATAAACGCTCTTCAACGTTTTTATTTTCCATTCTCGCCTAGGATCTTGTCGCTTTTCTTTCAGTTTCATTTTTCACAATCGCTTGCCTTCAGCTGATATTTTGAGTTAGCCGGTGGGCTTTAGAGACAATGTCTCGCAATGCAACTTTTCACAGTGCAATACTTTTCGCCCTTAAATCCCTAACTTCGCAACTGTTCAAAAAGATGTCTCACTACACCAGTCGCGCAGCTAAGAGGAACCGCTACGCAATAATATTATACATCTTCCTATTAGCATTGAGAGACACATTCGTCCGGGCTGTTCGTTTCGAGAGCTGCCTGCAGAAAAGTTTTGGTTTAGAGAATGATGCGTTGTAGTAACTTGGAATACAATTAAAGAACAAAGAACAAAAAAAAAGACAAGCAGGCTATTGATATTCTCGTGCCTGACCATTTCAGCGAGATGTCAATAATCACGCGCACACTTGTTGCTTTGACAGGCTCAAACGCACTTGCCATTCGTATCAACGCACGACAAATCTGTCCAGCCCGTACACAGGTGGTTAATCAACAAACGCACGCACAAAATCACGCTCCGTTCTCTCTCTCGAGGTACTCGGATGGGCCACCCGATTACCTCAAGCGAACGGCTTGTCTAGTGTTTCCCACATACCAACACGGCGACCTCCTCGTAGCTGCACACCTACGTCAGCGACTCACGTCACAGCATCCTCTCGAATCATCCGGCAAAGCGTGAACGGGCTTCACAGAATCTTCACCAGCGTGCCATTGAAGAGACGCCGTGCTGCTTTCCGTCGGTGGTATGCGCGAACGGCACTTGCCCCATGATTCTTCAGCCTGGAAAGAAGGTCTCTCGGGAGACGTCAGAAGAGCCTGTGAGCCGATCGCGGGAGGAAATAAAAATAAAGGGGGGGGGGGTGGGGGTATGATAAAAACACTTTCGACATTCCTAAAAAAATGACAGAGCAGTCGTCGTAGGTCAGTTTGTCGATGTTGTTAACGACGTGTGAGCTAAGCCACTATGCGAGTGGCATTTGCAGCGAACAGTATACACCTTTGACAAAGTATCGCATGCAGTATCATTGTAACAGGTTGGTAACCTATGTTTGAATAGCGAAACCAAAGCAAAAATATATATAGCACTCGAAAGGCCATGCTATGAAACTTGCTTGGCTGCCTGTAATCCGCACCAACATGGTCTGCTGCTCCCTCCCTATTTCTTCTGTGTCCATGTGCGCATGTCCTAGTGCGCGCGCGTGTGTTTATCTGTGTATGTCTTTGTTTGTGTGTTTGTGTTTGTGTTTGTGTAAATGTGTGCACACGTCAAGCAATGGTGATTTTCCGACATTCATTTGGCCAGCTGGAAAGGTGGTATGAAATAATATTACGCACACGAAAACACAAATACAGAGTCTGTTCTGCACTGTTTTCTTTTCTTTTTCTCCTTTTTAATTCGCTTTATTGGTCTTTCATGATGATGCATTGGACTTCAAAGTTTGTGTGACACTTCGAACGTCTCCGTGTCGAAAGAGAACGTGGCGGTGTCACCGGGGCACAGGCTGCGCGCGACAATCTTCGTGCGTAAAACACGAGGCCAGTGCGGCTCTCCATGCTCACTTTCTCTCCAAACACAATCAATCATGGACGCTCATGTGATTTCAATCGACTAACAGACGCCCTGTACATTGTTTACATCCAAAAAAGTGGAACACCCACCTAGGATTAACAACAGCGCATGATAACCCAAGCTGATCGATCATCATGTATGATGTATTTTCACGCACTCGACGTTGTAGGTGAGTTTTTTTTTCGCTTAAAATAATATCTCTTTTCGCCTCTGAAAGACAGAAACCGAGCATGAATATGCATGGACGCACAAGTGCTTCCATATAAAACATAAAGTAACCTGAACCAAATGACTCGCTCGAAACTGAAGTGATCACTGTACAAGTTTTATTACCGTGGCAATTAGTTACCTGCCTGATAGCAACAAGGGAACATGTTTCGAACTTTTTTTTCTAAAACCCTTATTAGCAAACGTTTCCGTTTGATCAAGTCGCTTCCACTCGCGGTATTCCGCAGAATGGACTTGATTTATGCTATTTAATTATTCTATATCTTGCTCCAACGCTGATTCGGGACCAGCTGAACAAATAATTTTCATGATTCAAGTCTTATGGTTTTTTTTTCAATTTGCCGGATGTAGGAACATCTTTAAAGCTGCTGAGTGAGAAGTTCAAAATGTCCAAGTGTGCATCGCAACGTGACAACATTTCGAAGTAGACTACCAGCACTCGCAGCCGTGTGCAGGACGAGAGAAGGAGAGAGAGCAAAGGTGCTAGCTCCCGACTTGGTCTACGACTACCACGGTCGTCGTGCTCGGTGGAGCAAGTCGATAATTGGTGTTTTTAAGTTAAATATCTGCCCTGGGCAGAGACAACAAAAACTCCAAATTATTGCTCGCGCACTGTGAACGGCATAAAGAGGGCATGGCCATGCATGCTCTAACAAAAGAAACTCAATGTAAAAAAAAAGCGGTGCTTGCTACACACATACCCTTCTATGGGGGTAACCCGACTTTTTTTTCTTCGCGGTGTATTGCGGGAGCTTGAAGGATTTCGGACGACTGGACATGCAAGCTGTGTTGTAAGAACTATACCTAAAAACGTATCGGAAGTGGCACCAAGATAATATCTCTGGAGTTAAGGCCTTTAAGTTGGCTCTGTATTGCGGGTACAAAGCAAATAAAGGCAAGAGGTACTCAGATAGACGCAGAAAAATGTTGCAACAAATATTCACATCTAGCAGTGTCGTCTGCAGCGCCTGGTAACAGATGGCCAATGGCTATTCAAAGGACCTCGATAGACAGCACCTATCTATTTCTTCCTGCAGCGCTATGGATTGTAGGCAATTATTTATTTGGTACATTTGTTTCAGCTACGATTTTATCGCAGCACTTTGTGTCGTTTGACGTTATAGCTTAAGAATATTTCGATGTGCTGCGCCAAATGGAGCAGCGTCAGCAAAGAGGTCGAGTAAAACAAAACGCGACACACTCTTTTTAAGCCACAGAAGTGGCATCGTGGCACTCAAAGAACAAGCCACATTTTCTTAAAATGCGTGCCAAATGGATGTGATGGCGGTGCGATGGCGGAGAGCTTGCACTTAGCCTGATCATGTTCAAAATGTGTGCACAGCACTCGAGGATAATCCCCATATTGTTCCTGCACTGGCGCATCTAACAGAGGCAAGAAAAGTAGAAGTTTGCAACAATGCTAACGATGTGGATTGTTATCAGCATTGAACATGCCGGCCAAGGTGTGATACCGCTTGCCACCATGCTTTACCTCTTGCGAACACTATAGCGCGCAGATACTCGCCAAAATCCTCACGAAGATTGGGGTCTTTAGATCCATGCACATGGCTCATGCCTGACTAGAGAATGTGAGAAGAGAGTGCAACGACGCGGTGACCTCTGGCGCCGACGCTCGAACGAAAGGCACCCCCATTGTACCATGCTCAGCTCACGCTATGTCGCTCTACTTGTTCAGTAGGGTTGAGAGCTGGGCTAGTTGGTGAGACATCATTTAACCATATGGTGTAGTAGCGCAAATTCGACGGGGACGAAGAGGACAAGAAGAGCGAGTGTCGTGTTTTCTTGTCCTCTTCGTCCCCGTCGAATTTGCGCTACTACACCATATGGTTAAATGACGCTCTACTTGTATACTGCACAGGTCGAAACGCAGTTGCTCCCCGAATGTGCTGCGACCAAAAGAACATCACTGCCCTACGGTCAGAGGTGCAGTAAACTCCGACTCCGAGTGTGGTAAACTTTGGGAAGACAGGTTTCGCATTGAAAGCAGCATACATTTGCGAAAGTAGGCAACCTAGGACAGAACTGTGTACGCTTTTTCTTTTCGTCCGGTTTTCAGGAGAAGGAGCTTCTTCAGTAGTACGAGCAAGCCACTGGCCTGTGTTTTGCATGAGAGCACGTCAGACTTTTTACACGCCCAAACACCAACAAAAACTAACAAAACGCATGAAGAAAATAATAACAAATAAGCGGATAGTCATGCCATAGGCTAAACTATGTACAAATGAGCCGTCACTTAGTGCCGGTAGGCTGAACCACTACGGGTGGCTCCTTGATTGAAAGAGAAGGGCGTGGAGCGCGAATTGAAGCGTGGTCATAGAGTGTAGCCCTTATAACTCGATAACGCAACGCACCGCGATAACCCTCGTGGCACAAACGTTGCACAACACGCGTGAAGCACCTTTATTGTTGTCTATATTGCATTTTCATTGTGGTTCTTGCATTAGTGGAGTGGTTGCCTTCAAGGATAGTGTACCGAAAAGCGAATATCTAGAATACTTAGCGCTTTTTTTACTACAATAACTTTTTTTTTCACTTTTTCAGTGGGTATATAGCTGCGCGTCATCTTTGAAAAGTGTATTCGTTCGGACAGCGCACTCAGTGCACTATTCACCAACCAAGAGGCACCGTTACTCTATGAGGAATGATTGCAATAGATCACTAGGGCTACAGTGTCGAATAAGCGACGCCATGTGGTTCCTGGCTTGGCGAGAATATATACCTATATGCGTAACCTGATGGCACGATGTTATGGTCGCCATAGACGGACATAAATAGGTATCTCACCTTCGTTGTTTTGATAAAAAAATAGGAGGTGAAAGACCTAGACGAAGGACACGCTACCCCACGTTGTAGAACTATCTGTCTTCTGTGCGCGTTTCGGGTCGTCTCTTTAGGGAAAAAAAGCGTGCCTTTTCGCAGGGAGTAGCACTGAGGGAGCCTGTTAGCGTGCTCTGCTGAATTCAGAGCCGCAAGTCGACAAATGAGCTGCCCGAGGCCTTTCTCTGGATATGGGCTTATAGTGGGAAATTGCAAGAGAGTGATATAGAGGAAAGGCGAGGTTCAAAATACTGCTAAATATTTTGTTTGCGCAGTCATTCAAAGGCGACATTCTACTTTTTTTTTCATTTAGAAAGTTGCAGTTTCGAGCGCGCTTGGTCAGCATGCATGCAGTCACTTTCGCTCAATCACGGCCCATTACGGGATAAAATGAAATTCTGAAGTATATATAACATTTTGTACTGTACATAGGCAGTCGGAACGCTAACTGTACAAGCGCCCGAGTGGGCAGTAAAATTGCTAGAGGGCTGATGTGAAGTGTTGCTGAGAGAGGACCGGGAAGGTGAAAGTTGCGGGTCAAGAGTTTCGCTATCGACAAAGCGCAATAAGCGGCTAAGTAATAGCTGTTGCAGTTTGCGCAGTCTGTACCCTTCGAACGCAGTCATTTTGCATAAAACAGGGCAAGTGACAGATTGTGCAAGCAATGGTGCGAATTTTGTCCAGCGTAAGCAATCTGCGCAACCGAGGGGACGCCAGTGAGGACACGCGTACCTGTCGTCACCTTTGTTGCGCATACTGTGAAATCGCTGGTTGAAAATCAATTCAAGGACTGGCCTGAGATGCCCGACGTCTGTGCTTGAAGATGTGACTGCCAGTTTATGTGGGATTTGAAATGCGGCCTCTAGAATTTTCGCTAAAATCTACGTCTGGTCTACGCTCTCACTTTTTTTGTCCCTCAGGAAAGTTTGGAATCTACTCGCGATAGTAGAAATGCTTTGAGTTGCGGGGAGCAAACTATATAGTACAGAACGCGACAATAGGGGCACTCAATATGCCCAGCAAGATACAGAGTGACCCAAGTCATCTTCACGGCACTGTGGTTTTCGGTAGCAAAAAAAAAAGATTTTGTGTAGGGGCACATTGGTAGATTTGCATTCAAAAGCTCCAACGCCATGGCTCCCAGCCGGAGGCCTTCGGCGCTCAGGGTCTCGAGGGACGCTGAACGAAGAAGGGGGCCCCGGCCGAGTGTACCGGCGGATGCATAAGCGGTGGGAGCGACAGGTCTTACCGTACGAAACTGCGCAAGGTGAGAGAGCAAAGGCGTGCGAAACTGAACTCGGCGAGCGGCGAGGATGCACCGTCTACGCACAGTAGGGTGGGCCGGTGGCAGCGGGGAATATAAAAGTATGCAAAATAGTCCCTCTGTCTGCCTTAGTGGCGCTCTGTAGGGAAGGTCCTCCGGCACGTGTGTGAGGCTTCATCGTCCCGGTATCACAGAAGCTCGCTATTGCTTGCGGGATATGGTCAGGCATGGCACTGAGCCCCGACGGCCGAGTGCCGGTAGAGCGCCATGACGCACAGGCAGCGCAGGTGGATGTATGCGCCCACGATGACGGCCAGGTGGAAGAACTGGTGGCTATGGAAGAGGATGTCGCAGCGACCCGGAAAGTAGCGCTCGGGCACTCGTAGGGCGTACAGCGCCACGCCGATTAGTGCCACCAGCGACATAGCTAGAAGCCAGCCGTACGCGAGCTCAAAGAAGGCCAGGTGAAGGCCATGCACTGCCACGAAGTGCACGCCGGGGAGTAGCGAACAGCTGATGGCCAGGCCTGTGAAGACTGAAGCGCGGAGCAGGCGAAAGTGTGGCCGGCCAAACTTCTCCCACATGGTCAGGTTGATGGTGACGACGCACAGAGCGTAGCCCAGCAGAAGGTAAAATAGCTTGGTTCGTGGCTCGCACCAGAAGAGGAAGTGGATCCAAGGCGTGAAACACCCGGCCACGATGCTCACGATGCCACAGTAGTCGAGTCGGCTGAAGAATTTGCCAATGTGCTCTGAGTGGCAGTGCATGGTGTGGTACAGCGTGGAAGTGAAGAAGCAGAGGAACACGCAGAAAAAGAAAGCTCCGAACACGGCCTGCTCCGCGAGCGGCAGGTTGTGCCGCCACAGGAAGAGTGCGCCCGTCGTAGCGAACGCCAGAGAGCCGAGCAAGTGAGACCAGATGTTGCCAGTCTCGGTGTGCACGCGGAACACTGACAGGGCACAGGCGCGGAACGACGGAAGCGGGGGCCTGTGGCCGTTGATCAGGTAGTCGTTGTCTTGCAGCCACTTGGGAAGCGCACTAAAGTGACACACGTCCCAGTGACTGAGCGTCTTCTTGGGCTCCTCGTCGAGCCGCACCTCGACCAGGAACTTGCGGTGGGCGTCGGGCCGCCGTCCGTTGACGTCGAGCAGCGGCTCGCCAGTCCGGGCCGGGCTGGCCGCGCACGGCTGCCTGAGTCGGACAACGGGGCCGTCCGGCACGCCGGGATCCGGGGGTGGCTTCTCGGGCTCCGCATCGTCCAGCGTGTTGTCGTCCAGGAGCGCCGTGTCGGCCGCCGGCTCGGGTGGGTACAACTCGGCGGGCGAGGGCTCGGCCACCTCGGCTGTGCCGTCCGTGTTGCTGGTGAACATCGTCCGTCCCGGGTCACGGCGCGCCGACGAGTCCCGAACGCAGCAGCTGTCGACTGTCGCTGCCGACCCGCCGGCGTTGAGAGCGAAAGCCGCCTGGTCCCTCGGGTGACCCAGATCGGCCGAGGGAAGCCGGCACGCGCTGCTGCGTTTCCGGCATTTCCTCGTGGTCCGCGCTATCGGCGGGCTCGCTCCGGCTCGCCGGCGGCTCGCCAGTCGCACATGGCCTCCGCCGGCGATCCTCTGGTCTGCCCACGTGAACCGCAGTCGGACCCCGGGGTGGCGCAAGCGCGCTGCGCGGATGACGTCACACCGCATCGTCGCGATCGATGGGGCTTGTCTTAGCGAGGCGAACACGGCACCCCCCGGCTGGGCCACGGATTGATCCGTGGGCTTCGGCTGCGGCTCCATAGCAGAAAGGAGTGTTGGCTGCCGCCACATACAACATCTGAGCGGACGCAACCCACTCTTTGTGTAGCCATACACATGCCACAAGACAGGTGAACTACCTTATGAGGGATGTGAAAAAAAAGAAGTGAATCTAATTTGCCAGACAATTTATGCTTCGCAGTATTGTTGATATGTGGAAGCGATATTGTGGTTTTCAATGAATACAGTGTTAAAAATATTAGTTAGAAGCAAATGATTGGGAAAGTGTACGTGGACATGGCAGCGTAGTGTTTATATTAAGTTACGCCACTTCTAACGGCTCGCTTTTGCCGCTCGTGATATGGCGTCTAATAAGAGGGAGCTCTATCACCCGTCGAATTTTCAATGTCTGTTGGAGCATTTGCATTTATAACACTGAACATGAATGTTTCACAAGTACTTTGATTCTCCAAGGGATATAAGCTCTTTGATATTTTCTTCGTGATCATTACAGAACTTCAAAACCATGTGCGTTCATCAAATTAAAGACATGAACCTTGGAAATAACCCGGTGAATGAGTCATATCCAACAGTTACAGTCATTATTTTCAGTATGAAGACAGCGCTACACTAAGAAAGCTCATGGCGGGCTTGCTGGCTTCTCTGAAGCATTGTCAAAAATAAATTGTGGCGTATGTAAAGTACTGTCTTCGACACGCAGTATGCACAAAGGCGTGCCTATATACACTCGTCTACGTTGGCCGTGACATGGCTTAGCACTGCGACATATCCTGCGTCTGAAAAAAAAAACTGAACGTTTAAGGTAGTTGACTTCACTATTACTTTTGGTACACCTGTAAAAGGTTTACAGGTTGAGAAAACGAGGTAACAGAAAAAAAAAGACTTAAATAGGTAGTTAATTGTTCGCATGAAAAACTTAAAGTTAAAGAAACAAGAAGAAACGCACACCTGGAATAGTGCCTTTGTGTTCAGCTGAAAGTTGTAAAGCATACAGCTTTATTTAATAACAATGAGGAGTAGAGCACACATAACATTGAAACTATTTTCTGTTCATTCTTCTCATATTCCACTGAATAGCGATGAAAAAAAGAGACACTTAAGAACGAGATGAAATGTTTAGGAATACCAATGCTCCCACTTCATTGCGGCACTTGAAAACACAGCACCCTTGCTCCACATTCGCGATTGCACTTGACGAACGTCAGACTATACTATCTCCTTGGCCGTGTGTCCGGTCGTATGAGAAGCCTGGTAGAGAAAAAGAGAAAAAAAACGGTGTTAGCAGTGCTCTATGTTGTCTGATCTTGGCGGTAATCGCTCCCACAGGCATCGAACAGAATCCTTGCCAAAGCTCCGGGGGCATTCCCTGAATGAGCTCTCCACCATGAAGCGGTTACACAACACCTCACCTATTCGGCGCAGTGGAGTGGGCCCGGGTCCCCAGCACCGGCAAATTCGGCCATCTGGCCCTTTTTCTTGTTGTCCTATACATTTACGTTTTGCCGTTCTTGCCTTGACGGTCGACGGGAAAGTGGAGCATGCCAAAGTCATGGACATCCCTTTCCTGTTCACCTCTACCGGTGTAGCACGGCGAACATGCGGGCCAAGGTTTACTGCTTTCCCATTTCTTGGGCTCCCCGCTTGCGTCCAGAGCCTCTCGTTGGCCTTAATGAATTCCATAAATTGGATGAACACTGGCGCACTAGCGCCGGGCTCTGCTTTCATTGATGCGAGAGCGGTGGTGCACCCTCGTCCTGAACGCCCCTGTCCCAAGGTTGAGCCTAAAGGCCATTTATTTCCGTCCGATAACGGAGCTCGAGCTGACACTCCACTGCCTCGCCGAACACTTCATGCGCTCTTCCTTTCCGCGCCGTTGCAGGTGCCTTTTGTTCCGCCGTAGTCTCGGTAGACGAGATTCGGCAGGACCGCTTCTTGTTGTCCGTCCACACACACGCACAGCGAATGTAGTTCCGGGTGAGGAAGCCTGTCATTGCACCGTCCGAGTAAAGTGTGCGCAGAATGAAGTCGTGCGACAGCGTCACTAGTCAGCGAGGCTTCTGGTGAAAACAGGCAGTTAAGTGCGGCACGACAAAGTAGGAGGGCCGTTTAGGGCCCGACGAAGTGTGCAAAAAATAATTTATTCTGATTGGCTGTAGCCATGGTTACGTGAACCTGCATGCAGAGCGATTACGTATACGCGAAGTAAAGATATACAGCGCGCAGACTGTCACTTTATCAGCCCGGAATAGGCCAGTAGTATTATTATTGTGCAACTGCGATACACAAAATAAGCACGCTTTGTCGATCTACTGTCAACTACTTCATTTCTATAGGGTGTGAGGGCTGCTCCTGCCAAGACAGCACATAAGGTTCACGAATGATAAAATGTAACATGACACATAGGTTAAGAAATAGAGATTGGCCTTTTTGTCAAGTCAGGTGCTGCTTGTAAGTTGCCGTATTTGTATAAAATCTTTTGCAATAGTTGTCCTAAACAGGATCGTCGAAGTGGGCGGCTGCAAGAATATGGCAGTTGCGTTCGTCGGCATTCCGGTTTGCCGTTCACCAGTGAATTTGGATGAAATTAATCCCTCCTCAAAAACTACCAGCAGTGACTTCTCGTAAATCACAAAATAGCAACGTCTCGCGAATAAATATTGCATTCCAAGAAGTAGTTACACTCTAAGAAGTAAAGGAGGAACGCGGATAATGAGGTTGGTCTTTTAGAGGAGTAACTAACCTGCCACACCCATTGTGTCATTTTGGGAGTAACGGCAAAGGAGTAACCGCGTTCTCGCAGTTACTCCTAAAAGCAGCAGAAGATGTTTTGAGCAAAAGAAAAGTAAGGTTTTCTTCGACTGAACCAGCCTTTAGAAGTGCGCACATGCATTTGATCAGATGTACAATCGATGCGCAATCACCACATTTAGAAATAAACTTTCCAAAGTTTGCAGCAAACATCCGCTTTTCGAACCCATGACCACTCAGTCAGCATGCATGCGTGTACACTAACCACTAGACCACACCACGCTACGGCAACTTCTGAAAACAAGTATAGGCTTGTGTAGGCACTGATGCTTCGTTTGCATACGGCACGATCATTCCTCAGTTACTCCAAAAAACGGGTTGTTTACTCCACAAGGAGAAAAGAGTCCCTCTTTGCCATGCCGTGTGGAATCTTTTGCGCAAATTTGTGAGGAAAGAGCCCTTTTTTAGGTAACTGCACGGTTTCCCCGGAAAACTTTTTAGAGTGCACGTATATCTCACCGTCACCACCAGAATGCTGGGTACTAAAGGCACACCGTTGTCAGAAGCACTGGATCACACAATTTTCATTTTTTATCAACTACTTCATCATCAGACGACTCGATACAAAGCAGGAAAGGCGGAAGGCGGGAGAGATGAGGGCTGCAGTGAATCTTGGCTCTCAATAGAGAACCCTGCTCATGCCTATGTTGACCGTCTCTTTTAATTAGAATTCTAACTATTTAATTGCCACGATTACTGTCATAGTTGATGCCCATAGTCATGAGCCAAAACAAATTAACTAATGAAGGTAGCTAGCAAATGTCATGTTTAATATATTTTGAGGTTTTTCAGTAACTTTCTTGAGATGCCTAGTACACTTCCCACTACTTAAATATACAGCTCAGCATTTATCGATGCCCGTTTGATGATATCATTTAACGCCACTATTAGGCACATGAATTTTTTATTATTTCTATGTGGGCGAAATTCTTAAACATTCGTATACTTCGATTTAGGTTCCCGTTAAGAACTCTAGGTGGCCGAAAATAACCCGGAGTCATACACTATGGTGTAGTCTCATAATTACTTCGTGGTTTAGAGCGTAGAAGTACAATTATTAATATTAATAAAGATTCGCTAATTTTGTGTTAAACTTGTACTAATGCCTTGGAAAAAAGAACCAGCCTACTTCTACTACACCTCTCGTATACAACAAAGCTAAGTTTGCCGCGCTAGAAAAAATCTCGGGGGTAACGAACATACTAGCGGCGCGGCACTTTACCACGCGGCTCTCACCCCTCGCAAGCCGCCGCTTTTCTCTCTGCCGTGCCGCGTTAACGTATCTTTACCACCGACTGAATCGCTCCCTGACCCATTTTGGCCCCTGCCGGTGGCTGCGGTGCAAGCAAACCACCAATGAGCGCCTGAGTTTTCGCCTATTCCACCTCAAAGGGGGTCGTAGTAGCAACTGGACCCTGTCCTCTTCCCCGGAAGCTCTTTCCGTCTATCAGGGAGAAGACACCAGCTGGCTGCGAGCCGGCGGGTGCAGGCTCCTCAAGAAATTTCCGCACATGTCATGCGACTTTAGCGCTGGCAACGTGGAACATAGTGATCTAATGTAGACAGCGTGCCGTTGCTTGGGTAGCGCAAGCGCCGACAGGCGGGACACCGTCACAGTATGCTTTGCGCCAGTCTGTATGTACTACATACCTTAATGCATTGGCCTCATTGAGCTCGAAAGCAAAGGCAATCTTTTTTTTCTTCTAAGTCACTCTCCTCCGAAAGCTTTGTACAGCTAACGTGGTTTTGCAATGCCTCCATGATCAGAGATATTGTAATCTCTTTGAACTTAACCTTGCTTTGCACTGCCTCCAAGAACGGCTAACTTTCGACCAAGAAATGATGTCATGTGACGTAACACGGATGTCATCATTACTTCATCACAGCATCTTTTTTTTTTCATCACTCATATTGACGCCGCCGTCGTGGGACGCCGACGTGGGAGGCTGGTCGATTTTCATGTTTTATCAGGCATCTAAGGCTTTCGCCTTAATAAATGATCTCGCTGGATGCAGTTAATTTACGTTCAAAATACAGTGCTCTTTCAAATTCAGACAGTAATCTGACCTTTACCCAGATAAAATAATTGTGTGTCTACCAAATTTTTGTTATACCACGTACCACATTTGTATTATACACCCATAGTGACACAAAAACTAGAGACATTGCGAAAGCCTTATTCATAAAAAATAATATTGATAATTGTGTCAGCTCACCGTCTACAACACTGTTAGATTGTGAAATCTCAATTTTGGACGACACTTAATCACGGTGGAACCTTCTTCCTTGTATTTCCCTTTCCCTTCTTGTCTATCTGGTATATATTGTCTTCGTTGAACGAACAAAGTTTCAGTCTGCGCTCGTTTGTCTCCTCTCTTGAGTCCCGTTACTTTGCGATAGCAATATTTCATCATGAATACATACCAACTATTCCTCCTATCAACCCTTCTACCCCCCAAGAGTCGCGAAAACCTCCCAGAAATGAAGACGTCGCCGCGCTCGCTGACTTCATACGTTACGTGAACAGCCCAGCCCTTTTACGCAACCTTCACGCGATGCGGAGGACGGAAGCATGAGCGTGGCTTCCTGGACGGGCGGCTTTGACCAGGAAAACGCGGCGGACAGTATAGGGCGAGCGTGGCCGCACCCCCTGGAGCTACCGATAGACAGCAGGTTATCGGCCGCGCCGCTCCACTTGTATACGTAACACGAGGAAAGTGGTCGACGCAGCCAGATTACGCGGGCTTCACCGCTCCCTCACTAAGCAGCGTAACCAACTAGGCGCGCAGTGAAGGACGGAGCACTAGATGGTGATTCGACCGCGTGCGCTGCGCACGCGCGTACACGAATTCCTGGCGCCAGCTGATAACAATCTCGCTGTTTGCCGCTGTGCTGGCCCCTCCACACAGATTATGTAATGCGACATAATGCGTTTCTCGCATCTGCCTTATTCTGAGCTGCTCATTCACGACGGTATCTTTGGTAGAGGGGATCAGAGGAACATTGATTTCAGTAGCAGCGGAAAAAGTTTACTGAGATGGCAAGTTTTTTTTTTTTTGCTGTAGCAGTCATTTAGTCATCACAGTGAGCCCTATAGTATGCTATGTCTATAATTCGACACATGAAAGTAGAATCATATCACACTCGGAAAATGTAGAATAGGGAAGTCATCGTTGGATCATCACTCTATGCCATGACTCATGTGAATTTTTTTTTCGCATTTAAGCAGCTGGTGTGCGCAAATACAAAATATACAAACACACGTAGCGGTGTATGTAGACTATGAGCATCCCCTTGATAACGGAATGGTGACAAGTGTGTCACCATTGTCGACAAATAAAGAAAAAAAAGTATTTCTTGTAAAGTAGGCTTAGTATCTTATTTGTCAATTTCAATTAAATCCATGTAGAAAAAACCCCAAAGTAATGATGGTATGTGGTGTTTAATGCCCCAAGACCACCATACGAATATGAGAGACGCCGTAGTGGAAGGCTCCGGAAATTTCAACTACCTGGGGTTCTTTAACTTGCACCCAAATCCAAGCACACGGGCCAACAACATTTCCGCTTCCACCGGAATTGCAGCCACCGCAGCCGGGATTCGATCCCGCGACCTGCGGGTCAGCAGCCGAGTACCTTAGCCACTAGACCACCACGGCGCGGCAAAACACAAATTCATAGCTCAGTTCTCGGACCTTTATTTCAGAACGGCCTTATGTTTTCCCACTATTTATTTTTTGTCTCTTATATATAGTTTTCTGCCCACAATACTTTAACCGCTTCTTATTTATATCGCGCGCGTGTTCAGCTTTCTATTTCTGTCCCTCAAACCCAAAGCTTCATGTAGGCTCGTGGCCAAGCATACAGCTGGGTGTATATCGCCACATTTATTTACAACGTTCTCTGTCGTTTACTGATCTTTCCGACGACATATTCAGGTGGCCTGACAGTGTCACTGGTATACATATTCCACGTGCGACTGCATGAACAGTATTTAACTGAGGCCACTCGCAACGATCCGACAAACTGAGTAGATTCTCTCTACTAACTACTACAAATACAACTTATAACACAGCAAGTGCTGTATATGTTACGGTGCTCGGCATGCTGACCAGAACGACGCGGGTTTGATCCTGGTCCCAACGGTTAGATTTGCATGGAAGTGGAATGCTCGCGTACCGTGCAATGTCGGTGCACGTCAAAGGACACCAGGTCGCTCCGGAGTCCTTCACTATTGCATGCATCATTGTTATATCCTGGTTTTGGGACGTAAAGCACTAGGCATTCTTTATTTCATAATATCTAAGGTTTTGCGTCCCAAAACCACGATCGAAGTTTGATCGCCGCTGCTGGGATAGATCCCGGAACCTTCTAGTCGGCAGCCGAGTACCATAGCCACTGATCCATGGCGGACTCTTTCTTTTTCTTTCTTTCTTTCTTTCTTTCTTTCTTCTTTCTTTCTTTCTTTCTTTCTATCTTTCTTCTTTCTTTCTTTCTTTTTTATTTCTTTCTTTCCTTCTTTCTTTTCTTCTTTCTTTTCTTCTTTTATTTTCTAAATTGAGCATGTAATACTCTAAATGAGGGCAGTAATGCAATAATCGACATGTGACTCTTCTCAAAGGTACAGCCAAGCATTGCGGCCGCAAACATTGCCGGCGCGCTTATCGTTTGCGGGTACAGCGTGCGTGTGCGCGGGTCGTCGTCCGCTCAGGCACTTCCGCGCAGTGCATCGTGGAAGCTGGTCGACGCCGAGAAAAAGGCCGAAACCAAACAATGCGAAACAAACGCGAGCCACCGCCCTGTGGTCGCGTCACGCTGCAGTGCGGCAAGTGCAGCCAGGAGTGCTCCCGCAGGCTGTGCCCATGCACAGCTTATATCAGTGGCACATATCAGTGGCTCGAGCAGGTCCGTGCGATTCTGAAGAGTGCAGGCTGCATTCGTGCCTTTCATATCCTGGAACGACTTTTGCTAAGGATGAATTGACAAGAGCTTACTGGATAGAGCACTGTGTGCTCAAAAGCAAACAAGACAAAAAAGTGAACAAAGGAGGGGGTTAGAGAGCAGAAGGGTAGGCTTTATTTGTCTGCACATGATAATAGACATTAAGATTCTAAAAGCTCGCCTCTGTGGGTGCCTTAACACGGGTGCATCTGGAAGTAAAAGTTGGAAGCATTTATTTCATCTTGATCTCTTTTTTTTTACTGTTTCGTCACCTGGTTTTTGTTCGAGCGAAGGTATTTGTAGGGATGAAAGCATTTTTTTTTTTAGAAAAGCCAGATAAGGTAAAGTGTGTTCACTGAAGACTGAGGAAAATCATATGAAAGCTACAAAATAGAGGCAAAGTCATGTATTCGAAAGGTCAGAAAATGCTTTTTTTTACCTTTGTGGCAGTTATAGCGCGTGCACGACTTCATTACCTTGAAGATAGTCACACTTTACAAAAATATGACGCGGAACACAACAATCAGTCACATTATACTGTGTGGAGCAGGCTATATGCTATATGTTGCTATACATCAAAAGCTCGTTGATTCAGATTTCATGGGACCAGAAGAAATCATCGAATTAGTGAAGTGCCTAGTTATAGAAAGTGTCAAGAAAGAAAATGTCTGTTACATCAATACGCTTGCATTTCCTTGATTAATGCTTAAACGCGGCGTAAGAAATACAACATTCGTCATTCGGCGACTTCTTTCTCATTGCGATATTGTCATCACTCATCCAACTTCCTTACTTAATTAGTCCAAAACGTGTTCTTCACCCTTCTTTTATTGTTCCCTAGTGTTAAGCTTACAAGAATCGCTTTTCCAGTGAAATGAACTTCCTCGACAAGATGGTAACTGTTGAAAAAGGAAAAATTAAAGATAACAATGTACACAAAACTAGTGATATACCTAAAAGTCACCAGAGTCATCTTCCACCCCACAGCAAGCAAGCAATATTTAAGAGGAGAGGTGTACTAGAAGGTCTGTAGCAATGATGGCGGGTATGCGTTCTTCATTTAAGCTATTTAAAGCAAACTTTAGTTGAAAGAAGATACGCGCGCTAAATATCGGCTGCCTCAAAGCGTGTGATCTATTTAGGGAATAGAGCACTAGCCGGAAGAGGCTTTAAAGCACACCTGAACCAAAGAATTTATAACGAAGTACTCAAATGTGCTCCCGAGTACAAATAATGCCATCCGTTAGTATTTTTTAACATTATAAACAACGAGCGCCTTATAAAAGCAATTCCCTAAGTACCAAAGGTCTTCTATCACCCCAATACTTGAAGCATTAAGGACTCATTAGTACTCGCAAAAAATAAAATAAAATAAAAACAAAATAAAGTGAACTCTCATTGTAACATCTACATAGCAGCTCGTTGTCGTGCTAGATGTACGACTTGCGAACATCTCCAAAATGACGTTACAGTTAAAAATACCGGATATAATTACGTCCATCATATGACATCTAGTTTTCCCTGCCATGTGGCATACGAGTGCGGGTGCAACTAATCAATACCACCTATCGTGGGACTGCTCGCCGAGTAGTCGGAGGCTCAGCTCACAAGTTTGAGCCTTGTCCACCCGCGTCGACGTTTGGTGAACCGGGACGAGCTGCCAGCTCAGACCCACGGCATCCTGGACTATGTCATTCCGCTGACCCTGTATACACTGTGTTATCTGCGATCTTTTCAGTATAGTTTATTCCTCCTCCTACTCGCCATAGTTCAAATGTTATCAAGCTTGAATGTTCACGTTTCACTACATTGGTGACATATGGGACAACCAATGACGTTACCATAGACGGATATTGAGCATACAAGGCAAAGAATTCATAAAAATTTATAAGAAGCAGTGGCACAACTTTTTAAGTGCCAGGTCCCGACTTTTTCGAAGCCAAACTTTACATACTTCCATCGAAATTTTAGTAGACGATAGACGGAGTATATTTATTAGTCTCTTAATTACATGTCGAATAAACTATATATATTCAAGAGCCACCTCTTCAATATGTCTGATATAGTCGGTGCACAAAGACAACTAGTCAGATATAAACTTTTCATCTTTCAGAACACACCATCCCCATTTCTCTACGGGCATGACACATACTCTTATAAGCTTTCACGCAATTTAAGACCTCAATTATACATCATCTTTAACTTTATTGAGAGAGATTCTGATAGCACTAGTCCATTGCTCATTGCTTCGTGGTAAAAATGGACTGGCGTCTAATTAGCTCGGATACAACCTGAAGACAATGAGACGTGTTTGCAAGAGCTTAGTCGAGACGGTGGCTTCCGGACCATAGCGGACGCGTACTTTACAGACGCGCTTCGCTTGTCAAGCCAGTCTAGCCGTAAGGAGGAGGAGGCTTGCTGCAGCGCGAGTGAGACCCGGAAGCGCCAAGGACTTTGGGAAGCGCAATCAGACGTGGCGAACGCCGAGGCAGCATCCGACACTGCTAATCGCCGGGTGCCACAGAAGCGGCCATTCATTATACTGCATTCGCTGCAGCACAGTGACAGCACAGATGGGCAGCCTCTACGTATCAACTAAACTACAGACACGAAAGTACGTGCCACCCGAAACAGAGGCTGCCATTTTTTGGGGGGCTGCTTCGCAAGCGTATAAAAGTGGAAGAAAACACACACACTCAGCTCGAAAAAGAACAGGTCGAGCGCTTTTGAAGTGAATGAAATACAGTCAACGGAAACGACGTTCGAAACCTCTAGCACGAATTTAGCGAGGCTCGGGGTTATTGCACAGTACGGGCGGACGTTCAAACCGCATGTAACAACTACAGAGCAGCAATTGGCAGGCGGAGTTGTCTTTGGACAAGTGAACATTTAGCCCGATTGCTTTCTTTTTGAAGCGTTGTGTTCTTGCAACTTCCGCCTCGTGCTTGAGAGTATTTGCGATGCCGTGCTAATTCGAGAACGATAATTATAATAATATCTGCGTTTTTTACCTCCAAAAACCAAGATATGATCATGAGAGGCGCCGTAATGAAAACTCCGTATATTTTCGACCACCTGCCATTCTTTAACGTACACTGACATTGCACAGTATACATAACATCTCACACATAGAAATTTGACCGCCACGGCCGGGATCAAACACGTGACCTCCGTGTCAACAACCAATCGTTATGACCATTGCTCCACGGCGGCGAACTAATATTGAGCGAGGAATGCCGCATAGGCAAGGGGTACACGGGGCTCATTTAAGATTATCAGTGTTGCGTTTTTCTCTCAGAAGCGTCGTTGTTCTGATAACATCGAAAGGGTCGGTGCATTTAGGGGACACCGGCTACGTTGTTGCGCTTGCAAAAATTTAATACCACTAAAAGTACAGACAAAATAATCGAGCCAATATTATATTATAAATTTACTTCACTAGGGTACAACAGACCAAGAACGCGACCAGTAAAAACATGTGTAACAATGAATGGTTCAATAAATTATTAGATGTTCTTGATATTCGTTAAACCAAGAAGTCGACGTTCTTGCATACGAGTTGACGTTTTGAATTGTAGGCAACGAAATTACCTTTACTAACACACTCTGCGGTCACTAATATGCCCTAACTTCGCCCCCACCAGGCCTGGTGCAACGCGGCACCTTCACCGACATCCTTACATCATTGCATAATAGACGTTGTAATGCAGAGACTCGAAAATCTAAATCGACCTCAAAAGTAAGGTGTGCGATTGATTGATATGTGGGGTTTAACGTCCCAAAACCACTATATGATTATGAGAGACGCGAAAAGTAAGGTGTGCGCCTGGTATTTGTAGTGTGAGTGTGTGATTCGCAATTTTTCGACATTTATACATCCCATTCTCAGTATACGCGAACTGTGACCCATATCGAAATGAATGATCTACAGTACCCGTCGCAGTGTGGTTGAATATCACATGTTTGAGTAAAACTGTTCAACAAGCTTAGTGAATACTTTTGTAACTGATGTCAGGATAGCGCACAGTGCTACATAGCTAATATGTTCGGTGTGTTGTCAACCACATCATCCTCATCGGTGCTTTTGGCTGAGGACTTGCTGTTTTTATCTCCAGTCAATTATTTTGGGGGAACACATTTTTGACATCGCCACACAGAACTTGTATTTGGCTCCTTTTTTATGATAGGAAGAATAGCTCCTGCAAAATCGTCCCGAATGAAACAAATCCGGAAAGCAAGTAGGCTCAAGCTTTCCGTGGACGCGTGGCGTCTTTCATCATTCGTGAAGGCTTCATGCCCTGACACAGCAGCGAATCGACGGACAGTCACAAACGATGAACGGCTCTCTCGCAATCTGGTACGGAGGAAAAGACTACGCGTCGTCTCCCTCTTTGTCTCCGTCGTAAGCCCTCGTCCATTTGCTGCCCCGACGGAATCCGCCTCAACGATATCGTTGTAGTAACCAGACGGGAGTCATCGCACTAGATCATCATCGACACGCCGCAAATGTTTCGGGGAAATGAAGACTGCACGCCGGCCGATTGCGCCGCCCCAAGGGTGCATCCCACGGCCGGCTGTCGTCGCGCGGGCTTGACGGCTGCCGCTTGGCGCGCTGGCCCGAGCCTTGATACGTGGCCGAATCGATAGGCCGCGACCCTTCCCCAGCTGCTCGAGCGAAGGGTCCGCACTGCGGTCCGATGTAGGTCAGGGGCCCGTGTGGGTGCCTTTTTCGGTTACGCCGCCGGTGCATTACGCATCGATTGCCAAGGTCAGAGCAACTGTCTCGCTGGCCAAGCTATGATACGGAATTCCCCCTTTCTGTTCCACTCCGCGAGGCTTCGTGAGGCCCACACAACAAAGCTTGCTGCGCTCCCGCGTTGTTCCGTGCTGTTGTTTTCATCATGCACAGCCAGCAAAGAAGTCTCTCATTAGAAGCCAGAGAAGGTATCACTACTCGGAAGTTGAATATATATCATGTGACCTTTGTGGTGTTTCGTTTTATTACGTGCGGCAGTTCCATAGATGGTTTATTTGAATGTTCGATGAATATTCCGCTCTAGTTGTGCCGCTTTTTAAACTACAACTGCCGTCAAGTCAACTGAGTTTCACTGACAGTTCAGTCCTATGCCATTCGCATGCTGTAGAGTGATGGAAACAAAATTTCTTTGATATTGGTGAAACTGTGTAAAGATATTTTCTTTTGATTAAAGGTTCCTATTCAAAAACCGGGATTGTAGAAAATTACTTTTATTTTGCTTATGTCACACGCTAGGCTTGTTTCTACAGGGAACTTACTGGAGGACACAAAAAATAAAGTAAAAAAAAACAATACGAGTTTTTTTAAACATAAAAAAGATAGCTGTTATAAAAAGAAGCATACGTGATTCAGAGAGAAGTGGCGCAATAATTGCTGCAGAATCTTACGCTTCTGTAGGACACTGATTCAACAAAGATAATTGAAGAAATTAGTTGAGGAATAGTGCTATAAAATATAGCAATAGGTCGAAATAGTGAACTCTGGAAAATTGAGTAAGAGAAGGGTTTCAGCCTCAAAACGTGTTCTAGTCAACACTCTTGCTTGCTCCTGCACTGATACACTGGTGCGAATGTAGAACAGTTGGATCCTCGTGAGCTGTGGTGCTGGCGTATAGTTTCGCGTTTTTGCTGGACTATTAAATAGGCCGTTAAGTAACTGAATCACCGTGAAGCTGTCGACAATAGAAAAACTACAAAATTAATTTGAAATAAGCACATGAACCAAGGCTCACACCCTTAAACCCATCACCTCCAAAGAAGGAATTGTTCACTCAGCAGAAGCGTTCACAGACATTAATGTTCACACAAGCAAAACGCCCCCGCTTACCGGAGGTGTTCCATATTGCCACTGAGACGACACTAGACAGGGGCTAATTGTTCCCTGGCCTTCACGCTGTATATAAAAGTAATAACAATAACAGCTGGGGTTTTCGCACGCGGAATCACGATATGAATATTGAGTACGCCGTAGTGGAGGGCTCTAGAAACTTTGAAAATCACTGTTCCTTAAGGTGCACTCCGACCACACAATGCACGAGCATTTCGCCTCCATTGAAATGCGACCGCTGCTGCCGGGATCAAACCCACGATTTTGGCCTCTTAAGTAAAACTGTCCTACTCGAAGAAACAAATGCTACCTAGACAAAAAAAGCATGACTACCTATAAAGGCAACCGCCACGGCGGCAAGCGCATAAACATCGGAACACTTCTATAAAATACGCGCAAGTTGCTGAGAACTGGAAAAGGGAGGAAAAAGTTTCGGGACATCACCCAGCCCGCATCAAGCTTGACATAAACCTAAGAAAAGATCGTGACAGAACCCATCCGAAGCAAAGATAATGACATATTTTTATTGATCTTGAGGGCTACGGTTCGATTGAGCGACAATAATGGAAGGTATGGTGGAAGGTATGGGAAAACAAGGTTGCATATGCGAAAGATAGTTTGTGTTCCTCAGGTCATAGAGAAATGTCTCGATGAGCTTAGAGGACTTGTATTAAGGTGATCCCCTTGGCATTCACGCTCTCATGCTGTAACTATGAAACCGTCATAAACTCAATTTCGCAAAAAGAAAGAAACATGATACATAATAGCATTGCAGCTAGCATCAAAGTGTAGTCAATCATTCAGAAAAGGGGCACGGCCTTCCTCGATTAGCCGTAGACGAATATGAGTCGTATAGAAGAACACCGGTGTTAATGGGCACACTGAAAAACTATTCCGAATCGAAATGACGTGAACGTGTCTGCGAGGGATGGTGGGTGTTAAAATGAATCACTGTAAACAACTAAAGACATTATTCAGGAGTATATGTACAGGAAGAACAGACTCAGCGAATAAGTAAGCATTCATAGGAAATGAATTCTAAGCTCATATTCCAAGACAAAGAATACCCCGAGATAAATCATGCCAGACTTCTATCCACAATAAAAATGCATGGTCTCAGTGTCATTACTTTCACTGGTAAATGTATAAACAGGAGATTGTGGCACAGGTTGGTATCACACGCATTGATCGCAGAATATATTGCTTTAAACTACTATGAAGAAATTAGTTGTTAATGGGCATTATCACACGCGCGCACACACACACAAACACACGCACACACGCACACACCACACACACACACACACACACACACACACACACACACACACACACACACACACACGCACACACACACACACACACACACACACACACACACACACACACACACACACACACACACACACACACACACACACACCTCGCGCGCGAAGGCAACTTTTGAATAACGCGCGTTCCTTTTTATTTAATGCCGCACCGATTGACTGCGCATATTTATGATTAAATCTAAGTTTACCTTCCCACCTACCAACAATATATTTCTTTTCGTCCTGTGACTTTTGCTTTTATTGCGTTCAATGTCAGACCTTGTATTTCGAGTTAATTCTAGAATATCTTGCATGCCGGATCTTACCATCACCAATTATTAATGGCTGATGATACTTTTAAGGGTATTGTTGTGGTCTCTACATTTAATACACATTAGTGCATGAAGATAACTCGAAGTATATCAAGCTTTTACGTATGTGTTTGTTCAAGATAAAAGTAAGCAACAGTGTAACATACATCACGTAAAGTTGCGTACATAAAAATTTGAAGCAGTTTTCTACACACACTGAGACTACAATAGCAAAAAAAAGTCTCATCCAGTTGGACAAAAAATAAAGTTTTTCCATTCAAATTCTCCTCGGTACAGGCTGCTAATTAATTGTTTAAATTTAACGTCTCAAAACTACCATACGATTATGAGCGACGCGTACAGGTTGAGCGTTAACTGAAGTTTATTGGACCAAATTATTGAACAAATAATTGAATACTCGAAAGCATAAACACTCGAAGAACCAACAGCCTTCGTGTACAAGGTTTTATGTACCCACAAAAAGTTAATGAACACGTGCGTTTCACAACGTAGCAACAAAATGCACGGTTCTAATACTCAATCATTGTGGGAATCTTTCATAGGGAGGGCATCATGCAAGCTCTCGGGCGCCTTTGTTTTCGTGCCTAATGATAATGTCAAGCATTCCCAAGAAATGTTCGCTGGAAGGTGAGAGATTGGCGTTCCTTTTAAGATATCACTCTGCTCGCAAAGGTGCTCATCAACGCGATTGCCTGTCTGCCTAATGTAGGTGCGTTTCAGCAGGATGGGGGAAGCCGACAAATAATGCCAACGACTCAAAAAACGAAGCGCTTGCGTTTTATAGCACGACAACCATCAACAGCTAACCTACCCATCTTCCTGTCAGTCGCAACTTGTGAGTTGGTCAAAAAGAAGCAGCATCAACGTCTAGAAACTTTGTCAATCTTCTTGAAAATATGGAAGTGTCTATGGACGTATGAAACGGCAGTAAAATCATGACTCTTCGCATCGCCCGTGTCCTCGGCTGCACCATGCAGCACGAGATTTGCACTTATTTATGCCTTCCAGACGCTGACGCGAGCACATGTGCATTGTATAGCATTCTTTCGGCAAACATGTGCTGCGAAAACTATTGTGGCACATATGTAGACAGTAATTTGAAAGGGCAGACGGTAAAGAATTGGGAGCGATAGAAAGCTCTTTTAATTTTCGGTCCAATCACTTATAAGCCGGCCGAATGACCCGTCGTGGAGAATTCTTAGCACGCGAGACATAATACTAGCATGCGTGGTTTTCTTGCTGTGGTCTTTACGCGCTATACTTCGTATGCTACTCGTCTTCAGATGGCCGATCCTAAAGTGCTGCCCTAAGCGTACCTTAATGCGCATAGTGCATGTTTCGCAAAGTTCGATCTTCGAGCGCTGTCTTATATAGAACCGCTTATAACGCTTACGTGTTATATATGCATCCCGAAGTTATATTTAATTATACTTGTCATATGAGTGACCAGCTCTTCATTGCATAAGTATGCGTTTAGATTATTTGATAACTGAGCTCATGATCCTCACACCTCACGCTAAATTAAGAAGCCGAAATCACTGCATCGTCGGCATCGTGGGTGGGCCCGATTACGTCATTCCTGTGGCTAATCGTCTACCCGCTATGTCCACACAGCTCTCACTTATGACCGAAGTGCGCAGCGCTTTTTAGTATCTGCTTAAAAGGCGCAAATAAGCACAGCGTTGCAGGCAAGTACGTATTGACCTAAGCAAGGTTCGTTGCTTGGCTTAGAGATAGTTTATGTTCATGATAGAACATCGTTGGTGAGAACCATGGTAACGCGTGCCTAATTCGCGACTAGCTTCTTTAGGTAGGTTTAATGCGAAAATTTGTAATTATGATTGTGCAGAACCAAGCACAGCGTTGCAGGCAAGTATACGTATTGACCTAAGCAAGGTTCGTTGCTTGGCTTAGAGAAAGTTTATGTTCATGATAGAACATCGTTGGTGAGAACCATGGTAACGCGCGCCTGATTCGCGACTAGCTTCTTTAGGTAGGTTTAATGCGAAAATTTGTAATTATGATTGTGCAGAACCAGTTGTGAGAAAAAAGAACAAAACACCAACTTGTACATAAGATAGAAACGAGAATACTCCGAATATTATTTTTTACCACACATTTGCTTCATGCAGTAGAAAAGACGAAGGCGTGCTAGCACAGAAGAAGTGGGGAGTACATTGACTAAAAACAGCGACCACAGACTGCGGTCGAGGCGGGGATCTCACCGCCGTTTCTGCCCTGAATTCGGGAGACAGAGAACAGGCGTCTGGCACGCGTGGCGGCTCCGCGTATCAACCATCGCGTGAGCATTCCGCCGCCGCTGCAAAAAATTTCACCGGCGGGCGATGATTGCGGCGTTGCCATCGCGGAAAAAGGACTAATTAGTCGCCGGCGCGGGCATTACGGGGTCGATGGTACCGCTCGCGTGATACGGCGCATATTTGGAGGAACTCTCCTGCGGTGGTGAACATCAAATATTCAGCGCTTTCCTCGCGCGAGCCGACTCGATATTGCTGCGAGTGCTCAGCCTAGGACCGGCTCACACGGTTCAGTGGGCGTTAATACGCGCGAACAGAGTGCGACTGCGACCGTTAACGCGCGCACGTTGCGCTTGGGGTACCTTTGCTCGAGTTATGCCGGCACGTCGACACTCGTTTTTCTCGCTGGCGTCGCGGCGGGGCCAAAAAGGCGCTCGATGACAGCTCGCCCTCACGGCTACAGGCTCCTCAAACGCATCTGCTTAGCAATAAGAAAGAAGGAAAGAATGGAACAGAACAAAAAATTAAAATAAATAAATAAATAAACACTTACAAGAAAGGTATTCGTGCATTCATATTGGTGGTGACAGGTAAATGGAGATTGGGAATAGCTCCGCATTACGCGTTTGGAGGTTGTTAACGAGTATCAGAATCTGGGACTGATATAATTTCTATCCTGACTTGCTATGTTCCGTTCAGGACTTGGGGGGGGGGGGGGATTAAGAAAACGTTCAGGCAGGAGCAATAACCGCGGATCGCAGTAGTAATCTCATACTTTCGGAAAGGAAGCGACAGAAAAAGAGCGTCGCTGGAACTGCTGATAAAAACGCCTACTGTGTAAGAATTTAAAAAGCTGATGCACGTAAGTAAACACTATTTATCATTAGACAGAGATCACGCTAATAGTGAACCTCCTTTTGTTGGCGAGGCGCACATACGTGTTCACAAGCGACATCAATGAGTGCAAGTCTCATTTCGAGTCATGCTGTGCTGATAAGTTTCATGTCACTACTTTCCTATGTAAAGAATATTTAAAATGTCCTTTCGCATTAGGCGAACAAACTAAATGGCCTAAGATAGAAGAAGATGGTCCGGAGATGAGTATGAGAGACGAAGTAATTCCCATTAACGAGAAAGGAAGCTACATGAGCGAGAGGAAAGGCACTGGTGTTAACCAGTTTATGAAAAATTATGCTATAACCAACGCTTGTGATAAGGATAGGATAATTCGAAAGTATTAGGTACAGAGAAAGCAGAGGGAAGCACACACGTGCGAAGTCACACTCGCGGTCATAATATATTTGCAACAGTTTTTAAGTATCTGTGCAGGCCTGTAAGGTTCAGGAAATTCAGAAATGCCCTTGTCCCCTTCCTGCGGGATAACTCCCTGGTGAAAATTCCAAAGCGTTCAGCGTCATCGGCTTACACTTGCTATAGCAGGTGAATTACCTTTTATCGAACCATGCTGCCCTAATATCTCGCACTACTTTACATTTCTCCATAACAATCAGACGTGTGGAGAAAATACTATTTGCTCAAGTAAGCAGTCGGGGGTGACATAGTAAGGGTTCGATGTTCACTAGACACGGAGCCCTCGAACAACACTATCCAAGACAACGATCACAGCGTTTATCTGACTGAAGGATATTTTCGGGAATGGCGCCACTCACAAGCTTTGCCAAAGTGACGACACCAAATAAGAGAGAATATAATATATATATATATATATATATATATATATATATATATATATATATATATATAGGCAGGCATGGGGGTTGAGTGGCCATAGCGTTGCATATATATACACATTTGCACTACTGCCAGTCTCTACTCAGACCATAGCAAATGGGCACTCTGTACAGATGCTATGATTCCTCATCATGGTAGACAAGCTAATACAGAACATAAAAACAACATCAACCTGGCACTTTTTACATTAAAAATATTTACTCAACGTGATATGCAAAATAAAAGCGCATACAAAAATGGCAAGTTTAACAATAAGGTCGCTTACATGGCTGTTTACAGAACACACAAGTAGTACATATTGGTTTCGTTGCCATTGTCACTGGGTATTTACAGACGCTAATAATTGTTTTCAATTTCTAACTCAAACTGAGACAGTAACTGCAGTGTTAGTGATGTGAGGGGCCAACGTGTTTCATTCGCGAATAGCAACTGGAAAAAAAATTAAACACATCAGTGTTGCATTTGTTGTGTACTAATGTGTGTGTATGTTTGTGTCCTGTGGCTCGTGTTTGTGAACAAGACACGTTATTTGAAATGTCTATTTTAAAATAATTGTGCAGAAGTTTATAAAGAAATTTTAGACGTGCCTGTTTTTCTCGTACTTCTAGCGTAGGAAGTTCAGAAAGAGTTAGCAGACTAGTGGATGAGTGTTCACGTTTATATTTGTTGTGGATGAATCATGTGGCTTTCCTCTGTACTGCTTCAATTTTCTTTATGCTTGTGCGGGTGTGAGGAAACCACACTGTACTTCGGTATTGAAGGATAGGCCTGACGAATGTATTGTAGGCTAGAAACTTTGTTGGCAAGGTTGCCAGTTGAAGTTATCTACGAAGAAAAAATCATTTTTGCGTGGCAGATGGAGAAATGTTTCAAAGTGCGCGTCCCACCTTAAGTCGGACGTAATTGTTAGGGCTGGGTATTTATGTTTGTGTACTCTGCTCAGAGCAGTGCCATTTATAGTGTAGCAAAAGTTTGATGGCTCTCTTCCTCGTTATCATCATGCAAGCTGATTTTTTCACATTGATGGTCATCTGCCAGTTTGAGCATACACACACACACACACACACACACACACACACACACACACACACACACACATATATATATATATATATATATATATATATATATATATATATATATATATAATAAGGGAAAGAAGTGTATACCTAAGGGCTCGTTTTTCCGTGTTTTAACACAATATTAATGAGATATAACAGACAGTAATGCCAAGGAATGTACAGGGGAAGTTATTAAAACCAATGGAATGTAAATAAGAAGAAAGAAAAGTGGATGAAAAAATTACCAACTGTGAGCAGGAATCGAACCTACGACCTATATATATATATATATATATATATATATATATATATGTGTGTGTGTGTGTGTGTGTGTGTGTGTGTGTGTGTGTGTGTGTGTGTGTGTGCGTGTGCAGGTCAACAGAAAGTCAGATTGCACTGGTGCACACTGGCACTGATTGTGCGTCGAAAACAGAACCTCGGCCGTCGATCGACTGGTCATCGTTGGAAAGCGCCGTCTTATATACATCTCGCATCGAATTTTCCAGCCTCATGACGGGTCGTCACGCAAGCTCTGGAATAAGCTCGAGTGTTCGCATCTTTCGCGCAACGTAACTAAACGATTTACTACAATCACGAAGGTTCTCGAACATTGAAAGTGTGGTTTGCGCTGAACCGGATATAGCATCGGTGAAATTAGAAACGTGCGTGGCAATATCTTAAGGTCTGTCAAGTGCCTGCATTATTTAAGGAACCTAATTATAAAAGAAGGAAAAGTGTGCCAGCAAGAGAAGCATCGTAGATGATAATACAACACGGTTATATATTAAAAAAAACTGCTTTCTTATGAGGCCAAAAAAAATCAAGCAAGACGTATAACGGCCGGCCAGCGCTTCTACGCTGATGCGGCGTATCACGCGAACGGCCCCATCGACCCGGTGATGGCAGCGCCGGCGGCTAATTAGTGCTCTTTCCGCCCCTAAACGCAATCACCGGCCGCCGGTGAATGGTCGCCACGGCGGCGAACCACTCACGCGATAGCGAACATCGTGCATAAGAAAGGCCCTCTGTGCCTCCCGAAAGCAGCCGCAAAGGAGGCAGTCTGTTTGCCTCTAGCAAACCTTCACCCTCTTTTTCCCCTGCCGTATACTCTTCTCACAAGGTGTCTGCTGTATTAAACGACTCAAGTGTTTAGCCACATTACTGACGTAGTTTGGCGATAGAAGGTGAAGCAAAAAAAGTTAATCGTGACCTCATATATAGCGAGCTCACGAGCTATCGAATGGTCGAGGCGGACGCTACCGTTTTGAAGTATCATTTGCCTACGAAATTATTTCATCGGTCAGTATATATTTCGCAGCTTTCCGAATGAACTTTTAGTTGGTATAGTAAGCACTTGTCTCTGTCTAGCCTGTCCATGTCTACGTATTCTACTCCTATTTTAAACAAGCATGAAGCACGACTCGCCCATAATCAACCATTTAGCGAAACCTGAGCACACGGGCCTAAGGCATTTCCGCCTCCATCGTAAATGCAGCCACCGCAGCCGGGATTCAATCCCGCCCCCTGCGGGGTTTCGGTTATATTTTGCCTTATTGCACAATTACACATTAATATTTTACATACATCCCAAATTTCATTAGAACAGGAATCTCAACGAGAAAATTATGCACCAGCCTGGAAAATGTGCGATTAAGGTGTTCTTTGCTCTCTCTTTTATTCGTAAGTTTTTTTTCCAAGCCCGAAAGAAACTCCGCGACAAAGATGTATGTAGAGTCGCTCGACTAATCACATGGCCTTTCAGCCATAAGTTACGCGGGACATTGCATGCTTGGCGATAAATTGGTGACACACGCACAAAGAAAAAACAACATGAACACCAAGTGAAACGCGGTGTCTTTTGCGAGCTAAAATAGGATGAGAACATCTGTACGCCGTGGATGCGCTCATTTTTCACGATTTAGCCTTTGATACAAAGTCCTCACTCGTCGTCTGTGAGCGGATTTGAAGGAGGGCTTATGCATGTGCGTTTTTATTTTCATTTTGATATAGCCATGGAGCGCTTCGTGAATCACTTTTTCTGGCCGGCTTTAAACGCTAACAACTTTTCTTGTTTTTTAACCGTTCAATACATTTGCATAGCTCGCCACGGGCAGTCAAGTTTCAGAGAAGCTTGTGTGTGGGTTGGAACATGCTGTAGGTAAAGACTGCGCTGCAAAGTTAAGGAGCAAAAAAAAATGGACTTTAAGCACGGACAAAGTGCATATAACAACTGAAATTACTGAGACTAAAAGTCACGGAGGGGGTGGGGTGACATACAAAGGAGAGGACACTGAAGGCAAAACACGCACAATCTTACCGCGTATAGCTATCAATGCAGTAACACACTTGCTCTTATCAAACTCAATATGATCGCTTTCCTTGCTTCGTACATGTGTCAAAGATAAAACTAGTGTTCCGAAACATTTTTTTATATTTGTCTCTCTGAACATGTCACTTCTATATCTGTGAGTGCTTTTCAAAGTGTGCTAACGCATTCGCCAAACTTCATAAAGTAGGCTTCACAAATTTTTCTTCTGATTTTGTCTTCGCTATTCCCCAAAGTAGCAGTTTTCCTGGCGTTTGGGTGACATTTACAATGAAGGCAGTGTTGAGCAACACTCACCTCTATTGCAAGCTTACTACAGAAATTCGTGTGTTTCTGGAGCCTCTTATTCAGGCATCTGCCAATGTGCCCGATGTAAGATGCTCCGCAGGTCAAGGACATCCAGTGCATGGCTCCTATTTTGCACTGAATTTTTTTTACGTGTCTGACACTACATGCTTCATCTCGGGCGTCGCCATCACAACCCTCGGAGTTAACATTTTCACACAAGATATCAGTTTTTCGGGTGCCGAGAAAACCACTTGCACACCCTACCGGGAAGCTACTTTGGCGAATAGCAAAGATAAAATGACAAGAACAATAATTGAAGCTTACTTTATCATGACTGGAAAGTTTAGCGCAAGTGTAAGCACACCTTCAATAGCACTCTCAGATGGACAAGTGGAATGTTCAGAGAGACAAACATAATATTTTTCGGAATCCTAGTGGTATATACCTTTGACGTATGCAGGAAGTAAAGAAAACGATGATATTGGGTTTTATAAAAGCAGGTGTTTTACTGCATAGATAGCACCACAGTTCGATTGTGCATGGTTTGCCTTCAGTGCCCTCTCTTATATATGTCAATCCACCCCCTTCTTTGTTTTTCGTTTCAATAAACTCATATAGATGCAATTTGTTTGTGCATAGCCCCATTTTTGGTTTTTAAGTTTTAAGCGCAGGCTTTACCTGTAGTCAAGTTTGTAGCTGCAGTACGTTAGCCACTAGACCACCGCTGCAGGGTAGCTGCAGTCCGATGCTGCAGCATCAATACAGCGCTTTGCGAGCCTGTGATTGTGCAGCTTTCTACTGGTATGGAGAGGGGGAAATATATATTGTTGTAGAAATACTGAAAGGTCGTCCCGGATGAAAAGTTTTCCGCATTCTCAGCGTTAGAGAAGGGCAAGGGAGGTAGGCTAGAAGAGAAAGAGAGGAAGTAATAATCCTAACGAGGATGAAAGCGAGGATGAACTTGCATAGATAGACTCTTCAAAGTCCATTGAGCAGTCCACCCTCGTGCTAAACCATAATAAGAGGCATGAGAATATCGAGCCCCTGCCGATGATCAGCATGAGGTAGCAGTGAAGCTTCTTCAGATAATAGTTGATGGATTGATTTTGACGAAAGTTTTATCAATGGTTGTCTTTGTGCAAGACATCGCGGGCCAACAGCAAAGTCATGCTTGGCGGCTTCAGGAACACTGAATTGCTCGCAGTCCGGACTGTCTGTCTGGCCGGTAGTGCGCATGTATCAGCAAGCGAATGTCACGCCTTTAGTCGAGATCTGTGCGGGAAGCTTGGATGACTGCTTTGTAGGGTGAGCTGTATCTTCATAAGCATAGCTGGGTCGAGTTCATTAAAGCGGTGATGACGATGACTTGGCAGCACCCAATTTTTTGTTTGAGCGACCAGTGTATATCATACCGGCACGTTGTCATCCCGATTGGATGTCCTGTCAACAACAATGTTAGTGCCATTCTTCGACTTTTCAAGTTCAGAGACATTGCTATATATGTTGTCACAAACAACGTGTCCCTCTAAACCGTCCAAAACACCCGCACTGACGATCAACAGATGTCGCGTTCATTGAAATGACGCATGTTATTGGGCTTATTCTAATCATGAGTTCTTTATTCGTGTTATGATTTTTCTTTCTTGTGGCTTCCGTTAGCCATCTTTGCATTAGATGTCGACACATGCTCGAATAAAATCTGTTGGTAGCTCCTGCTTTTTTTTCGATTTTGGTTATACCGCTTTTTTTAGAATTTTCTACTCTCTTAAAGAAAAAAAAAACCTGTACTTTTATAGCCCACATTCTCTGGCACTACCCTGTGTTACTGGACTTTGACAACAGAGATGACTGGGAGAAGGCCATCACGAGCTCCAAACGGGAATACCAGTTCCAAGTAGTCCAGAGGACCCGCAGAGGGTGGAGAAGCTAGCATCCCGGCTCCAATATAGTATCAGCCACTGTTACGTTTGGCCCTAGAGTTGGTCATGTCAGACGCCATTGTGCGTGAACCCGTCTGCAAGAATTCTTTCACCCCGATATAGGAGCCTGGTCGCAAGCACGAAGCATGACGTTGTTCTGCAGATGGACCAGGCAGTTCACAAACTTGCATGGAACCCGATGGATGCTTAGTGAACAACTCTCTGCTGAGTGAGGTTGGCCAGCATGAGATTATGTCGCTGTTGCAGTTCTCATGGAGTCAACGTGTCAATACAGCCATTATCACGTACACGGGGTCGCGACAAAGCGCCGACTGTTCGTCAGCGTGAGACGGCGTTCTGTAGTAGTTCTCAGGAATCGATCAACTGATCGCATCCGTGGACCGCTGCTGACGTTTGTGTCAGCGGTCATCTTCTCCATGGAGCAGCTCAACTTTCCCTCTTCACCGGACTCTACTTTCTTGCCCTGCGTAAAGTTTTTAATGCATGGGCCGGGTGCGTCATCGTGTGGTGCCCTCATGCTACTCATGGGGCATTTTCGCCCACGTTCCTCATCGGCCGAGTGGTTCAATTTCTGCGCCCTTTCTGGTGGGTAAACCACAAAGACTTCATGTCACCTGGTTCGCGGCGACAATGGTCACCGCCTTCTTCAGATATTCATGGTAAGAAGCGACGGAGCATAAAGCCAGAGACATTTGGACAGAATTGCTGAATCACTGTATAGTGCCTTTTCTCGTCCTACATGCAAATAAACCTTCGTTTCTCCTCTATGAACGCGTCTCCTCACTGGTGAACATCGGCTAGGTGGACGACGGCGAGAAGCCAGCTACCATGATGAGGAACACGCCGCATCCCACCCCTCCAGCTGGTGTCACCTGTGGGATGTCATCAACCCCGAGCCTTTGCACCACTCGCAAGCCAGGAGTCTTCTGTAGGCCTGCGCTTGATGTAGCTACTCAGGACCCTAATGAAGTTCCTTTGTATGTATGTATGTATGTATGTATGTATGTATGTATGTATGTATGTATGTATGTATGTATGTATGTATGTATGTATGTATGTATGTATGTATGTATGTATGTATGTATGTATGTATGTAGTGTGTATGTATGTATGTATGTATGTATGTATGTATGTATGTATGTATGTATGTATGTATGTATGTATGTATGTATGTATGTATGTATGTATGTATGTATGTATGTATGTATCTATGTATGTATGTATGTATGTATGTATGTATGTATGTATGTATGTTATAGTGTACTAAAACCCAAAATTCATCAAGTGCTTACATAGGCCCATTTGTTTTTACACAAGCTCATTCGTAAGAGCATTGAGTCAAAAGTGAGCACTTAGTAGGCCCTATACAACACGACAATAAAAAGCATCGGGTCCATAGAAGGAAAGAAGACTTTCCGAAAGAACGTTTTCTTAATTCTGATTTCTTCGTAAAGAATTTTATTTTTTTATTTCACAAAATGTGGTGGAATTATTTCACTAAACCGTAATTACTTTACACTTTTGTGTGTGATTTCTCTTAAATTTATTGTGAGATAATTACTCAAAAAATCGCCTAGCGAAAACAATCAAGTAACTAGAACACACATAATGAGGAGCATTAGCACCAACATGCTTGAAGGAATCGTCCCCGTGTATTCATCGTGGTACTTGCATACTTTTTGAGGCTAAAGTAAGTTGTGCGACACATACATTTTTACGAAACTAAGAAAACAATTGCATCAGAACACTCTTGTCAAGATTTCAATCCTTACTGCGGCAAATTGTGATGCGTATCAATTCGTCAATTTCGGAAATTCTAAGATTGATTGATTGATATGTCGATTTGACGTCGCAAAACCACCAAATGATTATCAGATACGCTGTAGTGAAGAGCTCCGGAAATTTCAACCACCTGGGTTCCTTTAACGTGCACCCAGATCTGAGCACACGGGCCTACAGCATTTCTCCTCTATTTAAAATGCAGTGGCCACAGCAAGGATTTGATCCCGCGACCTGTGGTTAAGCGGCCGAGTACCTTAGCCACTATAAACTACTGCCTCAGGGCTTAAAATTCTAATGTTTGCCTTCAACTCTTATGCGCATAGTTTCTTGTTGATTTACAACATTGCCTTCAGAACTGGATTCAGTTGCTATAGTAAATGGTCGTTATGCGTTGACGAATTACAATAACGTAGAAATGGGCGCCACGTCAGGCTTGTTGGTTCCTTGGCACTGAATTTCGCAGTAAACGTATTTGTAAGAGTTGTCTGAAATATACTTGTTTGGCCTTGATAGTCGCTGGCTGTAGAGAGGTCACTCAAACTTGGCATCTTATACAAAACCGTCGTTTGTACAGATATATCAGTCTTTAGCTTAATTATGAAACATATTTTATGGTAATATAAATGCTTGTTGTCAATAAAAGAGGAGATGTCGCGTGGTACTACTGGTGCCGCGCACAAAATCAGCGGATGAGTTCAACATATTTCTTTTATAACACTTGTTTGTTATGACTAGAGTCCGAAATATAGGCGAATGGTCATTTAGTTTCTTGCGTTGCTATCATGCCTCTTTGGAATACGAGCATAAATTATGGGTTAAGGAGGGCTTTCGTAGTGTTTTTATTGTGCCTGAATATCTATAGGTGCCTGTAAATGCCTCTTTTCAAAATCGGTGCCTATATGAACCCTAATTACCCAAATTTTTTTCGAGTACAGTTGGAGACTGGTAATAATGTTACTGGGGGCTAAATGGAGCTTTCAGAACTCTATAGGGTGAAACCTGGGTTCCATCTCAGAAGTTTCAGCCCTGTGACAATGCTAGAAGGCTCCTTAGCCAATCGGAAGGCCGATTATCCTCCACACATGTATTCATCCGTGTCACGTCGTGTTCTCGACATCTCCTCGGCATCTGCTCACACGCGTAGGCAACAGGAGCAGCTTCTGTGCAGCCGCAGGACGATGGAGAACGAATGTGAAAGCGTAGAGTGCTATCAGGAGAAAGTAGTGTGTCGGTAAAAAAAGAAATCATGTCCTTGTGGTTTTTGTCTTTTTTGCCATTTATGTCTTCCAAGGCACTTTACCAGGCCACATCAGAATTTTTAGTTAGGCACTGGAACTTGTTGCGTGCCCTATGAAACATATGCTTCGTACTACAATATTATTTAGTTGGTACTATACGAGCCGCAAAAGCATGACGTGACGAGATGAGCTTGAAACCTTGGCCGCTCGCCTGATATAGGCCTCGCAAGTCTCAGAGCCGGAAGATCACACGAGGCAGACGCATCAACGCGTCATGCGCACGCAAAGTTACATTCGCATGAATTACCTAAGCCAGGTCGAGCACGCAAACGGCGGTGTGCCGTTTTGTCGTTTTCTCTATCGTACTCCTGACCCTGTGCCATGAATCATTCCATGTGCGCACATTTGGTGTGGCTGGGGTTGACCATGTGTCCTTACCACGATAAACAGCGTCGCCCCGCTGCAACTGCTCTTCGGGATGGTGCACCAAAAACACGCCAAGTGTTTTTGGTGCACCAAAATGCTCGTGCCGATATGATGCGAGAACACCAACGCAAACGAAATATAGAGGCAGCTTAATCTCACATCATGCCCATACTATGTTGAAGGAAAAATACACAACGCACACAGATTCCAATGGTATGTTTTAATTTTCTATCAAACTTAAAAATTCTACTCAAGCAACCGGCTGCACAAATTTCACATGTCGCCTCGAATAGATCTCGCAGTACCAGGTAGCACTCGAGTGCTACCTGGTACTGCGAGATCTATTCATATGATCATACGTACGATCTATTCATGTGATCATACGATCTATTCGTAAGATCATACGTACGCAGGACCTTTCTTCCACCATGTAGGAGAGCACACCGTGAGGTGACGGGCAAGTCGCGTTCAGTCTGACATTTCACCACTTTCCGGGGTGCGCAGCTTTGCAAATTTTGGCAGACGAGATCGAGAGCACCTAGTCCATACATTTTTTTTTCCTGCTCAAAATGCTCAAACCCCCTTTAAGGGGCCCTTTAAGTTGTTAACTAACGGAAGAGAAATTGACCCTGTGCAATAGACCCAAATATACGAGGCTGATAGACCCTTGTGAACTATTAGTGGTCTGGCTATTTGCTCGTTTGCTATGAGCGCCTCAGTTATGCCGAAAAGAAAGCAACCCATTGGCTTGTTCATTCGACGATGGGCGCCATGCTCTACGATAAAAGGAGAGACCGTTTTCTGCAAACCACGCGGGAAAAAATTGCATTGCTATGCTAAAACATTGGTGCCCTTGTACCATCATAAACTAAAATGGTTATTCTTGCTTTTCTACCGTAGACACAGGTCCAGCACGTATTTCTTCGAAAATTTGAATTTTTGGGAAAATTTATTCAGCCCTTGTTTACGACTTCGGGGACCTAAAACTGCGTTTTCTGCCTATTTATGGCACCTAGAACTCAATTTTAGTGCTATATAAATCCAGCCTATAGTTATGACTCAGCCTTGTATTGTAGCTATCACCCAAAAGAGCAGAAGAAAAGAAAAGCAACGTTCTTTTATGGAAAACTGTTTTTCGGTCACGCTTATAATGAACTTAACGCGGTGCTCTTTTGAACGTCATTTTGTCTGATAAATGCCCACGACCATCATAGCGACTGCATCCATTTCTTCCAGCAGATGATCTGGCCAAATATACAAGAAACTGTGAACATAAAAATTCAAGCCAAATCATAAGTTCCCGGACGAGGACGAAATTTTCTTTCTGAGAAATCCAATGAATTTTCTTGTGGCTTTGTGCAAACAAGTGGTTGTATTCTTTACTTTTCTTGACCTTTCCGCCACCTTGTGGGTTTCCGCAGAACTCATTTACAAGATTTCCATACAAAAAAAAAACTGATTTTCATATACATGCTTACATGATGGTGATGCTTCGCGCGTATATAGTTTTGTTCTTCTTTTAAGTTTGGAAGTCTCACGTGACGCTCCCTGTCACATTGTTTTGTTCACCTTCCAACACATTTCAAAACAACAATAGTGAAACCAGTGGCCCAGCCTTGTGAGCTTCTCAGGCTTCGCCTATAGTGACCCGAGGACCCTGACAATGCCGGCCGCACCACACTGTTTTCTCGCAGTCCGAACTGGGAAGCGCAGCAAAACAGCGACGCGTTTCGCCTTGTAGTGAAATTAGACACAATGCCAGTAGCCGCGACATAATTTGTCGCTGTCTCTCTGCAGGTGATGGCAAGCACGTGGAAAAGCTGCGCGCGGTCGCCGGGCGCGACGTGATGAATCCAAAATAGACGCCCGGACTACCGTAAATAGCCGCACGGCTCACGATAGTGACTTAAGGGTCGGAGAATCGCACACGCAACAAGGCAGCCCATTACAAAGGCTCTCGTAATGGTCTTGTCGATTTCGGTGGGCGAGACCTCGGCTTTGGGCAGCGTGCTATTTTCGAGCCTGCCGTGCACGCATGGCCACGGTAAGACTTCCTCTTCGAGTAGGTTCCGCTGCACGCTTTACGTTGGCTATCACTACGCTTCTTTTTTTTTTTTGTTCTTCTCTGGAGCTCTCTGTGAACCCCTGCATCCATCTGTCCATCTACACTATGTGGCCATTGCAGTCGTCCTTGTAGGTGGAATCCGTTGCGGTGCCTCATAAAAAATTGATTAGCTGTGCGTTTACGGGGAAGACACGATGCCTGTGTGCACGGCCCGTTACAAGATCACTTTTGTCTTCTGCTTCCGCTGATGCTATACTTAGACTAATGGCCTGCTGATGAGTTTACTCATGATGCGAAGTTCGCCCAGGATCGGACCATTTCGATGTGGACGCGAGCTTGCCGAGCTCTATATGCACACCATAGGCAAGTCAAGACAGACTATGGTGGGCTTCTTGGCACCTCCTATGTTTCTTATAAAGTAGGGGCGTAGCGCACATCACACAGTCCATGCGAGAACACAAGAGACATGCACACAGCACTTGTTTTGTGTGTTGTCTTTTGCATTTTGTATGTTTCTGTTTATTGTTCTCTCGTGTCCCATGTCCGCTGCACCTTTATTCAACAGTATGCTTTACCGAAAAGCTCAATGCGCCACATTGATCAACTTCTATGTCATCCGCTCTCGTATCGATTTTGCTCGGTACAATAGTGATAAAAGGAATATATTACTCGCTCCTCGATCCTACTAAAATACTCTCCCATGTACCGCGTAGTCAGGCTTCCTGAAAGGGGCCTGATAAGAACACCTGGTTATACACTGCCCTCCTGCGACGATTTTCGACGTATACAGTCCACTCTTGGTACATCAGTAAATAGGGTGTGCTTTTGTAATGTTTAAGAAAATAAGAAAAAAAAGTCCTCCCCACATCAAAAGAATGTACTTGGACATCTAAATTACTTTTGGAGGCGGAGTGTTTGCACTATAAATTCAATAAGGTATTTCACTTGTAAATGATGTTTCATTTGAAATTTCGGCTAGCAACTTTACGGTGCATAATGTAATCCATAAATACTGGCCAGTTATATGCATGTCATATCAATTTTGAATGAATTTGGACACCCAAATTAATGACGCTAAGTCAAATATATGCCCTTGCTAACGTTGCGCCGGAATGGATTGGTGCCCAGCACGTTTTAAGCATCTAAACGGTCTTTTTTTTAAGTGTGAGTGCAGCTCTGGTGGCTGCGGGAGTGGTAGTTACGAAATGGTCAAATCACTGTCTTTCCCATGTTTTTGCTGTAAGGGTGCGACCGCAATTCGTTAAAAAGGCGATGAGTGAACGTGTGTAGTACTGTCTTAAATTTCAAAGTAATCATGCTGATGATACGTGGGGTTTAACTTCCCAAACCACCATATGATTATGAGAGACGCCGTAGTGGAGGGCTCCGGAAATTTTATTTCAAAGTAATCAGTGCTCACCACCTTTATTAATGCAACTAAATTAGCAGAGCTATCGCTGTAAGTTACAAAAAAATTCCAACATTGAAAAAAGCACGAACTGTGAACATGCTCATCCATGGCTTATGCGCGCCTGAGTAAAGGAGTGACTGATTCCCTCACAGATTGGACTACACCCGGTCCTTCACTCGCTCACTCACTCTCACTTACTAACTCACTAGATACACGCGCGTGGCCACGCACACATGCACGCACATGAGCACTTTTTGTCATTCAATCTTTTTTTTCTTGGCTCGCACAGTCGTAGTTTTCAATTGATATCAACGTTTCTCGGCGAGAACATGATATGACGAAGCACGTGAGCGCCGGTTGTGCTGGTTTTTCTATGCAAAGCTGCGCGTATGGCAGCATTTCGAAACTGGACGTGTAAACGATAAGCCTCAGGCCGATTTGCAGTATGGTACCAAGCGGGAATCGCTGTCCCTCCATCGGGGAAAAAACCTACACGGATCATGTGTCTTTCTGTCTTCCGTCTTCCGCGAGTAAGTGCCTGGGGAAATGCGACACCAGGGCGATAGTCAGCTCAGCCTATTGCGTAACGCCAGGAGGAAAAAAAAAACCACAAGAAAAACAAAAGTGCTTGCACCCCACCCTCCCTGCGTGTGGTGTCGGTAAACTTGGTAGGTCTGCGCCATATAGCGATGCGACTAAGTGCAGAGCGCTGCTTTTTGGGTTATCTTTTACGCTGCGTCAACAAGAAAAACGTGAACGACTTTGCGCTCCTTGTCCCTGGACTTCACGTGTTTTACAGTAACGTGGTGCGTATTTACGCAACAATTCATAATGTACTAGACTGAAAGAACACGTCAATATTGATCGTGAAAGTATGATTTAAGAAAAAAAACGACCTGCCAATGGTCAGCAGTTACTTGTGAAACCACTGCCAGATTGGTTGTCGATCAGAGCTGCTGGTGTTGCTCTCCGATGTTAATTAGTTAGTCATGCTACCGGTTCACCTGACTTCATGTATTGATGCCCTTCACCAGAAAAACAAAAAGTGTAATCCATTCTTCCGGGCCTTAAAAAGGACGCGTATTATTTTTTTCTCTGTTTGCATCACATGTTTGAGTGCTAGAGGTATGATGTGCTGCTTATGACTGGTACAAAAGGTAGCCATGTCGCTTTCTTTCTCTTTCTATTTTTCGTTATATTCTTCTCTTCCTTTCTTCTTCTATTTGAAGCTTGCTTCCTTTTTTTCTGTTTTCATACGTGGTTCTGTCTGCGTTTCACCAAGCGCTCTATTCTCTCTTTTGCTTTTGATGAAAGGGGATCATCAAGGCACTCGAACAACGAGATGAAGAATACCCCTACATTGCACGAGTGCGTGATCAATATTCAACAAATTGAGCGTTACGCCAAGCGACGACGCCTTCATACCGCAGCACATGACAGCATACGACAGCCCGGCCCTGTATTGTTCTCCGCATTTAAGAACTCTCGAAAGCGAAGTCAGCAGTGAATGTACATTGTCAACTTTTATGAAAGGGAATACGGGAGCATCTGGCCTGCGCGCTCCCATGGATGAATGAATGGATGTATCCGGCTGTGCCTTTAAGATCGGGCGCTGGCTCACGCCACCTAGCCATAAAGTTAGGTACTATCACTGTGTTCATGACCTCCGAGATGGCGGGCGCGCGGCGTGTTTTTCTCCGGCCGTCCAATCACCGCGCTCCCCATCAAACCCAATGAGTATCGCCTCGCGTGCCCGGATACCGCGAGAGGGCGCATCGAGGAAAAGTTCGTTGAGATTATGGGTGACATAAAGCAGAGCGACGGGGATTCCAGCATGTGCAGGTTTTTTTTTTTTCGCTAACGAGCAAGAATCACTACCAGGATCTTCCGGCTGAACTGAAGGAAATTATTTTTTACTACATTTATATTGGTTCAATTTGCGAAGAAAAACAAGGCAACTGATCAATTTTCCTGATAGATTATAGTAAGAAAGTATCAATTTGTCTGTGGCAGTATTGCGTTTTTTATTACGGTTCGTTTTGTCTCGCTGCTATATACTTCGATTTGAGAAATATTGATGCAGTCTAATATTCTTCATTTCCTCTGAACACTTGTATGGAGGAAAATTGAACTAATTATCATCGTTGAATCGTATTTCTCTCCTATCCTGACACATAATTTTACTATTATAGCGCGTATGCATATTAATGAGGTGGTCAACCGAAGCGCAGTTACGCTCTAGATAACTGGGTGCCTTGGTCCTGTCATTGAAATATAGTACGCGTGAATTATTTTTGGCGGAATATTGTATAAGACTTTGATTTGCCGACCTACATTCACTCCCCACGTCTTTCACAGTGAAAGTGCCTGAGTTGCCATCGTCTCCATTTCCATCATCTGAATTTTGATTATGTTTTGGAAGCACAATGGCAAAATCAATGTCGTCTTCAATTACTATCCTAGCATGTCGATGTTTTTGTAACGAAAACTAAGACATCTAGCATAACGATGTTTTTGTAACGAAAACTAAGCGATCGCCGAAGTAGGCTACTAAAGAAAGAATAAGTGTAAATTGCCACTGCTATGTAATACCACAGTGTTTCATAGCAGGTACATCAAACTCTGACAACGTGTTGCGTACTTCTTGAACAAGCAAACCATTTCGATGTTCGTTCTTACAATGCCCAACGTACCCACTGAACACCGTAAAATTCACAGTGCGAATGGGCAAGCATAAGTGACCAAAGCGTGCCTGTAACCAGCCCGTGGTCGTCGCAGAACCAGTGACGTTCAGTGCTGATGCTAATGGTTAGAAGAAGAAGAAGAAGGTGCCTAATTTATGCAGCCCGGTAGGGAGCACGGCGCAGGCTTGACATTGTCTAGACGCATGGCGATTGCCTGCACCATCCTTTCTGTATGCTGCTTCTACGGCTCGACGGGAAGATTTTCGAAACAACGTTACAATGAAAATAAGCGCCAGTTCCATGAAAGGAAAGAAAAAGCAACCCTTTTTATTGAGTGTAACCCGTGAGCGTATAACTCAGCACTCTTCTAACTTTGCTTGTTTATCGGGTTGTCATCTTTTTTCATCATCAGTGCCCTCCATACTATACAATCTGCAAACTTCAAAGTAGAGTAAGTTTTCGTCACATCCGGAATTTTCACAGAGGTATTGCAATAGTAAGTGCTCTAATATGGACGGCGGAAATCTACAGAAAAAAATCCCAAATTAAGAATATATACACCTAAGCATTGACTTTGCCTCTCGTACACCTTGTCCTAACGTTCACAAATGGGTGCGAAGTTCTATAAAGGCAAAAAATCATTTTTTTTCTCGCCACGTACACGCTTCACCAATAACGCGGCAGCCTTTTGGATGGATAGATGGATGGATGGATGGAGGGATGGATGGATGGATGGATGGATGGATGGATGGATGGATGGATGGATGGATGGATGGATGGATGGATGGATGGATGGATGGATGGATGGATGTGGCTGTACCCTTTAGATCGGGCGGCGGCTAACGCCACCTAGCCGTATTACTACTAACCATTACATTTATCTTTTTTTCCTTTAAATAAAGAAGCTGAGGATTCGTATTTCGCAGTGAGGGTTTAATTTTCACTCGTGCCTTGACTTTAGCCACCAATCAGATAACCTCCTTTTAGTTAAGTCTACCCGCTTGAAGTCTATTTTGCCCTCGCTGTCCCTAAACCCCAGTGCTTTGAAAAACTCTGTGCCAGCATCCTGAACTATAGGGTGAAGCCCTTTACAGAACATTATCAAGTGTTCGGCAGTTGCTTCTTCCTCTCCACACGCACTGCATACTGTGTCTACCCCTTCGTATTTGGTCCGATATGTCTTGGTTCGCAGTACTCCCGTCCTGGCCTCAAACAGTAGAGAACTACCCCGAGTATTGTCATAGATCCTTTCCTTGGCAATTTCCTGCTTAAAAGTTCGATAGATCTCTAGCGCGGACTTCTTAATCATGCCCATTCTCCACATGTCAGTCTCCGTTTCCTTCACTTTCTTCTTAACCGAAAGTTCTTTTTGGTTTGGCCACCTGCTGTTTTCTAAGTATTTACCAGTCAACTTCCTGGTTCACTTCCTTCATTTTGTATCGACATTCTTCATGTACAAGTAGCTGAAAACCCTCCTAGCCCAGCGCTCCTCCCCCATTTCTCTCAATCGCTTCTCAAATTTTATCTTGCTGCTAGCTTGCCTGCCCTCAAATGATGTCCATCCCATATCACCTTGTACTCCCTGATTTGGTGTATTCCCGTGAGCTCCTAAAGCAAGCCTACCTATTCCACGTTGCTTAATTTCTAATCTTGCTGGAACTTCTGATCTCATGCACAAGACGGCATTGCCGAACGTCAGCCCAGGAACCATGACCCCTTTCCATATTCCTCTCACAACATCATACCTATTGTAATTCCCCAGTGCCCTATTTTTCATGACTGCTGCATTCCTGTTACCTTTAGTCATCACGTATATTTCTTGTTCCCTCAGATACTCAGTCCCATTGCTTATCCATACGCCCAGATATTTGTATTTATCTATCATCTCTAGCGTGACCTCCTGTATTCTAAGCTCACTACCTTCGTTATCATTGAAAATCATGACTACTGATTTTTCCTTACTGAATCTAAAATCTAACCTATCTCCCTCATTACCGCAGATGTCCATCAATCTCTGCAAATCTTCCTTGTTGTTGGCCATTAGCACTATATCATCTGCGTACATTAATGCTGGTAGTGCCTGATCAATAAGTTTTCCTTGTTTCATTAAAGAGAGGTTGAAGCCCAGTCCACTTCCCTCTAATTTGGCCTCTAATCCTTGTAGGTACATCATGAATAATAAGGGTGACAGGGGACACCCCTGCCTAAGCCCCCCGTTTTATCTCTACAGGTTTGGATACCTGTTTTCCCACTTGATAACTACCTTACTACCTTTATAGATATCCTTTAAAAGATCAGTAACTACATGTTCCACGCCTAGTGTGTCCAGTATTCCCCACAATTCCTCTTGAACCACGCTATTGTACGCTCCCTTGATATCCAAAAATGCTAGCCACAGGGGCCTGTGTTCCTTTTCTGCTATTTTGATGCACCGCGTAAGTCAAAACAGATTATCTTCCAACCTCCTGTGTTTCCGAAACCCATTCTTCAGTTCCCCCAGCACCCCCTCATCCTCTATCCATGCCTGCAGTCTTTCCTTTATAATCTGCATCGCCAGCCTGTAGACCACTGATGTCACTGTTATAGGACGGTAGTTGTTTATGTCAGCTTTGTCCCCCTTTCCTTTATAGATCATGCTCATCCTGCTAAGTTTCCATCCATCGGGAACTTCACCATCGATTATTATTGTGCTCACTGCCTCTCTCAAAGCCTGCTTAGACTTCGGACCTAATGTCTTTATCAGCCTAATTTGAATGCCATCTGTGCCTGTTGATGTACTACTAGGAACCCTTTACTCAGCCCTTTCCCACTCTCGTTGTGAAAATGGAGCCATTGCACCACTTGATTCGTCCTTGTCTATTGTAGTGCATAAAGTATTTCTTTGTTTAAATTTTTCTGTAACCTTTGTTCTTATATATTCTATAGCTTCGTCCCCTTCAAGCCTAGCACCTTGGGCTGTAGTTATAAAACTCTGCTCTAGGCTCGTCTCATTTCTTAGGGAGTTTAGATGGTTACAAAATTTCGCAGCTGCCTTTCTATCTTTTTTATGTACTTCTGCCAGCCACTGAGCTCCCTTTCTTTTAATCTTTTCATTGATCAGAAGGGATGCATCCCTCCTACAGCTTAGAAAGGTTTTTCATTTTCTTTCAAAATCATCTGTCGGTTCACCCCGCTGCTTAGCAAGTCTGTGTTCCCTAGAGGCTTCCTGACGTTTTGCTGTGGCTCTCTTAACTTCCTCATCCCACCAACTTTTGGGTTTGTGTCTTCTTTTCCAGGGTGACTTGTCACGCGTCTTAGCAAGCTCTAGCTCAAAGAGTCTAAACAGATTCGTGTATGTCCACACTGTATTATTATCCTCCGTGATTACTTTCTCAATTTGTTTAGTGGCTATTTTAATTTACCTTTCTTGATAAACATTTTCCTGTAGTTGCTCATCTTGTCTCCTTCCCACTTTCACTACTCTTCAAAAGCTTAGCTTGATACGTTTGTGGTCACTACCCAGACTTCTGGAGCCACCTTCATCTATGTGCGTTCCCCTGAGCTTATCATACATCCTATGTGACATCAGTGCATAATCTATCGTCGACTGCAGCCTTCCTACCTCCCATGTTATTTGCCCTTCACACTTCTCGGTACTGTTGCAAATGATCAAATCAAGCCTTTCACACATATCCATGATCATTTTGCCTGTCGGATCGGTATACCAATCTATATCTTCTATGTGCGCATTCATGTCTCCTAGTATAACTGTCTCGCACTCTCTTCCTAACTCCTGAATGTCCTTTGATATACACTCTACCATTGCCTGGTTTTCCTCTCTGGCCTTTGCTCCCGTCCACAAGTACACGAAACCAAGGAGTGTCATTTGACTTGCCACTTACTTTTTAGCCATAAATGTTCGTTGCACTCCTGCTTGACCCTTTGCCAGTGTGTACTTTTATGAATGAATGCCCCAATACCACCCCCGTTTCTACTGCCTTCTGTTCTATTACAATATTCCCACGCGTAGTCCGGATTGTTCGGAGGTTGTTCCATGTCCCTGAAATGTGTTTCTACAAAACCGTATACCATCGGCCTCTCTTCCCTTAGCTGTTTTTCTATATCTTCCCACTTCAGTCTGTTTCTACCACCATGCATGTTAATATACCCTATGTCTGAATTGGCTCGGCGCTCGTGGCTACGTCTATTTATGCCCCGGACCCTAGCTATCTTAGATATTGGTGCCACTTGTCAGGCTGTTCGCCTTTAGCCCTTTGCCCCTGCAGTGAGCTTTGTATCCGGCTTACTGTAAATAAAAATACTACTACTACTACTACTACTACTACTACTACTACTACTACTACTACTACTACTACTTTGGAATCGTATCTGTCCACACCACCTGTCGAAGAGTCTCTCTGGTTGTTTTCCTCGTTACTAGCTATCCTGCACCCCGAAGGGCTCGCTTGCCCCCCAAAAAAGCTACTGCGCGTCCTGCAAGTTGCCAACCCACCTCATGACCTAGCCGCCCATCGAAGTGAATTCTGTCTCGTTGAAAACCACCCCACCTATGCACCTCTCTGTTTATTTCCACCACCTCAAAGCCTTTCTCTCGACTCATCCGCCATATCTCTTGGTTTGCGTTGACAACCGCTCTTTGCAGGTTGCTATCACGCACCGGTACCTCCGGTATCGTGCATATCACTGCCTGTACCTTAGAAGAAGTGGCGCGCATGTCATCGACGCCTTTCGCCAGTGTGGCTGCTAGTCCTGCTGTATCTTCATTCAAGACATCGTTTAAACCGCCTGAAATTATCACGAGGTTTCGTCTATCAGCTGTTGTTTTGAATTTTGCGCTCGCTTCCCTCATGACTGCTTCAAGCTTGCGTCCTGGGAACGCCCCTACTGCAACCCTCTTGTCACCTCTTACCCTCTCTTTGGTGGCTTCCGTGCATCGATTTAAATTCGAGTCCCCGGCGATTATCACATGCTGTGACTTTTCAGCTGGAGCGTCCTGCACCTGGGGGCTACTTGCACCTGTGACGCCGGCTTCTTTGTTCCCTCCCAGCTCCACCACTACCTCGCTGAAGCTGGGCCTTGCGACAGTTGAACCGGCTAAACCTGTTTTTTCCAAACTTGCTTGCTCTTCCTTCTCCACCGTTCTGGTTGCCGGTTCCCTACTGTTCTCTCCGTAGGCCGCTTCTTTGTTCAGCTTCGCTAGTGCTTCTTCGGTGGACTTCAGTCTTTCTCCCATCGCCCTTGTTTTCTCTTGCTCTGTCGCCAACGCAGTCTCGAGCTCGGCGATTCTCATTAGCAGTTCACTCTGGGCAACCATCATTTTCTCCAATTTTTCCTCGACCTCACATTCCTACACTTCGCGTCAGCCTATTATCCAGCCGCTTCTACGCTTGGGTCCACTTTCGACCCCACTCCACATCCTGAACACCTTACAGTCTTTTTAGCCATGTCTTTCTGACACCAATTGTCCCTATACTCGATAATTACTAAACTCGAGCCCTGCACTACAAAAAAAAAGTCTAAGCTCTACTACAAAAATTTGCGTGTCCAATGTACGCGCACCTCTCCCACGGGGTGGCAAAAGAAAAAAACAACAAAAAATTCAAACACACACACCCGCACTAACTAATAAATACCTGGTGACTAGCCCCCGAAAAAGCCGTACCATAAAATAAGTGCTACGAAGATTTCAACCACTGCCTTATAATTATAAAGACGAGCTCAAAACATGCAAAAACACTTATCTGCGCAGTCGATCCGGAGCGCTAAAAAACACGTTCATCCACCGTGACAGCCCGAACTTGTCCATACGAAGCCCGAACTTTCGACCATACGAAGGAGCGCCACGGTGCGGAGAAAAGAGCTGGCCACGCCCACCTCTGGAAACACGCTCTGTTCGTGTGATTAGAACGGCCGGAGAAGAACCCCCCACGCACCCGTAATCTTGGAGGCCATGATGTGTGGAAGGATTGAATATTTGAGTTTCACTCACGCCTTGATTGTAGCCACCAATCAGTTAGCCTCCTCCTGGTTATTGCTACCAAATTAAAGTCTATTTTGCCTTCACTGTCTGGATCCCGCTTGCAAGGGACCCTCATCGGCGCGCCCTCCCGACTCTAAGCCCCAATGCATTGAAAACTTCCGCGCCATTACCTTGAACTATAGGGTGGAGCCATTTACAGAACATTATCAAATGTTCAGCCGTTTCCTCCTCCTCTCCACAGGCACTACATATCGTGTCCCTGCCTTCGTATTTGGCTCGGTTCATCTTGGTCCGCAACACTCCCGTTCTGGCCTCGAGCAGCACAAAACTATCCCGAGAATTGCCGTAGATCTTTTCTTTTGCAATTTCCTGCTTGAAAGTTTGGAAGGTCTCCAGTGATGATTTTGTAAGCATTCCAATCTTCGACATGTCTCTCTCTGTTTCCTTCACCTGCTTCTTAATCGATGATTCCTTTTGGCTTGGTATTCTGCTGTTGTTTAAATACTTGCTTGAGAATTTCGCAGTTTACTTCATTCATTTAGTATCAATATCCTTCTTGTACAAGTAACTGAAAACTTTCCTAGCCCAACGCTCCTTTTCGATTTTTCTCAACCACTCCTCAAATTCTATCTTGCTGCTAGCTTCCCTGCACTCAAACGATGTCCATCCCATGTCTCCCTGTACCCCCTGATTTGGGGTATTCCCGTATGCTCCCAAAGCAAGTCTACCCATGCCACGTTGTTTAATTTCCAACCTTGCTTGAACCTCTGATCTCATGCACAAGACCGCATTACTGAATGTCAAACCCAGGACCATGACACCTTTTGAAATCCCTCTCACAAAGCTATACCTATTGTAGTTCCACAGTGCCTTATTTTTCATTAGAGCTGCATTTCTGTTACCCTTACTCATTACGTATCTTTCGTGCTCTCTTAGGTTCTCAGCCCCGTAGTTTATCCATACGCCTAAATATTTGTATTTATCCACTATTTATAGCGTAACTTCCTGTTCTTATGCTCACTGCATTTTTTATCATTAAAACTCATGATTTCCAATTTTTCCCTGTTAGTTTGGGTAGCTGGTCACTGAAAATAGCGAATAGGGCTATTGCCTTCTGGCCCCCGCCTCCCTTGACCCCAGCCAGGACAAAAAATAACGTCTTGTCTCTCACTATCTCTCTCAAGGTTCACAATACTACAAAAAATAGCGTACTCTGCGGCTGCACGGCATTTCACCCACGTCAGATGAGCAACTTCTAAGACTTTTTGCCAAAGAGTTTAGAAGCCCCACAAGTGACTTCAAGCTTCATTTTACACTAGGCAGAGTTTGGGGAGTGTTTACACCACACAACAATAATCGTCATCCACTTCGAGTGTTTTCTTCGCGTTATCACCACGGTCCCGATACATCGCGGTCACAAACGGCGCACGCGTTATAAGTGTGACGCAGCATTCTTAACAGGAAAGCGGTGAGCACCTGGTTTTCAAGAAAGTAAACGCTAGCAGTCAAATGACAATTATTGTTGTGTGGTAGAACTACTGCCCGAATACTTCCTTCTTTTAGAGTGTAATAGAAGAAATTCAGCAAACTCCTTTCACGGTGATGACCACTATATAAATACGCCGGCATTTTTTTTATTTAGGGGCGTAAAACACCAAATATAATAATAATAATATTATTATATTATTATTATTATTATTATTATTATTATTATTATTATTATTATTATTATTATTATTATTATTATTATTATTATTATATTATTATTATTATTATTATTATTATTATTATTATTATTATTATATTATTAATGTCGCTACGCCAACGCCCAGTTATATCGCGTCAATAATAAAGTCAGAGCGTATCTACAAGTGAATAATGATGAGTGGGGAGAAGCATCCACCCGCGCTTCTGTCCATCCATCCGTCTGTCCACGCGTCTGTCTGTATGTCCGTCTGTCCATCCATATGTTTGTCTCTCTGTACATCCGTCCGTGCGTGCGTCCGTACGTCCCTCCGTCTGCCTGTATATCTCTCTGTGCGTCCGTTCATCCATTTGTCTCTCTGCCTGTATGTCCATCCATTCATCCATCCGTCCGTATGTAGTTCTGTCTATCCGTCCGTGCTTGCGTCCATCTGTCCATTAGTCCATGTGTCCGTCCGTCCGTGCATGCATCCATGCACCCGATCACTGCTAGAATGCAGCCGGCGTGCGGGTAACACTGGCTAGACGCAAGCCAAGGAAGCCGAGTGCAAGCATCTTCAAAGCGCCAACCACTCTGCTTCGTCTATGCGTCACCAACGATCCACCCCGTACAGTGAAATCCAGGAGACTGAAGAAGGCACTCATTCCTCGCACACCCAGGCAGAACCCGTGTTGCAGCCAATCAAAGAGTAGCGGCAAAGCGTTATCTAGAATATCCTCAGTCAACTGCAATTTGTATTTACTTCTATAAGACAGTGCCGTGTATTATATTTTTGAGAGATACTGCTTCCCTTTTTTTCTTATCTCTTCTTCTCTCGGTAACGCCACACATAGGGCAAGGTTAGACTAAGAAGAGGTTCGCCCTTAAAAAGTGTGGAGGGAGGTCAGCTGGGAATATGAAGGAAAGAAGGCGTCGGCGTTTCCCAATTAACTGACGGCAACGTGCAGTTTATTGCTCACCCAAGTCAAGGAGCCACCGAACAAGGATCTGCCTACCGAAGTAATAGCGCACGTTAGTCGCTCGACTGTTCTATACGAGTTTCATCGTGTGTAATATTGATCCCCGTAGCGCTTAAGTTTCTGCGTTCGAGTGCAGTGTTCATACGCACGCCCCACTTAGAGATGTATATCTTACGGGGCAAGCAATATATTTCTGCCACGCGATCGTGCGATCATAAGTGCAGCCACGTGGCTATTCTGGTCTGCGGCCAACAGCCGCAGTGCACGCAACGCTGTCGATGCAGTTGGAGTGCGTCCGACGGAGGGTCTATAAAACATTGGATCAGGAGATCCACCGCACCAGACAATGCGATCGCTTCTCCCTTTCTCCGCCCCTTTCCTGCACTGCCTTTTAGCAATCCTTCTGTTCTCGAGTTTCCATTTTCATATGCCGTTCCCCAAGCTTCTTTCTTTATTTCTTGTGGCACACTTGACAACTCTGTCAGAGAGTCGTGGTGGCGCGCCTTTCGTTTAGTACTTTGGTGCGCCTGTCTCGCGTCTCTTTTCTGCGAGCCGGTTTCATTCTTGACGTTCTGCTGTCGCCGCAGTGCCTTCAGAGAGATGCATTGATTTTGTCGCGCGGCCACGCGCGCCCAGCGCAGCCGCCACGCCAGCGCAGCGTTGCAACGCAAGGCGGTCCTTAAGGAGAAAAGGGGAAATTGAACCGACGCGGAGGGGCAGATCGTTTTGGCAGCGAGTTAAAGAAGCCACCCTCCTCATATTTCGAGCGCTCGCCATTAAAATATGCGCTAGCATAGCACGCGGGCCCTTCAACCGCCAGCGTCAGGGAAGAAAAGATGGCAACGTTACGACCAGTGTAAGCAATGCCGCTGCGTGGATACAAAACAAAAAGAGAAAAGAAAGTGCTTTTTTCGCTGGGTTGCCGCTAGCTCATAGAGATGCAGAAAATGCTCAGATGAAGGCATACTAGTCACTTGCGAAATGTGACGAGGACACCGAGGCAGAGGATGAATGTGTACGAAAATGTGGCAAGGCTGTTTTCTTGCGCCATTCGGGACGAATTCGGTATTTCGGACTGAGCGACATGGGGATGAGAGCGACCATATATCAATCATGATGCAATGCAGCTGCTAAAATATGCTGCAGAGAACTAGCTACGCTGTCGGTCACTTTGTAAAGGTATATCACGAGACGAAGGTCACGAAATTGACACCCACGGCTTTCCGCTTTCAATCAAAGAAGAAACGAGAAAACGAAAAAAAAACATGATTATAGTTAAAGATGGAGGGCCACCGCTTTCGTCAGCTTCCAAAACTTACCCACGTAAAAATGAATATTAAGTGGACACGTAGTCTACCTAGGTTATGCAGCACCGGCCTACAATAAGTGTATGCTTTCCAACATTCAAGTTATTGCTTCGAAGGTTTGCTGCGGCAAATTGCTATGTCTGTTGCTCACGAATAGTTATTTTTCTAGTGCTTGTCCACATTCTTTTTTTTTGTGCCTGAGGGGATTAATAATTTTAGGGCACTGTAGACTTTCAACCCACCGGAGTCATTTTGTCAACATAATTTTTTTCACCATTAGTGGTGCTTTTTATTTCATAGCATAGCATGCCATTTCAAAATTTCTTTGGATGACTTGAAAACGTGTTTGCCGTTTCCGTAACAAAGAGCATTTTTAAAGATCCTTACTACGTATCCTTATTGCGTTTTTTATGACAACACTTTACCGATTTAGGCTGTAACACTGTGAAAGGCTAATTTAGATTTTGGTTGAGATTAGCTTTGTAGCTTCCAAAATAAGTAAGTCGGGAAATTCAGGTTGCGTATATGGTAAAACCGAATACGTTAGACGGGAGAACGTGCACTATTTTCTTCAGCCCTTCACACTCTTGTTTATCCTTATAAAATGCATTTAATAAGTATTGCAACTGAATTCACCCCTACCTTTTTTTTGCGAAGACATCTGCAGAGTAATGGAAAACCTCCTCGATGTGCGCGCTGGAGGGTTGGGCGGTGTTTCGCGATCGCCTAGTGCACAAAATTGCACTTACATTTCCATGATGCTGGCGTTTGGGTTCGATATGGATTACGCGTTCGATGCTCTAACCACTGAGCTATCACAGCGGCTGGGTTCGATATGGAACGCCGGGCTCCGCATATAAGTGGAACTTGGTGCAAGACCATTCGCTATAGGGCAAACTAAAACAATGAGGGGTTGCCGCTAACAAGTTACTGCTACGCCGGTTCAAATATTATGTAGTGGTGCTTCCAAACGAGAAAGCAATTACAAGAGACCCCTCCCGCAACCCTCCCTATGCCTCTTTGCCTTTCCGAACATGCAACGATTGCGGAGGTGGTACTACCACGGGTACTATATTGCATTGTCGCCACGTTTAGGCCTACCTGCCCAAAGCTGTGTTATCTTTATACAGTATCGTAAATAATGTATAGTAGCTGCAAAAATTTAATTACTCACAAAGTAATTCGTTTGCAGGAAGTTTTACACAAAGCAAGCAGCGTAGTTGACCAAATACAAAGACACCTATATATGTAACTAATCAGAAGTAATTCATGATTGTATTGGTGTGACCGAGGTATTTATTTATTCATTCATTTGTGCAACCCTCAGGGTAAATTTGTAAATTGCAGAGGGGACAGACAGACAGACAGACAGACAGACAGACAGACAGACAGACAGACAGACAGACAGACAGACAGGCAGGCAGACAGACAGACAGACAGACAGACAGACAGACAGACAGACAGACAGACAGACATCGAACTTTAATGGAACCGGTGAAGTTACTGCAGGATCCTCTAACGAGGAGCCGTTGTAACCGCTGGCGGCGCCCACGTAGAGGACAGAATGCCGTGACGCTCCGCCCACTCCTGGGTCCTCTGGACTGCCTGGATTTGCCTGCTGAGTTCCGTATATACTTCTGATGACCTCCTCCCACTCAGCTTCGCTTAAGAGAATGTTAGGCAGCGCGGGAGATCACCAGAGCATGTGAGTCATAGAGCAGAAGGTTTCATTGCAGTCAGGGCAGCTAGGGTCAACGTCCGCGCATATTTTACTTTGGAATTCCCGCGACGGGAAAGACCCCGTCTGCAACATTCTCAAGGTAGGTGACTGTGCTCTGCTGAGCTTCGCGTGAGGAAGAGGATAGATTCTTCTGCCAGTTTGGTAATGCGTGGTTATTTTATTGGATGTGAGTAGTGAATCATTCTGCTGAGTCCCTTCCTGCCTTTACGTTGCCTCCAAACCGCCGCGGCGCGTAAGTTCTCGCGCACGGTCACGGGCCAGCTCGTTGAGGTTTGGGAAGTCTTCTAAAACCTTCTTTGCCGTGTGTGCGGGGAACTAAGTGATAACATGATAACCTGAACAAGCCCTCTTTTCTAGAATGGAGGTTGCCTCTCGAGCGAGGTTGTCCGATTGGTAAGCTCTAATTGCGTCGCTTGAGTCGATGGAAATGTAGGAACGCTCTGGGTAGGACAAGGCCAGCGCAACAGCGATTTGCTCTGCTATACCCGGGGGGGGGGGGCGCCTTTACCGAGGCGGAGGAGCGAAGCACCATCCTTTCGTCGATAACCGACAACGCGAACATTGTACTGTTACCGTACTGCGCTGCGTCGACAAACACGGTGGAGTCAATGTCATCCCTAACTCTCTTCAGGATGGCTCGTGCACGGGCTTTGCGCCTACCCTCGTTGCGTTATGGATGTACGTTTCGCGGGAAGGGCTCCACCATGTAGGTCACCCTTGTTTCCCGACTCAGTGTTGTTCGCCGTTCCTCTGTAAGCCTGGGAGACATGCCGACCTCGTCAAGGATTCTCCTGCCTGCCGAGGTCGACGATAGCCTAACCACCTGGGCAGTAACCTGCGCCTCTATGATTTCGTCGATGTTATTGTGCATACGAAGTTCATCCAGCTTGTCAGTGCTCGTACGAATCGGCAAGCCAAACACCTTCTTGATGCTCTTACGCATGAGCGTATTGAACTTCCTCTTTTCTGTTTTGGTCCATACTAGAGCAGATGCCACATAGTTAAGGAATGACCTAACGAAGGCCTGGAATATGACTCCAAGGCCTATTCCCGCCATGGCCTGCAGTATGCACCAATAGCACACTGTGTCAAACACCTTAGTGAGATCCAGGGCTAGAATACCTCGCACGTCCCGAGTGCCACTATCAAGTATTTGGTTCCTCAACAATAACAGAACATCTTGCGTTGATAGGCCGTGTCGAAAACCCACCATATAACGCGAGAAGAGGTCCTTACGCTCTATATACCCGGAAACCCTCTTCAACATCACATGCTCTGCTACCTTGCTTATGCATGAAGTTAGCGACATCGGTCTCATGTTCATCAAATTAAGGGATTTTTGCTGATCGTTGTGTGAACTGTTGGCTGATCATTGTGGCTAGTCCTCTTCCTCCTTCGTTCTTTACCGACACAGTTTTGAAGCCAGGGAGGGTAGAAACTTCACATAGTGTCTCCTGTATTAACAAAATTATTGGCTTTTCTACCTGACCTGTCAAAAAGTGCCGTAGTGGGGCTTTACGCCTTTGAAAACTAGCGCAGTTCCACTTCCAAATTACCATCTCTCTGTGATCGCCCGCCATGATGCCATATTACCATACCTTGCTCCTCGGCCGGAGCATCTTGGTGTGATTAGGTACCTTGCTCTGAGCTCAGACCTTAAGTTTAGCCCTAATCGTCGCCTTTTCCTTTACTACCGTTACTCTTTGTACCAAAAGCTTTGAATTTTTTCGGTTTTCTCTACTTATCCGGAGTATTTTCTCCAACATCTTTTTTTGCTGAGCCTCGCCCTTAGATGCTTTCGAGTCGCTCTCCTCTTCAGGCAGGGCGCCTTACTTTTGCCTTAGCGAGACCTTCACGGGCGGCTACCTGTTCTGCTACCTCTGGCGTCTGGGTTCTCGCCTCTAATTCAACATGCTTGAGGTTGGAATTGGTGGCTTTGAGGTGGCGGACCTCCTCTCTAAGATCCCTAACGTCTTTAAGCTAGTAATGTTTTTACGTGCGCCCGAGTACCATGCTCTGGCGAAGCCGGCCGCGTTACCTCCTTTGGTTTCTGCTGCTCCTTCTTCGTCTTCCCTTTGACACGATCCGCCCAGGTAGGCTGCTCCTGGATCCTCACGCTGGACACCGAGCGCCGTCTGGATTGACAGCGGTTCCTTGCAGTTTCGCGCTTTCGTGAGCAGTCCTGCGTGAGCGGCTTCTCTCGGTGCTGTGCTCCCGCAGGGACGGCGTACGTGAGTGGCTCCTACCACCCTACGTGCTGACATTGGTCGAGTCACCTGATTCTTGCATGTAATTTTTTAAAAGGCCACTTCATACAGACATGATTCTTGATACGTGACCACATTGCTGGTTTTCAGTGTGGCATGAAATTCTCACTTTGTTCAAGGTATATTAACAATCATAGTAGACAATTGTTCAGCTTCCTTTTCCTTTTGTGAAGTTCGTCAACGTAACTGGTGCCACACCGCGCGTCTTCGTAGAAAGCCTACTCCGACTCGCTGCTATATTGGTTTATGTAAATAAGCTAGCACTGACTTTGAATCTCTCATGCTGACGAGCTTCACTGCACTTAAACGAGCTTGATAGTATGAAGCTCTTCGGTTATCGCTGATACCATGTGTGAAAGTCAGCCAAAATGTTAAAACACCAGGAGAAGATGTCAGAAACCCCGGATTTGTGCTTATTCGCTGGAGCTGATCCCTACTTGTAATTGTGCACATCCTCGGAGTGGTAGTCTCAAGGATGATACGAAGTTGGCATTTCCTGGCCGGGTGTGCATTTCCAACTGTAAAGTGCAAAATAAAAAAAATAACGTGGTTTGCTTTTCGGGCAGCTGTTGAAATATTCTGAGCATCAAGGCAGATGTTATTCAGTATACCTCGGATTATCACTGAAGGTTGTTTCCGCGTTTTTCCCGTTTCGAAACAAGGCCGCAGAGTACAGGAATAGAAGCGGAGGCCTCGATATTATGCGGCGGAATAGCTCACTCACTTGAGGGGTTGCGGTGATGAAATGTTCGCCCTCACCGATGCGATCTTCTTTCCAAGGCCTTGTTCACGGTGAGAACAAGAAAGCCTACATGTCATATTATGCATGCTACATTCACTTCTCAATAATGCTTTGAATAAAGCTTTCCATCCTAAATCAGGCACGATCCTGTGCCTGTTGTTTTCGTCCTTCAGTGCCATCATTCTGCAGTTTCCAGTGCGCAAAGAAAGCAAACATGTTGCAAAAGCCGAGTGAATTCATGATTCAACAAGATTTACTCCGACTTAACACAACAAAAATATGCCAAAATTGCGTAGGCGTTTGCTACCTATGCGGGTGAGGGGAGTTCTACATCATTTTGGTATATTCTTGTTGTGCTATAAGTCGGAGCAAATCTTTTAAAATCGCAAGAGAAGGCAGATGTGTTATCGAAAAGCTCCTCGCTCGCCACCGTGCTCTGGTAGTGACGCAGATGCTCTTAGTAAAGTGAAGCTTTGAGCTAGTTGGTTTTGCATGATGAATTGCGAACAGAGCAACATTATACACGGAAACACAGAAGAGGAGACAGAGACAAAATTTTTATTGAACACGAAAGAGAAATATATAAGAAAGAAGATGAAAAAATTTATCAAGCGTGATAAGATTTGTTTCAAGGAATTATTATACGCGCTCTTCTAGAAAATATAATTTTTTCAATAATAAACACGCAGATGCCATGCTGATACAATGGAATATTCTTGCGCAATATGGACGGAGTTTCGATGATTTCGCGAGTGCGCTAGACTTCTTGTCTACCGATGATTGAAGTTTCCCCAAACTGCATCTGCAGGAGCTGCAATGACTGGCCAAAAAACCTTCTTCAGCATTGCGCACATTATTATTGTGCCCCATAGTGAACGCGTGCTGAGCCTTAAGCTGCGTGCAAAGCGAGGGGTAAAGGGGGCAGCACTGCAATCACTCAACAAATCGGCAAGACAACTCCTGTACTTCATTTATTTTGCCACCAACAGAAAACACGAACTTGAAGAAGATGACATAGTCAGGATCACCATATGCTCTTTACCACTAGACTCATCTTCAACATTCCCAACTTTTAACGCGCCCTAATTCCCTTCCTAACTCTTACGCTAGGGCGGGCATCTTCCTAGCGATACCTGCCCTATATATGGCACCAATCTTGCGAGTGATCGGGAGGGTGCCCAAGGAACGTTTATCCCCGACCTTTATATTATGCGCTTCTACGTCACGTGCTCCTTTGGAACCCCTATTTGAACACAACAGAGGCTGTTGCCGAGGCATCCGAGCGGGAGCCCTATACAGAAAATACACCAATTTTTCTTAGTCCCGACATGCGGTACCCGGTCGCGGTCAAGCACGCGGACAGAGACGCCATGCTATCAACGTACGGACCATTTTGGACATTGTGGACCACGGCAATGACTTCGCGCACGCATACACTATAGCAGTTCTGAAGAGACGGCTGTAACGTGGTAGCACCTGTTGGTTCAGCGCTAACTCAGCGAGCCGTCCACGACTTGCATATAGGAAAACTGATATCACAACATTAGCTTAATCAAATATCTGTAGCACAACTTAGAAGGGGAAGAAAAACGAAAGAAGACAGGATAAGGCGCCAGACTTTCAACAAGTGGTATAGAGGAAAGAAATGAAGGCCGACCAGAGAAAATCTCCAATTTATCTACCCTGTAAAGGGAAAGGGGTTGCTAAAGAATAAAATATAGAATCAGTAACGACACTGCACAACAGTTCCTAAGACCAATGATTCATATGCAGAATTTAACGTCCCAAAACCACCACATGATTATGAGAGACGCCGTAGTGGCGGGCTCCGGAAATTTCGACCTGCTGTTGTTCTTTAACGTGCACCCAAACCTAAGCACGCGGGTCTTCAGAATTTTCGCCTCCATGGGAAATGCAGCCGCCACAGCCGGGATTCGATTCCGCGACCTGTGGGTCAGCAGCCGAGTATACCTTATCCACTAGACCACCACAGCGGGGAATTTCTAAGACCACTCATAAGATGTGGTGCAGTCCGGTTGCACAATTCCACCAAAGGGGTGATGCACTCCTATAAAGAGGTGCTGACACGAATAATAAATATTTTTCGTGCCCTTCCGCTGGAAAAAAAATAATCTCACAAGGTGCCTAATGCATTCGCTAGAAGGATTTGAACGCAAAATTCATATTCTTTATCTTTTCAATCAGTCTATTGATCGTAGCTTACCCCCTGCCCCTCCACTCGGAGCTTTTTGCTTTCTGCACTAAAGGGAGTTTTAGCTGCTTCCAAGATAGCAGGCCTTGCAAAATTAATTCGCCTCACTGGGTTCTTACTACCTCCGTGATCAGACCATCTTTGGCCAAGCGATGATATTATTTTATGACGTCTTCACATAACGCTATGATGTATGACGTCATGATGATGTCAGGTGTTTTGGCTCCATGTTACGTCATGTGGGGACGTCACTACGTGACGATTTTTTTTTTATCACTCATTTGTGCTGATGACGGTGATGCGGGACGCCGGTGCAGCTTACGCTCAATTTTCCCGTTGGATAAGACATCTAAGACTTTCACATACTAGCAGTAGCTCTGTCATCTGTTGATGAGTGATTGTCGTTGAGTGGTTAATGAGTGATTGTCGATGAGTGATTGACAATGAGTGATCGTCGTTCGGTGATGCTGACAATGGCCACATGCAAGACGCAGAGTTCACAAAGACAGTGAACTGTATTGTATGTATATAGTCGTGGCAGGGTCCTTTGGGCGGGGTGGGGTGGTACTGTAAGATTCTACATGACGATGACTTTCTAATCAAAATAAAACATTGTCACCGTGTTCCGGGCTCCGGTGTGTGGAGAGCGTTAACACTGCATATCAAGAAAGAAAAAAAAGTAATTTCCCTGATGCGAATCAAATAGTGTCAACACTCGTTTACGGCAAACGGGAAGAAATCTACGAAGCTTTCGTGCTGTTCGTATAGTTCGCCGGCATCCCTTAAGGTACGCCAAAGATTACGATTTACCGGCAGCTGGTTTTACAAAAACTGTCGCTTCTCTATATCGATGCTTTGGAGTTGATGGACGCTTGTGACGATATGTGAGGGAACACTAACCGCGACGGACGCCAACCAGACTCGTGCCTAAGAAATGTTCCTAAATAAAAACGAAAATCAAGTGGTTGGGAATCGTAAGTACGTTCGCAGTCCGCTGCCAGTGCTCGCGCTATTTTGCGTAGCAGTCTGTATGAAATGTAATATTTCACCGAGTAGCGATATGCCTGCTTCTTGCAACGGCCAAGATCAGTGAGAAAATAATATATCAAAATAGAGCATAAGAAAGAAAAAGTGAAAACATTTTTACCGATGGTTGCCATACTGCTGAATACGAATTCAAAGAGCGGCTTCAAACACATGCCAACTGCGTGTGTTGGAAGATTCGACTATCCTCAGTGGTAGTAATTTAACAGTCGACACATATTAGAGATATTTAGTGCCGGGGACCTCCTGCCGACTGCGTACGCTTGGCCTTGTGTTCCTTGGTACTCGCAACTGCACCTACGGATAACACAAGGGGAAACCAAGAGCTCTAGTGCGCAGGTAGCCTGGAGTACCGAGATCTAAAACTTCCGCAGCTACTCTGGGGACGAAGCCTGCTGGCCATTTCCTGTGGCAGGCTGCATCCGTGAAGTTGTGGCAGACGCTCAACTAAATCTGTCCATTGCCGCAGAAACTGTCAGAGTTTGAGTGCTACTCTCAATCCGTCGCGGGCGTCGCCAACTGAACGTAAGAGCGAAAGCACAGAAAAGCAGCGATGCGTTGCACTCAATTAGCGCATGATGTAAAACATGTGGATCGAAGCTTAATATTTCGAAAACACCGTGTATTACATTTGGCAAGAAAAAAGAACCCTTAGAATTTTCATGTAGTATAAGTAAGGCTTACATTAAAAAACAGTCAAGTAAAGTATTTATGTGTTGCAAATACAAGCAGTTTAGCTTTGGAAACACATATAAAAATGTTTCCAGCAACGCGCTAAAAAAAAGCTCGTCATTTCTTAATGAAAATTGCGTCGTACGTCATCGACCGTAAAATAAACTGCATACGAAGCTCTCATCAGATCGAAATTAGAATATGCGAATCGGATCTCGAGCCCGCATCAAAAGTACTTAATCGGGAACTTATAAAGAGTGCATAACCAGGCATTAAGGTCTATATACACCACATAGTCGCGTTTTTCAAGCGCGTTCGTTCTTCACCGCAGGGCAATAGTTAAAAACTAGCTCGTCACCGAAAGGTATTTCATATGAAATTTTTTATATTAGCTGTACCACAACCACTATAAAATACCATGCTAAAGCTACTTACCTGAGCCCCCCATGCCGTCTAGTCGTACAAACAACAACAAAACAGTTAAGCAGCCGTTTAATTATCTTTAGATACTCAGCATTTATCACTATGAAATAAATTACCCGAAGAAGTAGTTAACGCTAATACAGCAGAATCATTTGTTCAATTTTTAAATAACCGTTTGTTTGACATGTAAAGTTATGCTTAAGCTGAACAGCTATGTTGGCAGTTCATTTCCTCGTTCCTTTTTTTTTTGTTATAGTGTGCCTCATGTGTTGAATTGTTGTATGTTCATGTTTTATCACTGTTGTAATGTTGTGTGCATGGAATTGCGAAGCATATTTAATATTTTTTGTTTTTGTTGATTGTAGTTTAGGTTTACCAGTAATTTATCGATAGACCTGAAAACAGGTCAATAGTAAGTGCTATTGTTGGTATTGTTTTTGTTTATTGCTGTTCCCACTCTTGCTTGGGCCCGAGTAGGGCCTCCAGTATTTGTAAATAAAAATGAAAGCACCACTCTGCGCATTGCTGGTATAGCGAATTCCGCAAAACACCAGCAGCACCGTTTGGGCAAGAGAAGTCAGCCGCTGTGCACGTGCCAGCTGTGTATGCTTACAAGCTCCGTCGAAGGGAAGGGACCAGCGCGCGTGACCGAGAAAGGAAGCGAGATTAGAGACCCATGGCTCGTTATATGCACAACATGCTCCGCGTTCACTCTCTGTCGTCCTCGTTGGCACAATCGGTTACGCCAACAGCGTCAACACCGACGCCGTTGAACGCCGGACAGGGTGCCTAACAGCCGCGCTTTACATAAAGCGATGAATTCATCTTCGCACTTTTAAGCTTCACGCGTCTGATCAAGTGCGCGTGTCCTTTGTGCATTACTGGTATACTGCTTTGCTTTAGCATTATACTCTAGAGTAATAATAATGGCAGCTTCGCTCCGGTGGTGCCATGCCCGAAGATAGAGCGGGTCTGTCCCTTGTTTCTATTCGTTTCTTTTTCTTTCTCGTCCTCTCCGCTTTTTGCATCTATTTTTCGTACATGGGGCTTTCCGTTTTTCTCTCTATCTTCATATCTTTATTTGTGCTTTCTTGTAACTGTTTCTCAATTGCTCTGCTTCTTTCTCTTTTTCTTCCTCCTGCAACCTAGCTCTCTATTTTTTTTATTTCTGTTTCCTGTCTGTTTCTTTCATTATATTTCTCTCTCATTGCATGTGCATGTTATATGTGCTAGCGTATCTTTTTATGCCTTTATCACGATTATTAAGCTATACTTGTGTCTTTATATCGCTTTTCTCGCTCTTTTCCTTTCTCTCTATTTTTAATAGGCCCTCTTTTTATCTAGCCCGTCGCGGTGGTCTAGTGGCTAAGGTACTCGGCTGCTGACCCGCAGGTCGTGGGGTCAGATCCCGGCTGTGGCGGCTGCATTTCTGATGTAGGCGGAAATGCTGTAGCCCTGCGTGCTTAGATTTGGGTGCACGTTAAAGTACCCCAGATGGTCCAAATTTCCGGAGCCCTCCTCTTCGGGGTATCTCATAATCAATTGGTAGTTTTGGTACGTAAAATCCCACATATTGTTTAATCAATTTTTTTTATTTTTTCCTGTATCTCTCTCCCTTTCACAAGGCTTTCATGCTCCTCTTCGGCGAGCAATGTTTTTAGGGGCCATCCACCTTAGGGTCTAGACTTGTCCATTGTCCGTGCTCACGGTGACGATGACGATGATGATGAAGCAACGTACCCACTTTACGCCATGATGACGCTGAGGACCATGAAGAACAAGTGCTTTCCAGACCACACATTCCCTTTCTGCCATCGATTGAAACGAACGTTTTGCCAGCTCAGTGGCAAAAACACATTGTATACCTTGTAAACACGCGCTGTCAATCATTTACTTGCGGGAGTCGGCAATGTTACGGGTCACATACGGTACGAACAATCTTTCTGCTTCGTCCACTCATCATGTTTCACTTCGCGTAGATGTGTCAATTTTCGATTAACACTCGCTTCCGCTTTACTCGGATGTGGGGCTTCTCTAATTCTTGTGGAGTATACCCAAGTGGGGTTTTTTGCGGATGATAAAGTTTTAAGGCTAGTTTCAAACATCTCCGCTGCTAATAATGCAAGTATATAAATTTGTGCAATAGACAAGCAGTGCTTGAAGGTGCTCGACGCTTTCATCGTTCAGCGTCGTTCAGTGCAGTGTTTTTTTCGCTAGTATTACGAAAATATTCAATTAGAACTAACAAGCCCAGTTAATGGATTAACGAGATTTCGGCCAAATATTGTTTTTCAAGCGCCGTTTTCTGTCGTTATTTGGAGTTCCACTTTCCCATGCAGCTGTTGGGAACCTGTCCTGACTGCTGAACGTCAGAGCAGCTATTTTAGACCGCAGGCGCATCGTGCCAATGATACCACCTCAGACCGATAGTTGTTTCAGGGGAAGAAATAAAACAAAATTGTCAATGCTCACCACCACACGGGTCACAAACACCATCGCTTGGCGTGGCGACACAACCACTGTGCGGCACCATTGATACCCACCGCTACTACAGCCAGCGATAGCACCGTTTAGCGCATGAAACCACTAGCACTTCCACATGATGGCACCACATCGTGGACCACGTGGTTTGTAACGTTTGCGAAAGTACGTGCAGTCATCAGCAAGCTTAACACGAACGCTCCACAGCATGTCCCAGTACAGTTTGATTGATGCTAGCCCCGCACAGCTGTAGGCTCTGTTGCTGAGATGTTACCTATGCATGCCGACATACTATTCAAGCATACCGAGGTATTATTTTGGCAACAGAGCCCAGCGCTTTGAGGCCGGCATCAATGAAAGTCGTCCAGATCACTCGTCGGAGCATTCGTTTTAAGCTTGCTGATGAGGTTACAATTGTTTTCGAAATGACCCACGAGAACGGTTGTACGGGAGCCAAAACTGGTGTTATTCTTCTCAAAACACTAAACACATTAAAATCAGGCTCAAAGCGAAGTCTCCTGGAAAACAATGTCAATACAGGAATGAAAATTGATGGATGCCAAATGGTAGAGGCCCATGTGTCGTGGGATGTCAGTGCAAGTTAACGAACACCAAATCTCTAATACGGCGTCTCTCATAAGCATTTGGTAGTTTTGGAACTTAAAACCTCAGATAATATTATTAGGTATGAAACGTGTCACTACTATACACATACGAAACCTTTCGTTCGTAAAAGCCAGCACTTGGGTAACGATTTATGTGGCTGCGTAAGAGCCCCGATGTAAGAGCCCCGATGTATACGGAGGAAGACACGGAGTGTAGAGTCAGTAACCAAAGCTGTATAGAAACGAAGCGCTAACGGCCAGGTGGTGTGACGTTAGGAACTTTGTGTTGACTGCTTCAGTGCATCCAACAGAAGACGTTTGTTCTACCCGTAGGAGAACTTTTACAGTGACCTATGTAGGACTGTATGTATATGTATATATGCTAGTTTGTTTTTTTCTACTTTTTATTTGTTACAATCAAGTGGAAAGGGGTAGCCGTCGCCAAGTAACCGTGACAAAAACTCCTGCGTTTATTCTGTATTTCAATAAAAAAGATGTAAATATGTGCATGATTATATCTGAAAGCATCTATGAAGCTGATATTACAGATTTGTGGATATTGACTATACTCAACAACATGAGTATACGGATTGGAGTCAATCTATCGAGAGGAATAAATTATAATAAATTTAACTTCCTTCGCATACGCTACTTAAAATGCACTTGATGTTTTAACGATGGCGATTAGGTGCCTACACCAGGAGTGTACTGACCTCCCCCATCCCTTTTTTTCTCGAATTTCGGACGGAAGGGGGTGTTTGTTTCACCGATGACAAATAATAAAAACAGGTTTTCTGCAAGACCTCCAGAAAGTACCCCGCTTCCTCAACCGAAAAAAATTCCTGGCTACAGGTTGGACCCGCATAAAGCGCAGAAGTGGTCAATAATAAAAAAAAAATTGGCAGATCTAACGTAACTTGGATTCGGCGTTATGCGAAGCATGCGGAGGAAAAGTGACCGTGTTGCAATTTTTTTATCGAGTGACACGTCATGAAATAAATCTAAATATATGTACAAATGTTCCACGCACAGACATATGTTCAATAGTTGCAGATGTTTATATAACCAGTTGTTTGCACTTGCGCAACCATGCCAACTGGAACATGCGCATTAGCAACACCAGAAGCTGATATGTAGTGCTGACGCTCGCGAGGATGCTGGCGCTGGATACTGCTACATGAATCAGCTTCAGCGCATGGCAACTAACCATAATTGACGTTAACCTGACGTGACGGCTGTATCAAAGGAGTATATGTAACGTTTATAAAATTAGAGAGGCAGCACTGCAACCACTGTTGACGTTTCACGAAGATTTGCGTCCATTTGAAAAGTAGTACCGAGACCTGGCGTAGCTCTGTGGTAAAATGCTTTATTGCCGCACAGAATGCTTGGGTTTCATTTCAGCTGGGACCCTGACATTCCTGTTTTGCATTCGTCGGGTCGACGCTACCGATGTCGGGCATTTCTGAACGCTCGCCCGTTAAAATTTCCCATGTGTGTTCTCGTCATTCTTGGGTAGATACTAAGTGTCAATTACCTGTGGCACATACCCGCAACTAGCGGCACATACCCTCCTGTTGGTATGCGCCGCTGTCTCGCGGGAAGTGTTTGACGACGTACGCGACGGTATTGTGGCATTATTTATGTCTTCAGCAGTGCGTCATATTCGTGAAACCATCTTACCCTCCCATGCTAATTTTAGATCACGCCAGGTTAAGGGGGTGACCGCAAGAACACCCAAACGTAAGCGACTAGATAGATAGATAGATAGATAGATAGATAGATAGATAGATAGATAGATAGATAGATAGATAGATAGATAGATAGATAGAATAGATAGATAGATAGATAGATAGATAGATAGATAGATAGATAGATAGATAGATAGATAGATAGATAGATAGATAGATAGATAGATAGATAGATAGATAGATAGATAGATAGATGCGTTCAAAGTCGCTGAAGTTCACTACGATATGCTTCGCATTTGATAAACCACATAATAGAAAATTCAGCTGTTTAAATGCCGCTGCACTTATCTTGTTAATACAAGTTCATGTTACGGCAATAGAACGACGTACGCTTTACAACTAACAGTCGCGCAACTGTAATAGAAGAGTGCTGTAAAGCCAAAATATTGAGTGGTTGCGAATCCCTCATCAGAAGGAAAAATCTGGAAGGCTAAAACTGAAAACCATGCGCGCTCAAGCAAAACCATAGTGTGCTTTGATATGATGCAGCTCGTATCAACATACATCATTGTACCATGCATTATAATACGACTAAAGGATCGTGGCCCCATTTTTCATGAAATCATTCAGGCTCCACTGCGGTGGTCTATGGGCTAAGGTACTCGAGGCTGAGTCACAGGTTGCGGGATCGAATTCCGGCTGCGGCGGCTGTATTTTCAGTGGAGGCGAAAATGCTGTAGGCCCATGTGCTTAGCTTTAGGTGTACATTGGAGAACCTCAGGGGGTCAAAATTTCCGGAGCCCTGCACTACGGCAACTCTCGTAATCATATGATGGTTTTGGGACGTTAAACACCACATATCATTCTATCAATCGTGAAATCATTCAGATACTTTTCCCTGCATTTGGAATCACCATGGGAATATTTCTAGCTAATTCTGGCAAGCTTATGATTGGTCGAAAGAAGACAACTCCCAAGTGGAGTGATTGAGCATGAAGTGTGGCATGCAGCAGTGTAGATAGCACATCTCTATCATAAGTAGATGCGTCTTCGTTACTTGGCGCTGTTGAAAATTATATGATAGTTTTTTATGGATGAAGCTCCTTGAGGCATGAATCTGTACATCCTCTGATGTATGTGGTAGTAGTAGTAAGTAGCCACTGGTGACACATCTCCGCTCTAAAGCGGGTATGTGCTACAGGGGATGCAAGATGGGAAATGGCAGTTTGTAGTGTTCACTAGATGTATGCATGGATGGACGGACCGACAGATTAGCAGGCGGACAAATCGATGGATGGACGCGCGGACGTACAGACGGATGAACGCACGAACGGACGGACAGACGGACTCTCAGACGGACGCATGGACAGACGCATAGATGTACACACGGATGGTTGCACGGACGGATGGAAGCAAGAACGAACGGACGGGCTGACGGATGCTTCGCCGTACTCATCATCATTCACTCCGTAGATATGGTATGATTTTTTTTTGCTGTTGTAACTAAACGTGAAGAACAGACTTCGGTAGCATATGGAATATGCTGTGGCGAGTATAAAGATTCCAGACTGCAGACCTCAGGAAAACTTGGTGTCTACGTTGTCACGATGATTAGATATTATGAACGTACTGAAAGTGGTAGTTCCGGGCTGTTTTAATGACGATAGTCTTTCTTCAGGACATTCGACGCAAAAATTTTGGTCTGTCAGTCTGTCCCTGTGTTAATTTGTCTGTTTCTCAACCCCTTAACGGTACCTGAAAAGGCACCAGACGATACGCCAAACGGCGGATCCCATCCGCAGCGGCCACCAATATTGCTCAAGTTTTAGCGTTCGTACTTGCGCGATTGTGAATTAAAAAGCGAGTATTGCGCATATGTGAGGCACCATAACAACACAATTATATTCTCTATGTGTGACTTTATACTAGAAAAGGCATACATAAGTAATTCTTGGGACTGTAGCGTTTATCACGCTGCGCTGATAATGCAACGCTTGCAGAAAATGAAAGTGTTCCTCACAATTCGCCCCGCCACGGTGGTTTAGTGGCTAAGGTACTCGGCTGCTGACCCGCAGGTCGCGGGATCAAATCCCGGCTGTGACGGCTGCATTTCCGATGGAGGCGGAAATGTTGTAGGCCCGTGTACTCAGATTTGGGTGCACGTTAAAGAACCCCAGGTGGTCGAAATTTCCGGATCCCTCCACTACGGCGTCTCTCATAATCATATGGTGGTTTTGGGACGTTAAACCCCACAAGTCAATCAATCAATCAATCAATCAATCAATTCTCACAATTTGCTAAGACGACACGGTGGCGGCACCTACCCGTGGCCTTGTGTTCTACACCTTATCACCTCCAAGACGGGCGCGCACGCTGCGCGCTTCGTTTTCCAAGATAGCCGCCCAATAGCGCTCATGTCTGACTTGTGACGTGATGCGCTCATTCGCCTCCGCTGAACGCTCGGGGCACTCTGACGCAGCACCGCCAGAATAACATTAACTGATTGTCTTGCGCAGAACATCAGATAAACGTTTTGTTCACTCTCTCCAGACGCAAGATCGTATTCAGACGACATTTGCAGTGTACATGCAGATACGGGGCCATTTTTTTTGTTGTTGAAGCTGGTTCTTGTGTACACAAATTGTTTAATCCACAAATATTGCAGGTTTGTGGCAATGCAAGCTGCCCCAGAAACGCTAAAAAAACGAGCTATTTTTTATATTAACAAGATTTAGGGCCTTCCCTCAGGACTCCTTTTACGACCGTGAGCACAGCGTTGGGGGCTTAACTGAAAAAAAAATGATGGAGTTGCACAAAAGCATTAAACCTTGCTCGTATGCTGAAGTGCCGGAAGTTGTAAAGTTATCGAACACACAGTGATGAACGGTGGGCCTTGAAGCAGCCCTCGCCGTCTTAATGTTAGTCTACTCGGGCTCGTTCGTGAAACGGAGGGGGGGAGGAGGGAGTGCGCTATTCGCGCAAGTAGCTGTTTGCATCGTACGCGCGAAGCTCTTCAGCATCTTATTATTTTATTTCGTTTGGCTGGGTATGCCTATAGCTGCAAAAGGGTACAGTCATCTGACCACAGAGTGGCTTTCTCCTGAGGCTGTTACAGAGATAAAACGTAAGGCGAGTCTATGCTCTCTATTTGCTCAGTGGTTGAAAGCGAAAGTGCACTTCAAACGACTGGACAGTGGCATTCACTTTCCTTGTCTTACCGACGAGCGACTGCGCAATATATAGGCTGCACTGCGATGCACTCTAACTACCCTCTGTCGAATATGCTTAGCGGAGGCAGCTTTTTGTTCTTCTTTGCACGAGAGGCATTTATACGCAAACACTCACCACCAAGCGCTTCATCTAAATTTCTCCATAAATAACAGGAAAAAAAGAAGAAGTATAAAGCGCTATGACAAGAATGAGCTATGGTCCTCACGAGATATTTGCAAAATCGCATCCTGCAACTTGAACGCGTTGGAACTTCCACTGCTGTTGCATTTTTTTAGACTATTTTCTAAGCGGGGTAACCACTTTTTGTTCTATTACAGTGCTCCGAGGGGCAATAATGTTCACGAACAAATCTGCTAATATATCTCTATAGACAAAACAAACACGAAGATATGGTGGTTTTGGGACGTTAAACCCCACATATCAACCAGCCTTGAAGACCTGTAGCAAAATAAATACACCTGGGGGTTAAGAATATTTGCTTTCAACGAGCATTTGTAGCTCTGAATTCTATCACTAGAAGAAAAAAAATGGTGAAAGAAGAAAAAAGCTGAATACACAAAGAGTGCTCTGTCCTTTCGCAGCCTCTTGCAGCTTTCACATGGTGTGTATCACCTTTTTTAAGCGGTTTAAAAACTCGCCCAACACAGCACACTGCTAAGAAAGATCATCAACAGATTTGGATACAGGGGGCGGCCAGGAATGTTGTCGTATATATAATGAGGCTCACCTTCCACCGTAGCTATACTGTCCATTTCATGAGCCTTAAGTACTCCTACTCAAAGCA